>PVLA01000160.1:0-732428 GCA_004027455.1 Hydrochoerus hydrochaeris | reverse complement strand
ATGGGCCTGCAGGACAGCAATTGGTCCTGTGCCTGTCTTAGGCGGCCGGTGGCGTAACATATGGGTCCTAGTTGCCCGTCTCTGGCTGCCTGTCCAGTGTCTCAGGGTAGTTGTCTCACAGGAATTTTGTAAATCCTCCTCCATGAGCTCTTTCATTTCTCTCACATTATTCACAGAAGGCAAAACCCCACAATCAGTCTTCACAAAGGGGTTATCTAGAGGGCCTCCAGCAACCCCCCTGGAGTCTCCACCCTCGACTCCATATTGAGCATTACATAAAAACATAGACATGTGAACTACACAAATTACAATTATCAGTACAAAACATTCCAAGATCCCCGTGCCCATTTCCCACATGTGGCGTCCTTTTCCTGGAGAAGCGATTGTCACAAGGCGTGGATGGACTAGGACGCAGCATGGACAGAAAAGGGCGCCGCAGCATTTTTTGAAACCATTAAAATTTGTTAGAGTTCTTCTTGGTAGTTATAAGCTCAGTGAAGCAAACAAATGTCATCTTGTTCTTATAACAGCATTGAACTTTACAAGACATATGTTCTTCCAATGATCTCTGAAATGAGACATAAAACTCATATCACACTAGAGGAAAGGCTACCTCATATGCAGCCTTTCCTGCTTCTGTTACTATCCCAAACATTTTTTTTTTTTTTTGGTAATTGAAGGAAATAGCCATTGACGTATTTTTCAAATTATGGCAAATATGTACAATGGCAGTATCAATTTAGTTCAAAAACTAAAGTTGTGATTTTTACTACACCAATTTCAAAGTTTTTATCCTTATTCAACCTGAAAGGATGATTTAAGATTGTTTAAATTCTTAGGTTGAGGATGAGAAATATAAGGTGAGTCTGGCCATAGTTTGGGGTTGGCTTGGTAATTATAAGTAATTTAAGCATCCTTAACTCAGATTGAAATATACTATTATTAACACTATATACTGTAGTAATCAAGTGATAAGTTGAAATTTGACTATTACTGTATTATTGAAGATCAATTGTAATTTTCATTTATTAAAAGCTTTAATTTTATATTTTTAATAAAAATGCAACATTTTTTGTATTAGTGTAAAAGTTTAATGCACTTATTTATTTAGTTCCTTGGTTTAGTGAGCAACCATACTTGTTCAAGAGTCAGCTTTGAATTTAGAGAAATAATTTATATTATTAAACTATGAACTTTCAAATATTTGTAAATTTCCTAATTTTTTAAAATTTTCAAATTGTAATCTACAGGATGCTGAAAGTACTGAACAGAGAATCCAGTCTCTTATCAGCTCATTAAAACACATAGTATATGAATATATATGCCGTTGTTTATTTAAGGTAAGAAGCATTGTATTTTTCAAGTATAAAGTACTACTTGAAGCCAAGCATGGTGGTGTTGGAAGATCACTTATTCTTAGAATTTAGAAATTACAATCCTTTGTAGACAACGCAAAGAAACATTGCCTCAAAAACAACTTTGTTTTTTATTGGATACAGTATTTACATTTGTATAACTAGGTACTTGAAAGATGTTGTAGTTAGCATTTCTGATATTTTCTCCGAATAGTATTCATTACTAACTGAATGTCCTATAGCGTTGTATGATACAGTGGGGAGAAAAGGGACAAGGGAGGAAGAGACACAGAATTAGCTGCCTTAGCTTTGAATATTCAGTGGTCACTAAAGGAGAGCGTAACAGTGGCTTATGCAGCTCTTATCTACCCACGCTTTCTCATCCTCAGCACTATTGACACTTTGAGCCACACACGTCTTTGCTGTGGGAGGCTGTTCTATCCACGTTACAGTGTTGAACAGGACACTTGGCTTCTGCCAAATAATGCCAGTAGCACTCCCTCCTGCTTTTGCCCATTTGCGAGAGTTGAAAATATCTCTGGACGTACTTCATTGCCTCTTGGGTTGGGTGATAGAATTGTTTTCCATTTCTTGCATTATGAGGTAGACTAGTTACTGTTTGAGTTATGAACAGAGTTTATGATAGAAGTCTTCATATTACGAAGGTTCCAAAGGTACATGCAATGTGCAATCTTTTAGAAACTTCTATGTATTATAGAAAACACAGACTCTTATGCTTTCTTAAAAAATCTTTGAGTAGATAGAGGTCAGAACATAATGTTAAAGAGGAACTTTGTGGAGGCAATTCACTAAGTTTGAGAAGTAGTTATGGTTGTTAGGAAATCTTGAAAAATATGAACTTGATATATTTTTTAGAAAGATGTAATAATTTTATGATTTTTTTTGAGGATTTTTGAGAGAGTATAAACTCTTCAAAATACCTTTTGGTATTTTGACAAGAGTTGTTATTGAGTTTAAAAAAATATAATTGAGAATTTCTGAAGCATTCTTTTAATAAGACGTGTAGATGTATATTTTTCTTTAAATGTCTTTTCTTAAAAACATCTCATATTTACTTATGATTCATAAATTTACCTTTAGGCCTCGGTGTTAACTATATAAAATGAGAAATTGTAAGCAAACGATCTCACTTTTTTTTGCTAAAATGCTAGGATCCTATGAAGGAGAATAACCTTTGAAGTGGTACAGTTTCATCAGTTACAGATTTCATGTCTCTATTTGTATAATGTATATCATTGATACTTAACATTTTTATTAAAAGCAAAACAATATTTTCTGAAGGAATTTCAAATTTTATGGAAATATAGAAAACAAACTTTAAAGATTTATTTCAACCTATATTCCAAGCCTTACTGCTGTTTTAAAGTGAACTAACTGTTCAAGGTTTGATTTGTTTCTTATAGTCCATTTTCTCTTTTCATTCATGTATAGATAGAAATATATATAGTTTTTAAAATATTCCTTAGTTTATATTTTGTTCTTTAGCTTTTCTTTTGTTGTAATAGGCCCTAAAGATTAGAAGTTTCCATGAATATAAATGTTAACCTCACTATTTTAGTAGTCATGTGGTATTTCATTAAGTGGTTATCCATTATTCAAAGTGCTTAGGATCCAAAGCATTTCAGATTTTGGATTCTGGAATACTTCTACATAAATATTAAGAAATGTTAAAGATATACCCAACTTGAAACATAAAATTCATTGTTGTTTTGTACTCATATACAAGTTTTGGTTGTTTGACTATAATTTGTCTTTTGAATATAAATGTGAAAATTTCCATTTGTGGCATAATGACAGTGCCCTAGAGTTTTTAGATTTTGGAGCATTTTGAATTTTGGATTTTCAAGTAGTAATGCTAAGCCCATTATACTCCTTGACCTGCTATTTGTTAGTGTACATTTGGTTACATATTTTTTGTCTATTATGAAGGATTGCAGTGAATATCCTATGCAATGCATTCATATTTATGTGTATGTTTAAGTGTTTGCATTCAGTAGATTTCTGGAGAAGAAGCATAATTGCTGGTCCAAGGATTATACTTTGTAAATTTTGCTCAATGTTATCAGATTACCTTTTGCAAAATCTTTCTCTAAAGCACTTAATACTCCTGCTTCCTATATTTCTGATGGGATCTCCTTCCTTGCATACTTATGGACCCTGGATGTTATTAGTCTTTTTAATTTTTACTAGGCTCTGGTTTATGAAGTTTCACTTACTGTTTTATAATTTAACCGTCTTTCAAATTTTTACTTTTACTTTCCTCCATTACCTTGCCATCTTTTTCTTGAAGAATAAATTTTTCCTTTATATAGAATAAGTTGACTTCATTGTAACTTTTTTATATTTCAGTTTTTATGCATTGGATTTACTTATTTTTCTATTTCTATATTATTAAATTTGTATGAGTAGTTTTAATTTAAAATGTAGTTTCAATACATTTTTATTTTCTAGAGAATATATTAAGCTATAAAAATTTTTTAATGTCAATAATAAGGTGTTTAATGTCTTTTAATTTTCCTTCCTAAACTTCTACATTAATATAGGTTGTGACTTACGAAAATGTTATGGTGTTCCATTTGTTTTTAATATGCCCCAAATGTTATAAATAAATAGTACTTTTGAAAAATGCTTTTAAGTCTGAAGATAACATGAACACCTTTGTATTCATTCCAAAAACTAGTAGATTTTCTTATTAGATTCTTATTCTCAACCTATGTGTCTGTATTTCAGTTTATATATTTTTAGTTTGTTTTTAGTAGTATACTATCTTTTGCTGCTGAGATTTAAATCTTATGTCATGTATTTTATAATGTAATGAAGAAAAGTATAAATATTTAACACCAAAATCCTTACTGTATCAGTAGAATGAACTGAGGGTTACAGTTTAAAAATACATTTGAATTAGGCGTGAAGCAGTATTTTGTTACCCTAGAAGAGAGGTTGTGAGAGGCTTAATTTCTTGATATTTTAGTGTTCAACAGGAGTTTTTCATGGCCTATATTGAGTAATACTTTTCTATGGTGAACAATTGAAAATTATAAAAAATAGCTATGGTTTAGGATCTTCAAGACATATTTTTGATTGATGATGGAATATTTGTTTGGTAAAATTCATTTCTGGTTGAGTAAGGTTAATTCTGTACAACATGAATTCAGCATACCTTAGCGTTTCAGTATTGAATAAAATTTTGGAAAGCACATTAATCATAAAACTATGATATATATTCTCAAGTTCTAACACTATGGCCTTACTGAGGATGGAACTAATTCTTCATATTTAAGTTTGTTAGCAATATGCACCATTAGATTGTCTGCCAGAGTCTCTCTCATTCTGATTCCGCTGTTATGTTGATGACAACAGTATGACAACAGTGGACTCTTAAAATAGAGACAGAATGGGAATTTTTAGTATTCACATTACATTAAGCTGCAAGGAATTTGAACTGGGATATAAAAATGATTCATTTGTTTTATAGCAGAATATTTAGATTTTTAATAAAGTAAACCAAATAGACAAAGTTGTCTTTATAATTTTAGTTCAGGTTATTAGCTATTTCATTGTTTTTAACAGAACAAAAGTTTTTAGTTCACTTGCCTAAGTATTTAAGATCAAGATCAGTCACATATTTTGTTCCAAACTTAAGATTATTTTGAAACTATGAAAAAGTAATTACCTCTGCATATCTTGTCTTCACTCTAATTTATCATTTGGAATAGATACAAAATAGTGGAAGCTGTTATTAGTGTTAGTTGCAGTGAGTGAATATATGGAAGAGGGTTGGCAAGAAGAACTGGAAGAATATGTTCTTAGTTTTTCTTTATTCTCCATGGAGGTATAATGTCAATGAGATCTGATGAGGTATAGAAAGAATGGTGGATCATGAAATTATATTGTAACACATATTTCTTGAATATGTTGTGTATTGCTCACCTTTCCTCCCTCTCCAAATGTAGCTATACATTGATAGCTGAAAATTCAGTTAGATACTTCTTTAAACTAAAATATAATTTAATGTGTATGTATTATACAAATAACTTTCAATTGTGATATTTTTTCCTATAAAATATAATTTTGTAAAAATTTTAAAATTTTGAAGACAATAAAACCAAATGAGAGAAAATAAAATGGGGTCAGTCAAAACAAAAGGATGGACATAGTACATGACTTAAAACCAAAATACAAGGTGATCAACAATGGTTACCATAATATCTCTTGTTATCTTCCATAGAATTGGCCATATCATCAGGCATAATAAAATTGAACATAACAGTACAGAACAAAATCAACAAAAATAAAGCATTGGAGACATTATAGGACTTCAAAAGAAGATAATCGTCAAATGAGAATGAGTATCATAGTGAATCTTATTGTCTTCAAAGTAGTTGCCTGTACCCTCAGACTTGATACTATCAAACAAAACAGATTCGAATAAAATCAATCAAAACAAGATAGTGATCAAACAAAATAGATTCAAATAAAATCAGTCAAAACAAGACAATGAATTGAAAGCAATACAGGGCTTCAAATTAAGTTAATATGAAATAAAAAATGGTTACCATAGTATATCATGCTATCTTTGGAATAGCTAATTGTGCCCTCAAATCTAGTACAAGTAGACAAACTGGAACAGAGTATAACCAAACTAAACAGAGCGATGAAAACAATATGAGTTTCAGATCATGATACAAGATTAACAATGTCCTCTGTGTTCTCTTTTTAGCAATTCCTCCCCTTTCACTTTCACAAGGTGCATTGTACATTTTGTATCTCACTAACTCCTTTAGTTTTTAGATTAGGGAGGCAACCCACTGTTTACCTAAGTGATTCTGAATTTTTTACCCCTGAGCATAATCTCAAGTTGTATCCATTTACCTATAAGAGCCTCAAGGTTTTCCTTCCTTATGGCTGAGTAGTTCTCCATTGTATAAAAGTGTTAACATCTTTCCAACCAATCTGCAGCTGATGGGCCAGCTACCCCATTTTTTTCTGGTTCCCTGTCACATAGAGCATTATTTTCTCATCTTTGACTTTCAGTCCATAAACCCTCTTTCAGGTTAATTATATTTCTTATATAGAGCATCTTGATGGACCCTATCTCCTGATCCACTCTGCCTGTGTTTCTTTTTATTAATTTATCAAGGCCATTTATATTAGTGATTATGGCCAAGCATCTCTGCCTCATCTCTGCCATGCTATTTTTCTGCCATTGGTTGTCTATTTTTCCCCTCTATTCCAGTGTCTGCCCCATTCAGTGAGCCCCCTCTGCTGCTGTTCCTGGAACCATGGTCTTTTTCTCTCTCTCAAGAATGTCCTTCAATATTTTTTGTAGGGTTGGATTAGTGGTAATTAACTCCCCCAGTTTCTCTTTGTCATGAAAGCATTTTGTTTCTCCATTAATTTTGAGAGAGAATTTTATAGGGTACATCAATCTGGTTTGGAAGTTATTTTCTTTCAGGGCTTGGAATACTTCACTCCAAGCTCTTCTTGATTTGATGGTTTGTGTCAAGAAGTCTGTCATGATTCTGATGAGTTTTTCTTTATAGGTGATCTGTTTCTTTTCTCTGACAGCATTTAATATTCTGTTCTTGTGTTGAATTTCTAGGGTTTTGATTATTATATGTCTGGGTGTAGATCTATTTTGGTTATAGCTGGCTGGAGTTCTATATGCCTCAAATATCTGAATATCATTTCCTTTTCCTATGCTTGGGAAGTTTTCTTTAATTATTTCTGTAAATAGCCTTTGTATTTCATTTGTGTTTATCCCAGCTTCTTCACTCACATCTTTTATTCTTAAGTTATAGATCCTCTTGTCATCTTCTAGCCTTTGTATTGTTATTTCCTAGTTCCTTGTTGTTTTTAGGAGCTCTTTCCTTTGTGATCACAAGTTATAAACCTGTCTTCAGGGTTTGATAGTTTGTCTTTAGTTTCTCTCAAGCAGTTTTGCCAGCTTTCAGTGGAGTTTTTAATCTCCTGGTAATCTCTTTGAATCTGTTTCATGTATTCTAAATTTTTTTTTATATTCTTCATTGAAGGTTTTCCTCCTTTTTCTCTTCTCCTTCATTCTTCCATCTGTGTTTTCTTGAGAGGTGCTTAGCATTTCTTTTATTATTTTTCTTATATCTTCCTTTACTTTTATTAGTATTTCCGTTTTGAGTCCCTTTATAATGTCATGAAGATATTTCTTTATGTCAGATACTGCTTCTTCAGAAGCTGCAGGTATGCAACCCCTGCTTTCTTCTGTGTTTACGTCTCCTAGGCCAGTACTGCTTGGGTTGGAGGCCAGAGACTACCTTGTGTTTCTTCGTCTTGTCATGTTTCTGTTTTGTCCAGACAAGTGGGTAGTGGGGTCCCCACCACTTCTGTATTGGTTATAGTTACTCTGAAGCATGCTGGCTAGGGATTGCTGCTTTCCCCAATCAGTTGGTAACGGCTGGAGTATAAGCAGGGTTGGGACAGGCTGGCCCTTCCCTTCTGAGCTGGTTAACCACTGGGAGTTTTTAACACATTAGTGTGTGCCCATGGGTGGGGTTGGCTTGGGATAGCTTTAGAGAAACTTTGGTCTTGGCTATTGGATCACGTACAGGGGTGGGACTCAGTTCAAGCAATTTTCAACAATCTGCTCTGCACTAGGAGTGGCTGAATGAAGCCAGGTGCAGTTCTGGGTTTGAGCTTATCCTGCCTGACTCCAAAATGGCGCCCAGCCATTCGCTCAGTCCCATGAGAGGACTGAGTTCCCTATACCACCAGCCAGTGCAGTTCTCTGGCCCGCTGTTCCCCTCTGCCACGGCATCTTCCCACTGAGACCTTCGGGCTTGCCAACCCCCAGCTTCACTGTGACCATGCATCTTTGGATTCCAGTGGCACTTCTCACATAGTGGAACCAGCTCTGGTGAAAGCATGTCCAGCTACCACCTTCTGTTTTAAGTTTTTCTTTTCTTTCTTTCTTTTTTTCTTTGTCACTTCAGTTTCTTCCTGCATCTAGGGGATCTATTTCTTTCCTTCTGGTGTTCTCCAGAATGCTGAATGCTAGCATCTGGGTTGTTTCTCTCAGAGAGGCTTTTTACTTTGCTACTTACTGTTCCACCATCTTCCCAGAATCAAAATATTATTTCTTATACCGATTAAATGAAAGTTTTCTGCTGAGTGTTTATAGAAATTTTATAACCCATGGCTATTAAAATGGATTTTGATAATTTTCTTCTTCTTAGATAACTTCAAAACTTTTGGTATTGTATATTACCCTTTGAGTTTAATGGAACTATACTTGAATGCACATAGAATACTCATTAAAATGTATGATTAAGTTTCAGTTTCAAATGTGAGTGCTTAACTTCTTCATAAGAGGCCACTCGCAGTGAACTCCAAGCAGCTGACAGGGGCCTGAATTGAGTCCTGGGCTCAGAGTGTGCATGGGTTGAAACCCAGCACACAAGGAAGCCTTGGAATGTCACTTCCAGGCAGTAACACCACGCCTTGCCTCTAAAATCACAGAAGGTGGCACGGGAGTCCCCATGGACCTAACTGGCCCACAACCAGAGAACTCCCAAGTGGCTAATGTTGCCTGCTGTCTGCCCTGGGAGCCATAAGTAGGCCAGGTGATTCTCAGCATATGGGGAAAGCCTTGAAACAGGGCTCGAAATAGGGAAGTATAGGAAAATGACAAAAGCAAAGAGCAAAATGCAATCTCAAACTTCCAGCCCAACCCAAGCAAGCTTAGGAGACATGGACACAGAAAATATAAGCCATACACCTGAAATGCCTGAAATGATAACAACTGAAGTAAAGAAACAACTCTGGGAAGTGAAAAGAGAACTCAAATCAGAAATATTCTCCCAGGTAAAAGAAGAAATGATAAATATAATGAAAGAAATGCTGAACACAGCTAAAGACATAGTTAAAAAATTAGAGGAACACTGCAAAACAATGGAAACTCTGAATGAAGAATAAAAGAAACAATGCATGAAGCAGATTCAAAGAGATATACAGGAATTCAAAAATTCCATCGAAAGTTGGCAAAACCGCCTCAATGAAAGTGAAGATAGAATTTCAGATTTCAAAGACAAGATTGCAGCAAGTGAACAGGAAAGGAAAGATCTGTTAAAAATAACAAGGATCCAGGAAATAACAATTCAACAACTGCAAGATGATGCAAAGAAAAACAACATAAAATTGATAGGGATAAACGAAAGGGAAGGTGATAACAGTTAATAAGAAGAGGCTATTTATGGGAGTAATAGCTAAAAATTTCCTCAACATGAGAATGGAAACTGACATACAGATCAGTGAAGCATATAGAATGCCAAATAACCATAACCAAAATAAAACTACACCCACACATATAATAATCACCAACCTAGAAATCCAACATAAGAACAGAATATTAAAAGCTACTAGAAAGAAGAGACAGATCACCTATAAAGGAAAACCTATCTGAATCATAGCAGACTTCTCAACACAAACAATGAAGTCAAGAAGAGCATGGAGTGAAGTATTTCACATCCTAAAGAAAAATGACTTCCAACCCAGACTGATGTATCCTGCAAAACTGTCCTTCACAATGCTTGGAGAAATAAGATACTTCCATGACAAAGAACAGCTGACGAAGCTGATGACTACCAAACCCACCCTGCAAAGAATACTGAAAGACATTCTAGACAAGACATAGGAAAAAACCACTAATGAAGGCAAACAGTTAAACAGAGGGGAAAGATAAAGAATCAACAGTAGAAAGATAACATGTCAAAAGTAAACCAATATAGATCAGTTATAACCATTAATGTAAATGGCCTCAATTCGCCAATTAAAAGAAACAGACTGGCAGAATGGATGAAGAAACAACATCCAACCATATGCTGTGTACAGGGAACCCATTTAACCCAAAAGGAAACTCATAGAATGAAAGTCAAAGGATGGAAAACAATACTCCATGCAACAGGATCCCCCAAAAAGGCAGGGGTAGCTTTTCTGTTAGCAGACAATGTGAACTTCAAACCAAAGATGATCCAAAGAGATAAAGAAGGTAACTACATACTATTTAGGGGAAAATTTCAAGAGGAAGAGATAACAATCTTAAATATTTATGCACCAAATGTGGGAGCACCCAGGTATACAAAACAAATATTAACAGAAATGAAAAATCAAACAAGCAATAACACAATTATAACAGGAGACCTTCACATGCCGTTGATACAAAGGGACAGAACAACCAGACAGAAAATCAGCAAAGAAATGACAGAACTGAATCACACCTGTGAACAAATACACTTAGTAGATATATACAGAGTGTTCTAACTAACAACATCAGAATATACATTCTTCTCAGCAACACATGGAACATTCTTTAAAATAGACCATCTACTAGTCCACAGAACATGCTTAAGTAAATGCAAATAATTGAAATTATCCCATGCATGTTATCGCATCATTGTACATGAAACTAGAAATTAATGACAAAAGAAACTACAAAAACCCCACAAACATATGGAAATTCATTAATACACTCCTGAGCAATCAGTGGGTCATAGAGGAAATTAAAGAAGAAATTAAACAATATTTAGAGGCAAAAAAATACAAATACATCTTACTGGAACCTGTGAAACATAATGAAAGCAGTCTTCAGAGAAAAATTTATTGTGGTGAACTCCCACATAGGAAAACAGAATGAACACAAATAAACAACCTGATGCTACACATCAAACATGTAGAAAAAAAAGAGCAAGTCAAGCCCAAAGCCAAAGGAAGGGAGGAAATTATAAAGGTCAGAGCAGAAATCAGTGCAATAGAGACTAAGAAAACAATGCAAAGAATCAATGAATCAAAGTGTTGGTTCTTTGAAAGAATAAATAAAATTGACAAGCCTCTAGCCAACCTTATTTAAAAAAAGAAAAAACTCAGATTCATGCAGTAAGGAAAGAAAAGGGTGAAATCACTTCAGACCCTGTGAAAATACAGAAGATCATTAATACCTACTTTGAAAACCTCTACTCCCATAAGACTTGATAACACAGAGGAAATGGACAGATTCTTAGAAACATATGAATTACCAAAGCTGGGTCAAGAAAACGTAAAACTGTTGAATAACTCAATTTCAATTAACGAAATTGAAAATTTAATTAAATCCCTACCAACAAAGAAAAGTCCAGGTCCAGATGGATTCACTGCGGAATTCTACAAGAAATTCCAATAAGATTTAATGCCTACAACTTCTCACACTCTTCAGTGAAATTGAAGGGAAACAATTCTCCCTCATTCCTGGAAAAAAACATTAATACTAAAACCTGAGAAAGACCCAACCAAAAAAGAGAACTACAGGCCAATCTCCCTAATGAACATAGATGCAAAAATTCTCAATAAAGTTTTGGCAAACAGAATGCAGCAAATCCTCAGGAAGATTATACACCATGACCAAGTGGGATTCATCCCAGGAATGCAGGGATGCTTCAACATATGCAAGTCAATAAATGTAATCCACCATGTCAATAGAGCCAAAAAGAACCACATGATCATTTCTATAGATGTAGAAAAAGCTTTTGATAAGGTCCAACACTGATTCATGATAAAAACCGTACAGACAATTGGAAGAGATGGTCTTTACCTCAATATGATAAAAGTCATCTGCGACAAACCAACAGCCAGCATCACAATAAATAGCCAAAAACTGAAAGTCTTTACCCTAAAATCAGGAACAAGACAAGGATGTCCATTATCACCACTCCTATTCAATATAGTGCTGGGAATACTAGTCAGAGCAATTAGACAAGAGAGAGAAATAAAAGAAGCAAAGATATAAAAAGAAGAAATTAAATTACCATTATTTGCAGGTGACATGATACTCTTCATAGAAGACCCCTAAACTCCATTGAAAAACTCTTAGGTATAATAAATAAATTTAGTAATATAACTGCATACAAAGTCAGCACTCAAAAATCAATAGCATCCTATACACTTTTTTTTTTTTAAATCGGTACCAGGGATCAAACTCATGACCACGTGCTTGCAAGGCAGGCACTTATGCCGCTGAGCTAAATCCCCAGCCCCTCATTCCTATACACTTAACAACAAACCACTGAGAGATAAATAAGTGAAACCACACCCTTTATAATAGCATCCTACAAAATTAAATAGGGGATTTAGTTCAGTGGCATAAGTGCCTGCTTTGCAAGCAGGTGTTCATGAGTTTGATCCCTGGTACCGATAAAAACCAAAAGAAAAGAAAAAAAAAAGATTAGAGACTTGGGGATTTAGCTCAGCGGCCTAAGTGCCTGCCTTGCAAGTGCAAGGTCATGAGTTTGATCTCCGGTACCAAAAAAAAAAAAAAAAATGTGGTATTTTGCTGGGCATGGTGGCTCACACCTGTAATCCCAGCACTCAGGAGGCTGAGGCAGGAGGATTGTGAGTTCGAGATCAGCCTGAGCTACAAAGTGAGCTCAAGGCCAGCCTGAACTACATAATGAGACCCTATCTCAAAAAGATGAAAAAAATCAAAATTAAATACTTAGGAATTAATCTAGCAAAAAAAGCAAAAGATCTATTCAGGAAAAATTATAATACCCTGAAAAAAGAAATTGAAGAGGACCTCAGAAAATGCAAAGACATCCCTTGTTCATGGACAGGAAAAACAAACATTGTGAAAATGGCCATTCTCCCAAAATTGTTACATAGATTTAATGCAATCCCTATCAAAATATTACTAGCATACCTCACAAATATAGAGAAATCACTCCTAAAATTCATTTGGAACCAAAAGAGACATTTCAAAGGCAATTCTAAGCAACAAAGGTAAGGCAGGAGGCATCACAATCCCTAACTAGAAGTTACACTACAAAGCTACTATAATAAAATCTGCATGGTACTGGAATAAAAACCAACGTGAAGATCAGTGGAATAGATTAGAAGATACAACTACAAATACACTCAGCCAGCTTGTCTTTGATAAATTGGCCAAACATGTCCACTGGAAGAAAGATAGTCCCTTCAATAAATGGTGCTATAAAAATTGGCTTTGCATATGCTGAAAACTAAAACTAGACCCATGCCTATCACCGTGTATTAAACTAAAGTCTGAATGGATCAAAGATTTAAATATTAAAACAGAAACAATAACTCTGTTGGAAGACAAAGTAGGTAGAAATCTTGAAGACGTAGGGGTAGAGAATTCATGAACAAGAATCAAACTGCAGACGAAATACTTCCCAGAATCAATAATGGATCATGTCCTATTAAAGAGTTTTTGTATGTTGAAAGAAATCTCTTGCATAGTGAAAAGAAAACTCACAAATTGGGAAAAAATGTTAGTGAATTGTCCCTCAGACAAAGAACTTCTGTCTAGAACATATAAATAATTAAAAAGAAAATCAGACCCCCAAAATTCAAAGACCTAATCTAAAAAAGGGCATTTGAGATGAAACCCAGTTCTCAGATGAAGAAATACAAATGGCAAATAAATACATGAAAAAATGTTCAGCATCATTGGTCATTAGAGAAATGAAAATTAAAACTATACTGAGATTCCATCTTACTCCAGAAAGAATGGCCAGGATAAAGAAAACTACCAACAACAAATGCTTGAGAGGCTGCAGGGAAAAAGGAACTCTTCTGTACTGTTGGTGGGAGTGTAGACTGGTGCAACCACTGTGGTGGTCAGTCTAGAGATTCCTCAAAAAGCTGGGTTTGGAGGTCCCATTTGACAGTTATCTGACTTCTGGGTATGTTCCCAGAAGAACTGAAAACATCATACCACAGTGATATATGTCCACCCATGTTTATAGCAGCACAATTTGTAATGGCCAGATCTTGGAAACAACCTAAATGCCCATGAACTGAGGAATAGATAAAAAAGACATATTTTTATACAGTGGTATACTATTGTGCTATAAAGAATGATTACATTGAGATATTTATAAGTAAATCGATGCAACTCGAGACCATACTCATAAGTGAAATAAATCAAACTCACATATGTAAATACTGTGTAGTCTCCCTAGTGTAAGAAATGGTAAGAGTACATAAGATACAAAAACTCAATAATTACAGTGAAAGGATAAGAATCTGCTTAAAGGGAAAAAATATCTCAGGGAAAATGAGGAAAAATAAAAAGGGAAAAGAAAAAATGTCTAAAGTTATATAAACACACTTAGGATAGCTAAGATGATTGTGCTACAAACTCTGTAAGTTCTTGGAACAAAATAGTTAAAATTCACAAGATTGGAACAGTTTTCATGCTATTGTATAGTGATCTGAGGAACTCTTGAAGATCATTATGTAAAATAACAATCCCAGTTATGCTCATACCACAATGTTTTGAAGGCCTATATTGTCAGTGTTCTGGGCTCTTTGCTAGTGTTTATAAGTTTTTCATTTCATATTTTTCTAGGAATTTGTTTTGTTTTATCTTTTTTTCTCCCTCTAATACATAAAGGCTAAGTATACAAGTAGAGACTCATGCATGCATAGAACTTCTAAAAAGTTTATGAGAATTGATAATATAATGCACGATGAAATGAACATCTACTTCGAAGAAAAAGAGACACTAAGGTACCAAGTGCTGATTCTATAGCGTCATGATGTGAAATCCAACAATACTAGTATTCTTTGTTCAGAATGATCTTAGTCTGTTTTGTGTTGTTTAATTTAAACATACATGAAGGTATGGACAGCTACTTTGAAGAAAACAAGAAACATTATGGCAGCCATTGTTGACTTCCTTATTGTCTGCTCTTGAAGACCTAACATGTCTTCATCATGCTGTTCTGATCAGTTTAATACTATTTTGTTTTGTATGAAGTTATTGTATGGGAAGATCTGGACAACTATTTAAGAAAACGAGACAATATGATAGTGCAGATCTCTGTTGTCTTGGTTTGAAATCTGTGTCTCTTATGTTGTTATGATCTATTACTCTGTTTTGTTATGTTTCATTTTATCCTCTTAAAAAATTCTTCCTGAGATAGTCATACTTTCCATTGAACATATTTGAAAGCAATGAACATTGTAAAATAGAAATAAAAGGAAAAAATGTAATGTACTGCATAAGTCTCTCTGAGAATCATGTTATTTATGGAATATTGTTGAAAATTTCTTTTCTGATATATAACAGTTTACTGTGTATCAGATAGTTATTATTACCTATCATCTTTTGATAAGTGCTTTAAACATATTGCCATTTACTGCAGTCCTATTTACAGAAGAAATTTAGAGTTAATAACCTTTCTTTACTCAGATTTAGAGGATATAGACATTTGGAAGTCAAATACATTCTGTTGGTGTTTAATAATGGGATGTACTTGAAATAAATCACTATATAGAAGTGCAAATTTGATTTTAATGATAAATTTGACTTTAGTATTTCCCTGTGTCACATTAATTCCAATTTAATAATTTCCTCTGATTATTTACTACAGAATGTGTAATGTGAAAATATGGAAGGTATGACTGATCCGTATAACCCTGTGGCCTGCCATCATTTGTTTGTATTTCTTTACTCAGCCAGTGAGTCATGTACACGATCAATTGAGGGTTAGTTTACTGTATGTTCTCTTGATTTTAAAAGAACCCATGTATATTGATATAAACAGGAATTGAATTAAAATACTAAATTTTCTGATCTGATAAAATAGATAAGGATTATGACACAGATATTTTCTAAGCCTTGCCTATTTGCTATTGACATTTAAAAAAACATTCAGAAAATCTTTAAGCTTGATTCATTCATTTCAAATTTTGCTTCAGCTGAATAGGAAATTATGTCCCACATGCTTGTACTTACATTCACTCTCTAAATTAAGATTTTAGTTTTATTCTTGAATCATTATTCTTCATTATAAAATTTTTGTTACATTCTATGGCTAAACGAATTCACTGGTATAGCTGGGCAGTCAGACAGTTGACAAAAGAGCTTTCTTTGTCCTTTTCAGCTTGGAAAATAATGGAAGAAAGTCATGGTTGGTCTTGCTTAAGTCACATGATACTCTTGATTCAATATCTGTGGAGTGATATAATTGGCAACATTATAATTGTATGTTTTTTCCTAAGGTCAGGATGTTTTCTGAGATTAGAACATGGTAAGGAGAGTAACTACTCTTACTTATCTATGGGCCATATATTATGTCCCAATTTTTGACAATTCTTGGAGTTTAGTCTTACCTCAATAATAATCAGCTAGTTTACAAGCTGCAGGGGGTAATCTGAGAATCAAAGAATGACGGGATTTCCTTTTTTCCATTAACACTAGTAGACTACATTATTCTTCCTCAGTTCAGAGTAAAAAATGGCTAAGTTAGTAATACTGGCCATAAATTTGTGTCTATAAGTATTTTAAAGAAGTAACTGTATAATTTTTTTTAATTTAAAAAAAAACAGAGGGTAGAAATAATACATAATTTCAAAAAAAAGCAGTAAGAAATCACTAGTTGACAATTACATATTTTCCTCTTAGAAGTAGTTGTTCAAGTTACATAAGTAAAGCATATAAAGTGGACATTTAGACAGTGAGACTGCAAACAGTTCTGTTCATCTATCCCACAAAAACTTAGTAATATGGTTATCAATCTTACACACTTAAACATACATGTAGTTATAACCTTTAGAATACTTTCTTTTCCTCTCTTTTTTTATAGTAACTATAATCAGTTCTCATAAACTGTTTAGAAGTTCTATGCATGTTTGAATGTCTACATTTATACCTATCCTTTCTGTATTAGAGGGAAGAACAAATCAAAACAAGACAACAAAGCAAATTCCTAGAAAAACAGGAAACAAAATAGTCATATAGAACCACAATACTAGGTGATCAACAGTAGTTACTATAATGCCTCTCGTTATTTTCAATAGAATTGTCTATATCATCAGGCATAGTATAATTGAACATAGCAATACATAGCAATATTAATAAAAACAAAACATTGGAGACATTATATGACTTCAAAAGCAGTTAATAATCCAACCGGAATGGGTATCCTATTGAATCTTTTCATCTTCAGAGTAGTTGCCTCTACTCTCAGACTTGATGCTATCAATTATACCAGATTCGAGTAATATCAGTCAAGACAAAACAGCAATCTAACAAACCAGATTCAAATAAGATCAGTCATAGTAAGACAGTGTAAGTAATGCAGGGGTTCAGTTTAAGTTAATAAGAAATTAAGGATAGTTACCATAGTATATCCTGCTATTTTTGGGGTGGCTGTCTGTGCTTTCAAATCTAGTAAGAGTAGGCAGACTGGAACAGAATAAAATCAAACTAAACAGAGTGATGAGAATAATGTGGCTTTTAAATCCTGATACACTATTAATAATGTCCTCTGCCCTCCCTTTTTAGACAGTTCCTCCCCTTCCACCTTCCCAGGGTGCTTTGTACATTTTGGGTTCCACCAGCTCCCCCAGTTGTTAGATAAGGGGAGCAACCCACTATCTACCTAATCGTGAGCTGCATTCCTTTACTTACTAAAGCCTTAAGGTTTTCCTTTCTTATAGCTGTGTAGTTCTCCACTGCACAAAAGTGTCATGGGTTTCCAACCTATCTTCAGCTGTTGATGAGCTGTCCCTGTTTCTCTCTGGTTCCTTGTCACATAGAGCATGGTTTTCTTACCTTTTTTTTTTTTTGGTTCTTTAACCCTCTTTCAGGTTGATTGTATTTCCTATTCAGAGCATCTCAGTGGACCTTATCTTCTGATCTATGCTGCCTGTGTTTCTTTTTGTTAGTGTATCCAGGCCATCTGTGTTAGAGATTATAGCCAATCTTCTCTGCCTCATCTCTGCTATGCTATTTTTCTGTCATTGTTGTTTACTTTTCTCCTTCATTTCACTTTCTGCCCCATTCATTGAGGCCTTTCTGCCATTGTTTCTGGAATCCTGGTGATTTTCTTCTCTCTCTCTAGAATGTCCTTCAGTATTTTTTGCAGGGTTGGATTGGTGGTCATGAACTCCCCCAGTTCCTCTTTGTCGTGGAAACATCTTGTTTTTCCATAATTTTGAGTGATAGTTTTGCAGGGTACATCATTCTGGGTTGGAGGTTATTTTCTTTCAGGGCTTGGAATATTTTGCTCCAAGCTCTTCTTGATTTGATAGTTTGTGTCGAGAAGTCTGTTGTGATTTTGATGGGTTTTCCTTTATAGGTGATCCTTTCTTTTCTCTGACCACTTTTAATATTTTGTTCTTGTGATGAATTTCTGGGATCTTCATTATTATATGTCTGGGATCTTGATTATTATATGTAGATCTGTTTTGATTGTAGCTGGCTGGAGTTCTGTATGCCTCATATATCTGAATATCATTTCCTTTTCCTATGCTTGGGAAGTTTTCCTTAATTATTTCTGTGAATAGCCTTTTTATTTCATTTTTATTTGCCCCTGCTTCTTTGCTCACATTTTTTATTCTTAAGTTATAGATCCTTTTGTTGTCTTCTAGCCTTTGCATTATTACTTCCTAGTTCGTTGTTATTTTTAAGAGATCTTTCCTTTCGTGATCACACATTGCAAACCTATCTTCAAGTTTTGAAAGTGTGTCTTTAGTTTCTGTCAAGAAATTTTGCCCGCTTTCAGTGGAGTTTTTAATTTCCTGGTATTCTCTTTGGATCTGTTTCATGTATTCTAGAGTTTGTTTATATTCTTCATCAAAGGTTTCTCTCCTTTTTCTGGGTTCCTCCATTTTTCCATCTGTGTCTTCTTGAGAAGTGCTTCATATTTCTTTTATTAGTCTTCTTATATCTTGTTTCACTTGAGTTACAATTTCAGATTTAAGTTCATCGATGAGGTCACGGAAGTATTTCTTTATTTCTGTTGAGGCCGTGTCTAATATTGCATGTTTGCTGCCCTCGATCTCTTCTGTATTTACCTCTCCTGGACTTATTTTCCCTGGGTCAGTGGCTGGAGGCTTTTTCTCATTTCTTTCTCTTGTCATGTTTCTGGTTTCTTTCAGACAGGTGTATGGTAGAGCTCTAGGTCCTTTGCATGTTGCCTATGGTTTTTCTGAAACATGCTGGCTAGGGTATTGCTGCCCTCTCCAGTTTACTGTTGATCTGTGAGGTGCATGCAAGGGCGATGTGAGCTGGCCCTCTCCTCTGAGCCAGTCAGCCAGTGAGTACCTTCAGCATGTTAGTCTGTGCCCTGTGGATGTCCAGGTTCAGGACAGTTTTGTCCCTGGTTATTGTGTCCCGACCAGGGGCGTGACCTAGCCCAAGCAGATCCCACCATTCTGCTTTGGGCCAGGAGCAGCTGACTGAAGCCACTGTGGTTGCCGGTTCAAGCCTGACCTGCCTAACTCCAGTGTGTCATCTGGTCAGTCACCTCCTCTGCGGGGGCTCAGTTCCCAGCACTCACCACAGGTCAGTGCAGCTCGCCTCGCCTGTTCCGCTCCTTGTTGTGGTGCCTTCTCCCACCAAGGGTTTTGGGCTCACCAACCCCAGATCTGGGCAGGCCAGCGACCTCAGCTTGATCGTGAGTCGCCTGACTCTAAGACACACCCCAGAAGTAACTATATAATTAAATTTTCACAGTAATGCATTTATTAGCTTACTTATCATTTTACATTTGGTTACCTTAAACTGTGGATGTTAGAATGATAAAATAACTTGTAATTTCTGAAATAAGCATTTTAGTAGCTTTTCCAACTCAACAATGTTCAATCAGAAACTTAATACACATCTGCCCTCAAAATATGTTTTCTTTTTTATAGTATTTTAATTCACATGGTAGCTGTTTCATATAGGTGGTAGTTGGTTGTATCTGTTTGGCCTCATCTGAGTTATGGCCGGTCAGTCATGTCTGATTTTTTTTTTTGAGGGTTTGCTTATGTTACAGTTGTAGATTCTTTTTAAAAAGTCTTTCTTTTTTAGAGTAGTTTTAGATTTATAAGCAAATTATGCAGAAAGCATCAAGATTTCCTGTATGTTGTATGCTGCTCCCTGTCACACAACCTCCTCCCACTATGAAAATCCTGCTCTAGAATGGAACATTTGTTCCCAACAGTAAACCTACATTGACACATTATTATCATTTGAAGTCCATTGTTTACATTATGGTCCACTTTTGCTGTTATACCTTTTATAGTTTTGCTTTAAATGTAAATGATGTGTATCCACTATTGTAGTATCATACAGAGTAGTTTTACTGTCCTAACAATCCTTGATCCTCCACCTTTTCATTCTTTCCTTCGTTGACTCTGGCAACCAGTGATCCTTTAACTATAGTTTCCCTTTTCTACAATGTCATATTGTTGAAATGTCGTAGTATGTACCTTTCTCAGATTTTCTTCTGTTATTTGGTAGTGTGCATTTAAGTTTCCTTTATGTTTTTCATGGCTTGATAGCTCATTACTTCATATTGCTAAATAATAATATTTCTTTGGATGTACCATTTTTTACCCATTCACCTACTGAAGGGCACCCTGGTTGCTCAGCTGCCAAGCTTTAGTAATTTTGAATACAGCTGCTATAAATATCCATGTAGATGTTTTTGTGTAGAGGAGAGTTTTCAGCTCTTTTAGGTAGATACCAAGGAAGACAGTTGATGGCTTATATAACAAGGGTACATTGAGTTTTATAAGAAATGGCTCAGTTGTCTTCCAGAATGGTATACCGTTTTGCATTCTAGTCAGCAGTGAATGAGAATTCCTGCTTCTCCACATCCATGCTGGCATTTGGTGGTGGTAGTGCTTTGCGTGTTAGCCATTCTATTAGATGTGTAGCAGTATTTCCTTTTATTTTGCATTCATCCAATGACATATGGTCTCCTTCGCTTGTATTTATTCACTTAGTTAAAAGACATCTATTGCGCACTTGCTGTATGCATATACATAAGTATCTAATAGATACTTTTACAAAATAAGTATATTTTTGTACTTTTATTATTCAAAACACTGAATTGGAACAGATGGTGATTGTCATTCAGACATACTGGTAATGCTAGTAGTTTTTACAGGAGGTTCTTTTAAAAATATGGATCTTTTCCATATTGTGTTTTAATATGCTCATGTTTATCTCTGTGTGTTTATAATCACATACATGTGTAAGATATACTAACTATAAGGAAGTATTATTTATAATATAGAAGATAAACACACATTAGAATTTAGTAGAAAGGCCTATACTTGAGTAGTTTCTTTTTGTTACTAAACATTTTCCCGGTCTGTCTGTTTCTGTTTCTGTAGAACAGGGAATCAAACCCATAGGTGCTCTTGTCATTAAGTCCCAGGCATTTTTACTTTTTAGACACTTCTGAGACAATTACTTGCTAAGTCGGGCAGGTGGGACTTGAACTTGCAACCTTTGGCCTCAGGCTCCCAAAGTGCTTGGATTGTAGGTATGTGTCAACACACCTGACTTCTGAGTCTCTTTTTGAAAAAGCACAAATAATATAACCTTATTTTAGAAAATTTACAAAATATATATAAGAAAAAAAGAAAACAAAAACTGTAACACTAATTAAAATTTTAAAATCCACTCTAATTTATTTTTTGTAGGTATATTTGACTGTAATTTTATATAAACATATTCTTCCTTTTTCTGCAAAATGGGCTATGCTATAGATTTTCCTTTGAATATTACTTATGGTAGACTTTTTTGGAGGACAATTTTTATTACTTAGGACAATTGAACAGTGTAACTGAACACTTTAACTCAGTTTAGTAGTGAGTTTTTTTTTTTTTTTTTTTTTTTTTTTTTTAGCTTTTTACCTTTCCTGTTTGGTAATGTGAGTTATAGACTTTGGAACCAGGACTTTGCCTTTCCAGTGCTACTGGATCTCAGCATATTACTGTAGTTAGCTCTGATAGTTCCATAAACTGAGCTAGAACCCTTATCTTCCAAGTAAAACTTATTGGGGACAGTGGTGGAACATGTCTTTCTGTGGAGCAGAGGTGGCACCCTAGTGTTCCTCTTGATGGTACCGTAGGAAACTCCATCTGAATGATACAGGGTAGGCAAGAAAACAACCAGCTAGGCAGAAATATGATAGACTTGTAACATTTATGTCATTTCAGTTTTCCCTGTTATAAATGATCTTTTAATTAATGTTCTTATTTTGTATGTAGGAACTTATGTGTGGTCTTAGGCATAAATTTCTAGAAGTGAAATTTCTTAATGCAGGGGCAGGTAGAATTTTAAGAGGCATATAAAGTTCTCTTCAAGGATAATTGCATCAAATTTATTATCATCAGCAATATGTTATTTTTACTTTCTGCCTAGCATTAATACTAGATATTCCATAAAGTACTTGGCCTTAAGATTTTTAAAATATTCCACGTGTTTTTATTTAGAAAAGTTATTTGTGATCTTTGAAACGATCATATATACCTATGTGCAAAGAAAAAATGTTTTATCCCTCTTGCAATTTTAAGATATCCCTTTCCAAAGATTCTATAATTAGTATTGAAAGTTTAAGTTATCCTTTGCAAATTTATGTTTTCTTACCATTACACATATAGTATATTAATATTTTCATATATATGGCTTTTATATTAAAAATCTGCTTCATATTAATGTGAGTAGTTTCTTCCATTCATTTATATCTTACTAGCTTTTTCCTTATCTGGGTCTAATTTCAAAGAGTTTTTTTTTTGTCTATAAATTTTTTCCTCTTCTATCTGCTTTTTTCAGAAGTATTGTTTACTTCTGGGGTATGTGATTCTTTTCTTAAAGTCTTAATTATTTAATCTGTGTAGTCTTTTGCAGATTGTTCTGTTATTTGAAGTTCTTGGAGTTTTATTTTTCTCATTTGATGTGTCTAATGATGCTTGCTTATAGTAGATTATTTTCTCATGTTGGTAATTTTGAACTTTGAATTTCATTGATGCTTTATACATTGATGTGTTTTAGATCCAGGACCAGCTTTGCAGAGCAGGTTTGCCTAAACTCTTACAGTATAACTAGTGGAATCAAGGTTAATTCTTTTGCTTAGAAATTCTTTGCCAGCCTCACTGTTAAATGTGTACTTTAAAACTGTGCTAAGATCGAGATGCTCTGTATAGGAAATATAATCAACCTGAGAGAGGGTTTATGGACCAAAAATCAAATATGAGAAAACAGTGCTCTATGTGACATGGAGCCAGAGAGAAATAGGAGCAACTCGACCACCACCTGCAGATAGGTTGGAAAGACAGGATACTTATGTGCAGTAGAGAACTACTTAGCCATAACAGGAAAACCTTGAGGCTTTTGTAGGTAAGGGAGTACAACTTGAGATCAAGCCCAGGAGCGAGAAGGTTTGGAACCACTTAGGTAAATAGCAGGTTGCCCTCCGAATCTAAAAACTGAGGGAGTTGGTGGGACCCAAAATGCGCAGCACCCTGTGTGACTGAAAGGGGAGGAATAGTCTTAAAAAAAGAAGGCAGAGGATATTGTTAATAGTGTACCAGGATTTAAAACCCACATTACTCACACCACTCTGCTTAGATGTATTATATTCTGTTCCAGTTGTCTACTTGTACTAGATTTGAGGGCAGAGTCAGTTATTCCAAAGATAGCAGGATATAGTACAGTAATCATCCTTAATTTCCTATTAACTTAACCTGAAGCTCTGTAAAACCTACACTGTTTTACCATGACTGATCTTAATTGAATCTGGTTTGTTAGATTGCTGTTTTGTATTGACAGATTTTATTCAAAGCTGTTATGATTGATAGTATCAAGTCTGGGATTATAGGCAACTACACTGAAGATGACAAGATTCACTAGGATACCCACTCTGGTTTGATTGTTACCTGCCTTTGAAGTTTTACATTGTCTACAATGTTTTGTTTTTACTAATATTGTTATGTACTGCTATATTCAATTATACTGCTATATCCAAATATGCCTGATGATATAGACAATTCTATTGAAGATAACAAGAGACAACACAGTAACCATTGTAGATCACCTTGTACGATGGTTCTATATGACTTTTTGGCTTCATGTTTTTTATAGGAATTTGTTTTGTTTTGTCTTGCTATGTTTTGTTTTTCCTTCTAATACAGAAAGGAATGATATACATGTAGAGACTCACGCATGCATAGCTGTTTACAGTCTCACTGTAAATGTCTACTTTGTATTCTTTAATTTTGTAACTTGAGCGACTGTTTCTAAGAGGACCATGTGTAATTTCTGAACTAGTGATTTCTTACTGTTTCTTTTTTTAAAAATTCGGTATCATTTATACCCTTTTCCTGTTTTTTTCTCTTTAAGTGAAAAAAAATAAAATAAAATAAAACTATGCTAAGCATAACATAACCTATTTTTTGGTTCTGCTTTTGTTTCAACTATAAGATGTTGGGTTACATGTCGTTTCTTCTGTGTTGTCTAATCTCAATCAGTTACTCATGTTTTACTTTTGCTACTTTTTTGTAAGTAGTATCACATTGATGTATGTATCCATTGGACTTGGTAAGAATTCTAAGTAGAAAGTAAAGAATACAGTAATTTAGGATGCTAGTAAATATCTAGAAAACAGAAAATATTGCAGCTATGATAATTGCTTGTAGTCACCTGTCTGTTTACATCCACGCAATGACAAGTTAAATGTTGCTAGTGCATTGAGTTGATCTGATTTATAACAACTGATGAAACCTCACAGTTAGATTTTGTCTAAGTATGTTAATTGTGTTTTGTTTTTTAGTGAAATATACAAGCCATACAAGTTTAGGCAATATATGGGAAGACTTTAGGTAAACCTGCTTTGCAAAGCTGGTTTCCTAACCTAGATCTCAAACACATCATCTTTAATACTTTCTCTAAAAATTTTATCATTTTGTCTCCATCCTCAACTTACAAGTGTTTGTTCTATGTAGATGTTCTTTGAATGGCGATTTCTTATGCTGGTGAAAGTAGGCAGTTTCAAGACAGCATATAGATTTTTATGAGCCAAGTTTTAGACTATGCTTTTCCAAAGACATAAATTTAGAAAATATATATTAACATCTGTTATTCTTTACAGGCTGATCAGTTGATGTTTGCTTTGCATTTTGTTCGAGGCATGCATCCTGAACTTTTTCAAGAAAATGTAAGTTGAATTGAAGGAATGAAATTCTAGAGTTTATAGACATTTGATAATGGGTATATTTTTAGTTAGATTAAAAGTTTCTTTACCCTATGAATTATATATAACCTATTAATCTCTTACTAAGACAGACATTTAGTATTAAATGCTGTTTTCCATTCTGTTCCACCCTTGGTGAATTCCCCATCTTAGAGTGATGGTGAGGAGGAAAGACACTCAAGTAACTTTTTAAGCTGCTTAAATTTATCTAGGCCAGGTCCATTACTCGATATACCGGAAGAGTCAGCCCTTTTCTTTTTCTTACCTAAGTAGTTGAACTAATAGAAAAAGTGAGACAAAATGGGTATTCAGCTACATTATTTACTTTCTGACTTGTCAAGAATCAGTACTTGAAGCAAGATAGTGGCCAGTTCTCAGGAACTTCTGGGTACTGATCACTTCATGTATAATTTATCTTCTTTGTCTGTGATCTTGTATTTGGCCTGCCATCTAACCCTCTTTGAAACTTGAGAAGAACCTTCTTGAGCTAGAATTCATCTCTGCTGTTTCTACTTATAAAGAAATATTTCCAAGTATATTTTTTTCTTGTTATTATGCAATTATCATAAAGTAAGAGTTTAGTAACCAGGATGTAAATGCTGTGCAACTGTGACCTACTAACATTTCAAGCTGCTTGGTCAGAGTTTAACTGTCTTCTGAGTGTCCTTTATTCAGATAGTTAAATGAAGGCAGACCACTTGAAGTTCTGCCTGTGTTCTTGCTCGCTCTTTTTTCCCTTCAACTCCTTTTGATGTGGTTCACTTGTGGAGTTTTTCCGGAATTTATTAATTTGACTCCTTTTAATTCTGTTAATTATCATGTCTTTCACTTCTTTATAATTCTTCTCAGCTTGATCAATATGTTTCATGTAATATAAGACCTTATGTTCCCTATTTTTTGGTCCTGGAATATAAATAAACCATCCCTAGGAAAAGAAAACATTTTTCTCATAAGTTTTAGTACCCATATCATTTATTTTAATTATATGTGACTTCATAATTATGATAGAAAGAATAGGAGTGAAGGCAGGAAGCATATTACTTTGGTAGTTTTTCCATATTACTCTCTAATATTAATACATTTTATTTGTTGGCTAGTGAATCACAAATAGTATGGTAGTGCCAATTATTATCTAAATTGGAGGAATCCCAGGAGAAGACATAAATTTTCTTAGGGCACTAGATTTTATAACACTTGATCATTTTTAATTTTTTTTTGTTTTAAAAAAAGAATTAATGGCAATCTTATCCTATTCTATAAAGAAAGATAAGTTAATGGAATTTTTTTTAATTTTAACATACAATTTTTAAATCTTTATGTACCTTACTGCTTATTTATTAGAAATATCATATGAGAGAACAGATTAACAGGTAGGAATAAATATTAACTGTATTAGACATTTAAATTTTACATGTTAAAACCAACACAGTGTAGTTATGTATAATTTTAAGATGTTATCAGTATAGTACATGTTGCAATACACAATGAATACAGTAATCACATGGACTTGGTATATATATACATGTTGTGTCTTCATTCTCTTCATTTCTAGTTTTCTTTCTTCTTCCCTGCCTTTCCTTTGTTTTCATCTTTAGATCCCCTTCCATCTGAAAACAGTCTACTTCCCTGCTTCCTATCTATCTTTCATTTACTCTTTAAATCATGCATATTTTGGAGTTCTCAGAGAAATCATCTGATATTGATTTTTTTGTGTCTGTTTATTTCAGTTAGCAATGTAGTTTTAAGGTACATTCATTTTCCTACAAATGACTTTTTTATTTTAATAAAATTATTCCTAGTGGTTTTCATTAGTACTTTATATTGATACTTGATCTCATTCTTATAATGTTAAAAATGTGAAAGTAGTTTTTTTCTCATGTTCTTAGCTGCATTATAAGCCATCTTATAAGACAATTTAAAATAACTTTGTTATTATGTTGTTATTGTTGATATTTTGTGTTCTTCATATTTTTATTTGCTAGGAGTGGGATACATTTACAGGTGTGGTTGTTGGAGATATGTTTCGGAAAGCTGTAAGTTAAAATGTTATTATTTCACTAACAGAAAATAGTCCTAGTTTGGCTTCATGAAATATTATTTACTTCAGATGAGTTTTCAATGATTATTTAAATTATACTTTAAGTAGAGAAATATATTCTGGCCTCTCTTGCCTTCCCATAAAGTGAATTTAAAACATTTTATGATGTTGAAGACTTATATTCTTTTGAGAATAATATTAAATACTGGGAGATTAATATAGTTATTTTTTCTATGTATATGTATTTTGCCCCAAGAAAAATTTTTTAATCTTTAGGAAAAACAACAACAACAACAAAAAAACCGGAACATTGTGTAATATGTAGGAGAAATTCTATATAATTTCAGTTTAAAAATTACTTTCTGAAACTTTTGATAATTTATTCAAATTAAACTTTTATTTTTATTTTACTTTTTATTTGAATAAATAATGGATGTTGTTCTTTAGTTAATGCACTGAAAGTATAACACATAACCTCAATCATATCTGAAATGCAGAGTATGCTTAAAATAATATAAGTTTATGATAATTTAAATTTACCTAAAGCTTCATGGAAGATTATGTACAATAAAAGTGAATTCATCATTTGTCTTAGTGATTCTCTCAATACCTTGTTACATGGCAAGTTGTAAAATATAAAGAAATAGTACACAGAATGGGTATTTTTTTCAAAATAGTGTTTATAAAAATAGCTAATTGATTGCTATTTTAAAATTTTATATCTTATCCAATATACTCAGGAGACTAATTGCTTTTATTAAAGGATTCTCAACAGAGAATACGTGATCAAATTCCATCATGGATAGATCAGGAAAGAAGCTGGGCAGTGGCAACATTAAAGGTATTCTTTTTCTGCAAGAGGAATATTTTAATTTTTAATATATTTTAGTTATTTCTGTTGACATTTTTAGGTGCAGTTTATGCATACTCTTGATATTTCTATGACTAGGATAAAATCATTCAATTAAAGCACAGTAAAGAATTATTATTAGCTCATTGATCAATGTTTAATTTAAATCTTTCATTCACAAAATAGAATGCATTTAATATATACATCTTCCAAATATAGACTCATCCCCCTTTTCCATCCCTCTGTCTTTCAACTGTTCTGTGTTTTTTTTGTCACTCAAGCCAAAGTGGTATTTTTATGGAAAACGGAGGACAAATATACTTTTCTTCAATTCCATTTGTCTATTTATCTATTCCTTTTCTCCCTTATTTTTTGTGATTATTTTCCACATTATATTACACCAGTCTGTGGTAAAAACATTAAGTTTAGTTAATAGTTACTCATGGCTTAGGATATTCAAGTCATTCTTCAAACTTCATGTATTTCTAGTAACATTAAGTATTTCCAATAACATTAGGGACTTGCTGTTGTCTTTGTTTAAACAAAGGAGCACTTGCTTATAATCACTTAGGAAGTAGAGTCAAGGTTCAAAATTGGGCACCTTGAAGTATAATCTGGAAACTAATTACTATTCTATGCATTGTTCTCATAAATGTTTATTGAATGAAATAAATGAATTCTGCTTTATATCAGTTGTTGTTTGCTTTGCTAATCAATTTGGTGCTTACTGCCGGTGAATATTGTACTAGTGACAAAGTCGTTGCTTGACCAGATTTTAGTCAGTGTCCTGAACCTTGGTTTAGGCCCATCCATGACCTCCTTGTGTATTTAGATTTAGCAGGAACTCTACTAGTTGGTTTAATCAGAATTCTCCCATCTTCCATCTCTGATCAGCCATGATATCTAATTTGCTTCCTTAGCTTCCATCATCCCCCAGGTGATTCTGATCACTTTGACGTTCCTTCAAGGTTTTGCAGAGTCCTCTTGTTACCCTAATGTTTTCTCTTGGTAAATGCGGATCCCTTCTGATTTCTTGGTTATAAATTCCCACTCACCCACATTGTGTTAAACTTTGTTCTCTACTGACAGCTGTCTTCCCCTGTTCCAGGAGTCTTGAATAAAATCTGTTTTTACTGCTTTAACTACTGTCAAACTCTGTTTTTTCTCCAACACCAGTGGAATGACAGATGTTTACTTTATATACTGAGACTGCCAAAAACAAACTTGTATTGTAGAGAGCGTATCACAGAATTATCTTCTGTTATGGCTGGCATTACGCAAGAGCCATGACATAGTTTTGCAGTTTTTGTGGCAATATCTAAACTGTGTACTTAATTTTAATGATGGGATTTCTTTTCTTCACAAGTGGAAATAGCTAAGTGCAAATGTTTTTATGTAAAATTAAAGAAACGTTTCTTAACTTGTGAGTATTATTTTACTATTACTTCAGAAAGTTTTATTTAATCTTGGCTTTAACATGTGCTATTTCTGATCTAGAAATGATTAGATAACCAATAGAAAGTTTTAAAAAAGTATTAATAATTGATCTTCGTTTCCTTTTAAAGTTTTTAAAAAATACTTGCATGCACATATATTTACTTGCAGCTCATTATATAGTGTTACTTTTATTTTTTAGATTGCTCTCCCAAGTCTTTACCAGACCCTTTGCTTTGAAGATGTAGCCCTGTGGCATGCTTACTATCATAGTTCAATGTGTGAACAAGAGTTTCCATCCATTCTTGCGAAGAAAGTTTCCTTATTTCAGCAGGTAAAATTTAATGTATCAAAGTGCAAAAAAATTATTCAGTGTTTCTCATCATTCAGATGTCATTTGAAGAAAGTTTGTCTTTAGATTAGTATAACCTTTAATGGCATTTGAAAAGAAGCACTTTCTGCAGCCACTAAGGAAATAAGTATGGAGATTTCCTCAGAAGACTAGGATTAGAAGTTCTATTCAATCTAGCTATTCACCTCCTGGGTATTTTATCAGAAAAACTGAAAATGTTATGTCACAGTGATATATGTGCATCCATGTTTATAGCAGCACAATTTGTAATACCTAAATCTTGGAAAGAACCAAAATGCCCATCAACCATAGAGTGGATAAAAAAGATTTGGTATTTTTATAAAATGGTATATTATTCAGCTATTAAAAAGGAAAATCTTGGGGCCTATATAGGTAAATGGAGGTAACTGGAGACTATAATCATAAGCGAAATAAATAAGAATCATATTTGTAAATGTCACATTGTCTCTCTCTAGTGTAGAAAGTAATAAAAGCTGTAGGAGTAATAAGATCTGAAATGTGTAATAGCTATTATAAAAAATAAAGGTAAGGAAAGTGCTCTAAAGGATATAACTACATGTATGTTTACATGTTAAGATAAATATATTACTAAGTTTTTGTTGGATCATTAAACATAATGGTTTGCACTCTCATTGTTTGATTGTCCACATTTATGCTTTAATTTTGTGATTTGAACAACTATTTCTAAGATGACTATGTAACTTATCAACTAGTTATTTCTTAGTGTTAATTTTTTTTTTAACTTCTGTACTATTTCTACCTTTTTCTGGTTTGCCTTTTCTTTAAATAAAAAAATTAAAAAAAAAAGAAAGGAAGCACTTTCTTTCCATTTTATCTAGAAAAATCACTGGCACAATTTAATAGCTTTTCTCCCTCTATAGTTTTTCTTCCTCTGCTTGTGATCCAAACAGGTCTTATAGATATCTTATAGATACATCTTACAGAAGGAAAGATACAAATTATATAGATTATTTACTCATTTTCAATAGATTTATCTAGGAAAAGACTTAGGTGAGGAAAGAATAATTTTTCCAATTCAATTTCAAAATAGAATGAAGAAATACACTGGGAGGTTCTACCCAGTATTTTGGCTGCATGAAAGTCTCAGAGTGGGAGTGCTGTCCGGGAATTGATGCATTAGAAAATGACTATTTATCTATTCTTTAGGCTGTTGACTGTGGGACATGTCCTCTTAGTATTTGTGTACTCTATAGTGAATTCTTTCTCAACAAATGTACTTAAATAAAAGAGTGAAACATCTAGGAATGAAAACTTAAACATCTAAGATTATCATAGATATGTACAATTCAGCATAAAGGTAATGATTTGAAGTTTTTAGGGAAGATTTTTGGGTTTCCGTTTGCTGCCACTGGAAGTTCTTAGCCTATATTCTTCTATATTTTCACCTGCCATTTAGCCGTTTATTAGCTCTTGAAGATGTAGCTAACCCTGTGATGAAAGGGTTAAATGGATTGCAGGAATACTTTGTATCTGAAAGAGATGCCTTGCTATATACCTATTAAAGCATAATCAACACTTTGTAACAATGTTAAGTATGCATATATTTTAATATTTGTTTAGTTAACATTAATTATTATTTATAGTTAGTGAAAATTTATTTAAAAATATTCTGCATTTTGTTTTAAGGTTCTTGTAGTACAGGCCCTAAGACCGGACAGATTGCAAAGTGCCATGGCTCTGTTTGCATGTAAAATTTTAGGTAAGTGCAGTACTTTTCAAGAGCTGGACCATTGATCCGAGATTTTAGTGATTTGCTCATCATCTTTTGTTACCTTGCTTATAACTGCATTGCTCAGATCTTTTTCTTTATTGTTACATTTTATTCTCCCTGTGTGTCTTCTTTTACATAGCTATATTTTTGTAGGGATACCTGTCATATTTAGGGGCCTTTACTCAAGTATAGTTAACTATGTCTATTTCCAAATGAGGTCACATTCTGAACTTCTGGGATTAGAATTTTTATATGCCTTCTTTGGGGGAGGAACATACATGCTAAGGTTTTCACAAGATGCTTATCTTTTGCCTTTTCCAGAATATGCCTTGTTTTTACCTTACTCTCTAACTGCATGTGCACAAATACATGCACTTGCATATACATATACGCCACACACACACACGTACAGCAGTACTTCTGTTCACAAATTTGATTCTGTCCACAATTCTGGTTTCAACTGAAATGTAAGTGTAGTATGCTTGCAATTTGGTTGTAACCAGAAGTTTGTGAACTGAGGTAGGTACCACTGTATTTTGAGTTGGCTGTAGGACTGGTCAGTTGATTTGTGATGGGCATTTAAATATGATTCTGTAAATATCCTGGAAGTGTGGCAGCTGATTGGATTATTGCAGTGCACCAGCTAACTTACTGTTAATAGGTGGATCCTGAGTGGGTGTGGGTTGTTGCTGGAATGATCTGGAAAGCTGTATCTCTCTCCTACCTCCTCGCTTCCCTCTCTGCTTCCTGGCTGCCATGATGTGAGTGGCTTTCCTCCCCTGTAGGCTCCTCCAACATGCCATTTTCTGTATTTGAAGCTGTCAGACATAGAATGTAACTTCTGAATCTGTGAGCCACAATAAATGTCTCTTCTTCAAATTGGGTGTCATATTTTATTCCAGCTAGGAAAGGGACTAAGACAACCAAATGTCTTTTCTCATGTCTGGCAGAATGTTTATCCACCAAACTGTTGATACCCATGCTAAATTCACTTAAATGGAAAAGGGGAATTTATTGGTTTAAGTAGCTAGTATTCAGAAAGACAGAACTAGAGCTGGTTTCTACACCAGCTGATTTCATGATCTCCTATAATATCAGATTTTTGTCTAATAGTCAGAGTTTGTCTTTTTTTTTTTTTCTCTCCCAACACAAATTTCTATTGCCTTTTCCTTCTTTATTTTTCTTGGCCTCTCACATAGATTTTTAACCTCTTGTCTTAATTTCTGCATATAGGTAACTAAGAGTCTCAAGTGTTTGTATTCTGTTAGATAAGCTGTATGACCTCTTGAGTTACATTTTATATCGAAAAGGGAGGAAGTTTTCCCTTCCAGTTTCATCATCAAAAATCCTAAGAAACCTCGGATAGGGAAAGAGTTGCTGCCAGAAGTGAAAAGAGGGCTTCTGATATAACAATAGGTATTCATTGCAGTCAGCTTACTGACGCCTGTTTTAAATATTTTTTTTTTTTGTACTGGGGATCAAACTCAGGACCTCGCTCTTGCCGAGGAGGCGCTTATGCCGCTGAGCTAAATTTCCAGCCCCTTAACCAATTTTTATATTGAAAATTGTTTGATAATTGAAACACTAATTTGTAAAGCACATTTTTAAGGTCTTAACTTTTTAGAGTTATAATATATTATTTTTGAATTTATAGAATGAAGTGATTGGAACTTATGTCTATTTTAAGAAATCCTAATGATTATACTTCATCTTGTAACTGAAACATTTGACATTTTCCCAAATTTGGATACACATGAATAATGACTGACTTCTAGGAACAGAATGATAGGAAAACCAACTCTCCCTGTATTTGCCACTGATATTAATTGAGATATGAAAATCAACTATTATTTACCACTTAAATTAGTTGAAGTCTTTTATTAGCATTTTTAGGACAATGGAAGCTATAAGAAGATTCTTCATTTCCCATCTACAAATTTACAAACTCTTCCTGTATTAGGACTCACATACATGCTGCTTTTTTTCTATTGTTGTTGATGAATGTTATTGTTCCAAAGAACAATTGATCTAATCCATTTCTGTCATTGTCATTATCTCTTACATCATGAATTTCACCTTTTTCAGTAGCACATCTCTCACACCATGCAAATATATTTGGCATCATTTCTCTTACTAATTCTTCCTTAGCCACCATCATAGTTTTTACTTTTATAAAATGAATAGTGAACCTGTGACTGTAGCTAAAGACTAGAGTAATCCACTTCCCCCAAATTTTATTCTATGTCCGGCTCACTCTATTGAGACCTCAAACTGTGAAGTACCACAAAATATTATATTCTTTCTCTTATATGAGAAAATTAAAATATAAATAAAATATAGAGCAAAGTAAAAGACAATAGGAAACATGAAAATAGATCATTTATAGAAGGGAAGGGAACCAAGAAATAGAGAGAAGGGGAAGGAGATTAAAAAAAGAATTAAGATGTGTTATGTACAAACTCTCTATGATGAATGTAAGCATTGGGTATTGAAAACATGTACTAATAAAAACAAAAAGATTGCTCTTATTAAGGTCAGTGGTCTTCTACATTGCTGTATCCTGTTGTGTTTTTATCTTGATTTTTCAACTAAGTTACATTTTTCCTTCATTAAATATCTTGTCTTCTCTTGATTGTTATGTTCCATTTCACAACACTTTTGAACTATCCTTTTTCTGACTCCTTAATTTTCTTCTCACAGCATTCTTCCTTTGGGTTCCTTTTTAAAATTTATTATATATTCTTGCTATAGGTGATCTCACCCAACCCCTAGTTTTAAATAGCATCTTTTAAATACTCATCTCTCTATTTCCATCCCCAGAATTCTAGGTTCAGGTACCCTAATGTTTATTTGATGTTTTCTTGTGAATGTCTAATAGACATTGCACAGTATTGTGATCACTGCAAAAAATAATTCCAACTCTGACTTTCTCTGAGTTTATTTACTTTACTTCATTAATGTTAACCTAAGTAAACTGTCATCATTGCTCACCTCAATTAGACCATAGCTTTTTTAATGTCTTATTCTTCATAAGATATCTAGAATTCACTCACTTCTTGGACCTTCACAATTGTATACCATATTGTTGCAACTCATGAACAAGATTATTGCCATTCAGGCTTCTGTCCTGGCTCACTTCTATTTTTCTTCAACATAGTAGCTAGTGTGTCTTTTAAAATATGAAGTAGATCATGTGTCTTCTCTGCTCAAATGCCTCTAATAGCACTTTTCTTGCTCAGTATCTTTGCAGTCTGTTACAAGATCTTAGGTCTTCTGTTCCTGTTTCTTCAGATCTCTCTTATTGTTCTTAGGGTTGCTCAATCCTTTCCCAACATAGTATGTTGTTTTTGATTCTTCCAGGGATGCAAGTACATTTCTGAAATATCAGGCTCTTATACTTACCTTTTTTCTTATGATCTTTACCCAAGCATCACTCTTTCTTTCCTGCCCAAATGTTATTTTTTGGGTGAAGATCTTTTTCTCTGTAAATTTATCATAGACTGACTTCTTTATTTTTTCATTAATTGCCTGTCCCCCTAACCAGGACATATGCCACATGGAGGCACAAACTTTATTTTAATGTTATGTCTCCAATGCTTTAAACAGCTTCTAGAAGACGCAGGTTCTATAAATATTTGTGAAATCAAAGATTACCTTCCCAATTGGTTCTCCTTACTTCATTTTTTCTTCTTGTTTTTAATCCATTTTTCTCTAGAAAGTCGAAGTCCTCTCAAAATGCTTAGAATGAAATACAGATTCCTTATTCAGGATTGTTATCTCCACACATTCCGGCCTTTTGCTGCATCTCTGACTTCATCTTGCACTGCTCTTACTTGCTGTACTTCAGTGAGTTATCCAGCGCTAGGACCTTTATATTCTGTTTGCTTCCTATGTTCTCTTTTCTTTTTATGGCTATTCTGTAACATTTAGTTGTTAGCAAAAAATGTTACATTTCAGATAAATTTTATGGACCATCTAATCAGTTCTAATACATCAACCTGTTTTAAATTCTCTGTATAGCACTTACCACTGTGTGGTATATTTCCAACATTTCTATACATTTTCCATCTGTTCCAGTAACTTAAATGCACATTTAAGTAAAATGAGGTAATTCTTAGAGTGGTTCTTAAGTTTCTTTTTTTCTCACCTGCTTAGTTTATAAAAATGTGCTTTGTGCTACATTACACATGACCTTTCTCAGGATTTAGTTGTTTTACCCTCTACCAACTCTTTAGAACACTTGTTAATGGTAGTATTTCATTCCCAGGTCATATGACATTTGAAGTTTAACAGTCTTAACAGAAACTCAGGATATTCAAATATTTAAGTGCTTTGAATGTTTAATATACTTCTAAAACCATATTACTTCTAGGCAATATGTATATTGTTGTATGGGTAGATGACTTTGTGTTTGGTTAAGTAGTTTCATTAATAAAATTTTGTAATGTAAAATTGGAGGTTTTGTAGTATGCTTCAGTTTTACAAGATCAAATTGCTACAGAGCAAGCACTTAGCTCTTTTAAATCAAATTTTAGAGATTCGATTTTAAATGTAATTTCTTTCTTTCTTATTTTGCGAAGTGGAGGGAAAGTACCAGCAATTGAACTCAGGACCTTGCACTTGCCATGTAGGCATGGTGCTGCTGAGCTATATCCCTGGCCCTGCAGTTTGTTATTCATAGGGAAAGATTTGTAAGTTTCAGTACTCCTTTTTATAATCTATAAACTTTAAATAATAGCTTATAAAAATGTATTTGTGAAAGCAGTTATAATTTGAAGATTTAAGTTAATAGAACATTCCCTAAAACTTTTAGGGCTCTTTAATGTCATCCTGCAAAGTAAGATAATAATGCTAGCAAAATCTACTGCATTTTACTGCCACTGTTATTTAAAGATAGTACCAGTTGCAAAGTTTCTGACTTCCGTAATTGTGATTTAATTTTGATATTCTGGAACTGTTTGAGGAGGATATTATGTGATGTGGATTGGAGTTCCAGAAATGTGAAGACACATGCTGCCGTAATTTGCTGCATAGCTAAAAAAACTAGAAACCTTTAATGGTTTTCCATCAAACAGAGTTTTTGAGGCCAGGGATTTAGCTCAGTGGCACAGCACCTGCTTGGAAAGCACCAAGGTCCTGAGTTCGATTCCCAGTGACACCTCCCTGCCCCACCACAAAAAGTGTTTTGAGCCATGCAAGTTTCCTGGGTTTTACAGTCCTCTTTCTCTTTTATCTGTGCTGTCACCCCATCTCATGCATGTTGCTTCCATTGTTGAAACTGTATATGAAGTATACAGATGAAGGAATGTCACAGGAAATATATCTTCATTTTCTACTGTTAACCGTAATTGATCAGCTTACCAACAACACCCATTTATTTTCATGGCCTACTTACACCATTTATTAGTCTAAATCTGTGTTTGAATTCTTACAAGGGGGACTCTGGGAAAAATTGCTTTCAATGTGGCTCAGGATTAGCCCCATGGGGCTGTAGGACTGAATTTCCCATTTCCTTTCTATTGTTTGGTGTCATTCTCTGGCGTTAGAGGCAGCCTGCATTCTTTGGTATAAAGCCAGGAATAATAAATTGACTCCTTTTCATGCCTCACATGCCTCTGACTTTCCTGTCTGTCTCAGCACACCCTCTCCTCTCTTCTGTTGGATCTATGACTCGAAGCAATAGAACCTGTTTGCTTTTTAAGGGAACAAATGATTAGATTAGCCAGAGAGGCAATATTCTTTCACAATAGTAACTAGTTTAATGTTTGATTGAATAATCAAGGCTATTTTAATCTTAAAATAGATAACCTTTCAAATTCTGCCTGCCACAAGTGCCTGTTTTTTGATTCTAGTGTTGAAGTTTACTCCATTTTAAAAAAATATTTCCCTATTTAATTGGCACATGTTTTTTAGGTTAACGAGTGGTTGTTTTTCCTTTTTATTGATGTTTGTGGTTCATTTGACAATTGCCTTTTCTAAGAAAAGGCTGGTAATTTTGTATTCCTTACGTAGCTGTTTGTAAGGGGGGATATGATAAATGAGGAAAAGGAATCTGTTATTAATTAATATGTGTAATAGATTAACATTAATTTGGCACTTTCTTTACTGAGGCACCTGAAAGTAAAGAGTGATAATTTTTAGTTAGTAAATTATAGAATATTTCTTTTTTGTTATCACAGTACTTTATCTAAGTAAAATAAAATACAATAAAGTGATAAATTATTCCTCTGACTTTTTAAAAATTTTTTCAAAAGAAATATTTGTCTTAAAGCACTATGTTCAAGATGAGTCTCATGATTTACATATATACGTGATTTCACAGTGCAATTTACTTTTTTACACTTTCTAACTTTACTAAATAATTTTGAATGATTTACCTTGACAGTATTCATGATATCACAAGTCAGAAATATCTGAGTTAGTACAATAAGTGAATGTATCTAACTTGCTTAACTACAGTGACAATTTATTGAGATTTCATTAACAGGTGATTAGTGTGGAATTCCAAAGTAATACAAATGGCACTTGTGTTATATTAAATGGAGGATTGCAAGTTCAAGCCCAAAGTTTTGACTTAGCAAAGACCTCATCTCAGAAAAGAACCAGGGCTGTGGATGTGACTCAGGGTGTAGGCCTTGCATTTAGTGCCTTGGGTTAAAAAAACACAAAAAAACAAAAACAAAAAAACTAGTTTAAAATGTTGCCTTTGATTTCAAATATTAAATAAAATGAATTGATAAACGTAAGTTTAGCTTTTGTGGTAAAATTAGGTGTTATAATTGAATTAAATTAGCCTCTGAATATAAAATAGCCAAACAAAACAACACTTGCTCTTATGAAGTTTGCATGCTATTCATTAAATTAAGGAATGACATAATAATCTACCTTTACTCTTTTTTTATATTGGCATGTATTTTCAAAGTTAGTTTTCAGTGTTATTTTATGTGAAGGTGTCAGCATGTTTTGGTGTTTCCATCATATAAGAGATACTAATTATAGCAATCAGAAGAACAGTAATAGTAACATTTTTGTGTATATCTTTTTATTCTTCCTATGCATCTCTCTCTTTATACATACACACACATATACACACACACTACAGTGTTGCCTATCCTATTGAATACTCTGGTTTTCCAGTAAATTAACTTTTACCTCAACATTTTTGTAATTTTAGTTCCTTTTTTGGCTATTGGGTATTATACATGCAAATTTCCTGTTGTGAGAAACTTAAAGTCTTTGTCCAGTTTTTAGCTAATATCAGCAGCTACAGTGGAAGCATTGATACCTAGTCTATGTCGATAGTCTGACTTATTTCTTAAATATTTTAGTTTCTGAGTCAAGGTCATGCACATTTTTAAGGGTTGGTGAGGACTGCAAAGAAGAAAAAGCACAGATGAATTATGTTTGGATACAGTAGGCAATTAGCAGCTGGGCACCCTTTGGCAAGACATTTAGCTTCTTAGAGCAATATTAGTTTTCTTACATGTAAATGAACAATAGTATTTGTTTTTCATGGTTATATTGTTTAGAAAGCAAGTAAATAAACTATGGTATACTCGATATAATCTTAGGATAGAGTTATGGTGGCTGAGTGGTATTTATTATAAATACAGCTTAACTTTGCTCCTAAAGAACCTGTGGGCTATTTTAGCCTTATTTTATAATTGAGAAAGCTACAGCATAATGCCTTTTAGTAATTTGTATAGGGTCAGTCAGCCAATAAATATAAACTGACACTGTCATGTTTCCATTTCCAAAGTAATTGTTTTTATTTTCTGTTCTACTTATTATGATGGGCACAAGAGATAACTATTCTGTATCACAACAGTGAAATTATTTACCCTGATGTCTTAGTCACTTTCCTTATTGCTGGGACCCAGTACCCAACACCCTCAACTTCCTCCACAAGAAGTTTATTTAGGTTCACAGTTACAGTCCCTGTTTGGCTGCCTCCAAGGCAGGAATAGCATGACAGAGGGACATAGTGGATTAAAAACTGCTTATATCATGGCAGCCAGCAAGCAGAGAGAGAAGGGAGGAGCCAGGCAGGGAGACACACTCTTCTAGGTCATACCCCAAATGACTCACTTCTGACCAGGTCTCTCTGTCTACCAGTGCCCCTGTCACTTTCCAGAAGCCCCACCTCTGAGCTCCTGAGAGTTTGGGGAGTCATTCTTGATCCATAACATAATACTACATGATTTAGAACTCAATTCCTCTATATATATATATGGTGCAGAGAAAGGGTTTAGCTAATGTATGAAGTAATAAATTGTATAAGAGAAATGTCTAGTTAGATGGAATGGTTCAGTCTTCTCTGAACCAAACACATGACAAGAGAGAAAAACAAGAAAAAGCCCCCCGCCCAAAACCCTGAGAATATTGATCCAGGAGAGGGAAATATAAAAGAAACTGAGGGCAGAAAACACACAACATCAGACATGGCTTCAGTGGACATTAAGAGATATCTTCAGGACCTTCTAGATGAGCTCAAAACTGAAATATTAAATCAGGTAAAGCAAGATATAAGTAGATTAATAAAAGAAATGCTGAGCACCTCTCAAGAAGACACAGATGGGAGAAAGGAGGAACACAAAGGAGAGAAACATTCGATAAAGAAAATCTAGAATACATGATGCAGATTCAAAGAGACTACCAGGAAATTAAAAACTCCATTGAAAACTGGCAAAACTGTTTAAAAGACAAGTTTGCACTGTGTGATCATGAAAGGAAAGATCTCTTAAAAATAACAAGGAAACAGGCAGTGACAATACAAAGGCTAGAAGATGACAAGAGAATCTATAATTTAAGAATACAAAATGTGAGTGAAGAAGCAGGAATAAAAACAGGCAAATTACAGAAGCTATTCATGGAAATAATTAAGGAAAACTTCCCAAGCATGGGAAAAGATAATGATATTCAGATATATGAGGCATACAGAACTCTAGCCACCTACAAGCAAAACAGAACAAATGGCAAATACATGAGGAAATGTTCACCATTACTGGTCATTCAAGAAATGCAAATTAAAATAGTGTTGACATTTCATCTTACTCCAGAAAGAATGGCTGCTATCAGGAAATCGACTGATAACAAATGTTGATGAGGCTGTGGGGAAAAAGGAACACTTCTCCACTGTTGGTGGGAGTGTAGACTGGTGCAGCCACTGTGGAAATCAATATGGAGATTCCTTAAATAACTAAGATTGGATGTTTCATTCAATCCAGCTATTCCTCTCCTAGGCTTTTTCCCCCCATAAATTGAAAAGATCATGTCACAGTGATATATGTGCACCCATGTTCATCATGGCACAATTTGTGATAGCTAAATCTTGGAAACAACCAAGATGCCCATCAACTGCAGAGTGGATGAAAAAGATACGGTATTTTTATACAGTGGAATATTACTCAGCTAGAAAAAGGATGGTCTTGAGGCCTTTATAGGTAAATGGAAGCAACTTGAGACTCTGCTCATAAGTGAATAAATAAGACCCACATTTGTAAATATCACATTGTCTCTCTAGTGTAAAAAAAATAAAAACTGAAAAAGTAATAATAACCAAGAATGTATAACAGAAATTGTGAAAGTGAAAGGGAGAGAAAGTGTTCTAAAGGATATAACTGTATATATGTTTAAGTGTGTAAGATAGATGACCATATTACTAAGTTTTCAATAGATCATTGAACAGAATGGTTTGCACTGTGAATGTTTGAGTGTCCACTTTTTATGCTTTGATTTTGTAACTTGACTAACTATTTCTAAGAGGACAACATGTAACTCATCAACTAGTAATTTTTTAGTGTTAATATTTTTCTTTGAAACTATGTAATACCTCTACCCTTTTTTCTGTTTTGCTTTTTTTCTTTTTTTCTTTAAAAAAATAAAGATTAAACAATTCCTAATATCATTAACTTCAACACTTAAGAAATTATACAGTTGGTACAATTGTCCAATTGATGAGAACTTCACCTATATCCTATTTCCCTTTATGGAAATAATCAGTTTATATCATCAGGAATTTATTTTTAAGAACTACTCTGTGGAGTTATTTCTGATTATTTAATGTGGTTATATTAGGAATTCAGTGGATGATCCATATTGATTCTTGTTTTATATTTGTCTTATAAAAATAATACCAAGATAAAACAACAAAAAAAGGTTGGTACCCTAAGCATTCAATAAATGTTTTTATAGTTACTATTATGTTAATGATTGTAGAGTTAAAAACTTAGACTATATAAGATTGAATTTACTCAGATATTCTCTATTATATATATAATGCATTTTAAAAGACTTTTTATGATGCATGTTGCTTTTTATTTTTTAATTCCTTTACCATGTCCTTTATCAGGGCTGAAAGAATTATCACCGCTTCCTCTAAATCTCAAACGTTTATACAGAGAGACACTGGAAATTGAACCCATTTTGATAATTATTTCTCCGGGTGCTGATCCTTCTCAGGAACTCCAGGAACTTGCTAATGCTGAAAGAAGCGGAGCATGTTATCACCAGGTGAGTTCATGTTTCCCAGATGTTTTGGCTCCTTCTGTTGCTGTTCTGCTGCAGGAGATCCTATTAGTGAAACTGGCATTTTTGTTGTGGTAGCCCAAGTAATGCCGTGAAAGGTGTCTTATGTGCCAGTCCCTCATAGGATTTTGGCAAGATAGACGAAAAAAGGAGAAAGAGGACTTTACTGCAGGCATGGAGGACTGTAGAAGAGACACAAGCACCTCCTATGAGAATGAGGAAATGGAAGTACTTTGATCAGGTCTGGCTGGGGAAGGACTTTGGGAGGCGGGCAAAAGGACATAGCAGCAGCTGATTTGAAAGAGCATCGGAGTGTGCAAACCAAGACAGATTTACTGGGGGCTGGGGGTGGAGTGGTTTTGGTGTCTTGGGACTGAAGAGGGCTCAGCACACGCGAAAAGGGAGAGGGAGTTTATTTCTGGAATCAGAAGGAGCACGTAGAAGATACTCTTAGATAAATTGCCTCTCTGGGTCCAGCACCAAGTTGGGCGGATGTCATGTTAGAGATAGGTAAATCCCAAGCTAGCAGAATCTATCAGTCTCTAGCACTTTGACTGTGTTATACAGCAAAAATAACTGCAGATATGGTTAAGGATTTTGCAAAGAGAAAAGTAGCCTGGATTAATAGTAATCACAAGTGTCTTTATGAGAGAGAGAGAGAGAGAGAGAGAGAGAGAGAGAGGAGAGAGAGTGAGTGAGAGAGAGAGTCAGTCCAGGGAGAGTGAAGGTACAAGACAGGAAGATGAAAGTAGAGGTCAGAGAGGAAAGAAGAGATTGTGCTACAGGTTTTGAACATGGACCGGGATGCCATAAAGGAAGGCAAATGACTCCCAGAAGCTAGAAACGCAAGGAAGAGGTTTTTCTCACAACTTTCTGAGTAAAAGTAGCCATATACAACTACATTTATTTTCAAATCCAGACACCTCAATTTTAGATTATAATAACTTCTAGAAGTCTAAAATAAATGTGAATAAAACTGCTAACTCTGTGGTAACTTAATAGAGCAGCAACAGGAAACTAATACATTTGCTTATGTCTTGAGAGTATCTTTTAAAATTTTTCTTGAATGCCTTTACAATAAATTATTATGATGTTTACCTGCAAACTCTTAACCTAAAGTGAAATACATTAAAGTAAAACTTATTCAACATAATGTTTTCATATTAGAAACATTTTATTCAGATTGCCTATTTTTTCAAGTTAATTTACAAATGACTTTGAAAATTAAATTACTTTTCCTTATTTTTTGCCAAGTGAATAAGGCTTTTTGGCTAGGAAAATAATTAATGATTCAAAAATCTAAATATGTCATAGCAGGTAAAAGATGAGAAACAAAAATTTCACCATGCAAAATACAAATAGTAAATAATAAGATAGCAAAAAGTTAAGCTCACATGAACAGATTTTCACCAACAATAGGGGCATTCCATTCAATCATTGGTATAGTATATTAGTATATCTATTAGAACAGTATTCAATTATCAGTGAGGTGTTTGAAAGCAAGGAGCCTTTTCTACAGGTTGTATCTGATAGCAATAACTTAGGCAGGAAGATTAAACTATGTATACATTTTTAAATTCACATTCTTGAAGATGATTAATCCTTGTATAAGTTTGGTTCTTCTTCGTAACTTGATATTAAAGCTAGCAAGGGAGTTTTAGAGTTCATCATTTTTATTACTGTCTTACAGTGTTACAGCATGTTAGCAGAACTTTTATATTTTGTTGTTGTAGGTTGCCATGGGTCAAGGTCAAGCTGATTTAGCAATCCAAATGTTGAAGGAATGTGCCAACAATGGAGACTGGCTCTGTTTGAAAAATTTACATCTCATGGTATCTTGGCTGCCAGTTCTGGAAAAGGTAGATTTAGATAAATGTGGTATAAATTATATGCCACATTTATAATATATATTATAATTATAAATTATATATTAGTATAAGTTCAGTGATGTTTAACAAACATCCATATTCAAGTTCAAGCATTATGTTTTTAAAATTTAGTAGCTGATAATTTTAAATGTGTTTACTTCAATAAAATACATTAGTGCGAAACAAGATGGGTCTTTTAATAGGAAGTTTATAAAACTGTTTCTTTTAGGGAGAGTTAGAGAAGCTTAGAGAATTTTTCTAAAGGAAAATAGTGGACATATTAGATGATTTTAGAAAACTCTGTTTATATTAATCTGGTGCTTATATAAAAAAATATGTTCTTGGATAGAGAAAACCATGAACAGGGTGTACTTTATGATGAATGGAATTTATCTAAGTGTAGACAAAGAAGGTTTATTATGGCTAATTCCAACAGCACAGGTAGATACAGTGTCAGAGATACACATGCCGAGTTCAAGGACTGAAGAGATGCCCTTGACGGTACTGGAAGGGCCAAGTAGGGCAGGGGGAAAAGATGCAGTTAGGTGAGTCGGAATGGCCAAGGTTATTGAATATCCGGGGAACTGTGCAGTGTGTGGTGTTTTTATCCTGCCACTTAGCCGGAAGTCCTTGCCAGGGTGGTTAATAATTAATAAATTGAATTAGCCTGGCTATACTTGTTTACAACATTGAGCCAAACAAAGTAGATTGAGAACAGTCCTATCCTAGTTGTGAGGAGTTAAAAATTTATGCAGTCCTGATAACCTGGCAAGTAGAGCATTGTGCACAAAATAGATATTCAGTAGATCTTGGAAGGAGCTTCTGCCTGAGTGGATGAATTGATGGGCTATGATGTTTCATTACTTATAAACAAAAGATATAGATTATGGGACTGAGCTACATATAAATGTATAATGATTTATAGTTTTCTATAAAATCATTAGTATGTTAATGTAAAATGTATGTCTGAATCATATATTTTTTATTAATTTTGTTGGTACATGTTTGCCATACACAATGGTTACATCATTATAGGGAGTTTGGACCTATATATAGTATATCTTAATTCTTTTTTTTTTCTCATTCTTCTCCTCTCCAACTTTTCTTCCCCACCCCATTTACAAAGGCTTGATTTTCATTTTTTCCTTTTTTTTAAACTCCTATTTTCTTCCTTCCCTTCCTCCACACTCCTCCTCTCCTTGTTCATCTTCCCATTTGAAGATCTTCTTGCTTGTCTCCCAATATCCAACCTCTATTTTGCTCCTTATTTACTCTTTGGGTTTTCTCATGCAAAATAAATTATGTGATATTTGAATATGTGTACAATTTATTTCAATTTATGCGATATTTAAATGTGTGTACAATTTATTTCACAAGGTGAATCCATTTATGTAAAACTATCTCATTTATCCTTCTTAATGGCAGATTAGTATTGCATTGTGTATAAAAACCAAATTTTCTTTATCCATTCATTATTGATGGGCATATGGGCCCATTTCCATGATTTAGCTATTATAAATTATGCTATTATAAACATGGGTGTGCACATAACACTATGATATGATGATTTAAACTCTTTTTAGAAGATATTAGCGGGGGAACAGTTGGGTCAAATGGAACTTCTAGTTATAGTTTTTTCAGGACTCTCCACCCTGATTTCCATAGTGATTGTACCTACTTACAATCCCACCAACAATGGAGAGTGGTTCTTTTTTTCCTACATGTTGATTTCTTAATGATGGCCATTTTTTTGGAGTGAGATGGAATCTCAGTGTTGAATGGCCAATGCTGTTGAACATATTAAAATATTTATTGCTGTTTGTACTTCATCTGAGAATTGAATTCATTTCAAGCATGCATTTTTGAATTGGATTTTTAAATTTGGAGGAGTCTGATTTTTTTTTCAGTTTTTAAAAAAATATATATTCTAGATGTTAGTCCTTCATTTGAGTTATAGCTGGTAAAAATTTTTTTCTCCACTCCATGTATTATCTTTTTCTCTGTTGGTGATTTCTTTTGCTATGCAAAAGCTTTTTAATTTTTTGATGTGATCACAGTTGTTGATTCTTTGTAGTATTTCCCAGGTGACTGAGGTTTTGTTCATAAAAGTTTTTACCTACACCTATGTCATCAAGTGTTTTACCAATTCTGTCTTCCAGCAAATTTTTTTTTCTGTTTTAATATTTAGATCTTTGATCCATTTTGATTTTAGTTTAGTGCATGGTGAGAAATACAAATCTAGGTTTATTGTTCGACATATAGAAAGCCAGTTTTCCTAGCACCAGTTTTTAAAGAGGCTTTCTTTTAGTGAAAGTGTTTGGCCCCTTTGTCAAAGATAAGGTAGCTGAATGTGCTTGGAGTTGTTTGCATCTTCTAATATTTTCCATTGATCCTAAAGCCTGTTTCTTTGCCAGCACTATTCTGTTTTTATCATGGTAGCTTTGTAGTATACTTCAAATCAGGGATTGTGATGCTGCCTATCTTACCTTTATTGCCCAGAATTGTTTTTGCTATTCTAGGTTTCTTCTGGTTCCATAGAATTTTAGAATTGTTTTCTTTAGTTCTGTGAGGTATATCCTATTGGTATTTTGATTGGGATTGCATTAAAATTGCATAACAGTTTTGGAATTATGGTCATTTTTACTGTATTTGTTTTGCCTCTACAAGAATAGGGGATATATTTCGATTTTCTAATATTTTCTTTCATCTCCTTTTTGAGAATACTATAGTTTTCATTATAAAGGCCTTTGATTCCCCTCATTAGACTGATTCTTAAGTATTTCATTTTTCTAGATGCTATTGTATAAGGTATCCATTCTCTAATTTCTCTCATTTTAAAACATAATGAAGGTGAGTGAATAACTGAATCCTGCTCTTTGTTATATGTTGTTTATTGGTAGCTATTAATTTATGTAAAATATAATTTTAGTCAATACCTTGAAAGCAAATCTTAGGACTTTTTGAAGGATAAGTAGGGTATACTATATTTCAAAAGTTTAAAAAGAATTTTTGCTTCTTCTTTTTTTTTTTTTTTCCTTTTGCTCATCTTGGAAACTTTGGAGGAACTGTTTGGATATAAATGTACAAGTTTATTGCAACACCAGTTGTATCACAAAGATTGTCTTTTTAAATTTTTTAGATATAATAGCCCAGGGCAGAATTTTATATCAACTTTACATTTTTAAGTTGAGATGTGAATACATTTTAAGTGATACTAATCAAGAATGTGAGTGTCAAACAAATGGGTAGTAAGAATTAAGACTACTGTTTTTTGGAGATATTCGCTGGTTTTTTTTTTTTACATTTATTCTTTCAATCTACAAACAATTGCTGATTACAGAATGTAGGAATTGTACAATGTGTTGCCTACATACAGAATTTGTACCTGCTTTCTTGCAGTGTAGTTTAGAAAAGACAGATTCCATTTTACATAACTATACTACAGAAGAGGATTTACAGAATACCATGAGTGATTGATCTTGCTTGGGATTGTGGTAGTGCTAAACTAGAGAAGATGCTGCCTTGAAACATGAGTAAGAATTTGTTAGGCCACAGAGAGACAAATGTACAAAAGGAATGTGAAATCTGAGTAAATGAACAAAGTATATAACATTAGGGGTATGGGCAGATAAATTAATGTAGTGATTTGAGTTTATAATTTGGGGAGGGTATAGCTCAGTTGTACAGCTCTTGCCTAGCATGTGTGAGGCTCTAGGTTTGATCCTTAGCACTGAACCAAGCAAAAGTCTTATGGGCCAAATGTACTACTAAATATTTCCAGTAAGGAAATTAGAATTGTATAACTCTGCAGAAGTGTGAATTGAAATAATGAGAGTCTATAGGTCTGGTAGTAACTGCTAGTTTAGGCGTCGCAATTGTAGCTGACACTTCCTCACAGGCCTGTGTGGCAGGGACTATTATTGTTGTGACTTAGAGAAGTAAGTCATAAAGCCTGAGGTCACACAGCAGATAAGAGGCAAAGTTTGGACTTTAACACGGTGCTATTGTGTTTAGGTCCAAGTTCTCATTCATTACTCTAAGCTAATAATAAAGAACATAAAAATGTAAAAGAAATTTAATCAATATTTTATCAGAATGTCACAGAAAATATATCGTAATACCATAGAAAAGTTTTGATAGGAAAAACTGATTAATAATAGATGGCTAAAAAGTAGTGTATATTACATATTAAATAGCTTCTTCTTATTATTTTTGTAAACAAGGAATTGAATACTCTTCAACCGAAAGATACTTTTCGTCTTTGGCTTACTGCAGAAGTTCATCCAAACTTTACCCCTATTTTACTACAGTCAAGTTTGAAGATAACATATGAGGTAAGAAGACTTAAAACTTGGTCATTAGTTGTGTAAGAGCAGTAATATGTACATGTTTCCTAAAATTTTATAAATAAATATCTATATAAAATCCATTAAAAACTTCTTTTTCTATCTAAATGAAGTATAATATGTAGAATAGCGTAAGATGCAGAAAAGTTTAAATGTTCTTTTCCAATTTTATCATTTTTTGTATGAATAAAGAACACAGACTTTATCATTTAACCATTTGTAAGTGTACAGTATTATAGTGTTAATATATACCTTGTTATATAAGGTATCTCTAGAACACTTTTATCCTGTAAAACTGAGATACTGTTAATGCCCAAACTCCATTTCCTCATTCTTCAGCTCTTGGCAATCATTCTACTTTTAGTTCTTATGAGTTGGTTTTAGATATTTCACTTAGAAGGATCATACAGTATTTGTCTTTTTGTGACTGTCTTATTTCATTTAGTGTAATGTCCTCAAAGTCCATCCATGTTTTAATTTTTAAGACTGAGTAATATCCCATTATTTGTATGACAATTTCTTTATCCATTCATTTGTCAGTGAACTTTTAGGTCTACTTCTTAGCCTTTATGAGAAATGCAATGAAAATAGATAACCATGTGTCTCTTCAAGATTCTATTTTCTGTTATTTTGTACATATGCCTAGAACTGGAATTTCTGGATCAGGTGACAATTCTGTTTTTACCATTTTAGGAAACTCTGTATTGTTTTCCATTGTGCTCGTACCAATTTTATGTTTCCAGGAGTGGTGCACAGTTTCTTTGTACCCTTCCATCACTTTCTGTGCTGTTTTACAAAACAGCCAACTTCCCAATAGGTGATAGATGTTATTTTATTGCATTTCCTAATTTGCATTTCCCTAATGTTTAATGATGTTTAGCATCTTTTCACATATTTGGCAGACATTTGTATATCATCTTTGAAGAAATGTGTATTCATGTCATTTTCCCATTTCTAATTGACTTGTTGCTATTAAAATTTTTTCCTGTAATCTTATTAGATACTTTACAAATTTTTTCTACTATTTGGTTGCTTGCTTTTTTACTTTGTTTCCATTTTACTATACAGAAGGCTTTAAGTTTAATGTAGTTCCACTTACCTATTTTTGCTTTTGTTTCCCATACCTTTTGTGTCTTAGATACAGAATCATTGCCAAATCAGTGTCATAGAATTTTTCCCCAGTGTTTTCTTCTAGGAATCTATATTTTCAGATTTTATATTTTGGTTCTTAATCCATTTCTAGTTAATTTTTAAATATGATATAAATCTAGGAGTCTAACTTTATTGTTTTACATATAATTCTCTGTTTTTCCTATCATTTGTTTTTGTCTTTAATAATTTAGATTGTCATTGTTTGATTTTATCCATCTGCATGTCCCCATCTACTCATTTTTTTTTTTTTTCATTGAACTCATGACCTCACGCTTGCCAGGCAGGTGCTTGTACCACTGAGCTAAATCCCCAGCTCCATCTACTCATTTTTATAGTGCTCAAACCTGTAATTTTAAGCAGATTCACTGAAACTTTATACATCTAAAACTGTATGTTGTTGAAATATTTTATACCTTCTCAGTTATAAATAATAAACAGAATTAAAACTTTTAAATACTTGTGAAGGACGTCCTACTTGCAATCTCTCTCTCAATTTGTAGAAACACTTTTAATTTTTTTCTGCCTAAAGTATCTTCTTAGTATTTGTAGCTATTGTGTGGATCACTATTTCACTTTTTCTGAAAGTGCTTGTCTCAGTTAAGGAAGAAAATCGCCAGGGATTGATTCAGAGATACAAAGATGACCTGACAATGTAAATATGTGAAATAAAAGCCTTTATAAAGCATAGTAAGAATCTGTCTAGAATCTTTTCTAGCCAGCCTTCCAATAAACTCTTTCACTGTGCTCTCATCTAGCACTGAACTGTATGAGCCAGGAAGGCAAAGCCTATTTTTTTATTTGCTTTTTTGTAGTATTTACCATAAAGATGCTTATAGGATAAGCTTGGTAAATTTTTCAGAGAAACTGTTCTTGAATGTTTTATCTTTAAAGTACAGCTTTTTCCAGTATCTTTTTTAGGAGGTAATTTAATGAAGTTTAATGTAAAGCTCTGTTTTGTTATTTTTCAAATATGTAGTCTTCATTTGCATATGATTTTTTGTAACAGTATGACTTATTAGTTTTTATCACCTGTAGTTCAGCATATATTAAAAACTAAGTGGTTTTTAATCATGCTTTATTAAATAGTGTTGAAGAAATTTGGTGTAGTCCATAATTTTTAGCAAATGTTTAATAAACAAAACTTTAGAAACCATTTTAGAAGGATTTTACTGTTAAATCAAGGTCATTGAATTCAACAGATAAACCTGTATCATGTTTTTTTTTACATTAGAAATCTTTTGGTGGGGGTATTTTACTTTTAAGAATTTGAATGCCTTTTATCATTTTGATATATGTACATAGAAATAATATAGGAACATGATTTATAATACATAAAAGTATAATAGAGTATATTCTCCATAGATCTAGTACATGTAGATGAGCATTTGTTTACCCAACATTAATTCAATACGTGTATCATTTTACTTCCTGGGTTTGTATTTGTGTTTAGTTGCATAGTAGCAATGTCAGGTAACAACTATTTCAACTTTGGACTAATATGCAAGAAATAGTTTACATTATATGTAAATAATATAGTATCCCAGTGGAAATTGAAATACCAACCAGTGAAGGATAACTGGTTGTATTAAACTCAAAAATATCTGTCCTGTTGCAATTAGTATTATATCAATATCGTCATGAGTTTTTTTAAGTTAAAAAACCTCAGTATCATATAAAACTTTATCATTTTGAATATTCACTATGTAAATTTTCTGGAGTATTCTTTATTTATAATTGAGATGGACTGTTACCGTTAAGGCATGTAAAACTAGTTTTATACTTGTACATTGTAAAATAACAAAATGATTCAGACTTAGAAATTGATGAAACACTCTTAAAATATGTCCTTAAGTATATGAACTACAGTGCAGATTTACTTTGTCCTATTTAAAGCAATACAGTGTCTGTTACTTTCATTTCTTTAGTCACCTCCAGGTTTGAAGAAGAATTTAATGCGAACTTACGAGTCTTGGACTCCCGAGCAAATTAACAAAAAAGATAATATACAGCGGGCTCATGCTCTCTTTAGTTTTGCATGGTTTCATGCTGCATGTCAAGAAAGAAGAAATTATATTCCACAGGTAATTAAGAACAGGTCTTGGATATAGTGTACTTTCTATTAGAATATTTTTGCAATTTAGCCACAAATTGATTCTTAAGTCATAAATTTAATCTCCATTTCAATATTTTCTGCTTATCTTCTCAATGATATGTAGTTATCTATTCATATTTCATTGAATTAGAATATTAATGATAATTAGATATCACACTTATGGTTTAAATCTCACAGATACCTCAAACTTCAAGAACTGGTTCCCCGTTGTTGTTCCTTTAGTGTATCTTTGTCATTTACCCATCTGCTTCCTCATGGTGGAATTCTAGGAGTTTCTTTTTTTTTTTTATCTTAATTTCTCTACTTAGTCTACTGTCAAGTAATGCAGATTCTACTTCCAAAATGTAATTTAAGCCTTGTACTGTGCTTCAGCCTTTTTTCTAAGCTTGATCATCTCTCCTGTTCTACTTTCTGAGTACTATAACTGCTTTTCCTTTTTTAAAAAAATTCAGTAGCCAGAATTCTCTCTAATGTGTAAGCTTCATTATTTTATTACTTTGTATTAAAATTCATGAAATGTGTTGTATATGGGGAAAAATTACACAGATTTCTTCCCATGCCCAGAATAAAAGATCTGCTCTGTCGTGGCCTCTTCTCAGGTTCCTTTTATTACTTGTCCTGTGGCTCTCCAGTCACTGAGAGCCACTTTAAGGTTTTCCGTCCATCAGGTTCTTTCTTATGATAGATTCTAGCTGTTAACTGTTACCATAACCACTGAGTTGGACTTTTTTCATTGTCATGACAGTTATGCCTGGCTCTGTGCTCCATTCTTGCCAGATGCCTCTCTCAGCCACACGTTTCATCACTCTCCCATTTTTCAGTTTTCCTCTGTCTTCTGCCTTGCCTTGCCTCACTCCTACTGTTAAACTGCTGTATCTCCTCAAGCTGCTCTCTTCATCTTTCTTGCCTTTTAGGTTCTCTCTGTACTTTAGTTACATTTCAAAACACAAGCATAAATTCTGAAGTTAGACTTGGGTTTGAGTCTTGACTAGAATTTCCCAGATTTTGGATAAATTATTTTAACTCCTAATAAACTCTAGTTTTATTAACTATAGAATGGGATTCATGATTATGTTTACCCATATTGTGGGGAGTAAATGAGATAGTATGCACTTGGAGGTGCATGTTTGACTGGCATGTAGCCTGTCAAGTGCTTTATCAAACAGTTGAAATAAATAATAATAATCCATTGCTTCATAAAAAATGTCAAAGTAAGAGCATCTTCATACTACATCTCTGGGGAGTATACATTTATTATCTTCATTTACATGGGAGAAAAATACATCTCGATGATAATTAACTTGCTCAAACTATCATACCTAAAATGCTGCTGAGTTCTGAAATGTCCGGGCCCACCTTCCCCTAAAGCATATACTCTTAATTTCTGTCACATTAGTGTTTGGCTTAGTGTAGCAATTAATCTTGACTATTGCATGAAGAATAGCAATAGTGATGTACTGTCATTGATAAAAGCTATGCTGTATATCATTGTGACGCATACACATAGTATAAATTCAAATGCTGTAAAAAGTTTTGCAATGGAAAGTTAGTCGCTTCCTCTTTATCCCCTTGCCGCCTAGTTTCTATTCCAGGGGTGTTCACCATTAACTGTTTCTAGGCTCTGCTTCAGGCATGCTGTATATGCTTTATGAATGTGTATACCTACTTATATTCTTTGTAACATGATAGTAAGATATTAAGAGTTCTATGCATTGCTTTTAAGAAAATATATTTGAAATTAAATATCCATATATGTTTAACGCCTAATTTAAAAATATTTATTATATTATTGTTTTGACATTTTAGCATGTATAAATTAAATGGATATACATATGAAAAATATCCCAAAGTATATTCCTTTATTTGCTTTATTTGACACTTATTTTTAAAATGTGAAGTTGGAGTAAAAGGACATATTTAAAAAATACAAATATTACCAAACTGCTTCTCATTGAGGATATAGCAGTTTGATCTCTGACAAAACATTTGAGGCCTCCTTTTTTTAAACATGATAAGTCTACTTCTGTAAAAATAATAAAGTTGGAGGTAAAACTAGACAAAATATAGAATAATATTTTGATTTGGAGGTCCATGTCATAGGAAAACATAGTAAAAAAGATGGTAACAGTCTTCTATTTTGGGGATTTTATAGATATTAATCTTTGAGATATTTTCTTAAAGAAATTCATTTTTCACAAATAAGATCTAATAGAACAATATAAGAAATGTTAAAACTTTGAGTTGATGGAAAATTTAAAGTATTGTAGGAATTTTACTGTTGATTGTTACATATTCCCTACAGATCATTAATTCCTAAATAATTATACTTAGATGTAAATCTCCTCTTTTATTCTCACAATATCTTCTTTTTAGAATAATTATTTCTTTTTAGAATTATAATGCAAATGCTTGCTTTTTTAAAATTTTATTTTAAAGAGGGTAAAATTAAATATAACAAAACATCATAAGAAAACAATGTAAGAGACAGATTTCAAAGCAAGACAACTGCAGATCTTCACTGTCTATCATATTGTCTCTTGTTTTCTTCTAAATTGTTGTCCATATCTTCACATACAATGAATTCATACCAAAACAAAATAGTTTAAAACTGATCAGAACAGGATGATGACATTTTAGGTCTTCAAGAGCAGACAATAGAGAAGTCAACAATGGCTACCATAATGTGTCTCATTCTCTTCAAAATAGCTCTCCATACCTTCATGTATGTTGAAATTAAACAATACAAAACAGACTAAAATCACTCTGAACAAAGAATGATAGTATTGCTGTATTTCACATCATGACGCTATGAAATCAGCACTAGGTACCTTAGTGTCTCTTTTTCTTCAAAGTAGCTGTTCATTTCATCGTGCATTATATAATCGATTCTCATAAACTGTTTAGAAGTTCTACGAATGCATGATTCTCTACATGTTTTATATATCCTTTCTGTATTAGAGGGAAAAACAAAACAAAATGAGATAAAACAAAACAAATTCCTAAAAAAACATAAAACGAAAAAGACATATAAACAACAATAGTAAAGAGCCCAGAACACTGATAATATAGGCCTTCAAAACAAGGTAGTATGAGCATAACCAGAGTTGTTATTTGATCTTCAAGAGTTCCTCAGATCACCATACAATAATATGCACAATTGTGCTAACCCTATGAATGTTAACTATTTTGTTCCAAGAACTTACAGACATTTTTTCTTTTCCCTTCTTTTTTCTTTTTCCTCATTTTCCCTGAGATATTATTTTTCCCCTTTAAGCAGACTCTTATACTTTCACTGTATTTATTGAATTTTTTGTATAGTATGTACCCTTACCATTGCTTATACTAGGGAGACTATATGGTATTTACACATGTGAGTTTGATTTATTTCACTTTTGAGTATGGTCTCAAGCTGCATCCATTTACTTATAAATATCTCAATGTGTTCATTCTTTATAGCAGAGTAGTACTCCATTGTATAAAAATACCACATCTTTTTTATCCATTCCTCATTTGATGGGCATTTAAGTTGTTTCCAAGATCTGGCTATTACAAATTGTGCTGCTATAAACATGGATGTACATATATCACTGTGGTATGATGTTTTCAATTCTTCTGGGAATATGCCTAGGAGTGGAATAGCTGAGTCAAATGGCACTTCCAACCCCAGCTTTTTGAGGAATCTCTAGACTGACCTCCACAGTGGTTGCACATGTCTACACTCCCACCAACAGTGCAGAAGAGTTCCTGTTCTCCCACAGCCTCTCCAGCATTTGTTGTTGGTAGTTCTTTCTGGAGTGAGATGAAACCTCAGTGTTTTAATTTTCATTTCTCTAATGACCAATGATGCTGAACATTTTTTCATGTATTTATTTGCCACTCTTATTTCTTCATCTGAGAACTGTGTTTTCATCTCAGATGCCCATTTTTGGAATGGGTCTGAATTTTGAGGATCTGATTTTATTTAATTCTTTATTATGTTCTGGACAGAAGGCCTTTCACTAAGATTTTTTTCCAATTAGTGGGTTTTCTTTTTACTATACAGGAGATTTCTTTCAACATACAAAAATTCTTTAATAGGACGTGATCCAAGTTTCTGATTCTGGGAAGTATTCCGCTTGCAGTTTGATTCTTGTTCATGAATTCTCTACCAACCCCTATGTCTTCAAGATTTCTACCTACTTTGTCTTCCAACAGAGTTAGTGTTTCTGTTTTAATATTTAGATCTTTGATCCATTCGGACTTTAGTTTAGTATACAGAGATAGGCATGGGTCTAGTTTTAGTTTTCAGCATATATAGAGCCAATTTTTCCAGCACTATTTATTGAAAAGACTATCTTCCAGCGTATGTGTTTGGCCAATTTATCAAAGACAAGGTGGCTGAATGTGTTTGTAGTTGTAGTTGTATCGTCTAGTCTATTCCATTGATCTTCAGGTCTGTTTTTATTCCAATACCATGTTGATTTTATTACAGAAGCTTTGTAGTATAACTTCACGTCAGAGATTGTGATGCCTCCTGCCTTGGCTTTGCTGCTTAGAATTGCCTTTGCTATTCTAGGTCTCTTTTGGTTCCAGATGAATTTTAGGAATGATTTCTCTGGATCTGTGAGGGATGCTAGTGGAATTTTGATTGGGATTGCATTAAATCTATATAACAATTTTGGGAGAATGGCCATTTTCTCAATGTTCGTTCTTCCTATCCATGAACAAGGGATGTCTTTCCATTTTCTGAGGTCCTCTTCAATTTCTTTTTTTCAGGATATTATAATTTTCCCTGAATAGATCTTTTGCTTCTTTTGCTAGATTGATTCCTAAGTATTTCGTTTGTTTGGATGCTGTTGTGAAGGGTGTGGCTTCTCTTATTTCTCTCTCAGTGGTTTTGTTGTTAATGTATAGTAATGCTATTGATTTTTGAGTGTTGACTTTGTATCTAGCTACATTACTGAATGTATTATACCTAGAAGTCTTTCAATGGAGTTTTGGGGGTCTTCTATGTAGAGTATCCTGTCATCTGCAAATAATGGTAATTTAACTTCTTCTTTTTATGTCTTTGCTCCTTTTATTTCTCTCTCTTGTCTAATTGCTCTGACTAGTATTCCCAGCACTATATTGAATAGGAGTGGTGATAATGGACATCCTTGTCTTGTTCCTGATTTTAGGGTAAAGACTTTCAGTTTTTGGCCATTTATTATGATGCTGGCTGTTGGTTTGTCGCAGATGACTTTTATCATATTGAGGTAAAGACCATCTCTTCCAATTGTCTGTACGGTTTTTATCATGAATCAGTGTTGGACCTTATCAAAAGCTTTTTCTACATCTATAGAAATGATCATGTGGTTCTTATTTTTGGCTCTATTGACATGGTGGATTACATTTATTGACTTGCATATGTTGAAGCATCCCTGCATTCCTGGGATGAATCCCACTTGGTCATGGTGTATAATCTTCCTGAGGATTTGCTGCATTCTGTTTGCCAAAATTTTATTGAGAATTTTTGCATCTATGTTCATTAGGGAGATTGGCCTGTAGTTCTCTTTTTTGGTTGGGTCTTTCTCAGGTTTTGGTATTAGAGTAATGTTTACTGCCAGGAATGAGTTAGGGAGAATTGCTTGCCTTTCAATTTCATTGAAGAGTTTGAGAAGTGTAGGCATTAAATCTTCTTTGAATTTCTTGTAAAATTCTGTAGTGAATCCATCTCGACCTGGACTTTTCTTTGTTGATAAGGATTTAATTACATTTTCAATTTTGTTAATTGAAATTGGGTTATTCAGCAGTTTTCCATCTTCTTGACCCAGTTTTGGTAATTCATATGCTTCTAGGAATGTGTCCGTTTCTTCTGTGTTATCAAGGCTATGAGAGTAGAGGTTTTCAAAATAAATACTGATGATCGTCTGTATTTCCACAGGGTCTGTACTGATTTCACCTTTTTCATTCCTTATTGCATGAATTTGAGTTTTTTCTTTCCTTTTTTAAAAAATAAGATTGGCTAGAGGCTTATCAGTTTTATTTATTCTTTCAAAGAACCAATACTTTGATTCATTGATTCTTTGTATTTTCTTAGTCTCTAATGCATTTTCTGCTCTGACTTTCTAATTTCCTCCCTTCTTTTGGCTTTTGGCTTGACTTGATCTTCCTTTTTTAGATGTTTAAGTTGTAGCTTCAGGTTGTTTATTTGTGTTCGTTCTGTTTTCCTGATGTTGGAGTTCACAATAAATTTTTCTCTGAGGACTTCTTTCATTGTGTCCCACAGGTTCCAGTGAGATGTATTTGTATTTTTGTTTCCCCGTAAATAATGTTTAATTTCTTCTTATTTTCCTCTGTGACCAACTGATTGCTCAGGAATGTATTACTCAATTTCCGTATGTTTGTGGGGTTTTTGCAGTTTCTTTTGTCATTAATTTCTAGTTTCATGGCACTATGATCTGATAAAATGCATGGGATACTTTCAATTCTTTTGCCTTTCTTAAGCTCTGTGGGCTAGTGGATGGTCTATTTTAGAGAACATTCCATGTGCTGCTGAGAAGAATGTGTATTCTGATGTTGTTGGGTGGAACACTATATACGTCTACTAAGTGTATTTGTTCACAGGTGTGATTCAGTTCTGTTACTTCTTTACTGATTTTCTGTCTGGTTGATCTGTCCCTTTGTGTCGATGGCGTGTGAAGGTCTCCTGTTATAATTGTGTTATTGCTTATTTGATTTTTCATTTCTGTTAATATTTGTTTTGTGTGGCTGGGTGCTCCCGAATTTGGTGCATAGATATTTAAATTTTCCCCTAACTAGTATGTAGTGACCTTCTTTATCTCTTTGGATCATTCTTGGTTTGAAGTTCACATTGTCTGCAAACAGAATAGCTACTCCTGCCTTTTTGGGAGATCCTATAGCATGGAGTATTGTTTTCCATCCTTTGACTTTCAGTCTATGGGCTTCCTTTTGGGTTAGATGGATTTCTTGTAGACAGCACATGGTTGGATGTTGTTTCTTGATCCATTCTCCCAGTCTGTTTCTTTTAATTGGTGAATTGAGGCCATCTACATTAATGGTTATAACTGATCTATATTAGTTTACTTTTGACATGTTATCTTTCTGCTGTTGAAGCTTACCACCTGGGAGCAATGTTCCAGTGCTCTCCTGTGTTCTGGGATTCAACCCGTACCGTTCTGGGCCCTGGAGTGAATTCAGGCCTCTGCTAGCTGCTTGGAGATCACTGGGTGTGGCCCCGTTAGGCCCGCGCGGGACCTTCTGTGTGTCCTCAGGTGATTTCAGACATGGGGAGTTTTCCTTCCACCTGGGAGCGTGTTCCAAGGCTTCCCTGTCCACTGGGATTCAACCCATGCAAGTTCTGGGCTGGGACTCAATGCAAATGCTTCTGACTCTGTATTTATATGGATCAATTCTCTAAGCACGGGATTTATATATCTAATTACTCATTCTGCCCGTCAAGTTTAATGTGTCAAAAATGATTGACAGTTCTCATATTCTGGATCAAGTATTAAAATATAAGCTTGCCGACAGCACAGATTTTAGTTTCTTTTATTCATTGCTAGGTTGTCATTGACCAAAATAGTGCCTGGTGTATAGCAAGCCTTCCATGATTTGTTTAATAAGTTTTGTTTGGAAATTGTGCTAAACTTTTGATCTCCTGATTCCTTCCCATGCTCATTCATTGGTCCACTTATCAGTGAGTGACCACTATCATTTGAATGCAACATAAGATTATAAATCATTCAGAGCAACTGTCCTTTTGGTATCTTCACTTTCCATTACATTTACAACTCCATTCAGAACTCTTAGTATTTTTCTTAACAACTGCTCACATCCATCTACTTTTGTGTTTTCATCTGATTTACCCTTTTTCCTATCAGGGTGACTTACCTCCCCTCTTAGCTTGGTTCAGATCTCTTTCTTATAAATACCAAGCATGGTTCTTTTAGTCAAATTTCTTGTAGTTTATAGTCATGCATATATTTGAGTGATTATCTCCACCTCATTCCTCCCTAATTTGACTGAAAGCCATGTAAAGGCAGAGATTATTTATGTTTGAGTTTATTCTTATACTCCTTTAGATTCACCTATAAAACATAAAATTTTTGAATGATGAATAAATAAAATTTGTATCGGTATTCATAAATATTAACCAAGTCTAACACACTGTAGGTTGAACTTGTTATCTAATTATAGTTAATGGAAGCCGCACAGAAAGTGTTTTCATGCTTCATGTTATTTTATACACAATGTAATCCTCCTGTCAAAGTTTTTTTTTTGATACAGACATAACCATTAGCTCTATGAGTGGTTTATGAATTCAGTATGAATAATCATATGGAAAGCAAAATTATGTCCTTTTGGGACCCTGGCAATATTTCCATTTTCATATTTTTGGAGAAAATATACAGTTCTTGAAGCATAGTTATAGAAACTATCTCATTGTGTACACAATCTGTAGAATAAAAAAGGTACACCAATTTGTTCTCACTCTTTTATTTATACTTAAGTGATAAAAAGCAAATATGGTATTATAAAGTTCTTTTAATTTGGGGGAAGTCAGTAGATTTGTTTTTGAAAAAGCATTTATTGTTCTTTTAGATATATATTGGTTTTATTAAAAATTCCAGTGAGGAATTAATATTTTAGTCAGTATAGTTGTATTTTATTTAGTGTCTATTCAGCATTTTCTTTATAAGGGCAGTAATGTATACATATATGTCTTTGAATACTGCTTAGCCTTTTACTACATTTTGTATTCTAATAGGGCTGGACCAAGTTTTATGAGTTTTCTTTATCAGATCTTCGGGCTGGGTACCACATTATCGATAGACTGTTTGATGGTAAGTTCTAACAATGAATATTTTTATCTCTAGGCTTAGTGATGTTTGATTTGTAGTATTATTAACAGTATGGTTTTTCAGTAATATTTTAATATCTTGTCTCAAAATATGATTGTTTTTGCTTTTTATGTCTTAACTATCACACTTGGCTTATCTGAGGGTTTTTATATTACAGACATTAGTTTTGACGTAACCCATTAGATTTCTGATCAATTTTTAGCTCTCAGGAAGCAGAAAACTGGAAAGATCTTCAGTGGTCTCCAAAAATTTGAGTCTTCCACTTAGTTATTCAAATATCTTTCAAGGGACAAGACCTGTTAACATTCAGGAGTATAGGGCTGGGGATTTAGCTCAGTGGCATAAGTGCCTGCCTAGCAAGCGCAGGCCTTGGGTTCGATCCCTGGTACCGCAAAAAAAAAAATTCAGGAGTATAGCAGTCAAAGGTCAGTACCAAGGATTGTAGAGCCTCATTTGAATTATTAAGTAGGAATGAAGGTACCAATAATATGCCGAAATAGTGCAGCAGGTCAGATTTATAATTTGATTCCTTTAGGTCATCTAGCTCTTTGCCTTTTATGGGCCAGTATATCCTACCATTTAAGCTGTTCATTACAAAGAATACTCTCCCCACCTTGCCACCGGGCCAACCCAGTGTTCCCTGATCCCACTGTAGTAGATAACATCACCATTCATGTAGCTTTTCAAGCTCAAAGCCAACAAGTCCTCCTGGATTCTTCTTATCCTCAGACAGCCAGTGCTTTGGCATTCCTGTCCCTTCTGTTTCTTAAATCATATTTTAGTTCTGTCTAGTTCGACATCATTAAAGTCTTAGGTTAGTGGTAATTCTACCTTAGCACACTTTGAAACATTTTCCATACTGTAAACTAGTTTATGTGCTGGAAAAGAAAACCAAGTCATGTAATTTATTTATATACAACCACTCTTGTGATCTTTTTGATGGTCAAATAAGCTAGACTTTACCCTAATTGTAGATTTTGTTAGATGTTCCATTGTTTTTAATGTTTATTTTGACATTTGTGAAGGGCGTACAGTAGTGCAGTGTTGGTGCACCTATTTTACAAGTGTTTGGCATAAGGATAAGGATTGGCAGCTAGGTTGTGGCCAAGTTCCATTTTACTCTTTGTGAAGGTAAAGTTTTTAATGAAGTATAATATATATTGAAAAAGTACTTGTGAAATCAGAACTTAGAAAATTTCCACAAACTGAAGACATCTCTGTAGATAGCAATTTAAGGAAGAAACAGAACATTACTATTACTCCAGATTGCAATTTGTGCAGTGCTACTTTCCAGTTGCTACTATTCCCTAACTTCCCTCACTGCAGCTCTTGAGGTAAGTATCAGATGCCTTATTGTATGAGTTTTGCCTGTTTTGTAAAACTTAAGTCATACAGCTTATATGCTTTAGTGATTAGGTTCGTTCAGTAAGCTTGTATGTGATTCATGCATATGGTTGCAAATAACCATAGATAATTTTCATTGCTATTTGGCATGCTGTTATGTGATTATAAATACTTGTGTTGGTAAACCTGTAGGTAGATTTTAGTTTGGTGTGATTATAAGTAATGCTAATTAATAATGCTATAGCTTTAGGTAAATATATGAGTGTGTTTCTGTGGACTACATATATAAGGGTAGAATTGGTGCATCATAATTTGTCCAGTTAATGCCAACTAGTAATCAAGTGGAATTGTTTAATTAAAAATTTTCTTGAACTATGCATCAGAAAAGTGTACATAAATGAACAACTCAATGGATTTACATGAACTGTACCTATGTAACCAGCCAAACATAAAAGCAAAAAAGTGCTCTCATTCCAGAAAGCATAATTACCTAGTTTAAATAAAGCTAGGCTTCCTATAAATACTATTAATGTTTCCTATATTTACTAAAGATCTGGGATTTATTTCTTGTGTTTTAACATTATCATCAAATTATGATTATGAGGATGTCTCTGTTACAAAATGACAGGATATGTTACAGAAAAATGTTCCACTGCAGGTGTCTTTGGGTATGTGTGTCAGGAGTAGTGAGGATTGAATCCAGAGCCTGAGTGGCCCCCTTTTTTTACTTTGAAATCTGGTTTTATCAAGTTACTAAGTTGTCCAAGCTGGATTTGACTTTGTGATCCCCCAGCTGGGATTACCCTCTGTCCCATTTTGTTTTTTCCATACATTTCTCTTGTAGAAGAGAAAATGGATAGTTGGCTATGTAACTTGTGACATGTTGAAGACTAGATTGTATAAATGTATTATACGTTGTGGAAAAGGATAACTCTGGGTTTGCAATGCCTCTTTTCTAACCCAGATCTGTGGGAATGTATGAATTTTTTTTCCTGTTTTCATGAGTAAAACTTCTTAAGCATTGAGTTTGCCATCTATATAACTGGCTAATATTAGTATTTCTATTTGCCGTGAAGAGTTTATAAATGTAAAATATTTGGAAATTCTTACTTGATTAAATATCAAGTAATCACCTACTGTTAATATTAATGATCATATAAAGAAATGATTTAATAGTTGTTAAATATGTTACCATTTCATAAATGTAGCTGGAGTTCATAATTTAGTTAATATAAGGATTTTTGAAGTGAAATTAATTTTTTTTTAAACTACAGGTTCCAAAGATATACAATGGGAATTCATACATGGCTTACTTGAAAATGCTATTTATGGAGGACGTATAGATAACTACTTTGACCTTAGAGTTCTTCAGTCATATTTGAAGCAGTTTTTTAATTCTTCATTAGTTGATGTACTAAACCAAAGGCACAAGAAAAACATTTTTCCATATTCTGTGTCGCTACCAAAATCTTGCAGCATATTGGTAGGTAAAATTAATCTCAATTTTTTCCCTGTACCAAATACTTGAATCATTTACTAAGTATATTATTTCTTTTCAAAGGTACAAGTAGTTATCGACAGTATAGATTACTTGTTTTGTCAATTCATGGCCTGATTTTTTAACTCTATAAAGCTTCCTATATGCATTTGGATTTTTTTTTTTTCCTGAGGATTGGTTGATCATAGTGATAACAGACCAGTGTTTATGCCAATCTAGGAGTAGCCAAAGAAAACTCAAAAATGTAAAGAACTGTTGTTAAGAGCTGGAATAGAGGATTTGCTATTTTGTACCAGGTTTGAATATACTCTAATGCACTGAAGAATCTTAAAGAAGTGAAATATGAAAGATGTAAAGTATTATTTAACAAATGTCTGTTTTCAGTTTCTGGTTTTTAAATTTAAAGTAAATCTAAAGATATAAAAGGCATTCACTTTATCTGTCTTTCACATCACTTTTTTGTTTATGCATATTTATTCTAGCAAGTTGTAACTTTTGCTTCAAGTTATCACATGAAAGCCTTTTTCAAAATACGGTCATCATTTCTAGAAGGTAGTAATAAATATAACCAAAATATTTCAATTCTGGTTTATTTTGCCACAAATCAGTATTTTTAAATTGACTATTGTTATAATGCATTTCTTCACTATTTGTGGGGAGATTATATGTACTAATTAGGTTGTTCTCTCAGTATTGTTAGTTTTTCCTCACAAATGTTTTTTAAGAAATTTTCTTTTCAATAACATAATTGTCAAACAATGTCAGTGAATAAATGGTAGGTCCAACCAATCTTAATGAGGAGGCTTCATAACTCTTAGGAAATGAACCAAATGTGTAATTCTACAGAGTAATGGTTCTATATTTATATGATGATTTATGAAAATCAGTATTTCTATATTGGATAGGAGAAGGTCAAGAATCCTAGGAGGATAAATGCACACAAGATTATGTGCACACATACTTACACAAACATGCATTTGTATATGGTGTGATTGAACACCATGAAGAAGTTTTCATATACTAGGCTAGAGCAGAGGAAGAATTTCAAAATACAGCACGACTTTTCAAAATGTAACACATTTATAGTTCTTGGGCTTCCTGTAGTTCAACTCTTTCCTTGAAAATTCCTCAGTGATGGTTACCAGGCACGAGAAAAGATAGTTCTGCATCTCTCCATGGCTACTCAGCACCCATAACTTATGTGTATTTATATAATATTTATCTTAAAATGAACTTGCCTCTGTATGAAAACAATACAGTTCCCATCTTTGGGCCCAAATGAACTAACCCATGGCTTGCATTTCATTTCTCATCTAAAGTCATGAGTATAAAAGTGTTTAAATGACACTTCACATGTTGTGGGCATAGCTGTGCAAGTGTATTTGGTTTTAGCAATTTGAGGTCCATTTGTGTATGGGCAGTTGTGATAAGAAAATAATGTGTCAAATAACTGTTGCAAAAAGAAGTATTAATGACAGAATATTTTTTATAGATAACTGAATTAAAATATAGGCAGAAGCCTGGTCATGGTAGCATGTATCTGTAGTCCCAGCACTGCAGAGGCTGAGGCAGGAGAAATGCCATGAGTTTGTGGCCAGCCTGGGCTATGTAATGAGTTCAAGGCCAGTTTGAACTACATAGTAAGACCAGGTCTCCAAAAAAAGTGTGCCTTTGTGTTTATGTATATTTTTCTAATTTCAATGGTTGTAAATGCAGTCTCTAATTGAAAAACTTTTTTACTTGTTTAGGACTATCGTGCTGTCATTGAAAAACTGCCAGAGGATGACAAACCTGGTTTCTTTGGTCTACCTGCCAATATTGCCCGTTCATCTCAGCGCATGATCAGTTCTCAGGTAATCTAAGAAAACATCTGCCTTGTAGAAAACCATTGCTACTGAGCCTGAGGGGAACAATCTTAAATTTTATTACTATAGATCCAATTGTTATCTTTTACTTAAAAGGTGTATTTCACTTATCATGGCACATTTCAATTTTATCTTAAACAAAACTGTATAAAAATATTTTATCTCCATATATTTATTAAAATTAGTAAAATTGCACTGAATTCATCAATTTCATTGAAAATTTGTTGTATTTCTGGTATATATTTTATAATTAAGTGTAAAAGTTGAATATGTCATATTTTTATAGCAGGTACCAGATACAGATATGTAATTTGCATATTTCCAGATATGTAATTGGCTTATAAAAGATACTATTTCATATTCATTTCCTCATGACTGAATGTTACACAAATTTGGGAAAGCATGAATTTTTGAATCCCTGCAATATGGAAAAATGTTAGCCATAAGTAATATATGTTCTAGGTTCTATTTTATAGACATCGGATTAAAAAAAAACCAAACATTTATTGACCTCTCACTGCATGCCTGAAATAATTCTCAATGTTTTAAACTCCAAAACTTCTTTAATCTTCATAGACTCCTTGAGGTATTAACTAGAGTGAGACACAGAATTATGAACTGTAAAATCATAAAATCAGAAGCAGAATTAGAATTTAAATTTAGGCTCTCTGAGTAAAGAGATGGTCTTCTTTACTATGTAGTACAATTATCCAGTATAGTTATCCTTCAGACATGAATATTTTGCTAAATAATGTGCACCATTCCAGGGACATGGAATTGTGAACTGTTTCACAAGGTTCACTGTGTAGTAATTGTACAAAATAATTCTTATAGCCCTAACTCTACTTGTTTTTATAGTCAGATGTTATTTTCATATTTTAGTCTACAATTTCATTTTTTATTGCTATTTTAGCCAATATTTATGTCTGATAGCATTTTCCCCATTTTATTATTATATTGTTTGTTTTTGCAATTTCAGTGTTCATTCTTAATAACATTGTAAATTTTGAGTATATGTTTGTAAAAATAAGTATAAATATTCCCAGGAACAAATGACCACTCCACTTCCAGCTGGTAATTACTTTCTATTTCCTTTTCCTTTTCTTATAAAAAGTTAAACTGCTACTCTGAGAGAATGTAATGTGATGTGTAGAACACACATTTTCACCATAAATTATTGCTGTTGTTTTTTGTTAACCTAAAGTAATTTTTTAATATCCACACCAATAACATGTATGCATTTTCATATATATGTGCATGTATGTACATATTGGCTCTTCAAAAAATGTTTTCCTGATACCAGCTAAACCTAAAAGTATTTTATTTAAGAGTGCAAAGCTAATCAGGTTAGTTTCACTAGTTTATCTTAGAGTTTAAACTGAAGTTTTTTATATTTTTTACAAACAGGTGTAATGCATTTTACATATGCATAAAACTTCACAACAGTGCTTAAGTAAAAACTTGAAATAATTGAAAGATCAGTGAAAGAATAAAAAGCATTTCACAGAGTCTACAAAACTGTTTAAGCAAAACTTATCAGCAAATTCAAGAGCTTTCTTTCTGAAGCTGTCTTATTAACAGAGCATAGTTTGTGTAATTTCTGGTCTACTTCAGCTTCTGGGAGAATCTGACTTAGCAATACTTGGATCAAACATCTGTTTCTTTGATTCTTTTTGCAAAAGAGGAAGAAACACCTGTGCTAGGTGTCTCATGTTTGCGTCTAAAATATTTCTGCTATTAGCTTTTTGAGTAGGGACATTTTTTTCTTTGTTTACCACATTTCCTGCACTACTCTTGCCACCTCTTTTTGCTTATTTAGTCCTTGTTCCCAGTTTAAAGTTCACCATCTCCATGAAGTTTTGTATTGATCCTTTGGAATTTTCCACTTTTATTTACAGTATGTTCTTCTAACGTTAGCAAATAGGGATGGGTAAAAAATAGACCCTGTAAGTATCACTGCATATAAGTATTAAAGAAGCTTGTATTCTAATATTTAAGTATATTTTTTGTGAATTTACATATGAACAAATGTTCCCATGTTTCAATTAAAATTACTGAAAAAAATTTTGACATGAATTAATGTGTTTGGAAATGTACAAAAATTGTGTAATTAGGACAGTTTGAGTACATGAGAACCAATTTAAAATTGAGCTAAATGGTTTTACCAAGGAAATCTCAAAGCAGAAATTAAATTCTATTTCTCTTATAATTTCAGGTTTTAAAAATTAGAACTAATAGTTTTAGTACACCTGTATCTTATTTGGTTAAATTTTTAAGAAAACAAAAGTTAAACAAACAAGTTCAATATTCAAAATCATATTCTTTCATCATTTGAATTCTTACTATTAACTTGTCTTTTTTACCAAGATGAAGCAATATCTTCTATAGGGAACATATATTCATCCTTATCATCCCAGATATGTATAACATTTAAGTTAGTAGAGTATACTATTTGTATGTCTCTGGTAGGATTATTAATGACAGTATCATTCTCTTCCATCTCCTTCACATCTTCCTTCCTATTGTACCAGAATTGTTCATCAGAATGTCATTTGCTCTCTGATGAAAACAACTTATCATATCAGCAGAGTCAGATGTTGATACAAAATCGTGTTCTTTTCATTATATTAAACTGAAATATTAAAAGTCTTTACCTGATGGTAGTCATACTTAAAAGAATAAAGACCCTTGTAATTTGATAATATATAAAACTCAGACATGCAGTAAGCTTGAAAGAGAATTGTTTTTACTCTTACAACAAAAGAGACTGTATGGACTTCATGTTTATTACTTTTTATTGAACTTGCCAGTGAACAGATCACAAGGCAGCAACTCTGAAATCTCAGGAGATACAGGTACCTAGCTAGAGAGAAGTGACAAAACACAAGCATTCGTTTACTTCAGGCAAATGCACCCAGGCACCGGTGTGAGTTCAGCTAGAATAACTGATTAATTGATCAAGACCAAGTAAAGCCTACTAGAGCCAGAAGGTTACAGATAGAGCATGATTTATTATTCCTGCTCAAGGGCTTTTTCTACATGAACATTAAGGGGAATTTGAAGCCTGTGGTGTCTATCACAATGGTGGTGCATCTGTGGCACACAAGCTCTCGGCGGCTGTTTGTTATTGTTGAAAGCTCTAAAAGTTTCACCACCATTGGCCTATCAGATAGGTAGTCCTGCCTACTTCTAAGCTTCAAGCTTCTTAGTTTCTCCTGCTCTGTAGATGTTCAACTATCAGAAACATTATCAGGCACAAGAAAATGTAAGAAAAGTTAACACTCCAAGAGACAAAGCAGTTGACTTGGATATGACACATATGTTAGAATCATATAATCACAGATTTAAAATAATTATGATTTGTGTGTTAAACATTCTGTTGGAAAAAATGGACAGTATATGCAAGATGGTTCCATTGGGAAAAATGTACAGTGTATGCGAGATGGTTAAATTCAGCAGAGATTACAGACTTTAAGAATGAATACAATGAAAGTATTAGAAAAAACAGCAACAGAGATGAATGTCTTCAGAAAGATAGTAAATATACTTGACATAGTTAAGGAGAGAATTAGCAAGAGTAGAAATAGAGCTATAGAAGTTACCTAAACTGAAATACAAGGGAAAAAAGTGGAGAAGAAGAGGCCTACAATGTGTCTTGCTTAGCATGTACAGGGACCTAGGCTTGATTGCAAGCACCACAAAAAAGTCCAGAAATAGAGACAAAAATCAAACTATTATGTAATTAGGACCCGTATATCTATAAAACTGAATGCCATCCTGGATAAATTTCCATCCTTCCCTCCTCTAGAGAAAAAACAAACACTCTTAGGCATCTAATAAAACCTAAAATACATAAATGCTAAATGAAGCAGGTAAGGAGAGAGGATGATGACACAATACATAAAAAGAAACAAAGCTGGGTGTGGTGGCTCCCTCCTGTAATCTCAGCATTCTGGAAGCTAAGACAGGAGGATTGCTATGAGTTCAAGGTCAGCCTGGCGTACATAGCAAGACCCTGTCTCAGTAAAAAACAAAAGAAGTGTTATAGCAGTCTTCTCAGAAGTTATGTCATAAAAGAGTGGAATGATGGTATAAAGGACTAACTAATAAAGCTCTAAACCTAAACTCCTGTATCCAGTTACATATCCTTCAGAAGAAGAAAGCAGTCTTTAAATGAACAAAAACAGAATTTATTGCAAGCAGACTTGCTCTGAATGCTATACAAGATTGCCACTGGGAGTTCTTTATGCAGAGGGGCTTAAAGTGACTGACTGTCATTATAAATAATTCAGTCAGGAAGTAGGAGAATGCTGTTCACTACATAGTGGCCAGGAAACACAAAGAGGAGGAATTCGGGATAAGAATGTACCTTCTAGATTGGGGCCCCAGTGGCCCACTCCTTCAGTCTGGCCCCAACTTTGAATAGTACAGTCCATTCTGAACTTATCAGTGGACAAATTCATTGATGAATATAATACCACAGTGATTCAGTCATCTTCCAAAAGCCCCATGTCTCAACATACGACTTCTGGGTGACATTTTAGATTTAAACCATTCTACTTTTAGTTTTTTTGTTTGTTTGTTTTCCACAGCACTTGTACTAGCCCTCGTTCCCATCTACAGTGTACTGTGTATGTTTTTTTTTTTAAACTCCACGTCTTCACAAGTATGTGTTACTTTTGTTTGATAAAATTCATTCTGACTGATGTGAAGTGGAATCTCAGTGTAGTTTCAGTGGCTAAAACTGTTAAGCATTTTGTCATGTATTTATTAGTCATTTATATTTTTTTGAGAAGTGTCTGTTCAAATCATTTGCCCATTTATTGGATTGTGTGTTGACTTGTTAACTTTTTTTGTTTATTTAGTTCTTTATAAACCCTGGGTATTGGTTTTCTGTCAGATGAATAGCTATCCAAGACTTTTTCCCATTCTGTAGTTTATCTCTTCACTCGGTTGATTCTTTTGTTGTGCAGAAATTTTTTTAATTTGATGCAAACCAACTTGGCAATTTGTGTTCTTACTTCTGCTGTTGGAATACTGTTTTGGAAATCATGGCTGTATTAATATTTGAAGTGTTTCCCTCTACTGATGTCAAAGTTTTAGATTTTACATTAAGGTCATTGATCCATTTTGAGTTGATTTTTGAACAGGGTGAGAGATCAGGCTTCCAGTTTCAGTCTTTTACGTATGGATATCCAATTTTTCTAGCATTATTTTTTGAAGAGGTTGTCTTTTCTCCAATGTATGTTTGTGGCATGTTTGTCAAGCATCAGATGGCTGTAGATTTGTGGATTTATTTATTTTTAATATGGAATGTTTCACAAATTTGTGTCATTCTTGTGCAGAGGCCATGTTAATGTCCTCTGTATTGGTCCAATTTTAGTACATGTGCTATGAAAATGAGCACTGTATTTATGTCTAAGGCCTCTATTTTATTCAATTGGTCTGCATATTTATGTCAGTACTATGCTGTTTTTTTCACTCCACTGGATCTATACATGCTTTGAAATTTCAGTGACATTTGTTGTAATACCACCTTTTACATCTCTAACAGTATTGATTTGAGTCTTCTTTCTTTCATTTTATTAGTTTGGCTGAGGGTTTGTCAATCATGTTTATGTTTTTGAGGGACCAACTTTTTGTTTCATTAATCATTTGTATTGTACTTTTAACCTCTAATTTATTTATTTCAACTCTGATCTTTTTTTTACCACTTTCCTTCAAAAAGCCCCATGTTTTGGGTTTACCTTGTTCTTGTTTTTCAAAAACTTTGCAATGCATCATTGGGTTATTTGAGATTGCTCTACTTTTTAAAAACATGCTATCATAACTATAAACTTCCTGTTAAGAACTCTTTTCCACAGCTTCTCATATGTCACTTTTCTGATTTTAATTCTATGATTTTTAAATTTTTCTCCAATTTTTTCAGTAACCCTACTTTATGTTCAAAATTCTATTAGATCTCTAAGTTTCTTTAGTTTGTCTTTGCTATTGATTTCTAGGTTCATTGTATTATGATCTGATAATATGCAAGAAATTACCTCATTTTATGTATTTGTTAAGACTTCTTTTATGGTTTAAATACAATTATTTTTGGAGACTATTCCATGAACTGCTGAGAAAAATATGTATTTTTGCAGCTGTCGAATGGAATATTCTGTGTATGTCTGTTAGGTATATTTAATCTCTGATATTTTCTTAATTTCTTTTTTGGTCTGGGTGATCTAGGTATTGGTGAGAGTGGGATATTGACATCATTCATCATTATTGTATTGGAGTCCGTCTGCCTCTTATGTCCAGTAGTATTTTATAAAATTTGACATATTGACATGCTATGTGTTTATATTTACAACTGTTACAACTTCTGAAGGGCTGCTTACTTTATCAGTATACCAAGATCTTTTTTGTCTTTTCTGACAAATTTTGGGTGAAGGTTTTTGTTTTGTTTTGTCCTTCTTTAAGTGGAATTATCAGCCAAAACTCCCACATAGCTGGAGTAAGTTGCATTTTCTCTCTAGTGGACTGAGTATAACTCACAGCAGTACATCCTCACACCATGCTGTATGTTCTAGACTTGATCCTCAGTTCCTCACATATATAAGGTAACAGCAGCAACAACTACAACTTAATAACAAACTAGATATATAGATATAGTAACAATTAATTAAAAAGAGGACAAAAATATTATAGAGTAACCCATAAAGTTAAAAATTAAATGAAGTAAAATTTAGTGATGAAGGAAGAAAGATGAGACAATAAAAGACCAAAAGAAGAAAAATTTTCTTAAATTATATTAATAAAGAAAAAAGTAATATAGTAAAACTAAAAGATAAAATAGATGGAGAATAAGAAATGAAAAAAGTGTCAAATTCCTTTAGCTGAGATGTTTAGATTGGAAACACTTCTTTCTGGGCATATGCCCATTCCCACCATAGGCTATCAGTCATGGTCAGTCTGAGCTGCAGTAAGTCTTTCTGTCCAATGTAGTTTTTGGTGTTTTATGGGATATGCCTGGCAGAGGTCTAGTATACAGCCCATTGGACTATAGTCTGTGTTCCTGGGGGAGTGGAAAATTTCCAAGCTACAGTATACAACCAGGGTGCCTCAGAGTATGTGGGGGAAGCAATCAAACCAAGTTCTGTGCTGGAGGAGGGGTGGTGCAAGAATGGAGATTTGCAGCCCTTCATCTCAGTACTTTCAGACCTGGCTCCCTCAGGACACCATATGCAGCAGATCTTGCTCCTCATCACTGGTAGCAGGACCACTGTTTGCTGTATCATCCACTGTCTGTCACACCCCAGTGCCCCACTGTTCATACCTTATGAGTAGCCTGACAGGACATTCTCTGACTACTACTGTCCTGTACAGTCATCTTTCATCCACTAAGTGCATTGGGGTGTCCATAGGGTGCCAGATTTTTTATTGCTTGCATTTTCCTGCTCCCAATAGAAGTTCAGTTCCTAATAAGGCTCTAGGAAGATAGCTATAGTACTCTAAGAATTTGCTAGAAATATACTAAAAATTTCTCCTAGTGCTATCTTGCTTTGTGGAAAAGTCATTCATACAAAATCCCCTAACTGGATTTAAAGTATGTATGAACCATGGATTATTCCTGCAGCTATGATTGATGACTTGCGTTTATTATTGGGTTGGCTAGGTTTTCTGGTGGCTTGCATTGTGCTTGAGAGGTCTGGTTCCCACTCCTTAGCTGGGGAGCCATTGTGACTTTCTTGATACTCCACTCTGCATTGGCTTTCCAGTTTTCTGTGCTACTTACGTATCTCGTCACCTCTTGATTGATTCTTTCTATGGAACATAATATTTACTTTGTTGCCTCGTATCCTCTAACTTGTAGAGTCACATGAGGTCTACCGTACCACCACCTTGTCCAATTCTTGTTTTCCTTTTAGTGACTATATTTATTAGGCATCATACAGTGACAACACCTTTGCTATCCTAAGAAGACTCGCAGCTTGAGAAGGAAAGGTGTGAAGTTTGTTATTTTTGAGCAAAAGACTGGAAAAAACTGAGAAAATTTTACCTTTGAAAATTCTTACTAATAGTTTCAAAAGTGAGATACAATTAAATCTTAATTTTTGATTTCTTCAGTTCAGTTTAGCAATATATTAGTCATAATTACTGTACTGTGTATATTAGTGCTTTACAAGATTAAAATACTTTCTTTGAAAAATAATTTAAGAAGTATTTTTCTTTGTCATTAATTTTGCCATGAAATTTGTTTCACATTCAACAGTGGATTTTCAAGCCATCTTTTGGCAAAGTACTACTTACTTTCTTAGGTCACTGTTGGCTTTTCCCTTTTAAGAAAGAAGGAAACATCAGGATTAGGCAACTTGGAAGTTGACTGGAGAATTATAATAAATATTTCTGATCTCTTTAATGAATTCTTAACCCCTAAGATTTTGCATCATAGGCCTGCCTACCTTGATTTTTATGGTATTTTTTTAATTGGCTGCTTATACCAGATTCAAAAGAAACAGGGAAAAGCTGGGAACTCTAGGAAATATGAGAAAACTGGGAGATGTAAGAATGAAAGAGAAAATAAGATGTTTGGAGGAGACAAAATAGCTCCTCATTGGAAGATGTGCAGAAATAATAAAAATATGTAAATAAAAACTGGTTTTAAAGCTGGCATCTATGAAAAGAATCTGTTTAGTTTTAGAAGAATGACAACATTTGTTTTATTTTAAAAGAAAAATCAAGAAGCAAACAAACAATCAAAAAACAACAAAAATGACAGCAACAAAAAAACCAATGGCAGTGTAGGATTTCAAAAACAAGATGATAGAAGTTTAACAGTGGTTGTTATATTGCAAATTGTTACAGTGATAACATTTTTATATTGCTAGAATTAAATGAAGTAAAATGACAGCAACAAAAAAAACCAATGGCAGTGTAGGATTTCAAAACAAGATGATAGAAGTTTAACAGTGGTTGTTATATTGCAAATTGTTACAATGATAACATTTTTATATTGCTAGAATTAAGTGAAGTACTGTCTTACCTAGACAGACATTATTGCTTACTATGCTGTATATCAATCACATAACTTTCCTTGGGTGTCTTTTAAAGTTGTGGTTTTATTTTCTTCTATATACAGTTATTTAAGTTTTAGACTATATATCTAGTGTCATCTTCCTAATCTGTGTTTATGAGGATTTCAATGGTGATGATTTTGACGCTTTTTATGTTTCCTGTAACCTTCATTTAACCATCAGAGTAGCTCCATGATATGGGTGTTATTATTGAGCTCATTTTATAGTTGAAAATATATATATAAATATATAATAAATATAGTGAAGCCCAACATTTTTTTCATACCAGATCATATTTTTTTAGTAAGTTACTGAAGTGAAATTTGACTATACTACTAAATTTGAGTTCATGTATTTGTGACATATTCATAGAGCAAGGGTAAGTTATTGATTTGAGGCTTTTTTGTGTTAAGAGATTCAATAGATTTTTTTTCTAGCATGTTTTACTTTTCACATAGCCTCCATTATCAGGATCACTTGTAAGGCAAGAGTAATTATTAAAATATTCTGTTTTTATCTTCATCATTTGTTTATTTAACAACTAAAGTCAAATCTTAATTACAAATATGCAATTTTATATATTTTAGAAACAATCTTAGAGAAAAAATATCATATTAAGAAAATCTACTAAGTATTGATAAAATAAATATTTTATAATTAAGTTACCTGACTCTGAAGTATTATTCTTAACCTCTATCATGTGGTCCTTCAAAGCATTAAATTTTTTGTTTATAGACAAGTTGTTATGGCTTGTGTCTAGACGTCTCCCCAAAGCCTCATGCAGTCATGGGGGGACAGGCTTTTCAGAAATGGCTGAGTCTAGAATATAGGATGCTGGGATTAGGGGTGTAAGTACTATACCCACACTAGGGTGGGTGGTCTGTATACAGCATAAGGGAACAGAAAGAGTCTTGTCTTTCTTTCTTTTTTTTTTTTGGAATTTTTTAAATTTTTAAAATTTTTTGTTTTTTAAAAATTTTATTTAAAGAGAAAAAAAGCAAAACAAAAAAGGGAAAAAACAGAATTTCAAAAAAAAAAAACAACAGAAATCACTAGTTGACAAATTACACACTGTCCTCCTAAATATAGTTGTTGAAATTACAAAACCAAAGCACACAAAGTGGACATTCAAACAGCGAAGCTGTAAACAGTTCTGCTCAATAATCCAACAATAACTTAGCAACATGGTTATCAGTCCTACACACTTAAACATACATGCAGCCATATCCCCTAGAGCACTTTCTTTTCCTCCTTTTGCTTTAAATCCATTATCTGTTTAGTTATATCATGTTTCAGCTTGCTCAGTACCTTACTGACCTGTTTTGTTGTTTTTATTTATTTTTAAAGTAGTAAAATACCACAGAACAAGATGGAACAAAGCCAACTGAGACAGTGTAGTGAAATTGGTACAGAACTTCATAGCAGGTTACCAAGACAACAGTAATAGGTGCCGTATTATATCTTGTTTTCTTCACAATAGTTGTTCTTTCAATCAGGTATAGTAAAATCAAAGGAAATTCAGAACATTATAGAACTTATGAAAACAGAATATTGAATAGAGCAATGCCATTAATCAGAACAAAGCAAAACAGTGATAAAAAATATTTGCCTTCAAAGAGATGGCAGAAGAGAATCCCCCTTGTTTGCTATATTGCATATAGTCAACCTTGCAAGAGATGCTCAGACCTCTGACTCCCATTTGCTAACGGGGTGGGGGTGGGGTGTTTGAATCTTAGCCCATGTGCTGGTAGGCTCACAGCCGCTTAACAAGGCAGTGAGTTTGTTGCTTGGTTTCCCACCCAGTGCCCTAAATTCCAAGATGATGCAGATCTCAGGAGATGCTGATGGTTCTTGCCCTGGGGCAGCTGTGGCTTGCTGGGCCTCAGCCACTTACTAGGGTGGTGAGCTGGCTACTTGGTTTCTAAGCGAGTCTTGTCTTTCTTTCCATGTTTATTTTGCTGTCTTTCCACTACCATGAATGCCAGGAACAGTTGTCCCTCTGCCATGTACCACCCTGCCTTGGAGCCAGCCAATTGTGGACTGAAACCTCTATGAACTGTGTGCTAAATAAACCTTATCTCCTTTCTTTACCTTTTGGTATCATGCATTTTGTCATAGCAATGAGAGAAAAGTAACTAAAACAGAATTTGGTACCAGAGAAGTGGGGCTGTTGCTGTGACTGTACCTTACCATATAGCTCAAAGCCATGTAACTTTGGAGCTGGCTTGTTGGAAGAGAAAGACTTAGGAAAGGTTCAGAGATGCTAGAGCTGAAAAAGTAAACTAGAATGCCTGAGGCTATATTTTATGGGAGATTCTAGTTAGAACTCAGAGGACAGAGGGCCGGTGAAAACCAGGCTTAGGAGGTTTCTGCGGAAGAAGCACTTCATTGGTTATTGGACTCCAGATGATGTATGTTCTGGCTTGGCAGAAAATTTACTTGCATCGTTTTCCTCTCAGGAGACTTTTCCTAAACCTGAGATTAAGGGTGGCAAGTTAATAAATTTTGTGAAAGAAATTTTAAGGCAGTTGAATGCTGAGGCAGTGGCATGTCTACTGTGGGGGGGCTTTAGCCAGATCTGTGTTGAGAATCAAGAACAAAGTGCCTAGCAGAATGATTTAAAACATCATAAGTTTGGCCAGAAAGGAAGCTCCTGCAAAGATAGAGCAGAGGAGATCTTGGTTGCTGAGAAGGAATAGAAGAAATACCTCAAGGTAGCACAAGAACCAGCAGGACTCCACCCCTTTCACCCTCAAAATTGCAAAAGTGAAAGACTTTGCTTTGAGAAGAGATCCCCAGAGCATCATGTTCCAGAATGGCAGTGGCCTGTTGCTGTTGCTCAGGATTTGGTTCATAGGCACTCAAACCCAGTAGCCAAGTAAGAAATCCTGGAATACTGTTTGTGGAATGGTAGCTGATTTTGGCATCATCCATGTGGGCTGGTTTTAGGTGCATGCAGAATAGAAGAGTTGTTGGTTCAGGAAGACTTCCACCTAGATTTCAGAAAAAGGTCTGAGAGGGCAGAGTGTGAAGCTTGAGTGTGTAACCAAAGGTGCAGTGAGACCCCAGAAATTTGAAGAAGCCAAGAACATGGGTCATTTGAGGAAAACTACAAGAAGGGAGCAGAACACATTCACAAGAGAAGCCATAGGTGATACAACTACCAGAAGCATCATAGGGTTGAAGCCATCCCAGCCCTTTGGAGTTTACATTTTTCCACAGGTTGCCTCAGATACCACACATAGAAATACAGGACTTAATGTTTGCCCTGCTGAATTTTGGACTAGCTTTGGTTCCAACCTTTTCTATCTTCCTGTCTGTAACTTTTGAATGGAAATAGCTATCTTGTGCCATTGAATGTTGGACATATTTAACTTCCTTGTCATTTCTAGAGGGACTCAAAGCTAAGAGTTTGACCTAAATCTTAGAGAAGACTTGAGACTTGGACTTTTCAGTCATGCTGAAACTGTTAGGACTTTGGCAACTCTTGGAGATTTAGTAAATGCCTTTTGCATACAGGGATGTGCATGTGTTGTTGGGGGTCCAGTGGTGTAATGTGTCTAAATGTCCTTTGAAAGCCTTATGCAGTGATGGGGAATGGGCTTTTCAGAAATGGCTGAATCTAGAGTGTGTGATGCCGGGATTAAGAGTGTGAGTTCTGTAGCCACTCTAGGGTGGGTGGCCTGTATACAGTATAATAAATAGAAAGACTTTTGTCTTTGTTTCCTTATTGATTTTGCTGTCTTCCACTGAGATAAATGCCATGAATGGTTGCCCTCTGCCATGTGCTACCTTGCCTTGGAACTAACCAATTATGGACTGAAACCTTTAAAAACCATGAGCTAAATAAACCTTATCTCCTTTAACTTTAGGTGTCAAGTATTTTGTCTCAACAATGAGAAAAGACACAAGTGAAATTTGCACAAAAATAAGTAATTTTTCATTTAATAAAATTGTTCATTTCTTTAGTATTAGTCAAAATTACCATAACATTCTATAGTTAAGTTGCGAGATTAAATAGAAAGAATTTGTGTCCATTCCAGATCTGAATACTTTGGTATCTGGATATCTTCAGCTGATGATAATATCCTAAGTTCTTCAGTCTTAGACTGTATTAAAGAGCAGCCATCATAACTACTACCTGGCTAGACTATTCAGAATGCAATGGGTGCATTGACCACTGATGCTGTTGGATATCAGAGAATTGTTAGAATCATTAATTCATTCTGCTGAGAATAAGGAAGTGACAACCCCCCCAATAAAAACCCTTAATTGTCAACCAAATGAATGTTACTATGAAGGATGAATAAAGCTCATATTTATGAAGTTTAGGGCTTTAAAATAAAAATTGGTTACCAGATATATGAAATCAGTGAGACACAAATCTTTAAATATATTGGTCATGCCTTTAAAATAGTCAAAGAAACAAAGTTGTCTATTTGGTTATTTTGAAGGTCACTGTGTTCAATGATCTAGACCAGTAATTCTCACCTGCTAACTCTAGCACATCGCTTTATGATATTACTTCACTTAAAATCTTGGGAGGAAATCCATAACTTTTAAACTGTCCAATCCCTCTACTGCTTTGCATTTGTCATTCTTAGATTTGTCCCTGTGGCATCATAAAATCAATACTCAAATCTCTTTACAGCTTTTCTTTCTGTCTTTCTAAACTGTTAATCTGCAGTTAAAAGTGTATATTAAAGTAATTGTTAAACTATCATAATTCTTTTCTACCTAATTTTAATCCTGGCCAATATCTCTCAGTATGTTGACAATGGCCAGTTACATCAGAATTATCTGAGAAATTTGTCTAAAATTTGCATCTTAGCTTTATAAAATTAAATTATTTTTGAGTGGAGCTTTGAAATCTGTACTTGTCTAAATACAATTTTTTGGGTGATTCTTAGATACCCTTAATATTGAGAGCATCTGCACTACAGTTAGGGAAAAATGTAGAGGATGGATGATTCAAGTATTCGAAATAATGTAATAGATACACATCAGAATGTTTTTTACAATCTGTTCAAAATACTGTCATATTAAGCTATAGGCTCAGGTTTTTAAAAAAATAATTTAGCAAGGTATTGTACTTCTGGAACAGACTTTATAATAAGCCATTCACAACTTATTTACAGAAGTATTGAGCTTATAATATACAATGATAAGTATTTGCCTTACCAATATAACACCTAGGTTTCTTGAATTCTTAAATTCACATTATAGTAGGCTATATCTATGAATTTTTTTCTTTAAAATGTTTTCTTCACTCAACTGAGTGCCTTAATGCCTGAAAGTTTTGAAATTTTTGATAGCTATTCATTTTATTTCATTTAAAATAAGTCAAGCAAGAAATTCTGGGACTATAAGAAAGATGTGTCATATTATTAAATGTCTTATTGAAGACTTTACCCTTCAATAATTTCAAGCTATGATTTATGAATTTAATAAAGTTAGTGAAATGGTAGATGACAATTCTTAGAATATTATCAAATAAAAAAGAATATTGTTAATAAAATGATTACTTTCTTTCGAAAACAATGAATCTCTGGAGAAATCTAAGATAATCAGTATGAAATTTGAAGCGCGTGCTTTTTACTTTTGCACAGAATTCTGTGTGATTCAGAAAAAAATATTTTAGTTATTTGAATCTGCATTTGCATAAGCACTTCAGTTTTTCTATGTAGATTTTAGATACAGGCAAATAGGGCAAGATTGTTATTGCAGTTTTAGGCCAGTCTAATAACTCTATCCAGAAAATGAGATTTTCTAACAAACAGATGGACATTTTCATGTTGTATAGATGATACTAGAAAATCATTTTTCTACCAGTCTCTCTACATCTAACTCGGAATAAAAGTGTTCAGTGTAGAGATCTGCGAAATTCCACTCAGGCCCTTGTGCTGCTCCATCATCTTTGTCTTCTAATCATCTTCTTGCACATTCAGTTGTAGCCACACTGGCCACATTTCTTTTGAGCTTCTGCTTAAAGTCCTTTACCTTTCACATCCCCTTACCTGGACATTCATTCCCTTGATGTCTACAGGACAGTCTGTTATTCCTTTCAGGTCTCTGAATGTTACCGTGTCATGTCATGAGAAATTATAAATTAACATTCTTGTTCAACAGTTAGTATTGCTTATTCCCTTTAGCTTGCTTTAATTTTATCTATGACTAGGTGATGCCTTTATGTATATTCTTTAGATTTTGACCTTTTACTATCTTTCAAAATAAATTTAATGCATATAAAAGTAACAATATATTAATATATGTTATGGCTAGTATCTAGGTATCCCCCCAAAGCCTCTGCAGTCATAGGTGGGGCTTTTGTGGAGTTGGCATAATTTAGAGTGTATGACTAATTCATGATGCAGTGCTAAAATTAAAGGTGCTAGGATTAAGGATGGGTGATTACTAAATCAGTCCTCCAGTTGGTTTGACACCACCCTAATCTTGTTAGCCTGGACACAACATAAAGGACAGAAAGAAGCTTGTCTTTTTTCTCCCTTGCTTTGCTTCCTTCTGCCTGCCATGAACTCTTTCTGTTCTGCAATGCCTGTCTGCCATGCCACCCTGCCTTGGAGCCAGCCGATTATTGACTGAAACTACAAACTGAGCTAAATAAACCTTTTCCACTTTAACTTTGGGTGTCATGTATTTTGTCTCAGCAATGAGGAAAGTAACTAAAATAACATATAAATATTAAAAGCATGATATAATGAGATTAAGTGAACAATACCAAATCAAAAACTAAGATACTACAGTAACTGGTAACAATTTACTGATTCTGTTGTATCCAATATTTCTCTGCCTTTATGCTAAAGGAGCCAGTATGCTGATCTTGTTTACATTTTAAAAATAATTTTATACTATTAAAAATAGTATAAATTCTCCTTCTCTCATTTATGCCTAATGCTGTGTTGTTTATTTTAATTTTTCTACTTTATAAAATTAATATATTACCTATGATGTCATAGGACTTGCTTTTTTCCTCCAACTTTGATTTTCTAAGGTTCATTTATGTTGTTGGGGCTGTAGTCTGTCATTATTTCATTATGTGAACATTATGTGAGTTGTTTATACATTTTCCTATTGATGGACATTTGGTATACTTTTTTGTTTTAATTTTATTTAAAGAGGGGGGAAGCAAAACAGAAAAAAGGGTAGAAACAGTACAGAATTTCAAAAAAAAATAAACAGTAAGAAATCACTATTTGATACATTACATATTATCTTCTTGGATATAGTTGTTCAAGTTACAAAATTAAAGCATACAAAGTGGACATTCAAACAGTGAGGCTGCAAACAGTTCTGTTCACTGATCCAACAAAAACTTAGTAAAATGGTTATCAGTCCTACACACTTAAGTATACATACAGTTATCTATTTTAGAGCACTTTCTTTTCCTCCTCTTGCTTTTTTTTAAAAGTTTTTTTATTTGAGAAAAAATTTTGAAACAGAAAGAGGGTAGAAACAAAATCTCAAAAACAAAACAGAAAAAAAAATAGTAACCAGTAAAAAGTCACTAGTTGATAATTACATACTTTCCTCTTAGATGCAGTTGTTCAAGTTACAAAAGTAAAGTCCATAAAGTGGACATCCAAACAGTGAGATGCAGTCAGTTTTGCTCATCCATACAACTAAAACTTTAGCAACATGGTTATTAATTCCACACACTCAAACATACATACAGTTATATCCTTTAGAATACTCTTTTCCTTTTTTTTCTTTACAATAACTATAATCCATTCTCGTAAACTACTTAGAAGTTCTATACATGTATAAGTCTCTACACATATACCTAGCCTTTCTGTATTAGAGGGAGAAACAAATCAAAACAAGTCAGCAATACAAATTCCTAGAGAAACACAAAATGAAAAGAACATATAAAAAAAACACAACCCTAGGTGATCTATGGTAGTCACTGTGATGTCTCTTGTTATTTTCAATAAAATTGTCTATATCGTCAAATATAAACTTAGCATTGCTTTACACTATTAATAAAATCTAAACATTGGAGACATTATAGGACTTCAAAGGCAGTTAACAATCAAACAAGAATGGGTATCCTGTTGAATCCTGTCATCTTCAGAGTAGTTGCTCCTACTCTCAGACTCGACTCTCTCAAGTATACCAGATTCAAATAAAATCAGTCAAGATAAAACAGTGATATAACCAATTTTCTCTGTCTTATCTCTGCCATGCTATTTTTCTGTTATTTGTTTACTTTTCTCCTTGATTCCACTGTCTGCCCCTTTCTTTGAGGCCTTTCTGCCATTATTCCTAGAACCCTGGTGATCTTCTTTCTGTCTAGAATGTCCTTCAGTATTCTTTGCAGGGTTGGATTGGTGGTAACAAACTTCCCCAGTTCCTCTTTGTTGTGCAAATATCTTGTCTCTCCATTAATTTTGAGAGACAGTTTTGCAGGGTACATCATTCTGGGTTGGAGGTTATTTTCTTTCAGGGCTTGGAAGATTTCACTCCAACCTCTTTGTGATTTGATGGTTTGCATTGAGAAGTCCTCTGTGATTTTGATGAGTTTTCTTTTATAGGTAATCTGTTTCTTTTCTGTGACCACTTTTAATATTCTGTTCTTGTGATGGATTTCTGGGATACTGATTATTATATGTTTGGGTGTAGATCTGTTTGGGTTGTAGCTGGCTGGAGTTCTATATGCCTCATTTATCTGAACTTCACTTCCATTACCTATGTTTGGGAAGTTTTCCTTAATTATTTCTGTGAAAAGATTTTTTATTTCATTTGTATTTGTTGCTGCATATTTTATTCTTAGGTTATAAATCCTCTTGTCATCTTCTAGCCTTTGTATCATTGCTTCCTGGTTCCTTATTATTTTTAAGAGATCCATCCTTTCACAATCATAATTTGCAAATCTATCTTCAAGTTTTGAAAGTTTGTCTTTAGTTTCTGTTAAAAGGTTTTGCCAGGTTTCAACGGAGTTTTTAATTTCCTGATATTCTTTTTGGATCTGTTTCATATATTCTAGATTTTGTTTATATTCTTCCTCAAGGGCTTCTCTCCTTTCTCTGGGTTCCTCTATTCTTTCATTTGTGCCTACTTGAGGATTACCCAGGACTTCTTTTATTAATCTTCTTATATCTTGCTTCACCTGAGTTAGAATTTCAGATTTAAATTTGACGATGAGGTGACGGATGTATTTCTTTATTTCCGATGAGGCTGTCTCTGACATTACAGGTTTGCTGCTCTCAACCTCCTCTGCATTTACCTCTGTTGGACTCACTTTCCCTGGTTCCGCAGTTGGGGACCTTTGGCTCTTTCTCTGTCTTGTCATGTTTCCAGCCCCCTTCAGACAGGTGGGTGGTGGAGGTCTCTGGGCCTTTCCTTTTGCTTACAGTTTTTCTGCAGCACACTTGCTAGGGAAGTACTGCCCCCCAGTCCACTGCGAATCTGCGAGTTGCAGGCTGAGAGCTGGCTCCTCCCCCTACACCAGTCAACCAATTTATGCTTCAACAGGTTTGTGTTTTCCCTGGGGATGCCACTGGCCCAGAAGAGCCTCTTCCCTGGCTATTGGATTTCAACCAGGGGCGTGGCCCTGCCTGAGCAGATCCCACCAATCTGCTTTGGACTAGGAGTCATCAGCAGAAGCCGCCTCGGGTTTTGATTCAAGCTGGCTCTGCCCAACTCCAAAATGTTGCTGCCCAACTCCAAAATGTCACCCAGCCAGTCTTCCTGGTTTGGGGATTCCAGTTCCCATCACTCACCAAAGTTCGTGCAGCTTGACTGGCTGTTTTCACTCCCTGCTGCAGCGCCTCCTCCAGCGGAGGTCTGGAGCTCAGCAATCCCCGCTCTCTGCAGGGCCGTGATCTCAGCTCGATCCTGAGTCACCTGACTTTAAGACGGGCTGGTACAGCGATCGGGGCTTGCCCAGCTACAGCCCTCTGTCCATGCGTCTTTTTCTTCTTTCTTTTTTCTTTTTCTTTTTCCTCAGTTTCTTCCTGGGTCATGAGAATTCCTTTCCTTTTGTCTGGCTTTCTCCATGTTGCAAGATTCCAGCGTCTGAGTTGTTTTTATTTATTTTTTCCTCAGAGAGGCTCTCTTGTGCTGCCACTCAGTTGGCCATCTTGCCAGAATTCTCCTACTTTTTTTGACTACTAAAACAGTAGTTCAGTGAACATTGGTACATAAATCTCCTGGTACATGTACAAGAATTTCTTTAGGGTATATATTTAGGAATAGAATCACTGTGTTAAGTAGTCTTTAGAGGGTGGTAGTTACTCATGCACCAACAATATATAATATCCACATCCTCTTAATTGCATTATATTAAGCATTTTTGGATGCCTTCATTTTTGCAAATCTGGTAGGTTAAAATGTTATCTCATTATGGCCTTAATTACCATTTTTGGTTACTAATGAGACATTGTAGTGTTCCATATATTTATGGACTGTTTCTCCTTTTTCATTTGGAAAGACAACAGTGAGGTAGATGTGGCTGAATTATAGCAAGACAGAGGAACAGTGATGGGGTGTTTAACTATGAGCTACCTGCAGTGGAAGCATGAGAGCCTTGAGAGTCATGGAAATAACTAGATCACCCTCGCAGGCATGGCTTGTAGACAACAGTGGAGTAAGACTTAAAGCAGGCAGAAGAGTTGGAAAGCAGTTGCACTAAACTAATGCTGTAGCTCAGAAATGGTACCAGGTTTTTGGAGGGAGTCATTATTGATCACATTTATGACTAGTTTTATGGTTCTAGAAAAGTTTGCATTTCAGTTTAAAATCATTTAAAAGAAAAATAACTGGTTTGGAAAACATTATTAGTCTGTGCTGTGTATTTATTCTTCAGGAATATTTATGTTGAAATAATATTTTAAACTTCATTTTTAAACCCGTAGATTACTTAGTAAAAAATTTTAAAATATATCTTGATTTTAAAATAGCAATTAGAGGGAAAGTAATAAGTACTTTTTAATTTGTACTTCAGGGCATAAAAGAAAAGTTGATGAAAAAAAGCTCCTTATTAAATAATTTTAGGTAATAAATATGGAAGGGATGATGGACTTTGAAAACTCATTTTAGAACTTTAGAACTATAATAAGGTAAGTAATTAGGACATCATATTAAAGATTGACTCTATTTGATAGAAGGACAGGTGTTAACCATTTTTACCTGGTAGAAATCTGCATCACAAAAACATTCAAATACTGTGCCTCCTGGCATGATGCCATGTGAAGCACATTTACCTCATTGAGAAGATATGTTAGCCTGAACCTAATCAAGCTTCAGAACTAACTTCCCATTATAAGGAAGCACAGGAAAATAAACAAATTGAATTACAACATAGTATTCAAAAGATGGAATATTTTGCAAGATAACCAATTTAACTTAATGAACAAATTAATGGCATGCAGAAAAAGAAGGCAGAGGGACAGCTCTATGTTAAAAAGATACAGTACATAGCAACTTTGTAACCTTAGTATAGATCGGGAATCCTGTATAACAATTAAAACAAATTTTGAGACAATCAGAGAAATTTAAAAATGTATTGGGTGTTATTTCACACCATCTGATTTTTATTGGAAAAATTAATGCCATTATGGTTATCTTTTGGGTTTTGGTCTACAATTTGTTTTACAACATCTAATAATAAGAAAAGAAGACAGAATAAGAATGGATGATACAAGTGCAGGAGATGTCGGTAACTGTTGTATGTGCATGATGGCTAAGTCCCTCTCACACTGCATTAGCATGGCAGGCAACCACTTCAGTTGGTAAACAGGGAAACAGTGAACCAAAGAGGCAGTTTTCCTGTCTCTTTAAGAAGGTAGTAACTAATCTACACTGGGAATAGAGGAAGGGTAATGAGAAGAAGGGTCACAAAGTGTGGAGAGAAAACATCAAAGGATGAAGAATGTTTACTTTTTCCCTTTGTTTTTGGCAGTGGTACCTGGGATTGAACCAAGAATCCTCACATGACCTTTAAATTTTTTTTTTTTAAATTTTTAGACAGGGTCTTACTAATTTACCCGAGCTGAACTTGAATTTGTACTCCTCCTGCCTCAGCCTTCCACAGTGCTGGGATTACAGGTGTGCACCACCTTGCATGGATGAATGTTTATTTTTAAACACTAACAATTTCTAATTCCTGGGTAGCATCCAAAGCCAAGACCTGTGATAACAGAGAAACAGCCACTGGTTCTATGTACACTGAGAAATCAAGTTTTTACTTTTTCCTTTCAGAATAACTAATGTTTTAATGGCCCTATGCCCACTTTTTAACTTTCCTTGTAATTCTGAGAACTGCCTAACATTTTAATACTTATTTTTCCCACTTTTACAATATTATTGAAGTTAATTGATGTTCAGTAAATAGCACATTTTAGGCAATGTAATCTGATAAAATTGGACAAATGTACATGTTTATAAGACTATCACCACAGGAAGATAGTAAACATTCACCTCAGCACCCCAAATTTTCTCTTGGCACTTTGTCTCTGCTATTCCTAGGTAACCAATGGTTTCCTCTTATCAGTATAGATTAGTTTGCATTTTCTACAGTTTATGTACAAAGATAATATGGTTAAGTTCTCTTTTTGTATGCCTCCCTTCTAAATGTAATTATTATAAGATTGGTCTACTCTCTGACTTGCATCAGGAGTTGGTACTTAGTACTAGTAAATAGTATGCATTCTATTGTTTAGGTGTACCAAAATTTGTTTATTTGTTCAGTCATTGAAGGACATTTAGGTTATTTCCAGTTTGGGGTTTCTAAAATTGACATGTTGTGAACATTTGAACATTTTCTGTCTTTGTGTGAATATTTGCTTTTATTTTTCTTGAGCAGTGACAAGGCTGGATCATATGACAGTCATGTTTGAGTTATTAATTAACTGCTGTAATGTTTTAAAGTATGGTATACAATAAGTAATATAATACATAGGCAAATCTTGTGTGTATTGAGTATATATCTATGAAATATAATGTTTATGTAAGATGCCTCTGTCTTATTTGTACTTTTATAAATAGCAAAAAGAGTTTGCTTTCAGAAAATAGGACTACCTGCCATTGATTATCCAAAGTGCATCAAAGTATTGTAACTATATTTCTCAATAGAATATAAATCAGAATAAAATCAGTAGTTGAAGAAGTCAAGGTATGAAAATAAAATCAAATGAGAGAAGTGCTTAATGCCAAAAGAAGACAAAAAACTCTTGTGCTGACTTTCTATAAAGTTTCTATTATTATATCAAAAATTATTCTGTTTACTTCATTATATCAAGATGAAAAGGGGAAATATAATTATGTACAAGATTCAGTGCCTTCAAAGTATTAACTTTTTTTGTGAGAAGTGAATGCTGAAGTGAACTAACTTCATGAAGAGAAAAGTTATTTAGCCCAGTTCAAAGGTCATAAGCAGTGGGAGGAGGGATTCTCATTGGTTTGTGGTTAGGGTCCCAGATAGTGGCACATGGTGGTGAAAGCAGGTGTGGACACAAGTGGTCACATCTTAAACAGAAAGACGAGAAGTAGACAGGGCCAGGGCTGCTCCTTTTATAACAATCCTCTGGCAGTTTCAGAACTAGCTCAGCACTTGCTGACCTAAGAATTTCTCAGCAGCCTCCACCTTGTAAAGGTTCCATGATCTCCCAACAGTGCCACCCTGGGGACCACACTAATTATACTGGGAGGAATATTTAGACCACACCCAAACCAGAGCAGTGTCTTACAATAAAAATGTTTGTTGTCATACTGAAGCAACGATAGCACTACAATGTCTTTATTTGGTCTCTGAAATGAGGACAGGAGAAATAGAAGTAACAGAACCTTCTGCTGCTTCCCTACAATGCATAAGATCTGCAGATTCCCAATGGTGCCAGTCAGATAACATGAGCTGGTAATGATATATCTCATCTACCTTTGACATCCTAGTAAGGCAGTATTATGGAGAAAATATGTTTTAAGTAGTTTAAACTGTTATAAACAGAAAGTCACTTCATCTGTACTTTGTAAAAATATGTTAGATTTTATAGAAACCCTGTCCTTATTAATAAGAACTCTTTATTACTGTCTGTTCCTTAAAATTTTAGTAGTGTTTTTAAAGCATGAAAACCTCAGATATTGTTTTTCTATAAAAAAAAAATTTGGCCCTTTTTGACTGGCATACAGTTTTCTTAAAATAGTTTTTAACATCATGTGTAAAAACTCTTTTTCCTTATACTTCTTTTTGTATTCCTGTTTTCTGTCATGTTGGACAAATTTAAAACACAAGTAAGTGGTAGCAAATGTTACCAAAGTTAGAATAGCATGCATTCTAATAACTAGTCATGTTTTGTAGTCCAGCAAAGCTGATAAATTAGGTGCTGCTGTAGAGTTCAGCTTGAGCAAAAGAAAATAATTTGTCAGAAAAACCAAATCAAACACTGAATCACTATAGTTTTTCAGACTAGGAAATCAATCAAAAGTTCTAAGAGTAACTTGAGTTTAAGAGCTTGATTGTGGATGTTTAATAATTAAGTAATACATTCATTCTGAAAGATTTATAGCTCTCATTACAAATTTTGCTAACATAAGAACTTATCAAACTGTGAAACCTAACCCAATGTGTTAAAAAGGAAAAACACTTTTTATCTCTCAAAAATTAAAAGCAAAAAGTAGTCAATGTGCTGCAAATGTTGAAATTTAAAATGCTGCCTTTGCCTTAAGAAAACATGCATTTTTTGGATTCATTTTATGTTATCAGTGAGGTAGCACAATTTTAATATATAGTTGAAATATTAAAAAATATTCATACCTTACTGATTTTACCCTACTGATTTTAGACACACAATAATTGTGATACAGTATTTAGCATGCTTGGTAATACCCTGGGCAATTTTTAGCAAATGGTTAAGGAAGATGATTAATATTCTTAAAATGAGAGCCATTAACACTTTCTAAGACTGTAAATGAAATCATTTTAATGAGAATGGTAACATAAAAGCTAATAATAAAGCTACACAAGTGAGAGTTTTAGGTAGGAATAATTATTTACTTTGCTTCATTTTGATTAGTTGACCTATATTTCTTTCATTAAAGCCTTGTATGTAGAGCCAACATTGAAGTGGCTACTTTAATATAGAGCATTTAAATTTAGATTTATGAATAGTTTCTTACCAGCCAGTAATCACTGAAAATTGGTTTGCCATTTTATTCTTGCCATGCCATTTATCTTTCCTGTCACTTTACATTTTAAAGAAACTGTCTTTGTTAGCATTTTGAAATTATGAAATTTAAATCAATCAAACTGAAATGTATGGATTTTAAAAATGAACAAATAGGGCCAAGGGTTTAGCTCAGTGGCCTAAGCGCCTGCCTGGCAAGCACGAGGTTGTGAGTTTGATCTCCGCTACCAAAAAAAAGAAAAATGAACAAATAGATACCAAGAGGTTGTTAGTAATGGGTAACTAAAATTTTCTACATAAAGAAGCAGCTTTATGATATATAAATTTTTTGTTTTGTTTTGTTTTTCTTTTGAGAAAGGGTCTCTTAGCGCAGGCTGCCCTTGAACTTCCTTGTATCCCTTGTTGGCCTCAAAAGGGGACTCCTGTTGCCGCAGCCTTTTGAGTGCTAGGATTACAGGGTTATACTGCCATGCCTGGCTTTATAAAGTTTTTAATGGTTTTCCTCAACTTTAACTTTTTAAATAGTAAAATATAAGGCCAAATGTACAGACACATTAATATTAAAATCTGTGTATATTTGATAATTGTGTATAAAATATGTCTGGTTTTGTACCTTTACTGCTTCTGCCTATTTAGAGTTATTTTCATTTATTGCTACTACTTTTATTCATTTAGGTTATTTCACAGTTGAAGATCTTGGGCAGATCAGTAACAGCTGGTTCCAAGTTTGACAGAGAAATTTGGTCTAATGAACTTTCTCCTATCCTCAGTCTCTGGAAGAAACTAAACCAGGTTAGTAGTGAATATTGTTCAACACTTTCTTTTTCTTCATATCCTTTTTACTAGCATTCTAAATCTATGTTCTATTCTTCTGGAGTCTTACTGTTACCAGATTCTGAGGTTCCATAAACTCTTCTCACCTCTTGGTGTCCTACACAAAGAATTGGACAAGATCCATGAAAAAGATTTTACATTTATTAAAGATAGGGAAAGCAGTATGCTCTGCAGAGTGAGAATGGACCAATGAGAGAGTTTACAGTGACCAGGAGGTTAATGGTGGGGTCTTTTGTGTCTTTCATTCTTCAGGTTGATGTCAAACCTAAGACATTTTAGCAAAAATTGGCTTAATTTCTCACCAGAAAAAAATGAAGGTAGCACTTTCTGATTGATACCAGGTGCTGGCCTTGGGAACTGTATTCTGCATATGTACCCTAAACCTCCATGTTTGACAGAGCACACCCACTTGCTCAGCTGTTTGGCCACACCCTAATATATTGCTACTTTCCCCCTGAAAGACACAAATCCCCATAAGGGTGTGGAAGTCTCTGTCTTCATACAGCTACTTCTGCCTGAAAGGGGCTGTGGGCTCTACCTATAGGGGAATTATGTACTCTCAATCTATTTTGGAATATTGGGGTTCCCTGGCTCAGTTAAAACAAAATCTGTCAAGACAGGAAAGAATCAATATGTCTATGTCAGAGACTATTCAGCTGCCTAGCCAATAGAAGAAAGCCTGGTGAACATGTCAGGAGAACTGTGGGCTGTAATCTGGGTTACCGTGTGAAGTCATGAGTGGATAAACTTTTACTATTAGGTTGAGGATGCAAAAGCCAAATGTGAGAAGCAGCAGATCAGAGTGTTTCCTAGTTTGTCTTGAAAGGCCCACTTTGACAGATCCTGCAATTAGAAACATTATTTTTCTCTATTATTACTGGTGACAAGTTTTCTAAATTTTATTTTCATGCTTCCTGTGGGATAGTAAAGCATGGCAGAGAGGGATGTTAGCTAAACTACCAAGAGCCCGAGAGCTATACTCTAGTAGGGTCACCCATGTTAGAGATCTAATTAAAAACAGGTGTCCAAAAACAGGTACCCATTTAATCTGTGGTAGGTTATGGGCCAGTAATGACTTTCCTTACCTGAACCTGAAGCAGTACTAGAGTCCTGCTTTTTGAAGAGGAGCTTCAGGTTTTCTAGAGTTTCACAAGAATAACTTTTTCTTTCAGGTTGTCTTGTTCCTAAGACAGTTCAGGTGGGGCTGGCTTTGTTTTAGAAAAGTGAATTCAGCTATTTGTCTCTGCTATCTTTACTTCAGTGGGTGTGGAAAGGATCACTGAAAAGGGGCCCTTCCATTTTGGTTTTAATTTGTGTGCAGCAGGTTCCTTTTTTCCAAGTGTAAATGAGCACTTCATCCCAGTGTGGACATGAAGTGGTCCTCCTATGCCATGAACCAGCAGAATTTTGTTCCCATGTAGTTTAACAGCCTGTTGTACTTGGCCCAGATTAATAAGATGTTTTAAGAGTCTTGTGATCTCTGGGTCCATTACCACATCAGAGTATAGAAAAATTCTTCTATATAATACCTCAGATGCATTCATCTTTAGCCAGCTTTTTGAGGTGTTTTGAATCCTCAGGGCCATCGGGCAGTAATCAAAGCCAAGACTAAGAGGTTTCTGGCTAAGTTTTGCTAGAGTTCACTTTAGGATCTGGTTGGCTCTTTGGACCTTTATTAAGGACTGAGGTCTTCATGCAGAACAGAGATGGTACTTTATTCCTAAATCTGTTGTCAGAGTTGGAGAACTGCGCCCATTTTTACTAGTAAATCTCTTCCTACTGAGAGAATAAGACACCGTGGGGCAATTAAAAACCCATAGTTGAACATCTGACCTTTGAATTGACATGTCGGAGCAGGTGCAAAGAAATTCTGACTTAGGGCTTCCCTCAAGCCCAGTCATGGCTAAAGATCTTGGAGGAGGGTTTTTCATAGCAGTTAAAACACAGTAAGCTACTTTTGTATCTACAAGGAATTGAATTTGGTTATCCATGGTGTCCAGGATCACCCAGAATTCCTTAGAGTAAATGGAGGTATCTGTGGACACGGACATTGCAAGTGCCATAGGCCCCTGCAGTCTCCTCCATCAGTGTTTTGGCTGGCCTGTCTCCTCCCTAGGATCTGGAACAGTTGGTCTTCCATGCCAGGAGTCGTGCATGTTGGCAGCTTGACACACTGAAAGCAGGTGCTCTTTCCTCAATTAACCTTAGGTTTTGCCTTGGATGACTTCTGTGTGCTTAACAAATTCTTGCCAGTTTCAGCCATTGGTGGTACATGTATGATTAGCCCATTGGGAAGCACAGGACTATCATGCTAAAGAAAATAGGATAGGGCCTTCCAGAGAGGCATATTTGCCTCAAACTGGGTATGTGTGTGTGGCTAAGGAGTAAAAATCTGTGGGAAGAGAGGGGTTCATTTTACAGGTGAAAGTAAATGGCCCTTCTTATCAATTGAAGGGTGATGACCCAGTCACAGGTTAAAAGGCCCACTTACCAGGAGAAAGTGGATATGTTATTTGGTAGCTTGCTTCTAAAAAGTGACTCACCAACTAAACATTCCAGGTTTGGAATTGCTCCCTTTCCTTTGGGAATTGAATTCTAGTCCTTCTCATCTCTAAAATTTCTGACAAAACATTTAACAGAACAAGCTAAAAGCAGTTGCAGAGTTTATTCAAGAAAGTAAAAGTGGGAGTTAGAAAAGATGGTGGATTGCCAGACAACAGGATACAGAGCCTCCCCTGAGAGAGACAACACATGCCGTGATAAAACACCCTGGATAGGTCCGGACAGAGGGAGATGGATCTTCTCAACCTAGGAAGAAACTAAAGGCAAAAGAGCTGGTCAAACACGCAGTCCTGGGGTACATTGCAGAAGCTGAGATTAGCGGCCATGGCACTCTCCAGCCACCTGAATTTGCACCACCCCCGCTGCTACTGGCTGAAGCAGCCTGAGCTCACAGCCACGACCCGCTGCAACTGGCCAGAGTGGCCCGAACATGCTGGAGCACCCAAAACTGCACTGCTGCGACTAACTAGTCGTGCTGAAGACCGAGGTTGGTGAGCCCAAAGCAGAACGGAGCCAGCAAGGGACCTCCATTAAACCCCAGTGAGTACTGGGAAGGGCGCGACCAAATGGACAACATGTTGGAATCAGGCAGGAGGAGCCTGAACTAGGAACAACAGTGACTTCAGTTGGTTGCTCTCTTTCCAGAGCAGATTGGTGGGATCTGCTTGGCCTGGGTCATGCCCCTGGATGGGACCCAATAACCTGTCCCAAACCGATTCCCAATGCATAGCACACACTAACCCAGTGAAGGCCCCTGAAGGTTGACTGGCCTGATGGGGAGGAGCCAGCATACTCAGCCCCTGCCTACACATCAATGACCAAAAGCAAACAGGAGAGGGCAGAAATCCTTCGCCAGTGTGCTTCAGAAGAACCATAACCAACAAGGAAAGGGGCTGGGACCTCCACTATACACCTGTGTGGAAGAAACCAAAAACATGACAAGAGAAAGAAACAACAAGAAAAAGCCCCCAACCCAAAACCCTGAGAATATTGATCCAGGAGAGGGAAATACAAAAGAGACTGAGGGCAGCAAACATGCAGCATCAGACACGGCTTCAATGGACATTAAGACATACTTCAGGACCTTCTAGATGAGCTCAAAACTGAAATATTAAATCAGGTAAAGCAAGATATAAGTAGAATAAGTAGATAAATAAAGGAAATGCTAAACATCTCTGAAGACACAGATGGAAGAAGGGAGGAACAAAAAAAAGAGAAATGTTTGGTAAAGAGTATAAAGGAAACTTAGGATATATGAAGCAGATTCAAAGAGATTACCAGGAAATTAAAAACTCAATTGAAAGCTGGCAAAAATGCTTAAAAGAAACTAAGGATAGACTATCAAAACTTGAAGACTATCAAAACTTTGCACTGTGTGATCATGAAAGGAAAGATCTCTTAAAACTAATAAGGAAACAGGCAGTAATAATATAAAGTCTAGAAGACAACAAGAGAATCTATAATTTAAGACTAAGAAACATGAGTGAAGATGCAGGAATAAAATCAGGTGAATTACAAAGGCTATTCACAGAAATAATTAAGGAAAGGTTCCCAAGCATAGGAAAAGGAAATGATACTCGGATATATGAGGCATACAGAACTCCAGCCACCTACAACCAAAACAGAGCTAAATCCAGACATATAATAACCAAGATACCAGAAATTCAATATAAAAACAATATTAAAAGCCATCAGAGAAAAGAAACAGGTTACCTATAAAGGAAAAACCATTAAGATCACAGCCGACTTCTTGACACAGACCATCAGATCAAGAAGAGCTTGGAGCAAAGTATTCCAAGCCCTGAAAAAAAATAACCTCCAACCCAGATTGATATACCCTACAAAACTGTCACTAGAAATTAATGGAGAAACAAGATGCTTCCATGACAAAGAGGAACTGGGGGAATTTGTGACCACCAATCCAACGCTACAGAGAATACTGAAGGACATTCTAGAGAGAGGAAAAAAAAATACCAGGATTTCAGGAACAATGGCAGAAAGGCCTCAATGAATGGGGTAGGCAATAGAATGAAGGAGAAAAGTAGACAAACAGTGGCAGAAAAATAGCATAGTAGAAATGAGGCAGAGAAGGTTGGCTATAATTTCTAACATAGATGGCCTTGATACACTAAAAAAAAAAAAAGGCAGAGTAGATCAGGAGGTAGGGTCCATTGAGATGCTCTGTGTGGGAAATCTAATCAACCTGACAGAGGGTTTATGGACTGAAAATCAAATATGAGAAAACAAGGCTCTATGTTAACAGGGAGCCAGACAGAAATAGGAGCAACTCAACCACCACCTGCAGATTGGTTGGAAAGACAGGATACTTATATGCAGTAGAGAACTACTCAGCTATAATGAAGGAGAACCTTGAGGTTTTTGTAGGTAAAGGAATACAACTTGAGATCAAGTTCTGGAGTGAGAAGGTTCAGAACCACTTAGGTAATAGCACTTAGGTTGCCCCCAAATCTAAAAACTGAGGAAGTTGGTGGGACCCAAAATGCGCAGCACCCTGTGTGAGTGAAAGGGGGGGAATAGTCTAAAAAAAGAAGGCAGAAGATATTGTTAATAGTGTACCAGGATTTAAAACCCACATTACTCACAACACTCTGCTTAGATGTATTATATTCTGTTCCAGTTGTCTACTTGTACTAGATTTGAGGGCACAGATAGCTATGCTGAAAATAGCAGGATATAGTACCATAATAATCCTTAATTTCCTGTTAACTTAATCTGAAGCTCTGTATAACTTATACTGTTTTACCATGACTGATCTTAATTGAATCTGGTTTGTTAGATTGCTGTTTTGTATTGATAGATTTTATTCAAAGCTGTTATGATTGATAGTATCAAGTCTGAGAGTATAGGCAACTGCACTAAAGATGACAAGAGCCACTAGAATATCCACTCTGGTTTGATTATTACCACTTTTGAAGTTTTACATTGTCTACAATGTTTTGTTTTTACTAATATTGTTATGTACTGCTATATTCAATTATATGCTTTATTCAAATATGCCTGATGAATAGACAATTCTATTGAAGATAACAAGAGACAGCACAATAACCATTGTAGATCACCTTGTACTGTGGTTTTTACATTACTTGTTTGGTTTCATGTTTTTATAGGGATTTGTTTCATTTTCTCTTGCTATGTTTTATTTTTCCCTCTAATACAGAAAGGATAGAAATACATATAAAGACTCATGCATGTGTAGCTGTTTACAGTCTCACTGTTTGAATGTCTACTTTGTATGCTTTAGTTTTGTAACTTGAGCGACTGTTTCTAAGAGGACCATATGTAATTTATCAACTAGATTTCTTACTGTTTATCTTTTTTTTTTTAATTCTGTATTATTTCTACCCTTTTCCTGTTTTGTTTTCTCTTTAAATAAAAAAAAAGAAAGTAAAAGTGAAGAGTAAAAAAGAAACTGGCTCTGTAGAGCAAGCTTGAGCCAAGTAAATAGAAAAAGATGATAAGGGCAATGTAGGAAACAGCATGCATGGGCTGTCATAGAAAGTGATGATAGCACTGGCCCTCTAGGATGCCTATTTGTACAATCCAAATCTGGAAGAAACCCCATACAGGTCCTGAGAGGCAGTGCTTGATCTCATGCCTCAGGTTGACGTCATGTCTGGGCCATCCTATTGAAACCTGTTGGAGTTCTCCTAAGAAGTCCACATGCATTTCTAACATAGATGGCCTTGATACACTAAAAAAAAACTGTTAATTTTGGGAACTGTTCTGCACAAGTTTGAGAGATCTTGTAGTTAACAGATCACACTTATCCAGCCAGCTTTTGCTAGGCCCTAATCTCCTGTCTCAGATGTGCAGTTCACAAGTAGAATGGCCCATTTTAAAGGTGAAAAGCATGGTTTACAGGTGAAAAGTACAATTAGGGGTTTTGTGTCTTAAGACCCCTAGGAATTTATGTATTTATTTTTTAAAGTGAGATTCCTAGCAGAGAAAAATATTCCAGTAACTGTATAATTCTTGTCCTGAAACTTGTAATTTTTCTTAAAGTACTATTCTGAAATTGACTTTTCTTGTCTCTTTCTTTCTTTTATCCTACCTTAAATCTACAGTCAACAGATATCTGTTGTAAACCTCTTTGTATGGATTTCTAGGGTTTGGGTGAGATTAAAGACTACTCCACAGTCCCATTGCCTTATTTTCTTTTAATTTCCTCAGGGTCTACTTCTGAATTTACACTGGCCATATTTTTGCTCCACATTAGATCTAGCACAAGGTGCAACTTTTATTTCAGTTTTTCATTCTGTCTTCCAGTCATGATTTTGCTCTCATTACTGAGTGTGTATTCTACTAACTTACTTTCCTTTTGTTGCCAGACTAATTTCCCTACTACTCAAAAGACTTGAAACACTTGGGAGACAAAAGTCAGTGGAAACAAGTAGGTTTATTCAAAGTGCCCCTAAGAAAGATGGAGGGGCTTCTTTGTTGCCTGACATCTCTATCTGGAGGGCTCAGGGTCAGTAGGAGCTTTTATGGGAGAAGAGGGTTCTAAGACAGGAGACAGGAAATCTCTGCACTGGTTAGGGGTCTTCTTCAGAGTGTACTCCTTTCTTTTAGCACTCTCCTCTTCCTCAGCTGAATGAAACTGAAACTTCCCCTCCTGGGACCAGCACCTGCATTTTCTTTTCAGTAAAACATGTCAATGTTATGAGCTGGGAATTAGGAGCATTCCTCTCTGTAGGAATTAGAATATGTGAAGGGAATGGACCTTAAAAGAGTAGGAGCAAGAATTGAGTCATAAAAACACTAGGGAAAACATTTGAAAGGGAAGAAACTTTATTAAAAAATCTTTCCCTAAAAAGTAACTCTGTTTGGATTATATTCTTTGAAATTTTTGTACTTGCTGAAGTGATACTCTTGTATGAAGTTTCCTAGGATGTATTGTTTAGTCTCCTTTATTTTATCTGCTTTCTTTATTGAGCCCATCTGATTTTATTGCTGCTATATATACCCCCACTTCCACTGTTAACATACTTATATATGTTGTTTGTAACTGTGAGAAATATTTTCTGTTATATAAAGAACATGAATATGACCTCAAAAGCATGAATTATTTGCCTCCTAAAACCCAACCCAATTCAGATTACTTTTTTGTGTTCCCTAACCCTCATTTGAAATGTTCATAATAGCCCATTTCCATTCCGATGTTGGATTTATGCTGTAACATGTGTTCTCTCTATTTCAGTTTTCCCACTTCTGGACAAAATACCTGATACCCACAATTTATTTATTTATTTGTTATTTTTTATCGGTACCGGGGATCGAACTCATGACTGCCTTCTTGCAAGGCAGGTGCTTATGCCACTGAGCTAAATCCCCAATCCTGATACCCACAATTTAAAAGATGAGAGGTTTACTTGGCTCATGTTTTCAGAAACATCATGGCAAAAGGTCATAGCAGATCAAGGTTGTTTAGTTCATCGTAACCTGAAAGCAGAGCAGGGGAACAACACAAGAGAGGAAAAGGCCAGGGACCAGGCCACTTCTGTGACACATGAGACACCCAGAAGTGTACTTTACTAATCCTCTAGGTAGCTGTGAAGTTGACTATCTAGTTGACTTCCCTTATTGTTATGTATAGAAAAAGTAAAGCTTTGGTAGAGTAAAATATTGTAATAAAATATTAGGATATTCAGATAAGTGTTATTGAGCTAAGTGAGAGCAGAAACACAGTTTACAGTATGCAGATTAAAAATTTTTATGTTAGTAGTAGTACCATGGGAGAAGTCAGTAGACATTCCACAAGTCATCATTCTGAAGAGGGTAGGCCAGTGGTGGCAAACCTATGGCACATGTGTTGCAGTGGGCTGTTTGTGTCACTGAAGTGTCTAAAAGATTTGCCATCACTGGGGTAGGCAAAAAGGGTAAAAAAAAAAGCAGCAATTTCAAGTGTTTGTTAAGGCTCCTGCAAAAAGTAATAGTTTTAGCCTGAGAGCTGGCCATTTCTTTTCTGAAAAGTTTGAAGAGAATTTGTTGATGAGTTTATCCAAGACTGGTATGCAGTTGGTTTTCTCTCTCCTAGCCATCCCATTTGGTTACACCAGCCACTTTTCTGAATGGATGATCCCATGTCTGCTACTATGCCACTGAGGACTTGCATGTTAAATATCATAATCTACTGTAACAATAAAAATGAGGATTCTAAACATGGTTAAAATTCCTACCATAGCATTCCTAACTAGTTTACAGAATAGTCATATTATCTACCTCCATAGAGTTTATAGTTAGTATTTTATGAAAGGAAAAGAAAGATTTTTGTGAGAGTGGATATTGTTTCATTTTCAGTGAGAAATGGTTATATGATTTCCCAACCCAGGAGTCTTTTTCCACATTAAAAACCTTAAAACTTTATAAGAAAGGCAGGAAAATATTATTTTAAAAATACAAATGTATAGCTATTTTAGATAATTGACAGAGAAAGAGGGAATGGAAGGAAACCAAATATATGATTCAATTTAACTATTAATTTCCTATAATAGTATTATATATATAGATATATATATAATTTTAAAATATAAATGTATATTATATGTACATATACTGAATATGTATTATATATTATATATATATATATATTCAGTACATATACTTCACTTTTAAAAGATAAACTTTGTGACAACTTCAGTAGAACCTAAGAATATTAATGCTGAGCAAAAGTGTTAAAGGAAACTGAAGGAATTGGACAAAATAAAGGAATTAGAAAGCATAGGGAGAGAGGCAGTTTCATTTTGATGATTTTTTCCTAAAGGATCAAGAGAAATGCTTAATTCATGATTTTTATTTGTTGTACTAGTTTCATAATTGCTCACTGGAACATTATAATAATAGTTCCTTTACAATCTCAGCTTCTGTGTTGTCTTTGTGTTTATATAGACAGGGCCTTGTTATCTTTTTGTTGTTGTTGTTTCAAGCTGGCCTGGAACTTGAATTTCTTCCATCTCAGCTTTTCTGGTGGCTGGAATTATGGGTAGATGCTACCACATCTGGCTCGATTGTGGCTTTTTATTTGAAATTTTACCAGGTTATAGTGTAATAATTTTGTAACCTGAGCATTTGAAATAGTTATAAGATTTAGGCTCCAATTTAAATCATTTTAAACAAGTAGCTAACCTGTTTTGTTTCAAAGTACACATTCTGGTCTCCTTTTGAGGACTGGAGGTCTAGCCAATTGGTTTATAAAACCATTTCCATGCTGTGGTCTCCCTCACTTATGTTTTGCATGACAGGATTTTCCCCTTATCTCCACAGAGCTAGCTGGGGGAGAAAGGGACACTCACTGGTTTCTGCAGTAGTGGGCCAGAGGGGAGGAGCAGTATCTCTTCAGGGAGAGATCAAAAGTCAGGGCTGCCTAGAGTTTCTGCCTTCTTTTGTAGGCCAGGGAAGACTCATGACTTCTAATAAAATAATTATTCATTTAAATATTTTATATTCATAAGTTAAAGTGTATATTAAGCTGTTGCAGTTAAGGTAAATTACTAATAGTATTATGGGGAAGTAACAACCGGTTAGATGTGCCAAGTTTATGTCTCTGAAGAATGAGAATTCTGTTATGTTGAACAATGGAATTGAGGACAAAAAAGATTAAGAATAGGAAAATTTTTACTAAGAGAAAGCCCCTGAGAAGTAAGCGTCCCAAAATCGGGTTGCTGCTGAGGCAGTTTGTCTAAGCAAAATCACATCACAGGTTAGCTTGGGTCAAACAATACTCAACTGGTAGAATGACAAGACAGTGACATTGAGATCGATCTATTAGCAAAAGAAGGTACACAGCATGAGTACATAGCATGAGGAACAAAGGCATTTCTGGAAGGGGCAGGAGTGACTAAAGTGTTCTGGGCATCTATGACGTGTTCATTACTTGTTCCTATGTGTTTGTCATATTGTTTAGGCTTACTGAATCAAGTGGTGTCAGTTACAGTACAGCCTTGAGCTGTTATCTCTGGGCAGCCTTGCAGGCCCAGCCACTTGGCTCCACCCTGGGGCCAATTTCCACCATCACAAAGCAGGTTTGCCTCATCTTGGTTCTGCCTATCCTAGGCCTCCTCCCTTTCTAACTGCCTGCCATTCTACCTAATTTGGCTATCTGTATTAATAGGAAATTCCTTTAAAATATCTTATGTAGAACCTAGCAAATTTTAACTCTCATTCCTATTGTTTAGGAACTCAGAATAATATAGTAAGTTATATTTAGGTAAGAGGCAAAAACACACTTGTTGGTCATACTGAAACTAAGTGAAGATGTCAGTGAATTTAACTCATTTTTCAGGGGAATTAAATTGACAGAGCTAAATAGAGTTAATACCGTAATCCTTTATTGCACAGGGAAATTTTATCTTCTTCCACTTGCCTTCAAACTGTTTGAACATACAAGGCAATTGTTTTTCATATTTTTAAAAATTTGTTTTATAACTTGTCTTAACATGTTTGAGCTGTGGTTATATTAGTTGAAACTAAAGAAGATAGGAAGTGGAGCTCGTGTATTTGGGGTTAAATGTACCTTTATGATTCATAAAATTTAGATCCATCTTTAACAGAAGCCGATAAGAACAAACACTTCATTTGGAAGAAAGCAGTGTTACATAAGGACAGTAGAAAGTAGAATAGGCTGCAACTCATCATAAGAGGTGAAACTAAGTTTTAAACTGTGTAGACACTAAATAAACTTGAACTTTTACTTTTTAAAATGCAGTCTTATCAGGACTAAGCTGTTTGTGCAGTGATTTCACTTGGAAGGACTGTTATCTGTGTCCACGTCTACATATTTCTGTAACCCCACCTGTCTGCATGGACAATTTCAGTGTTTAAGGATCTACTTATCATGCCATGGTGGTGCATGCCTACAATTCTGGTGTTCCAAGAGGCTGAGGCAGGAAGAGCACAAATTCAAGCCCAGCTGGGCAATTTGGGAGGAGGGAGAGAATCTACTTCTGAGAAGACTGACTCATTGGTTTTTATTTTAAAATGTGGATCATTTTATATGTGTAACCTTGAGGTATTGGAGTGGGGGATGTGTTAGTGAAAAGCGTGTGGAGAAGAGATTGGTCACGCTGGTCACTGAGTTATCCTGAACTCTGACTGCATTTGGCAGGTGGATTGGGCAATGGAGTCTCTTTCGGTCAATGAGTTATGAATAAATATTTATAAGCTAAAAATAAATAAATAGAATGTAGTCATTAACTGGTTAGCCAGAGTCTTCTCAGGCAGTGCCACAAAACAGATGAATTTAGAGGAAATGAAGCAAGTCTGGTTATGTGATAAAATCATATAACCATTTCTCATCCATTTGGGTCATTTCCTCAGTATTTTTTTGGAGTGAATATAGGACCACTTTTTATTACTAAGAATCAAAGTGATCACTTAGGCAAGTAAGCAATACAGCTACGATTAAAAACAGGCATTGCACTCTATTATATTCATGTATTTTTACATTAAAATATTAGGACATAAAAGAACAATAAAGATTCAGATCAAGTTCCACTTACGAATAAACCTTTACCGTAGGAATGTTAGAGACTTTCTTAGGAATGGTAATGAATTTTTCTGTACCTTCTGCATTATGAAAGTGTTTTTCATGTAATTTTATTTTAATATAGTTTATATGTGTTCATTATAAAGCTGTATTAGCCAGATAATATAAAATGTTTATGAAATAAGACAAATAAGATATTTTTACCAGTTGTAATACAGAATGATATAATAAAGCACAGCTTAGAGAACTCCACTGCCTGGTTTAAATTCCAGCTCTGCTACTTCCAAATATGATTCTGTACACTTTATTTAATTTTTCTTTTCCTACTTACATGCTCTGAGAAATGGTAATAATTACTATGACATTTACATTAGTTAATACCTGTAAAACACTTATAACTAAGTTAAATGCCTATAAATATTAGCTATTATTAATCTGCATTTTAAAGACAGTTTTAGGTTGAAATTTGCCTATAATCTGGAAGTTTAGTATTCTTTTGATAAATAAATAATCTAGAAGAGTTAGCATCATTCTGTTAGAATTTATCTTAAAAATGGGATTAACAAAGAGGCTTATTCTAAGTGGATGAAAATGTAAATCTGTAAAGAAATGAGCCTAGATTAATATAATGGATCATTCAGAATTCTAATTCAATTGCACACTAGGGAAGTTTTCAGCGAATGCAAATAAAATTGCTTTAAATTAATTCTCTAGGAATGATAATGATTATTACAGTACTTCCAGTGAATGATTAATATGAATTCTAGGTAAACATTATTAACTTTAAAGTGTTTTTCTATTGTGTTTTATGCCTAATATTTCATTATATATTTGTATGTGTTTCAGTGTGGGCATGTGTATAACTCTTTATCAGATCTGACTTTTTTTATTTAAAGAAAAAAAAAAGAAACAGAAAGAGGGTAGAAATAATACATAGTTTCAAACAAAACAAAACCAGTAAGAAATCACTAGTTGATAATTACATATTTTCCTCCTAGAAGTAATTGTTCAAATTGCAAAAGTAAAGCATACAAAGTGGACATTCAAACAATGAGACTGCAATCCATTCTGTTCATCTAGCCAACAAAAACTTAGTAATATGGCCATCAGTCCTACACACCCAAACATACATGCGGTTATAGCCTTTAGAATACTTTCTCTTTTTTTTTTACAATAACTATAATCAATTCTCGTAAACTGTTTAGAAGTTCTACACAGGTATAAGTCTCTACATGTATACCTAGCCTTTCTGTATTAGAGGGAAAAACAAATCAAAATAAGTCAACAGTACAAATTCCTAGAGAAACATGAAATGAAAAAGGACATATAAAACCACAATACTAGGTGATCTACAGTAGTTATTATGATGTCTTTTATTTTCAATAACATTGTCTATATCATCAGGCATAGTATAATTAAACATAGTACCACAAAGCACTATTAATAAAATTCAAACATTGGAGACATTATAGGAGACATTAATAATCAAACCAGAATGAGTATCCTATTGAATCTTGTCATGTTCAGAGTAGTTTCTTCTACTCTCAGACTTGATACTCAAGCATACCAGATTTGAATAAAATCAGTGAAGACAAACAGTGATATAGCCAATATTCTCTGCCTCATCTCTGCTATGCTACTTTTCTGTCATTGTTGTTTACTTTTCTCCTTCATTCCACTGTCTGCCCCTTTCATTGAGGCCTTTCTGCCATTGTTCCTGGAACCCTGGTGATTTTCTTCTATCTCTCTAGAATGTCCTTCAGTATTCTTTGCAGGGTTGGATTGGTGGTCACAAACTCCCCCAGTTCCTCTTTGTCGTGGAAATATCTTGTCCCTCCTTTAATTTTGAGAGACAGTTTTTCAGGGTACATCAATCTGGGTTGGAGGTTATTTTCTTTCAGGGCTTGGAATATTTCGCTCCAAGCTCTTCTTGATTTGATAGTTTGCATCGAGAAGTCCACTGTGATTTTGATGAGTTTTCCTTTATAGGTAATCTGTTTCTTTTCTCTCACTGCTTTTAATATTCTGTTCTTGTGATGGATTTCTGGGATTCTGATTATTATATGTCTAAGTGTAGATCTGTTATGGTTGTAGCTGGCTGGAGTTCTGTATGCCTCATATATCTGAACATCATTTCTGTTTCCTGTGCTTGGGAAGTTTTCCTTAATTATTTCTGTGAATAGCCTTTTTATTTCATTTGTATTTGTCCCTGCTTCTTCATTCACATTTTTTATTCTTAAGTTATAAATCCTCTTGTCGTCTTCTAGCCTTTGTATCGTTACTTCTTGGTTCCTTGTTATTTTTAAGAGTTCCTTCCTTTCACGATCATACATTGCAAATCTATCTTCAAGTTTTGAAAGTCTGTCTTTAGTTTCTGTTAAGAAGTTTTGCGAGCTTTCAATGGAGTTTTTAATTTCCTGATATTCTCTTTGGATCTGTTTCATATATTCTAGATTTTGTTTATATTCTTCATCAAAGGCTTCTCTCCTTTATCTGGGTTCCTTCATTCTTCCATTTGTGTCTTCTTGAGGAGTGCCCAGTATTTCTTTTATTAATCTTCTTATATCTTGCTTCACCTGAGTTAGACTTTCAGATTTAAATTCATCGATGAGGTCACGGAAGTATTTCTTTATTTGCGATGAGGTTGTGTCTGATATTGCATGTTTGCTGCCCTTGCAGATATGACTTTTTAAACATGTGGCTCATGATCATAATGACAATTATTGTTATTTGTCAGTCTCATTTTTCCACTAACTCAGTAGGCTGAAGAAATATTTTAGAGAAGTTTTAAATATGTCATTTTGAGAAGATTTTAAAATCAGTTTTAAAAGCCAGAAATCTAGCACAACTCACATTTTCAGGAGTTCTGTTAGTATAACTAAATAGAAAACTAGTTTATTACCTTTTTCTATGAAAAGTTGATAGTAACAAAACATCATTTCATTATTAAGTTCGTTATTATACCAAAATGTAATTAAAAATGTCATTTCTGACAGTGTTTTGCAAACCAGGTTATCAATAGTTTACTTTTTTCATAATTTAAATATTTTAATTGATACATAAAATTTGTACATATTAATGGGGTAGTACAGTGTTTCAATACCTGTATAGGTTGTGTGATGCTTAAATCAAAGTAAACATCTATAATTTCTCATGGTGAAAACTTTCAAAGCCCTTTCTTATAGCTTTTTGGAATGTACAGTGTACATCATCATCTGTAGTCACCCTGCGGTGCAGTAACACATTATAACTTCTTGCTGTCATCTAACTGTACTTTAGTAGCCATGATTCAACCTTTCTCCATCCCTTCCCTTCTCTAAATTCTCCCTGTTCCCTGAAAACTACCATTCTACTTTCAATTTCTGTGAATTGAAACTTTTTAGATTTCGCACGAGCAAGATGATGCAGATCATTTCCTTGTTATTCAGTTTATTGCATTTTTCCCATTCTCAGGATTGCAGTTGCTTTTTCCCATTCTCAGGATTGTCTCCTCTGTGATTGTTTGCTTCATGGGAGTGTTTTATTTTACATTTGATTCTGGGGTTTTTTTGTTTGTTTGTTTCTGTTTTTTGGTTTTGTTTCTTGTGCTTTTGAGCTATTATCCAAAAAGCTATTCCAATGTCCTAAAGCGTTTTTCCTGTTTTCTTCTAGCAGTTTGATTAAGACATTACAGTTGTGTTAAATCTATTTTGAATTTAGTTGTTTGTTGTGTTTCTTTCTGTTTTTTGAGACTAGAGTCTCACTACATAACTCGAGCTGGCCTTGAAATAGCAATCCTTGTGCCTCAGCCTCCTGAGTACTGGGATCACAGGCCTGTGCCACCATGCCTGGCTTTTGAATTTGGTTTTGTAAATGATAGGAGATTAGGGTCTAGCTTTATTAATCTGCTCATGTACATTCAGTTTTAATTTTTCCAGCTTAATTTATTGAAAATGCTTCATCCATGCATTTTTCCTTCATCCATGCATTTTCTTAGCACTTTTGTCAAACATCAGTTGTTGGCCTCTAGATTCTATTCTGTTTCATTTGTGTCTTGTTTTATATTAATACTATGTTGATTGGCTGCTGCAGTTTTGTGGTTTTGAAGTCACATAAGTATAATGCCTTTTGCTTTCTTCTTTTTGCCTGAGAAGTTTTGGCTATTTAGGGTGCTTATTTGTTTTATTTTTTTTTGTGATTCTATATAAATTTTAGGACTAAAAAAAATTCTGTAAAGAACACCATTGGTGTTTTGAGAGGGATTCTTCTAATATGTAAATAGAGGGTATCTTTCCACTTTTTGGTGTATCCTCTTTGATTTCTTTCAACAGTGTTTTGGTTTCCATTACAGAAATCTCACCTGTTTAGTTTTAGCTAGGTATGTACATCCTGCACACAACACATTTTTGTAGCTATTGTAAAGGACATGGCTTTCTTGGATTTATGTTTCATATAATTCACTGTTGGCATATATCAGCACTAATTTTTATATGGTAATTTTGTGTCTTGCAGCTTTGATGAGTTCATACATTACTTCAAACTATTTGGTAGAGTTTTGAGAATTTTCTATATATAAGTGTTATCTGAAAACAATGACAACTTGACTTCATCTTATTAGTTTAAATGCTCTTTTCTGCCTCATGCCTGATTGTTCTGGGTATGACCTCCAAAACTATGTTGAATAAAACCAATGGATATTGGCATTTTGCCTTGTTCTGGACCTTACAGAGAAAGCTTTGTTTTTTTCCTTTTCAGTATAATGTCAGATATTAAGGTATGTTCCTCTATACTGAATATGTTTTGCATGTAATGAAGGGATGTTTAAATTTATCAGATACTTTTTCTGCATCTATTGTGATGACCATATCATTTTGCCCTTTATTTTTTCTTTGATGCTTATTGATTTGCTTGTATTGAACTATCCCTGTAACTTTGGGATTAATCCCCTTTATCATGGCAAATAATCTCTTTATGTGGTGTTGGATTTAGTTGATTAGTATTATTGTTCAAGATAGAACATCTCTGTTCATCAAGGAAGTAATGTTGTTTTTCTTTTTTTGTTTTAAGTCATTTTTGGTCTTCATCTGGTTTTGCTATTGGACTGTTGATGGCCTTTTAGAGTGTGTTTCAGAATTCTTTCCTTTCCCATTTTAGTAATGTAGGGAGAAGTGAAAATTAGTTTTTATTTAAATGTTTGGTAGAATTTACTAGTGATGCCTTTTGGTTCTGGACTTTCCTTTGTGGTAGACTTTATTACTAATTTAGTTTTACTTGTTATTGATCTATTACTTCATGCTTCAGTCTTGGTGTCTAGGAATTTATTCATTTCTTATATTTTATCATACTTCTTGACATATAGTTGTTCGTAGTATCTCAAATGATCCTTTGTATTTCTTTGGTGTCAGTTGTAATGCTTTTGCTTCATCTCTGATTTTATTGTTTTTGACTCCTCTCAGTCTAGCTAAGGACAATCAAACTTGTTTGTTTCTTTGTTGATTTCGCATCTGGATGATCTCTCTCTTGCTGAAAGTGGAGGCTTTTAAAATTCTTTACTATTACTGTATTGGAGCTGTATCTTATTGATAAAAGTATGACTGTTCCTATTTTCTTTTGAATTCTGTTTCCTCTTCAGTATTGTAAAAATCTCATGCCTCTTTGTACTGACCTATAGGTTTGTACTGAGAAATCCCCTTTAGGTGAATTACAGTACTCTTATATGTTACTACTTGTTCAGGCTTACAAAATTAACTGCTTTGCTATTTAATAGTGATTGAGTTAATCTCAAACTTTAAAACAGAGTATACCCTTGTAAGAGTCAGTAATGCATATAAACCACACCAAAAAGCATTCCATTGTCGTGAAAAAAGGTAAATCATTTAATTGTTATATGGGAAAAAAAGCCTATTCATTTAAAACAAAATGACATCATATTTTGTCCTATAAACAGATCCAAAAATCTCAAATTCTATTCTTCCCTCTCACTTCATTGTATTCCTTGAGTTTGTTTGAAGGTTCTTGTAGGGGAGCATAGCTACTCTTGTACCTTTGACTGAGAAAATGGTTCTCTTCTAGTGGGGGTGATTGTCCTCTTCCACCTAGCATGCAAGCTTTGGTAGGGACACACATGGAGCAGTGAGGGAGGAAGGGGACCCCAACCTAGCCAGCCAGATCCATCACATGAACTCTGGCTATCAGTAGGGTAACATGTTTTAGCCTCACCCTCACATCCACCTCACTCTATTCCTGAAACTGTTAAAAACATATCAAAATAACTTGCTACAGAAATGCATGTGGCTGGCACATGTATTCTCCAAATGTTGGCCATTCTTTCCCTTAAATATCATGCTTTGTGTTTGGCCTCTATGTATAGAGATTGTGTTGGTACTGTTATTCTTTTAGGCCACATCTTTTCTTTCTTACCCCTCCCCTCTAGTAACGGGGATTGACCTAAACTGTACCAGATTAGACTAAAGATCCTTTATCTAACAGTTTATAATATCCATAATCTATCTTCCTTTGTCAACTCCATGAGAAGATAATGATTTTCTCTGAATACAGTTTGCTTTTTAAAGACAAGAGGGACTTTAAAATGTCAAATACAATCCTTCAGAAGTATGCAACTCAGTCATTTATATTTCCTCCTTTTTTTTTTTTGTAACTTTTATTTTAAAGAGAATAAAAACAAGCAAAATAAAACATTATAGTCAATCAAAACAAAACAGTGTCCAGTCTGGGAACCAGTGCCATGTGTGGGCCGCTGCCAGGCTGGAACAGCTAGACCCCAGCCTCTCCCCATGAGTCAGCACCATGTGCAGACTGGGGATAGAGAAAACCAACCCATACCAGCAAGCAACCCAGTCTGGGAATCAGTGCCATGCATGGGCCACTGCAGTGGAACAGCCAGATCCAGGTCCCTTCTAGTGCATGGGCTGGCAAACAAGAAGTGCCAAGCCCCAGCCCACCCCCCCCCACCCCCCACCCCCCACCCCCCACTCCATGCTGTAAGCTACTGGTTTATCCGGAGAAACACAGGCTGGGATGATAGCTATCAAGGTGAAATGCAATTGGATGCCTGTGGTGCTTTGGTGTTTCATTAATTGCAGATCTAGGGCCAGTGGTCATCTGATCATAGGTTCAGAAGATAGCAGTACGCAGTGTGACATCTAATCTCCTTCTGAGGTTGCAGCCATTGTTGATTCCCCATGGTCTTGTTTTGGAAGTCCTATATCATCTCCATTGTTTTGTTGGGTTGGGTTTTATTCTCTTTTGTTTTGTTTGATTATGTCAAATATGATGGTAGCAGCAGCTATTTCAAAGATAGCAAGATATATTATGGTAGCAATTTTGGATTTACTATTGGCTTGTTTTGAAGTCCTTTATTGCACTCATTTTTTTTCTTGTTTTTATTGTTTCTCTTCTCTTCTGCTCTGTTTGATTTTTACTGTGTCTGAAGTTACCTGTAGCTATTTTGAAGACATCAAAAGACATTATGGTAACTATTGTTGATTTCATAGTGTTTTGAATTCCTGTATCTCTTACACTGGTTTGGTTTGATTGGTTTTGTTCTGTTTTATTCTCTTTAACATAAAAAAAATGTGACACTGGATTTCAAAACAAAATAATAAGAAATAAACAATGGTTACATAATGCCTCTTGTTGTCCTCAAAATAGCTGCCCATACCTTCAGAAATAGTAAAATCAAGCAAGATAGAGCTGAATAGAATCACTAAAAACAAAACAATTAATGCAATACAGGAATTCCAAACAAGATAATTTTAAGTCCAACATGGCTACTATAACATATCTTATTATCTTTGAAGTAGCTGCCCATGCTATCAGATACAATCAAATCAAACAAGACAAAACAGAATAAAACCCAACCAAATAAAACAATGAAAGTGATACAGGACTTCAAAACAAGGTAATAGGGAATTAACAATGATTACCACCTTCAGAAGGAGATCCCCCATAGATGCTACATTGCATATTATTATCTTCTAAATAGATAATCAAACTACTGGCTTTAGGCCTGCAGTCAGTGAAACACTAAACACTACAAGCATTAAGTTGTATTTTACCTTAATAGCTATCCTCTCAGCCTGTGTTTTTCCAGATCAGCTGGTCACTTTTGGGCCGTGGGGTGCTGGCTCTTCTTTTCTCACAGCGTGAGCACCAGAAGGAACTGGCATCTGGTTCTCCTCCTGGTGGCCTGTGCATGGTGTCACCTCACAGGAAGGATGTATTTTTGCATTTTTTTAAAGCTTTCTTTAAAACTGTTGACTAAAGAGATGTCGCTGTGACCCATTTAATCGTTTCATCAAAAATCATACTACTGTATATATGTTGTATTCACTTGTTAATTGTATCAATATTTAAATGATAAATGCTACTATCACTTTATTTTTGTTTAAAACTATGTAACAGTTGTTTAACATGTTGGTTGTATATAAATCTGTTCCTCATCCTTTAGAATATATTAAAATAACTATATTCTCAGAATAGTTATTTTATATTTTTAATGAAAATTTTGGAGAGGTTTGTGGAAAATGGGTTGTATTATAGTACATATAACAATATACCTTTCTATCACCTTCTATATTTTCCCCTCATTTTATTATTGCTTATAGACTAGTTTGCCTTTCTGTGCTTCATTTTTTTCTCAGTATTTTAAATTTTTCATTAATCAAATTTTGAGTCCCTACCGTATTATTTCTTCTTCTGTTCACGTCACTGAACTCCAACCATTAATACAAATACAATATGAAGCAAAAATGAGAGCCTTAGTTTTCAAAGCAGAAATAGCAGCTGAAATGTTACCAATATTTTATTTAATTCAGTATACCCAAAATATTAGCATTTCAGCATTTCATCAGTATAAAAAGTTGTGGCATTTTGTATCATTTTTCCTGTGGTCTTTGAAATTTCATGTGTGTTTTACATTTATGGCACATTTCTAAGCTCATAACACTTGAATTCTATTTATGAATTTGTGTAATTACTAGAAATCAGACTTCATACAGTTTTGGTGCATTAAGCTTTTTGTTTCCTCTGGATGTCCATTTAAGAAATAATTTGGGTTTTCTTGTTCCACAAAGTGACCATGAAAACAGTGTATATTTGTCATGTCAACCTAATAAAAAAAATACAGAAACCCACAAATAACTACTATTAAATAAACTATTTGCTGACTTTGACATAATCTTGATAAATGTTTTGACACCAGGAAGCCTGTTTTAATAAAGTAGTACAGAAGATTTACAGCCCAACTTTTATTTGACTTTATTGCTCATTGATTTAAGGTGGAGATGTATTTAGTATTACTTATTGCATGCTCTGACCCAAATAGATACTTCTAATGATACTGTTAGATTTTTCTCTCTTCTAAATTCAGTTTTGAGTTTGCTGCCAAGTACTTAAATGCGTATATTTCAGTAGTGTTAATATTGTTAGAGGAGAGTAATAGAAGTAAAAATGCCGTACCCTACCCATACCCTAAGTTTGTTTTCAGGAATAGCTATATGTCAATAAAATTATTTAATGGCAATAACTATGCTGTATCATATTGTTAAATTACTATGGTAACTGAATGTCATAGGGACAGTGCTATTGTAGACCATGTGACTATGGCAACCAGTGAAGAACATGTATAGAAAATTGGAGTAATAGTAGAGAGAGAATAAGACTTCCCAAGTGTATCTTTTGGTATTTTTGATACTTTTAGAATATACTGAAAATTGTTTTTCTATTTGGAAAATAGTTAGCCATTTAAAGTATTTTAAAATGGGATTCTTTGAGTTTGTTTTTACTTTAAAATTTGAGCAATTTCAGAACTTCCGTATCCATATGATGTATTTGCCTCTGTTAGATATAAAGATTGACTGGCCTTGAGGACAAGACATTAAGGGTAGATTTCAAGTTAAATGTATACTCACATTTTATTTATTAGCCATGATCTTTTCTTACTGTCTTTGTAGTGTCTGAGTAGTAGGTAGCTGTCTTGCTTTCTGTATCGGCTTATAGGTTACCTCCCCGCTCCACTTTTTCTAATATATTGAGTACTGCTTTTCAATGTGTTTCTCCTTTTACCATTCTCAGTTCCCACCCTACATACCCCTTTAAATGCTAGGAATTTCCAGAATTCTCTTCTTGTGGTTTTACAGACATAGTATCTTTGGCCATTAATAAAACTTTTAAAACAGAATAGGTTTTAATAAATTTTGAAATGTTTCCATATAACAATGATTTGTCTTACTTTTTAGTAAATATGACATAATTTTTTTTTTTTTTAGAATTCAAACCTGATTCATCAGAAAGTGTTTCCTCCTAATGATCGACAAGGATCTCCAATATTATCATTCATCATGCTAGAGCAATTTAATGCCATTCGTTTAGTACAAAGTGTTCATCAGTCTCTTGCTGCTCTTAGCAAAGTTATCAGAGGAACTACCTTACTGAGTACAGAAGTGCAAAAATTGGCAAGTGCTTTATTAAACCAGAAGGTAAGCCAATACTAATTATATGTGTTTTTTTATTGTTTAAAGAAGCTGTTTTTATGTGTATATTTATAAGGAGTTTTTGTTATTTTTATGTATAGTATACCAAAATGGCTAAGAAGTAGCCCCTGAAATAATTTCAGCCTGTTTGAATTCTACTTTATTACGTAGTATCCATGTAACTGTAGATTAGTTATTTGAACATATCTAATGTTCTCATTTGTAAAATATAAGCAATAATATTTATTATTTTAATGATTGGGGTAAAGTACTTGGCACAGAGTAAGTAAGTACCCTATATATGTTATCTTTGTTAGTTTTACTTTAGGGTAACTTCATTATGAACACAACAGTTTTAGGACATTTATGTGATAACATTGTGCAAAATGAGTTTATAGCAATAGAGAATCTGTAAGTTACTGAACATTCCCACCAGTACAGAAGGGTTCCTTTTTCCCAGCAACCTCTCCATCATTTGTTATTACTTGATTTGTGGATGGTAGCCATTCCTTCTGGAGTCAGGTGGAAACTGAGTGTTGTTTTAATTGGCATTTCTCTAATGACCAGAGGTGTTGAAAATTTTTTCATATCTGAAATGGCTATTTGTAGTTCTCTTCTGAGAAGTATCTGTTCATTTCAGTTGATCATTTTTTATTGGCTCTTTTTTAAATTTATTTTCTAGAGTTCTTTATGTTTTCTAGATACTAGTCCTCTGTCAGAGGAATAGCTGGCAATTTTTTCCCCATTTTGTAGGTCATCTCTTCTTATTCTGTTGTTTGCTTTGTAGAAGCTTTTTAATTTTATATAATTCCATTTGTTGATTCTTAATGTATCTCATGCAATTGGGGTTCCCTTCAGAAAGTTCTTGCCTATGCCTATGTCTTCAAGAGTTTTATTTATAATGAATATTTTTAAAAAGTTGTTGAGACTTGTTTTGTGACCAACCATATGGCCTATCATAGTGTCTCATGTGCTAAGTAGAATGTGTCTTACAATGCCATGTTGAAGTCCTCAACTATTACAATATACAAATGTCTCTCTTCCTTTAGATTTAATAGTTTTATGTAACTGAGTGCTGCAGCATGAGTGTTTATATATTTAAAAACATTTTTTCTATTTGTTGAATTGATTCCTTTATCACTATGTAGTGATCTTGGGTCTTTTTATAGTTTTTCACTTAGGCTATTTTATCTGGTACCAGTATAGCTACTCACTTGCACTTTTTGTTTATATTTGCATATATACTATTTTCATCTATTTACTATGTCTACTTCTGTTTTTGTTTTAACCAATAGACACGTTTCTTGTAGAAAGCATATCATTGGAGCTTTTTTTTTTTTTAGCATGTTTCCAATGGGGCCATAATTTGTATGTCTCACTGCTGGGTGGCTTGAACTACAGGCAGTAAATGTGTGACTGTCCCATTGGACAGCTTTTATTAATTAGTAAAAGAAAATGATAAAAGTTATTAGATTCATTTGTACCACCAGGGGTACAAGGTGCCCATGTCATGCATGTACCACCAGGGATTCAAACCAGCAGAAACATGTTAAATCATTCATCCAGTCTGAATCTTTAAGTGGAGTAGTCTGTTTACAGTTAAGATTATTGATAGTTAAAAACATACTGTTGTTGTTGTCATTTTTTGTGGATATTTTATACTTTTTTTCTTCCTTAATCTTTGTGACTTGATAGGTTTTTTCCCTTAATCTTTGTGATTTCATAGTTTTTTTCTTCCTTGATCTTTGTGATTTGATTGTTTTTTCTGTTTAAGAGTGATGGCTTAGGGTAGAGAGCAACTCGAATGGCTTTGGGATCTGCTCAGAGAATTGGTGGAGCATACTTTTAGGTGTGTCTCTGTGGCCATATAGGCATGACCTTGGGGTCCGTTTGTGGTCCCTTGCCCCTTCCTTCCTCTCTGACATTCTTCTCATGTTGTGCTTCTTGACTACCATGACCTGAGCAGCTTTGCTTCAGCTTGCCCTTCTACCATGCTGTTTCTGCTTTGGAGCCAGCAAATTTGGACTGAATCTCCTTAAAATGTGAACCAAATCCAACTGTTGCTTCTCTAAGCTGTGAGTGTTGTATACAAAAGAAAAGCCAATACAGCAAGATTAATCCTTTTTCTCTTTTATGTGAATTATGCACTTCTGTATATAAAAATTGGCAGTTTTAATTTTCATTTTAAGTAACTTAAATTTCTCTTCTGTTTTCTTTATTTATCTATTGGTCATTCAAGAGACTGATGTTTAATGTCCATCCGTGTGTTTGTATACTAATTATAGTTCCTTTGATTGACTTCTGGTTTTAGTCTTTTATAGTCATATATGATATAATGTGGATTTTTTAAAAATCTTATTTAAACTTGATAGTTATTGTTGTTTTGCTTCTAACATAGGATTTCTTTTAGTTGTTTTATCCAAGGCTGGTCTGATGGTAATAAATTTCCTTTTTTTTAACTGGGCAGGACTTTTTTGTTGCTTTATATGGTTGGCAGTGTTTGTTTGTTTCAGGGCTATGAACATATTATCCCATTTTACTGTGATCTGTACATTGGCATTGCAGTGCAGGAATCTCCAAAACTCTGTTCATCTTTCAAAACTAAACATATACCCATTAAACCACTTCTTTACTCTTCCTAGCCTCTGACAACAGCCATTGTACTTTGTCTCTGTGAATTTGACTCCTACATATATCGTTTAGATGAAACTACATAGCACTTTTCTTTTCATAACAGGTGTATTTCACTACGCATAATCTTTTCATGGTTCATGCTTGTGGTAACATCCATCACAATTTCTTTTCTTTTCTTTTTTAAGAAAAATACAATGGTACCTTATTTCACGAATTTAATTCTTTCCATAATTCTGCTCATAGAATTTGTTTCATCAATTCTGGAACCAATTCTGTGACCAGAACATAGAACAATAAGTGTAAATAAGGACAAAAATGTATAATACATATTGCGAAATGGAAAGCGGTGTTCTAATGGGGAGCAGAACAAGGGAGGGGAGAGGGAAGAAGGAAAGTAGGAACAAGAAGAAGAAAAAAATGGAAACAGAGCCTTTGTAAATAAAGAGGGGAGGAGGGGTTGAAGGGAGGGGAGGGAAGTGAGGAAGAAAGAAGAATTAAGATGTATCATGTAGATCAAATACCCTATGATGCATGCTAACATTGTGCAATTCTAAAATGTACTCCCCCAAAAAGATGCTTTGTCTATAATCAAAAAAAAAAAGTTAAATCTTAGTATAAATACCCCGTAACTTCATGGTCTGGTCCTTGATACATCAACCCAATTGTCTTTCTGCTGTAGTCTTTTTTTTTTTTTTAACCTTACTTTGGATTATAAGACTCACTTTAAGAAATTACCTCCTTGAGGGAGGCTTTTCTTGTTCTTGTCCTTTTATTCAGTTTAAATTTGGCATAACTTCATGTTTATTTATAGTGCTTGTCACTATTAGGGAATTACTTTATCTGTAACTCTCATTTATTGTTGGCTTTTCTGTCTAACATAAGTTTTTATAGACAAGGACTATATTATGACTTAGTATCACCAGCAAATAACAAATGATTGACCATAAGTACTAGTTAATAGATGCCTGCTTGATTCAATGTTTAAGATGGATTGTCAACTTGACTGGCTTGGGAGCCTCCAAGGAGACTGGTAAAGCACACCTCTAGGTGGGTCTGTGTAGGTCATAAAGGTGTGACTTTGGTCTGTAGCTCGTCCGTGGCCCCTTTCTGCTGCACTTCCCCTGCTGTTTCCCAGCTACCATAAGGTAAGCACTTTGCTTTCGACTGCCCATCTGCCATGATGTTGCAGCCTACTATGGGCTGAATCCCTCAGACCATAAGCCATATTAAACTTCCCATAGGCAGAACAGTAGCACACACCTGTAATCCCAGCTAGGCAGGAGAATCACAAGTTTAAACTTAGCCAGGACAATTTAACAAGACCCTGTTTAAAAAAAAAAAATTAAAAGTGGCTGGGGGTTAGTGTAAAGGCCCTGTCTTCCATTCCCAATACTGCAAAACAACAGCAAACAGAAAATCTCTCCATTAAATTGTGAGTGTTGGATATTGTGTCCCAGCAATGAGGAAAACCAATACACTAGATAATTAATGTTGAAGGGAGAACAGAAAATGCAACTAACACCTGTTCTCTTCTGTGACATCTCTGATAAAAAGTATGGATAGTGAAAAGAGGGTACATACTATAAGGTTAGACCTGGGTTCAAGTTCTTTATTATTTAGCTTTTAAAAACCTCTAAAATTGACTTAACTTTACTATGAACTTTCCCCATCATTGTAATTTTAATTTCCAGTACACAATTGTTAAATTTCAACTGGTACAATATATGAAAATTTTTATAGAAATATAAACTATGTCAAAGGCAGTGTTATTCTAAGGTCATTGATGAGATGGCCATCACCAGTTCATTTGTCTGCTAATTCTTGAGTAAATATATCAGTCCCTTGTCTCATGGGCCTTCCCATGATCAAAGAAAGTAAGAAAGAAAGTACAGAAGTCACAGTGTTCTTGTGACCTAATCTCAAAAGTGACAAGCCATTACTTTTGCTGTATTCTTTCATTATAAAAATGTGACAATGACCAATAAGATGAGTGGATTTCACAGAAGCATGAATACAGTGTGGCAGAGATCACTGGAAACATTTTAGAAATTGCTTAATTATTTATCGTATGTGGTGAGCACTAAGAAAAGGAGTTATAACAGGAAAAGCATATTATGGTGAATATGAAAATCTGGTACTGTATATCAGTTTATTTCTGGGTAACAAAACAAAAATATCAACTTGTAAACATTTTTATCTTCCAAACTTGCTATCTGAGAAGGTCTTGGCAGTGAAAGCTTATTTCATCCACACAGCTCCCCCATATGGCTGGTAAGTCAGTGGCAGTTGAGAGTTTGGAGCCTCTGTTCATTGCCACATGGGCTTCTCCAGAGATAGGAAGGGCTCCACAAGAGGGGGCTAGGCTCCAACAAGAAGGACATCTCCACAGAAAAGAGATACAAGCAACCAGTCTCTTCACAGTCTTGAGCTGGAAACTGGCTCCGTCTCATCTGCATTAAATTCTATTGCCACAAATAGTCATTGGGCCAGTATTTAAGGAGTGAAGATGGAATGCATCTCAATGAAAGTGTCAAAGGATTTGGGATGTTTTATGATAACAGTTTTTGGTTTAAAGCATACTTCTGGCTTTTATCTACCACATTTTTAAGATTTATTTTGCTTCTGTGAAGTAACTAAATTAGGTGTTTTCTTAAGCCCTATTCTGTTTGGGATATATATATATATATATATATATATATATATATATATATTACATATATATTCTATATATTCCCATTTTCTAGATATCATTGATATATTCTAGCATAAGTAGTTTCTTGACAACATAATCAGAGATTATTTAGAGTATTAAGTTAGTATCATACTATATATCTCATAGTTTTAGAATAAATGTTCTATTAATATGACTTTATTATTCAAATAAATTCTTGTGGGATCCATGATTTTTTTATCTAATGTTTTTAAACCTGTGACATTTGATTTCATTATACAGTAAATATTGTTTTGAGAAAATATGATTGACTTTTTGTTGCTGTTGTTTTGGTTCCTGAAATCAAACTCAGGACCTTGCAGTTGCCAGGCAGGTGCTTGTCCTACTGAACTATATCCCTAGTCCTTAATGTCTGTGTTGAATTCATTAGTTTTTTATTTTAAGAATTTTTACTTAAAAAAAATCCTTTAATGTAAGTAGTTCATTATCTTTATTATTAAATTATAATGAAATTAAAGAAAAACAGATATACATCTTAATGAAATCATGATATGGAAATGTGAATTATGCCAAACTTTTTTCCTATTATACTAATGTAAAAAAATCTTTATGTAATATGTATAAACTTAAATCTTGGCCCTTTTAAAATTACAGTGTCCTCTCACATGGCAGAACAAGTGGGAAGGTCCAGAAGATCCCTTACAATACCTTAGAGGCCTGGTTGCTCGTACCCTTGCCATACAGGTAAGTAGAAAATATTTAGTAACTATGGTGCATCACTATCTGACTATTGTATTATAGTCATGTGTATTAGAAATACAATAATGTACAAGCAAGTAACTAAATACCACAAATTAGAATCACTTAGTGTTTATTTCCTGTCTCCAGCCCCAAATTGGTTCTCTTGTATTGGACTGCATTAAATCTGAATTAGGCCTAAATTGGGCACTATGTATTATACTGCCAAAGTGCTACAAGTGTTAGCAGATATTAATGTTACATTGGCTTCTTTCTGCCCCGTCACCTCCCAATGCTGGGAAGCAGAGTTTTTTCTAGCATACCTATTGGTCTCTACCTCTCTCCATGATGTTTTTCTGAGTTTCTTATCCTTAGATGCTGCTTCCTTTCTTTTGTTACAAATTAACATTCAGGCACAGAGTTGGTTTGTAGCATTTCAGTCAAGGTTCTTGATGCCTTAGCTACATTTAGCTTCTTTAGTGTCTGAATTACTTTTCTCTAGTTACTGGGACAAAATATCCGACACCCAAAACGAAGCAAGGAAGGGTTTATTTAGCATATGGTTTTGGAGGTTTCAGTCCATAATCAGCTGGCTCCAAGGCAGGGTGGCATGGCTGAGGGGCAGTCCTTCATGATGATGCAAGTGACAAGAGCAAAAAGCAAAAGGGGGAAAGCACGCCTCCTTTCCTCCCTTCCCCGCCCCTGGGCGGATGCAGCACTCACATCCCAATCCCAGCGCTAGACAATGAGCCAATCACAAACACTAGACTCAGCCGCCTCCATGACTGCATGAGGCTTTGGGGGAACACTTAAGCAAACCACAACATTTAGCTTTCTAAATAGCAGGTTATGTCTATTGCCCACTTTGAGAAGATTGATTCTTCACTAGTTCTTCTGACTTGTAACTAATCCTGACTGTTTATAGGAATATGACTGAAATTGCTAGATCTAGAAATGTCTCGTTATTCCTACATTCATCTAAATAGCTCCTATGTCATTTTTAAGTATAAAATGTGGTAAATATATAAATGTTGCCTGAATTTCAGCTTCACACGTCTTTATTCCAGTCAAGTATTTAAAACACATATTAACTTTTCAAAAGATCTAACCAAACATAGAAAGAATATATATATAAGTACTAAGACTAACTCTCATATTAGACATTTATGTAATTTATATGGAATTTAGTAATATATATTCATAACCTATGAGCTAGACATTATTGTTGATATTTTAAAGATGATAAAGCAAAAACTAATTAATAGTTTAAGTAGTAAATACATTGAAGTGCCCTTTTTATAATAGCATAGTAGATAATCATATGATAACTCATTAGTACCATTTTAAAAAAAATAGACTCTCCCTCCACCCACTCCTTGAAACTATTTTATACTTTTACACTCTCTAGGTTAGTTTACACTTAGGCTTTCTTCTTATGTAACTACTTGCTGATTTTTTCTCCCTGATCTCTAAAATTGGATTCCTTGAGAGTAATGGTTTATCCTTTTTGTTTTACTTTGGAAGGTTTTATAGGTCTTTGTATTCCTGTAAAAGAAAATTCTTCATTTTCCTAACTCTTCTACTCTTTATAATACAAGCAGTACTAAGTGCACCTTAAAATTATGAACACTAATTATGAGAAAGACTTATGAAAACAAATTTTAAAAGTCTGTGTGGCTCTAAAATGTCTGGCATTCTTTTTTTAAAAAATTATTTATGTAAGAGAAAAATAGAAACCAAAAAGAAAAAACAAAAGCAAAGGGTCAAACAACAACAAACCCAAAACAATAACAGTATAGGTTTTCAAAACAAGATGATAGGAAGTTAACAATACTTGTAATATTGCATATTGTTACCTTCAAAAGAGCTACTTAGATTACCAGATATAGACTTGAAAATTTGATCTAATCATATGAGTATTAACTGTTCTTTTCCAAGAACTAATGGAATTAGATGTATAGTCGTCTTAGCTATCGTGTGTGTGTGTGTGTGTGTGTGTGTGTGTGTGTTTCCTGTTCCTTCTTTCCTCCTTCCCCCCATCCCAGTTACTTTTCCTCTCTGAGCAGTTTCTTACCCTTATCCAATATTTATTATGGTTTTGGATTGTATTTTTTCTTGCACTTTCTTATCTTTACATTATACTTAGCTAGAAGAAAAACCTTGTATCTTATCTATGCATCTACATTTATATATATATATATATATATATATATATATATATATATATATATAATTTATGCTGTGAATATTTACATTCTGTATGTGCCAGCCAATGTTCTAAGTGCCAGAAATACCTAGTAGTGGGGTTAATATGAAATTCCTGCTAACAGAAATTCCACAGTATTTTAGTGAAGGATGTAGATAATATATTAATACTAGGATTACATAAAAGATAAATTTTGGGTAAAATCCTGAAATCTAAGTTTAATACACAGCCAGACTTTTAGATTATCATCATCTTAGAATGAACTTATATTTTAATGCATAAAATTTTAAACACACAACTATTACTATGGCTGTAATTATTACAAAATTTTAAGAGTTAAATTTTATATACCAATTCCACATCACTTTCAAGTGATAAATCCTTCCTAGGGTCAGCTGTCTTTCACAGTTGGAATACTAAACAGTAGTCTAGTGATAGTTTTATAGAAGCAGTCCTACAAAACACTATTTGTGCTGCTTTTCCAAAGATACGTCTTGGTTTAGAAATCTGCCAGTATATCAACATGACGTAATTAGCTTTCAAGATAACAAAATCTTTACTGAATTTCTGTCTGCATTTGCAGCCTTCCTCATATGCCTGTCAATTTTTACAGCTTCTTGTGACAGCATAATAAGAGAATCCGTATAACAGAAATACTTTAAACTCTTAGGACAAGTTTAGTTTCTTGAAGAATTAGCAGAATCTAACAATCTTCCAGACAAGTAGCCAGTAATTAATTGTTAGTAATACTGTCTGTGTCGGTATACTCCTATTTGCAAAATACATTTCTAGATTTTTGTTGTTTCGTAGCCTTTATTTTTTTTTTTGCCATTTATAGGCTTTTATTACATATTCTTTGAATACTGTTTAATAGTATAGTTGAAAAATGTGTTGTGTGTTATGTAGTGTTACTTTTGATAAGGAACAACAATAGAAGTGGTTGACACTCTTCTGTTGTCCTTAAGTATATTCTGACAGTAAGTCTGGCATTTCTCAACACACAGTGGAAGGTGGTGAACAAAACATTGTGTGTGATTCCTATCCTTCCACCACTTTTTTTGGGTTAATTATAATTTTGCTCATTTTCTATTCTGTAGTGCACCTTACACTGTATTCAGTTTGTTGTCTTCTGTTTACAACTGGAAATATATTCATCAGAAAAGAAAGCATTTTTTTGGTTTCACTGTTAATTTACATATTATCACATTCAAAGAAGTTTTAGCTGTACATGTATATCTGTCTGTGGTACATACTACTGAAGTAGGCCATTGAGTAATGTATTGAAAAACACCAAAAATAGGAACATTTTGCATACAGTACACATAATTTAGGAAAATATTTTTCAATAACCTTTTCTTCAAGGAATCTTGAATATAAAATCTGTGGCTTCAGCAAGTCTCAGAACTTTAACATCTCCTGAAAATTATGACAACCCATATCAATGATTTTGTCAAGAGTTTTGAAGCTTCACAGATTTAAAACTTCAAAAAGAAATTGTTTCCTAGAGAGTCTTTTAATGTGTATAGTTTTGAAAATTAACTGTATCACATATTTATTCATCATTTTATTTTATGTTTAAAGAAGACAGGTACAATTTTTTTTTTTCAGTTTTTGATTTTTGTTTAGGTTTTGAGACTGTATAATCCAGGCTACAGTCTTGAACTCACTATGTGGCCTAGGCTGGCTGCAAACTCACTTCAGTCTTCATGCCTTACCTTCCCAAGTGCTGGGATTACAGGTGCACACCACACTCAGAAACAGATATTTTGTAAGTGATAATATGCTTTTTTTAATTCCTTGAAAATTTTGATATGGCAAAGTTGATTTTCTATTGTTATTTTATGCTTATGAAATGGGAACTATGCCTAAATAAGACCTCTTGGATACATGAATAGTTTTCATAAATATAATTAAATAACTTAAAATTAATTTAATTTTTATAAATAGTTTAGTATTACAAACGCCAGTATATCAAATTATTCTACAATGATCTGGATTTCTATGTATAATATATGTATAGCAGACTAAATATTAGACTATATCTTACAGAGTAATATTCTAATCAATTACATATATAATTTACTTTTGTTAGAATACTACTAAAACTTCTTAACTAAAATGCATCTGACATTATTTCTTACATTTACCCAGATATATTATACTCTTAATATTTATTATCAATATTTATTATTTTACTATAAATTCTTTTTGAAATAAAATTTTCACAATAGCTTTTAGATTTTACTCTTGCAATAACACATATTTATAGTTCAGAGTAAGATAATTTCATATAAAGGTTAAATTCTTCAAATGTCTTATAAAATATCTATTTAGATATGGTAGTGAATAATATTTGAAGTAAATCTAAATGTAATGCCTTTTTGAGCTTACTATCATCAAAAGGTAAAGGCAAATAACAGATCATGGTCAAATTTTGAAACTGAACTGAACTTCATTTTAAATCCCAAGGTGTGCTATAAAGAGAATTGATGTAGATTAAGAGAACTGGAACTAAACATGCCTGGAGAAGTAACCATGTAGTAGGAGAGATCAAGAAAGGCCTCTCTTAGGAGGTAATATTTGAAGTGTAAGAGAGCAAACTATAAAGGTATCTGTGGGGGGGAAACGTCTAGGCAGAGGGTCCAGGAAATGCAAAATCGTTATTAAAAATACATTTTCTTTTTAAAGGAATTTAAAAGAAAGCCAGTACATTCATTATGTAAATTAGTATAGAAATTCCTTAAAAAACTAAAAATAAAAATACCATTTGACCCAGCTATAGCTCTCATACGTATATTCTCCCAAAATTAAAGCCACCATACTATAGTAATACATGTATAACTATGTTTATAGAAGTACGGGGCATAATAACTAGACTCTGGAAACAGCTTAGATGCCTGTCAGCAGACAAATGGATAAAGAAAATGAGGTATGCATTTACAATAGAATATGAATGAGACATGAAGCACAAATCCTATCATTTGCAGCAAAATGGGTAAAACTTAACAGCATAATGGTAAGTGAGACACACAAAGTTAAGTATCACATGGTTTCTCTTAGATGGGAAACCTAAAATGTAAATAAAATAGAGGAGACATGGTAGGAAGCAATAAGCCCGACTTTTTGGAGATGGGGAGGATGAACATAAAGCTGTGGGGGTGGAGGGTAAGAGGATAGAACATGATAAAGATATATTATGTGACTGTGCCAATTTCCCCAAATGAACATCACTATCATGAATTGCAAACATACATAAAATTTTAAAATGAATGAAATAGGAGGCCAGGTTTGGCTAAAGCACAGCAAGTGTTACTGAAAATTAGGTGAGATGGATAGCCAGGAAGTATAACATACGGATTCATGGATTCATGTCAGCATGCTACTGGCTTTAAATTCAGTCTGAGTTCAGAAGTTAGTGGATAGTTGAGAGCAGGAGATTGTAAGATTACTCAGTGGGTGAGGGAATAGATAATCCTGTTAGAGCTTTCAGTGATACAGCTGCTGAGGCACATATGCTGTAAGTTCACCAGCGCTGGACTACAGAGAAGAATGGAAGCGGGATGACCACTTAGAGTACTACAGTAGTACAAGTGGGGTTGTGATGATTTTATGTATAGTGCAGTGGCTGTGAGGTAGAAAAGTGGCAAGATTTTTATATTAGTCATGTGGATTTGGCTTTGGAGCACGAGTGAGTTACCAGATGTGATTTCAAGGTTTTGACCCCAATAGTAATGGAGTATATTTCTTAGCCATGAGGGAAGTGGTCCTGTAAATTAAGGTGTGTGTGTGTGTGTGTGTGTGTGTGTGGTGCAGTGTCTCTGGGGATTGCCCTAAGGGCCTTGTGAAATCTAGGCATACACTCTAGCTCTGGGCTACATCTCCAGCTCAAAAATTCGGATTTAGACATACATAAAGCTCAGACATTTTAAAAGTGTTTTAGAAGAACTGTCAGAGAAATAATTGACAAGAAAGAAGTTGGAGTAAGGAATACAAAATTGGCAGACATCAGCATTGTCAAGATGGCCTTCAGAACTATAGGACCTGTCAGTATTTGGCCTAGTGGTAAACTCCAGTATGTCAAATTCTGTAGGTGAGAGTAGACAGAGATCATTGAGTGGCAACATGAATGACACTGGTGATGTTGAAGAGTTGATTTGTGAAGTTCTGAAGAATGAAAGCCTGGCCTTATGAGTTAAAGAGTAGAAAAAAATTAGCACAGATGACTACTGCAGTAACTATTGGAAAGAGAGGCCAAGGGGTGATTGTTTTACCATGTTTGTGTCCAACAAAAATGAAAATATTGATGGTAAAGGGAAAAATAATTTCAAGAGTAAAGTTTTTGCAAAGGCAAGAGGAGATGGATCCTAGCGTGCTTATTGAAAAATTAGCCTTCAATAGAAGTGTGAACTATTCATGAAATAAATTTTAAACAGTCTTTGAGAAAGGAACTATAAAGTAGTTCTACTGGGTAGACAGTAGAAATCCATGGTTTAACATACTACAGTTGAATACTACATCAAGAAGCCATTTGTAGTAATCTTTTTAAGTGGCTCAGATTCTTCATACAGTCTGTCTGGATTCAGTCCATGCAATTTAACTTATTTGTCATTGGAAAGGTCCAGGGAGATGGTCAATAAAAACATAAGTAATGAAATTTTATTTTCCAAACTTTTCTGTGTAAAATGGTAGAAGAGAATCACAAAGTTCTACTGAAAACAGTACAGTAATTCTTTGTATTAGCTATTGAGCCTAGAAACACATGTTTATAGTTTTGAGATTCATTTAAATTTAAAAATTCCATACACTTGAATAGACTCTCTACCTTTCCAGTAGTTGAGTATATTAAAGAGAAGACAATAGTAGAATTTTTAAAAGGCAAGGTATACTCAGTTTCCAATCTGATTAAGACTGTGTCTATTAAGTTAATATATTTAAACAAGCTGAAAAAAATGGTCCATTTAAAATAACTCCGGAGGCTAAATTCTTAAGATTCTTTGCATAGCTTGAGTATTTTCAGCCATCTGTGTAAGATAAAGGATAATAAGTTACCTTGTCCCAGAGAACCTGTGTTTATTTCCACATCACATGGCCAGACTTTGTTCTTAAGAGATTTATTATAGATTTATTATAGTTGCGGGGTGTTTTTGTTTTTGTTGTTGTTGTTTTTTGTCTTTTTGAGACAGGGTCCTGCTATGCAGTTCAGGTTGGCCTTGAGCTCAGTTTGTAGCCCAGGTTGGTCTTGAATTTGCAACAATCCTCAGCCTCCCCAGTGCTAGGATTACAGGCGTGAGCCAACATGCCCGGCTAGTTGAGGTTTTTTTAAGCAATTGGAAATCCTTCAAATTTCATAAACACTTAGGTTTGTTAATAATATTTTATTTCTGGTTGATACCATTAATTTGGGTAAAGATTTTTATTAATTCAAGGTTTGAGTATTGGTATAAAAATAACACCCAATAAAATGAGTTTCAAAACACTTGGATTTTCTTTCAGTTTCCTAATAAATACTGAAAGAAATCTTAGGCTTTTCATATACCAGAGGTACAATTATAAAGGATGGTTAACAAGCTACAAGTCACCTTTAGAATTTAAAAACCCTTCAGAAATGTCCTTTACATGTAAGGAGGTAGAATCTGTGCTTACTGTGCCAATGCTTAAATCTGAAGTAAAATAAATTTTATTTGTATTAGCTATTGCTTACTGTGTCAATGCTTAAATCTGAAGTAAAATAAAATTTATTTGTATTAGCTGTTGAGAAATAATAAAGCACCTGCCTTGCAAGCAGGCAGTCGTGAGTTCAATCCCTGGTACTGATAAAAAAAAAAATCATTGTAAAATCTCTTGTAAAAACAAATTAAAGCTATAACTTCACTCACTGAATTCATTTGGCTCAGCCCAAGACCCTGCTTCACTAGAAAATATGAAAAATTTTTCATTCAATAGTAATAAATCATTAAGTACCATTTTTACAAATTAATGTACATTTTCTTTTTTCTTCTTTTTTTTTTTTTATCATCGGTACCGGGGATCGAACTCACAACCACATGCTTGTAAGGCAGGCGCTTATGCCACTGAGCTGAATCCCCAGACCCCTTAATGTACATTTTCAAAGTCACCGATTAAAAGTGAAGTATTATCAATTTGGATAAAACAAGACCACCCATGATGGCTATAAGGCATCATGGCAGTGCATTTTAAATATAAAGACAGAAATTTGTTAAAAGTGAAGCAATGGTAAGTAGTACTTTGTCCTAGTAGCAGCCCAAAGAATTCTGTCTTAAATATTTTATTGTTAGGCAGATGACCAGAGATAACAACCATTGTTTATAGTGATAAATGGATGAAATAATCAGAAGAACTTAACATTACTAAATTTTTACACAACAACAGTTTCAAAATAATATGAGCAACTGAGAATTTCAGAAGAAATAGATAAATCTAAAATTAAAATTACTGATTCCAACACTTGCCTCTCAGTAGTTGAAAAAAAATAGAAAACCAGTAAGACTGACTTGACCAACATTGTTAACATGATACCTTCAGAGTGTTTGTCAGTATTCTCATATACATTCTTTTCAACTGCACATAGAACTTTACAAAGATAGATCATATTGTGGACTATAAAACAAGTATCAACAAATGTAATAGGAGTCAAACTATGTAAAATATGTTCTCAGTCAACAATAGAAAGTTGTTAGGAATCAATGCCAGAAAGATTTGAGGAAAATCCTTAAGTATTTGGAAATTAAAAACTCACTTAACCCATAGGTCAAACAAAATAGCCAAAATATTTGAAAATTAACTATCTTGAAGTCAAAACACAATATATATTAAAATTTGAGAGGTTGAGACAGAGTTAAAGTCAATTCAGCACATTATTAAAGAAGTTCAGCACATTATTAAAGAGTTTGTAGGCAAGGCAACCTTAGTATGGAGTACAAGGGGCATGAAAACATTAAGGTTCACACAGCTAAAAATGATTAGAGCTGGAGAAAGCTAGTGTGACTCAATCTCATTACATCAAATTCTAATTTTTACATTTTATTCTCAAAACACACTGACTACACTTGAAAGAGAACACTTAATTTATCTGGTTTTCTGCTATGGTTAGTAATGTAACCAGTGAACCTAGTGGCACATCATTATAATGAAAAGGATGTATATAAATCCACTTTTGGGTTTAGGATAAATCATACTAAAAAAATGGCAGTACCTAGTCATATATCTATTCCTTCAAGCTGGTACAACAGACTTTAGCAAGAAAGTCTTAATTTTCCTAAACTATTCTGAGGTTTTAATTCTAGTATAATTCTAGATAATCTGTCTTATTGATGAACTAAAGTTTATTACCAGCTATTGAGCCAGTGATTTGATAAACATCTTATACATAAGGCTGTTAACATGCTAATAACTTGTAATTTTTATGCCTGTCAAAAGAATGACTGCACTTATTTTTATTCTGGATAAATTGTATTTTGGTTCTTGATGAATTTATTCTCAGATCCCTAATAAATTGGAAAAAAGATGACAGCATATAAAAAGTTGACACATAAAGAATGATTGTTTAAATTACTTGTTTTTTACATTAAACATTTTATAAGAAACACAGCACATTAAAACAAAATAGAATGCATTGCATTTTAAGTTACATAATTATTATTGCATGTAAGTGAAGATAATCATTAACAGGTTATAGGTCAGACCTATTGAAATGATAAATTTGGATATTTTCTTCCAATATTTTTGCTATTATTAAATTTACATTTTATCTAAATATGTATATATACATTTTACATTTTTGCAAGCACATTAGATTATCAATATTTCCATTGTTATTAAATATTCTTCAAATATGAGTTTTATTGGCTGTTGAATTTCTTTATTGTACTGATATAATCAACTAATGGCACTGATACAATCAATTAATTTCTGTTATATTTATGAATCTAATTTCTTAGAAGTAATGTTAAATAAGCACATTATAGATAATCTCTTGATTTAATTTACATTCTAAGAAGAGGAACTACTGAATAAAAGGTTTTTAATATTTTCAAACATTTTGAGACATTTTATCAAATCATTTTATAGAAGTTTTAATTGGTATACATGTTTACAAAAATTTTATGCCTGTTGCACACTTACTGGCATTTAATATTTATCATTTCTCCTATTCTGATAAGCTAAAGTCTGAATTTTACGTTGTGTTAGAGGTGATTATATCTTTATAAATGTGAAAACAATAAGCCATTGTGTTACTAACTCATTTTCATATTTGTGTAAGTATATTTTTAATATATTTAATGACTTTTACTTACTCTAATGTAAATCTTTTCCTTGGGAAAGTTCATCATACTTTAATCAGCTACATAATCTTTTTTTCCTCATCTAAATGGTTTTAATCCCCATTAATCTATGGAATAATATTCTGTTCTAAATTTTAAGTAGCACTGTTGTCAGAATGTGAATTGAAGATTAAAATTTTTTCTGTAGCAGTTAACCATTTTCCTTGAGTATTGTGTATTGAATATTTAAAAAAAATTTTTAATTACCTGTGATGCTACCTAAATTTTACTTGATTGTGATCAAAAGGGTGAAACACAGGTTTTTCTTTGTGTCTGCATATATATTTCATAAGTGTATGACAATGGGACAGTTTTGTACCTCTTTGGGTATAACTAGTATATTTAAGTTTATCCCAATTTTTTTGTTTCTAATTTCATACTTTTGGCCCTTGAATTTTTCAAGGTTATTAGTTATGTGCCTTTTGTTTTACAATAATCATTTAGATTTAATTCTACATTTAACTTATATCACTTCTTATAACCTTACTTTTATATCCTTAAGAATCTTAATTTACATTATATAAAAGCATTGGAGACCATGTATAATTTTAAGAAGATGGAGATGCATACATTATCTGAGTGAGCTCTTAACCTTTAAAATTTTTTTATTATATTACAACTGAATAAGTTAATTAGATATAATATTCTTGAACAAATAACAATTTTTCTTTAAAATTATGGAAATAATCCATTAAGAAGTGGAACTCTCATGAAGTTTTATTTATTTTGTGTGTAATTTTTCACTCCCTACCTTTTTTGTTACTTATGTATGTCTCTTCTGCCTCAGCTATGTAATAAGCTCTGTGCATTGAGTAACTATAGATAAATTAATATAATTTGAATTTATAAATTCTTCTTTATAATCTGCATTAAATACAATACTGTATTATTTGAAATTATCCCATGTCACTTTGGAAAGTCATTTATATTTAAGTCTTAGTAAGAAAACTATACTAGATATCTCCATGATTCTTTCCGATTTAGAATACTATCTATTCTAAGGTTGTGATTGACGTAATATACAAGAATTTGCCCTGCCCATTCATCCTTTCCATTCTGTTAGGTACTTAGGCATTTATTTTCATAATTACATTTTTATCAGACTCATCAGTATAAATACTCAGTCTTATTTGACAGAGACCTTATGTTCTGTCTCTATTATTCCTTTCAAAAGAGCATAACCTATGACCAGAAAAAGAAACATTTACTGAAAAATGTCAACTAATGTGTCTACAACTTTATTTACTGCAAACCCGATTTGTGAATGCACATCTCTTATTAAAGATAGTACTATTTAATTCTTTGTTTTCATGCTTATGAGTATAAATATTGCTTTAGGTATAAAAGTGTTTTTTCCACTATGAAGTTTATGCTTAAAGAGATTTATATGCACTAAAATAATCTGTTAAACTTTTTCTTATCAAAAAATATCTTTGTATTAATCTACCTTTTAAGCTTAAACAAATAAAGTTATTTTTTTCCTATGAACCAGTAAAATTTTTTACCATGAGAACTTTGTCTCCTTTTCTAGTTATATTAATTCCAAATTTAATGAAGTAAAAATGTGATTATCAGCCACAATCTAATTTTTAATTAATTTGAACATATGTACATTGGTCTCTGGCAAGGACTGTTTTAGGGATATTTGAGTTCAAATTTAATTTTAAGACATTAAAGAAATCATATAATTGGAAATATGTATATATTAAATGATTATTTTTTTTTGGTTGGAAGTATGCATATATTAAATGATTATTTATTTATTTATTTATGTATTTATTGGTACCAGGGATCAAACTTCCAACCTCACGCTTGCCAGGCAAGCGCTTATGCCACTGAGCTAAATCCCTGGTAAATGATTATTTTTAAAATCTTGTAAAATAACAAATATTACTTAAAAAGATTATGTAAATAATTCTTTTACTCTTCAACTAAGGAAAGGAATTATTTAGTAGTAAGTGAAAAAATTAGCTGTGTGTAATTTATTTGAGAATATTTTATGAAATGTTACCATAAAAGATAATATCTGAGAAAAAATTATATGTGATAAGGAGATCTCTTAAAATCTTTTCTACATGGAAAATCAATCATTTATCCATTGGTAAGTAGGATATGGGAACATTGACTAAAGGATTTGAGTACCCAGTCAAGTGCATTTAGATATTTATACAAACACAGTGGCTTTGAAAGATTTTAATTACTCCTGGTCTTAGCAGAGAAATGTGAATGCTTAGGTAGATATTAGGCTGTTACCGTACATAAAACATATCTTTTCTATAAAAGTAATAAGTAAACATAATTTTTCCTTGACTGTTTATAAATCATGCAAAATAATAAATGAGAATTGTCTTAAGTTTTTAACACCTGCATTACTGTAGTACCTACCATCTCAGCACCAGTTGAATAGCAAGCTGATTTAGAAATCATGAGTATGCCATATGTCTGTCAAGGTATATGTTATGGTTTAGATCAGAAATATCCCCCAAACCTCTCATGAGCTCAGTAGCAGGGATTTTGACAGTGATTGGATCATGTGACTCTGTCCAATCCATTCAGAAGCTGAGTGCACTGTCAGGAGGTGAGGCCTGGTTAGAACACAGGGACTTGACCTGGAAAAGGGTACATTTAGTTCCCTCTCTGCCTCTTCCCTTCATTTTCTGCTTCCTGGCTGCAGTGATGTGAGCAAGCCACTGTCCTCCCCTCAGGCTCTTCCACCATCACCATGTCCTTTCAGCCTTGGGACCAGCTGACCATAGACTGAAAGTGTGAGTGAAAATAAACCTGTCTTCCTTCAAGTTGTGGGTGTCAGGTATTGTTTCTCAGAAAGTGACTAAAACAGCACATTAGCACCTGCAGGAAATAGAAACAAATCACTTAGGGCTACTAGAGTTTATTCCCAAACTCCAACATCTATGTGACCTCAGGCAAGACCTTTAATTTAACTGAATTCCATTTTCACATTTGTAAAATAGAGATACTAACAGGGTTGTAGTAAGCACAAAATCAGGTAATACATGAAAACTACTTAAGTACTGCAAAAGGCATTTTTGTTCAAAGAGGCAATTTTTAAAGTATTTTCTAAGCATACCTTATGTAGGTATTTATTACTTCAAATAGAGATTAGGTTGGTGTATAAGATGGCAGATGAATACAAGATAACCACCTTAAGTCACCTGAAACGAATTATTTCTTCTTGGACATTACCCTGCACTAATAATTTTTTCAGTAAGATGGCACATCTGGTTTGTATTGCCAACGCAGGAGGATCCTGAGGACCCCTGAGTTACACCAGGATGCTCAATCTCACCTGCACACACTATGAAATAAGTCATCACTTGAAGTGATGGCTCAAGCTGAAATTCTGTACACAGAATTAGCTTCCATATTTAGACTTTATTTGGGGGTTATTTTTTGAATTAGGAAGCTTATTTATGATGAATATAGATCTTATTTGAAATTACTATTGCTACAGAAATTTTTGGTTTAAAAGAGGCAAAGAAACCAAGCAGCAGTTGGAAAAATGGAGGGAACCAAGCTTTATTATGCTACTGGTCCCAGAGGAGTTCAGCACTCCAAAGTCTGAGCCCCGAGCCTAGGCTATGAGAGCTTTCTATATGGCCTGTGGCAGGAAAAGGCAAGTAAGCTGAGTTACAGACGAGAACAAAGGCAGTTACTTGAAGGCAACAGGTTTATATCATATTTGGGTGGTTTCTGCTGGCCATAGAGTAAGGTAATAGGATGCGATGAAGCAGTTTATCAGGCCAGGGTGCAGCTGATGTGGGAAATATCAGCAGAGGGTGTCAGAGTTAAAAAGTTGCATTTTCCCTGACATTATGTTATGCTTTGCAAGCAAAGTGGAAATCTGTTTTTCCCTAGGGATCTTTTTAGAGTGTTTAGAGACAATTCTCATAGAAAATGACTTATACATAATAATGCTGTTGTTTTAAATGTTGCATATATTTACAATAAATGTTCCCCTTACTTCTCTAGAACTGGGTCGATAAAGCTGAAAATCAGGCCCTTCTTTCTGATACACTGGACCTATCAGAACTCTTCCATCCAGACACATTTCTTAATGCTCTTCGACAGGAAACTGCAAGGTAATTAAACATGAAATACTTACTTGTTCCTGAAGGTGGTTATATTTTGCTTTGTTCTCTTCTGGTCACACTATCTTGCTTGTTAAGAAAAAAACATTTAAACTCCAGACAGTTATTCTTTAATATTCTACTTTTAACAATAGTTAACTTTTTAAAAAGCATGTTGCTTTCAGTTATTTTTATTAGAGCTGAAAAAAGATGAAATTTAACTTCTAAAATTTGACCATTGATTTATCTAGATCTCTGGTGTCTGATATGATAGCCAGAAGTCACATTGAACTATTTAAAATTAAAGTTAAATAAAATGAAAAATTCTGGTTTTTAGTCACACTAACCATATTTAAAGCACTCAAAATACACATGTGGCTAAATACACAGACTGCATGCTGACACATTTATCTAGAAAATTCTACTGGACAGCAGTGATGAGGCAGGCTTCTTGGTAGAAAATAAGACCTGATGCTTAAGATCAAGTTCCTTTATTATAACAGATTTTGATCACCATATCATGTTTAAACTATAATTTTTAGTAAGTTAGAAGGTAATAAAAGAATACCAGAGATATACTAAACAAAACTTATTTGCTTAATGACTCTAGAAATTTTAGTTTATATTGTTTTAGAATATTATTAGTTTTCAGTTTTGCTAAGAAATATTTACTGAACACTTGTTACATGCCTATATTTAAGGATCATGTCAAAATGAAAAATAGGGAATGAAAAAGATGCTATACATAAGGACTGATGTAAACAGTTAACTGTAAAGACTGTGTAAAATCAAAAATAGGTATAATAAATCTTATTTGCAAATGGTAAATATTTCAATTTAAACAGCAAAATACCTGTGTCTTTTTTCAGTTATTATAATTCATACCGAGGACTTTATTTTTGGTTCTGGGGATTTGACCTGGGGCTTCGCACATGCTAAGCACAAGCACATGCTCTACCACAGTGCTGCACACCCTGAGAATTTTTTGTGATGTTTTATGCTTTACTTTTACAGGGCAATGGGTCATTCTGTGGATAGCCTTAAATTTGTAGCCTCATGGAAAGGTCGACTTCAAGAAGCAAAGCTGCAAATTAAGGTACTAATTTTAGTTGTTTATCTGAGCTAAAAATGTATCACACCAAGATGAGATTCTAGAAGTCTGCACTTAACTTTATAGTTTCAAGATTAGCAGAGAATTATTTTTTACATTGGTAATATGTTGTAAGTAATTTAATACTTAATACAAAACACAAGGAATTCTAATACAAAAATATTAATACCACCAATTAAAATATTATCACCATGGGGAAAATAAATCCAGTTATATGCTATTTAAAAGTATAGACCTAAATCATGGTGACACAGATAATTTGAGGGGAAAAATGGAAAGTTACATGAAAGTACTGACTAGTGAAAAGGTTAATGTTCATATATAAGATGTGTCTACTTTAGAAATGTAGCTTTCTAAAATGAATTTTAAAACTTTAAGACAGTTTCAACAAAATTCTGAATTTTAATACTTGGAACTCATTCTTCATCTACATTCTGCTAGGTCAACTATACTGGAAGGTCCATGTAGACTTTACTCACATATCTGGAAATTTGTGCCAGCTGTGCACTGAGGGACCTTGGTCCTTCACCTCACCTCACATGCTCCAGCAGACTAGATAAGCTTCCTTATATTGTGGTGTCAGTGCAGCATGTCAAGAGGATAAAGCCTCTAAAGCCTTGCTCTAGAAATTGCCTAAAGTCTTTCACCTATATTCTGTTGCTCAAAGGAAGTTGGCAAACCCGCCCTAAATTCAAGAGATAGAAAGCAACTCCACTCCCAATAGCAGCAATAGCGAAACTTGCATGCAAAGAGGTTTTTGCCTACTAAAATGGGAGGAGATTTTGGCCATACATTTCATAGCCCACTAGAGTGTTACATTATTACTAAGCTATAATTATTAATATAATCAAAGACAAAGGGACTAATAGAACACAAGAGAGTCCAGAAACAGAGTTAAGCCTATTATGGAAACTTGACATGAGAAAGAAGTGGCAGTCATTATAAATTGGGGGAATATATAAATTCTTTGATAAATGATTTTGAGACAGTTACTAATGGAAAATGGTAAAATCTTGTATATACTTTATATCATAAATAAAAATTGATTCTGAAGACATAAAAGCAAAGTTAACAGAAATAAAACTTTTTTAAAAAGACTTAGAAATAAAGTAGGGAAAAATGTCTATATTCAAGATTTTTTTTAAGGCCCCACAAAGTAAAAACCTTACAGGAAAAAGCCGATAAATTTGCTATGCTGAAACTAAAAAGGCAGCCTAAAAACTGAAAACACAAGTCAAAGGCTTAAATTCCTGACAGAGGAGCTGGATTTGGTGCATATCTGTAGTTCAGCACTCAGGGAGGCAGAGATGAGAGGGTGAGCTGGAGCTAGAACAAGGTTGGAAGGACCAGAGGAGTTTACAAAACAAAGGACTTCTACTAATCAGTCTTAAGAACCATCCCCACAGTATAAAGACGTGGGCAGAGAGTTTTAACTGGCAATTTATGAGATGAGAAAATCTAAATGGACTAATCAACATGAGGAAAAATACTTGTTCTCACTTGAAATTGGAAAAATGAAACTAAGCCCTTTGGTTTCATTTCATGCTTATCTGACCGGCAAATTTTATGTCTCAGTGAGCTACACTGCAAGGTTATGGCACAGTGTAATTCTTATACATGACAAGGAGGAATATAGATTGGTAGGATTACTTTGAGGAATAATTTTCCAATATCAAGTAAATTTGAATATGAATATACCCTTCAATTTAGCAATTTCATCTCTGTACCCAGAGAAACTCATGCAAATGTGCATAAAGAAGCTTGTATATAATTTTTATTTCCATGTTTTTAATAATTGGAAATAAATATTTACAGTTTTCCTAAGTATTTTAAATATATTGTTAATTTTTTTTCCTATTCTTGATGTTTTGTGTGCGGAGGGATGTTTACTAATATTTATATCCTTTGATTATGTATCTTCTACATTCCTTCCTTTTCAAGGAAGGAGTTCCTTTATCGGCCTATGAGTTTGATAAAGAACTCAGGACTTAATACTGCAGCCCTCTTTCTTATGCTTTTTCTTTTTCATTTAGCTATGCTGCTCTGTTCCTTCAGGGAATTTCTGCCCCTCGGGTAGTACATCAGTCAGATTTTCCATTGCTGGGACAAAATACCGGACACCAATGATTTAAAAGAGGAGAGGTTTAGTTTGCCTCACAGTTTCAGAGGTTTTAGTCCATGGGCAGCTGCTCCAAGGCAGAAATGTTACGGCATAGTGGTGCAAAGCTGTTCAATTCTTGGCAGCAAGATACAGAGCACAAGGCAAGAGTGCTGCAGAAAAGTGGGCTGGGGACCAGACACAGTCCCCTTGGTCATAGCCCACCCATGACCCACTCAGACCACCCAAAGTGTACTTTATTAATCTCTCAAGCCAGTTAAGTTGAAAAGATTAAGCATCCCAGATAGCTTGTATCTCAGTTATGTATGTGACATGATAAAGGTGGAGAACTGTCAGTGGAGTCTATTTTGCAAATTTCTACATGGCTGTTGAAGTAAAATTTGATGAAATTTCAAGAAGAGACCACAGAAGGATTATCTTGCTTGGTGAACTTCTAGCACTAAATTAGGATTCTTTAATTTCAATTTACATTTTAAAGTAGAAATATTTAGGAAACTCTTACCGCGACTTGAATATTACATCAGTGGTATGGTAGAAAGAATAATAAATGTTTTACCTAATTCTATTTTTATCCCAGATCCTTCATTAACAACCAACTTGCTTATATTTTCTATCTTGGTTACTTTTCTCTTGTTGCTGAGACAAAATAAATATCTGACACAGCAAATTAAGCAAGGAAAGGTTTATTTGGTTCACAGTTTGTGGAAGTTTCAGTCCCTAATCAGCTGGCTCCAAGGCATATTGGCATGGCACAGGGACAACACTTCAAGGTGACAGAAGACAGCAAAAGCAACAAGAGTGCAAGAGGGGGAGAGAAAACCTCCTTTCCTTCCTTACAGTGTGTGCAGGCTACCCACCCATACCATCTCCATGCCCTCCTGTTGCACAGGCTCAGGATGTTTACAAAGTGAGGACCCTGGCCCTCTGCTAAATCACTTAGTTAAGCTTCTAAACTTCTCAGTTCTCAAATTGATACAATGTATCAACCATAACATTTTTCCATGAAACAGCAACTGTACTATAAAGTTAATGAGTTATTCAAAACTATTAAGATATGCTTTCCTGCTACATCCTGGTACCTAAGTAATTTCCTATGAATAATGTAGCTGAAAATTGTCATAAATCTTCCAATTTAAGGTGCATTTCTTTGACTTGAAATTGTACAGTCGATTTACAGATGTTCCTCAACTTATGACAGGATTATGTACCAATTAACTCATTATTAGTTAAAAATATTTAGTCAAATGCATTTAATATACCCCTAACCTACTGAACATAATAGCTTAGCAACACAGATGTACACTATAGTTATCGGTTCTTTATCTTTGTGATCATATGGCTGACTGGAGATGCAGCTGCACAGCATTGCAAGAAATTATCCTACCACATATTGTTGGCCCACGGAAAGATTTAGCATCTGATTTCTACTGAGTGCATCATGTTGCATTACTATAAAGATGAAAAATTCTTAGTTGAAATATTGTGATCATCAATAGCATGTTAAAACTTGATGATATTATATAATATTTATAAGAGTATATTTTGGTACCAAGTACAATCTGTGCTATAAAGGTTAAATGTTGAAGAACTACAGACCCGAAATACATTTCACTTACTGCCTTTAGATAGGTAAATGTTACATTGGAAAACTAAAAGAATAAGCACTAAGAAATGTGAAGCTAATTTTTTACCAAAGAACTATAGTTTTAATGTCAGAATTTCTTCCATTTATACCACACTTACCTTATAGTAAAATATTCTTTCTACTTTTTTATTCTTTCATTTCTACATGGCATGTTAATGTTTTTCTCATTAAACATTCTGAATTTTTTAATGTTAGGATTCTAAGCAAGAAGCACATATTTTCTAATTATACTTTTGTTATATTTCCATAATTTAATGGCAAGGCATATAATTAATGACATTTGTAGTTTATCCTAAAATATTAACTAAAAATGAGAAACCAGTCTAAAGAAATCTCATAGTAACCACTGATCCAGATCTTTATATTCCAATAAAATGCTATAATCTCTTTTCATAGTATTGAGGTTATATCACCACAGTAGAAAGTGTGGCCTTTGTACTCAAGATATAATACAGTAACTCCTAATATTTCAGAATTTAATATATTTTGAATGATTTCTGTGTTTTCCATGGCAGATCAGCGGCTTATTACTAGAAGGTTGCAGTTTTGATGGTAATCGACTCTCTGAAAATCAGGACGATTCTCCTAGTGTGTCATCAGTTCTGCCTTGTTTTATGGGCTGGATTCCACAGGTAATGCATCATTAACAGGCATAGTTCTTAATTTGCCAATTCACTTCTAACTTTTCACTGTTTCAGAAAGATTCTTGGCCTGTTAATTTTTTGTTTGCTTTATAATATTACTGCATTTAAACAAATTTTCAGTCAAAGTATTTTATCCTTACAATTTTTTAAATGTATGGAGTATTTAAAAAACGGTGCTTTGAAAAGAATAATGGCTTTAATCTCTAAAGAATATATAACCTTATAAGGAAAAAGTCTAATGATAAGAACTACCATGTATTGTGTGCCTTATTTTCAGCAAGGCACTAGGTGCTTCATGTATCATATGTACTTATCCACACAGCTGTGAGAAACAGGTATTCTCACATTCAAATAAGTAAACATGTGCTCATGCAGGTTAGAAACTTCTCACATGCACAAATAAAGAAACCAAGGAGTTAATACGTGTTTTGAGCTTTGTAACACACCATGGCAGTTACACAGCTGATAGACAAATGAGGATAAAACTTACAGTTACTAAAAAATTTTCATCAATGGAACTTCAAGTCCTATATACCTTTAAAGTAGGACATGGCTATAAACTTTTTCTTAACCACTAAATTTAAGAATGTATGTATGAATATATATGAATAAAATTTAATCCTACATCTAATGAATAAACTCTTTCAATGAGTGGGGTGTGGTGGCTCACGCCTGTAATCCCAGCACTCGGGAGGCTGAGATAGGAGGATCCCTGTGAGTTTGAGACCAGTCTGGGCTACAAAGTGAACTCAAGGTCAGCCTGAGCTACATAGTGAGACCTTGTTTAAAAAGAAAAAACAAAACAAACAAAAAACCTATTTAATGTACTGCTCACTCCCCAAATACATTTTTGGTCATTGTAAAATAAAATTGAATTTTCTAGTAATAGTTTCTCTTTCTAAAAATCAAAAGTATCAGAATATTTTAAAAAATGAAAACAAAACCTATATAGTAGTAATAATTAGCAATCATTTTCTCAGCGTATTCTCCAACCTAAAAGAGCATAAACATTATTCTGAAGCCTGTTTTCCTCCAGTACCAGATTGATTTTCTCCAGTATTAGGGTGAGCTGGATGAATAAAAGAAGTTACTGTTTGTTTTATTTCAATCTTTCTATTAATTCCTATAAGAAATTAAAATGCAAAGTTGATAAATTACACAAGAAATATTTCTTGATCTTAGGTTTGTGGACTAAATTGAAAGTTAGGTACAAAAGTTGAGGTTAGAATTTGTCCAAGGTTTTAGCTATATCTTTTGAAATCATACACGATATAGGTGAATTATAATGAATCCAAATTGTGTGATAGTCTGTAGCAAATAAAATTCATGTAATGATTTTGATGGGAGGAAAATAGCTGCACAGGTGTGTTAACTGGTTTACTGAAGAAAACTTAGCAATAAAAATAGCACATGGAAAATGACTAAAATAAATGAAGAATATGACCTGGACAAATACCCAACTAAACAACCACAAAGTAATGCAAACAAGAATACAATGCTATTATGGAAAAATCTGGAGCATTATTAGGTTGTATAAAAAGCAGTGTATTTTATAAAACTAGGAACTTTGTATTAATTTACATCATTTATATGTAATTATATTTTTCATATCTTAAAAACTTAGGACAGGCATAAAAGGTAAAAATAAGTTGGAAATGAACTCATCTGAAGAAAGCTAAAATGAATGTGTTTAACCTATAAAAGAGCCAGCTAAAAGATAATACATTTTTTTCCCTATTTTTATGTGAAGGATTCTTCCTGGGCTTTTTCACTTTTGCAGTGACACGTAATGAAATGATTTAACAGTGCTTCTGTGCCCTCATTTTCCCCTCATATCTTTATAGTAAGCCTCTTCTTTCTGTATCATCCTACTGCTTTCAGACTATTTTCCATAATCAGATTAGAAAAATATGAGACATTTTGCTAAGTGTTTCAGAACACAAAATTTTGGAGTCAAACAGACCTTAATTCCAATCCTAGTGCCTAAATTTATAAAGTAGGCAATTTAAGCAAAGTAACGTCACTATGCCAGTTTTCTCTTTGAAAACGATATTTTATAGGACCATATTGAAGAATATATATTCTTATATGTGCGTATTACCTAGCACATAGTCTAACACACCAAGTCTAGTCCTATTGCCAATATTTTTAAAATGTTTAATAATATGATAATTACCTTGTTTCATATAGTGCTTTAGAGTTTACTGGTGCTTTCATTTATCATTAAATGCTTGCTGAATATTTATATACAAGATATTATGCTGTACACTGATACTACAAAGATGAAATTCTCCCATCAGAATGTCTTTTTGACTAGAGAAAGACACCATTATAGTTCAGAATTATAATTGCAATTATGTAGGTTTATATAACAGAGCTTTGACAACTCTGCCATGAATGAGTAGATGAAGAAAAGTCGAAGCTTCCTCTTATAGCGAAAGCAACCTCTCTTGAACTTTGACTTAAATAGACGTAATGGGGTTTAAGAACAAATTCAAACAAGATAGAAGATAAGACATAGATAGGGCTGCAGATGTAAATTCATGGTGATAGAAAAGAAATTCAGTGCTTCGGAGGACTGCTGCTATAGTATACCTGGAGTGTATGGTTCACATGCAAGACTTGTAGATGTGTTCAGAAAGGGAGGCCAAAACTAAATATAACAAGCTGCATACAGTGCCACGGCATGTAGGCCACTTTATGGCCAGTAGAAAGCCACAAAGATCTTAGAATAATAGCATGGTAAGATTGCAGTGGCAAACACAAACACAAAAATGACACCCAGGATTTGGAGGCAAATTTATTTCAGTAGGCACTGAGTGAAGTCATTCTCAAAATACCAGGCCTCGAAGGCTTAGGGAAGGAGATATGTATGGGATTGAAAGGGGAAGGACAGAGGCAGAGTACTTGGCAGTCTTTGATTGGTTCTTACAATATGCATCATAATGACCAGCTGTGTACCACAGTGACCAGTCATTTCTAAGAAACAAAAGTAACAGGAACTGTTACCTGGGCAGTTAAGAGAAATTTGGGGGGAAGGTATTTTCTGCTACAAAATCAGATTTGTAGGTTTGTTTGTTTTGGTACCAGGAATCAAACTCACGACCTCACACTTGACCTAATACTGAGTCATCTTAATAGTATAAACCAAGGCTGGGAAAACTATGGCCCAAGAGCCACATCTGCCAGTTTTTCAACAGCCCGTTAACGTTGAATGTTTTTTACATTTTTAAGAGGTTGAAAAACTCAGAATAAGACTTGGTGACATGTGAAAAATACTGTATATGAAATCCACATCTCTGTACCTGTAAACTTTTGTTGGAAGGCAGCCATGCGCAGGCTGTGGCAGCTTTAAGGCAGCAGAGCTGAGTAATGGTCTCATAGATCATGTGGCCCACAAATCCTAGAACATTTACCCTCTGGTCTGTCAAAAGATGTTTGCCAACTCTGTATAAGCTATCAAACTCTCCATCCTTTGTTAAAATTATGCATTGTTTTGTTGAAAGTGTTTTTATAGGGAAACTGTGACAATGTATTCTATAGAAGCTAAAGTAGAAAAGATTAACATTTTAATGAATTTTATCCAGAGAGAAGGAACCAGCATAAAATAGAAAGCATAAACATCCATTTCTATAAGCCAGTGGAAAGTTTTGCCTCCAACACATGCAGAATTTTTAGTAAGTTTGGATGAAAAAAATACAAATTGGAATTATAAATTCTCAAGGAAAAATGAAATAGGAAAATGCTGATCAGTGGTTTGTGTTCACCATTATCTTTGTATATTAAGATATAACTTGTACTCATTCTGTTTACTTACACATTCATTCATTCAGGTTGAAGATTCTTAATATTATTACAGCTCAATACTCTTGGTTAAATTAAGTCAAACTAAAATAGCCAAGGAACTTAGCCCCCCAAAGTATTAATTTTTTCTAAAGCACTTCCCAAAATGTTTTCAGATAACATTATTCTATACTAGTTCTCTGTGAAAAATGGTCCAGTAATCAAATTTAATAAATATAGTATTTGCTCCTCATTGAAAAATTTTGCATTAAAAACTCTGAGAAGTTCCCAAATTACCAACCCTATAACTTTTTATAGGCTTCATTCTGCTCCCCATCAGGATGCAGTATTCTACATAATATAATTTGGGAAACACTGATATAGACCAGTCTCAGCAGAGTCTATTTTGGCATTCCACAGGAATTCAGCTGGCCTTCAAAACTGTATTTTTTTATGGTTTTGTTTTTGTTGCCCTCTTTGGGTTTTTGACTAAGTTGTATCTGTTTTTTCCTTTATAAAATGTATTTTTTCTTCCAATTATTAACATATTGCTTATTATTTGTAGAACACCTGTACTTTTCAGTCACTTTGCCTGGAGCGTACAAGTTAATTTTGTTGTGAGACATTCATACTTTTCTTGGAAAATTTAGGGAAGCAGATAAATTATGCAGCACACTTCTCTACATAACAGATTTTTCCCCAGGAAAAGCTAATTGGCCCAAATGAGTATTCAGTTTCAAATTTTAGCTTCTTTGTTAAACAACAGGACTGGACTAGTTTCTATTTTAATAAAGTTATAGTATTTGACCAAAATAACCACTATACTCACAATATATAGATTTTTAGTTATTATATTTTAGTTTCACAATATTTTGTTTATATGTACTGTTTTTTCCAGAGACAACTTTTCTGTTTTTAAATTGGTAGAAAACTTACTTGAAGTCTTTTGCATTAACAGTGTATTCATTGATAGTTAATAAAATTTTAATTTTATTCAAATATTTTAGCCCAGCAGAGTCTTATGCTTTGCCTGTTCAGATGAATGAAATGAGAGGGAATTGGGTAATAAACATTGCATTCAGTGAAGAATTTAAAAATTTAGCTGTGCTTCTATTTTGATCATTTTCTGGTGAATTAAGAACAAGTCCCCTCAACTTTTTTTTAATTTAAAGATAAAAAGAAAGAAAAACAAGACAAAACAGAAAAAAGGGTAGACATAATACAGAATTTCAAAGAAAAATAAGCACTAAGAAATTACTAGTTGATAAGTTACATATTGTCCTCTTAGAAATAGTTGTTCAAGTTACAAAATCAAAGCATAAAAAGTGGATATTCAAACATTGACAGTGCCCCTCAACTTTTTCATAGAAGTAAGAACATTTACCAGTTCATAGACTGTAAAAAATGAGAAGCAAAAAAGTCTCAATTGTCAAGAAGCCTGTGTGGTGTTTTCCTTTAAAATACTAGCCTTTGAGAGAAAGATTTGACACTTCACTTTAACAAATGCAGCCTACAACTACAAGCAGGGGTGGAAGGACTTGGAAACAAGGCACAAAATTAACTTGCATTATTAAGGTCCTCGATTAAAGGCAAGTTTTCTTGGCATTACAATTGAAGAGATTTAAAGGCAGTCTCCTCACTAGATAGGAGCTTTGCAAAATATTACAATGTTTCTATTTCATTTTTGATAATGAAAGCAAAGCAAATAGCAGGTGGTAGAGAATGATAATTTAAGACCTTTCCTAGGATTAAAAGTCATTATATACAAATTCAGATCACTTCAGTACAACAAATATGTAGTGTTTATCTGTTCTTCAGTAAAGAATCTAGAGATAACTCCAGAAGAAAGCCTGTACTAGATTATTCTCCTAGATTGGCCTAAAGAGTTATTAAAGGAATTTTTGAATCCTAAAGCTTTATCATTAAGCAGAATTAGAGAAGAAAGAAGAGATTAGTCAGTGGCAGATAATAGTTGAAAATTCTCTTTACTCCAATCCCTACATTTTTCTGCAGCCCAATCAGAATTCATTCTCTCCACAAGTTTTCATTCAGTTAACAAATTCTAGAGTAGTATTTTTTGTTTCAATGTTCAAAAATATACATTTTGCCAAAAATTATATTCTAAATATATGTGTGTATATTGTTTCCCAAATTGAATTTTAAACCATAAAGAATATTGTTTTCTCTATTTGTCTGTACTTAAAAGCTCAGGCTTTATGATTTTAGGCATAAATATTAGCATATGAAATGCTGCTAAGTGGGTAGCTGAATTACTAAGAGAAATCATCAATGCAAACAAAGACACTTGGTAAGATTCAAGTTGGATAAGGTTTATATCTGTTGGGGAGATGATTTTACCTGCAGTGTGAAATTTGTTATATGTTCTTTGAGTTAAGATTTAGGAATGTTAAGAATGAATAATTTGTCAGAGGAACTTCTATGATTTTTTTCAAGGACCTGAAGACTCAGAAAAATATCCGTGTGTGTATGTTTGTGTGAATTTGTGTAAGAGAGGGAAAGAAAGGAAGTATAAGGCAGACAACCAGACACTACATGCCTCTGATTGAAAATTATAATAACATCTTTGGAGTATTTTTTTTTAAGAAGTGAATTATAGCTCACCTCTAGATCCAGCTTGAAGAAATACAGTGAACACAGGCACTTGATACTATGGGACTGTAAGCATAAAACTCAGAATATGTTACAGTATTGTCACAAGGATGACTGATAAGAAAAAAGGAGGAAAACTCTAGATTTATGAGATTTAAGGAATAGCAATACATTGTAAGGTATAAGTTTTGTTTGAATTATGATACAAAAGCCTTTATTCCTAGATTTTAATGAAAATTTGATGATATCAGGGAATTACATTTCCTTAGAGATGATAAGTTATAGAATTTGGTTATAAAGGAAGTAGGACTATCCATGAGTAAGTATTGTAGTGGTTTGATAGGGGTTTATTATATTTATCTTTATTTAGAGATTTATTTTTTAATATGTTAAATAAAACATTACCTGGAGGTTTATCTTTGTTTCCTTAGTTACCTGCTAATCTCTGTCAAAAGAGTATATTGCTATACTTTAAAACTGTTTTTTTAAACAGGGTGCCTATGGCCCGTATTCCCCTGAGGAGTGCATCTCTCTGCCAGTTTACACAAGTGCTGAAAGGGATCATGTGGTGACCAATATTGATGTTCCATGTGGTGGCAGCCAAGACCAGTGGATTCAGTGTGGAGCAGCTCTATTTCTAAAAAATCAGTAGACAACAAAATGTGTCTTAGCAAGGTGAAAGAATTGTTTAAATTTTAAAGAAAATATATAGCCAGATGACATCTAAAACAAAATATTAATGTATAAGCTACTCTGTGTTGTTGATCGCCTGGGGTTTCTATGTTGTGTAACAGCAGCACTGTGCACCTTTTTCCACAGCAGTAACTTAATGCAGTTAATGTTAAAATTGGCACACTTTTAATAACATTAAATAGTTCTACAAGAAAGTTTGCTTTTCCAGTGGTGCAAACTTTTAAGACATTTAAAATACTGTATTTAAGGAGTACTTTAAATAATATTTTTGTATCATAATTGTCTCATATACAAGGCTAAAAATCTTATAATTTTCCAAGGTTTTAAATATATACATACTCTGGAAACATTAAAGAATGTGTATTTTAAAGTTATAAAAAATGTATCTTTTCTATCTCATCAATTAATAACATAGGAAAAAATCTGTTTCCTAAGAAAATCAGTGGAGCAGGAAGGTTGTAAGTATGAATGAAATGTCAACAAGCAACGCAGAGGGCATTTCAGGCTGTGGGAGCAACATGAAAAGATACTACAGGACGTGAAAATGCACTCTTTATCATGGAAATTTTAAGAAATCAAGTAGAATAGAAGGGTATAGATGGGTGGAATGTGGTAGAAAATTAGTCTGAAAGGTAAATTGAATTGTTCATCAGCACTCAGAATACTACAGAAGAGTTTAGACTTTTACATGAACAATTGGAAAACATGAAAAGATCCAAAAAACTTATTTTATGTGTTAAATGTATTATGTAGATTTAAAGTCTTGTTTAAGAACAGTTATGACTACCTTATACCTGAGAGTTTATAAAATGCTTTATATCTTCTCTAAATTTTCTGAACTCTAGGTAGATGTTCTCACTTCACAGATGAAGACTGAGGCCTAGATATTACATGACTTGCCCAAGATTATCTAAACATTTTTTACATTTTGTGTTTCTTTGTAGTTAAATTAATCTTAAAAAGCAGGAATAGACCCCCCCCCCGCCCAAATTGAGTATGTTAACAATAGAGGATGGTTTCCTGCTGATTTAATAGTTCAGACAACATGTTCGGCTTTAAGAGTAGATTCTCTTCCACGTAGTCACAGGAACGGAGACTGATGTCAGTCCTCTCATTTTAACATACAGCTTTCAGGCTTAGTACTGACATTCCATGTGTATTCCTCTATTCTTTTTTCCTTTTGCAGCTGACTGGAAAGTTTTGGTGGGCCATGTCTGAAAATATCAGACATTTTTCTGTTCACATTTTACTGCAGCCTAATCATATAGCTACACCTAATTCCCGGGGTGGCTGGAGAGTGCAGATAGCTGAGTAAGTGTTCTAATCTCTGCCACATCCCCTCCCATTGAAGAATTTGAACCCACTACAGAAATATATACAGTGTTACATAAAAAGTTAAGCATAGATTTTTGTCTCACTCTAAACCTTAAGAATTACAAGAGTCTCCCCTTATCAATTATAGATATTTTCCAAGATGCCCAGTGAATATTTGAAACTGCACTTAATACTGAACTTTATACAGTTTTCTGTACATAAATACATATCTCTGTTAAGTTTATAAATTAGACACAGTAGCAAGTTAAAACCATTATAAAAATATGCTACAATAAAAGTTATGTAAATGTGACTTACTTTCAAAGCATCTTATTGTACTTTCATCTCTTCACTTAAAAGAATAACTTTATAGCTTCTCTTTGGCATATCTAAATTGCCACCATCACTAATCATGATTTGGGGTCATTATTAAGTAAAATAAGAGTTAGTTGAACATAAGCACTACTATATCTAGACAGTTGAGCTGATAAAGTGAGACAACTACTTAAATAACCAATGAGCAAGTAGCATATATGGTATGGATACTGGACAGAGGGATAACCCACCTCCTGGCTAGAATTTAATATAAAATTTATAAAGTTTATTTCTGGAATATTCCATCTAGTTCTGTCAGGTCATAGTTGTCTATAGGTAACTGCAACCATAGAAAATAATACTATGGACTGTGTAGCACTTAAATACAACAAAGTAATGCAAGCCAGATATTGGCTTGTATCCCCATACTATAAAGATGAATAACACATTTTACCTGCTTTTACATGATTGAAGAGCTGATAGGACAGTGAAACGTGTAAAAACATCTCTTATTATAAGTTCTTTTATCTGATGTCAGTATTGCTATGCCTGCTTTACTATTGTTATTGAATTTTAACTTGGGAAACAATATACAGAAAGAAAATACACAAGTGGAGAAAAATTATACTACAATCAAATAAGTTATTTCCTTAGTAGAAAAGGGGTGTGGGATTCCAGGAATAACACAAACAATTTGGCTTACTGTGTATGTAATTTAATCAAAGATTATCAGCAATAAGGCTAAAAGTTTCCTTTTTTAAAAACACCTTGAAAATGTAATCAGGAAGCATATTTGTTAGGTTCCAAAAATGATCAAATATTTACATGTTATAGTGTGCTTTGGATTTTTAAAAGAAACTTGTAATTTTAAAAATCTTTTAAAATCAGAAAACTTAAAATTCCCTTTTTCAGAAGAACCATTTTAATCTCTTCCTCTTCAGAGGTACCCAGTAACATGAGTTTATTGTATCCATTTTCCATAGTGTAATATTATGGCAAAAAGATATGGCCAGAAACCAGTAAGCAGTTTTTAGAGGAAAAGAAGTTCCAAGGAATCTCTATAAAACTTTAAAAAGAACATAAAGACCAACAATTACAAACAAGATTTGGATCCTCAAGGAAAACAGGTGTCATGGTTTATGTCAGTGACCCTTAAGTCTCATGAATTATGGACAGACCAAAACTAGCATCGTGATTGGTTTGTTGTCCAGTGCTTGGATTGGTGGTATGAGTGCTATATCCACTCAGGGGTGGAGCCAGGATATGATAGAACAGCGGGAAGAAGGTGTGTCTCTCTCTTGCTGGTTCCGGCTTTTGCTGTTTACAGCTGCCATGAACTGCTGCCCTGCCATGCCATACTGCCTTTGAGTCAACTATGGACTGAAACCTCCAAGAACTATAAGAAATACATCTTTCCTTCCTTAACTTTGGGCGTCAGGTATTTTGTCTCAGTAATGAGTAAAAAGTAAGACAACAGGTGTGCAATTACCTGAAAAAAATACTGAACACCTATTTATTAAATTCAATATGGTGATTTTTCTCAAAATAAAAATCTTAGCAAACCAGTGATTGACAGGTACTTATTTTCACAAACAACAGGTATCTTATTTATAGGAAAGCAAGCCCATGAGAAGCAAAACTTTGAAGCTCATCATTTCCATTCAACATTGCAAGAGGTTCTAGCAAGCACAGAAGGACAAGAAATAGGCAAAAACGCAGAGAGAAAATGTTCACAGAGCAGGAACCATTAGCACTTATACACTTCTTACCATTGACAGTTGCTGCACCCTTCAATTTTTTTTTAACTGTTGTTAATACTGTACATGTTTGTGGTATATGAAATGTTTCAATTTTTTCAATATCTTCACACACATACAAAAATAAGTTTCACAAGCAGAATATGAGGTTTAACTCTTAGTGTTAAATGTTCCTAAACAAGAATTCTATGGATGGTTTATGTTTTATTCCGTGACTTTATCTTATAATTCCCAAAAGAGATGTGGAGGCCAATAGAAGAAAACTAAAATGATGAATTTCAGTACAGTCACTTGGGACAGCATCTATATTGCTTCATTTATTCATTCATTTCAATTTTGTCAGTATAAAATGTGAATGATTTGTCATTTCCGGAGAGAGAAGACAAGATGGCCGATCAGTGAGCAACAAAATACAAAGCCTCCTGGGAGAAACAATTCATATGCCAGAATAAAACACCCTGGAAAGACCCAGACAGAGGGAGATGGATCCTCTTGACACAGGAAGAAATTAAAACATAAAAAAGCTCGTCAAATACTTCAGGACTACAACTGAAACATCTAAAAATTAAGGGACACAGCATTTTCACAGTGATCGCCAAGTTTGCGCCAACTTGAATCCATGCCGGCCGGCAGAGCCGCCCAGACTCTTTCCTGCCACCACTCACAGGACACAGCAGTGCTGAGATTGGGGGTTGGTGAGCCCAATGGAGAGCAGAGCTGGCGAAGGGACCTTCATTAATCCACAGTCAGTGCTGGGAATGAGACCCCCCACACACCAGGCGCGACCAGGTGAACGACATGTTGGAATCGGGCAGGAGGAGCCTGAACTGGGAGTGACAGTGACTTCAGTTGGTTCCTCCCTCCTCAGAGCAGATTTGTGGGATTTGCTTGGACTGGGCCGTGCCCCTGGCCAGGACCAAATGAGCCATCCCAAATCAATTCCATGCACCTAGCAAGCACTAACCGGGTGAATTTTGGCTGGCCCGGTGGGGAGGGCTGGCAAACACAGCTGCTGCTTACACCTCAGTGACAAGAGCAGGCAGGAGAGGGCGGAGGTCCCTTGCCAGCCTGCTTCGGAGGAAACGTGGCCAACAGGGAAGGGGCTGGGACCTGCACTGTAACCTGTGTGGAGGAAGCCAGGGCCATGACAGGAGAGAGAGGCAGGAGGAGGCCCCCAGCCCAGAACCCTGAGAGCCTGATCCAAGAGAAGGAAAAACAAGGGAGACTGAGGGCGGCAAACACACAACATTAGACGTGGCTTCAATGGACATTAAGAGATATCTTCGGGACCTTTCCCAGCTATCTTAGGAAAGCATGAGCACATAGGAGTTGTTTGTGAGACAAAGAGCATGCAGAGTACAGATAAAAAATAACAAAGTACTGCAATATGAAGTATATTGGACACAAAATCATCTTACCACTTGTGACCTTCATACATTACACGTCTTGAGTGTAGGAAGTATACTTTTCACGTTTTTCTTTGATACTTGTTTATGTTGGAATTTAATACACATTTATCAGTGACTAAAAATTGTGATAATCAACTTTGTCTCTAAATAATTTGATTGTTCCCTAATCAAATTCAACAAATGATTACAGTAAATCCTTATTTCACAAACACTTCTGTTCACGAACAATCCAGTTCTCAAAAACAGACGAAATTTTGCTTCCATTCACAAACTCAACCTCAGGTGACAAACACAGCTGTGGCCATCTTCCCTACACAAACACAATGCTATGCTCTTCCTCAAAATCACAAAGTTTGTGAACTGAGGTACTACTGTATGTTTTGTCATTGAATCTAGTCAGAGGAGACTGTCTCGAGGTTAAGGAAATATGAAAGAACAGTTTCCCAAAATAGCTGGGCAAAGATAGCATAATTGAACTGTGTCTCCATGTGATTGCTTTAAAAAAAAAAAAAAAAAACTTTGTGTAGTCCTTTAATCTAAAGCTTTTGAAACTGAAAAGGACTTTAAGACTTGTCTGGCTGCATTTGTGTTTGTTTTACCTTGCAGTCATGCCTTAACCCTACCCCTACCTTCCTCATGAACTTGAGCTTTTCTAACATTTCAGTGACAAGAAAAACCTGAGTAGTCAGGGAACCTATGACACAAGAAGTAGAAACACACCCTCTGGGGTCCAAAATCTCAAACGATTGATCCTCAGTACATCTGAAACTCTTGCAGATGTTAAGATTGCAGAATTCTCACTGAAAAAATAAATGTATTCTAATAGTTACATTATTAATAGAAGGACAGAAAAAATAAAGCCTATCTGGATGTTGGGAGAAGTGATCTGATTAAGAATTCCTATCTTGGGGCTGGGGATTTAGCTCAGAGGCATAAGTGCCTGCCTTGAAAGCATGCGGTCGTGAGTTCGATCCCCGGTACCAATTTAAAAAAAAAAAAAAAAAAAACTCCTATCTTCACCTTCAGTGGTATTTTCCATTCATGTAGATATTGTCCTCAGCTTTTGCTTTATAAAGGCAAAGAGTAAAACAAGTATCAACCAAAATAATATGCTACAACAACTTCTGATTAATTATGTATAAATTTGTCCTCTTTACCAGTTGTAGAGCTCCATTTCAAAGAAACTAAGGCAATAAAAATTCAATAAAAAGCAGAGACAAGAAGGTAGTGTGTAATAAGATTCAACACAACAGAGAAATGACCTTCAATTTACCTTATTTTTTAGAAGATTATCTAAAGGTTAGATAAAGACAAAAGTTTGTGTTTTATTGGAACATCACAGGACAGTGAAAACACCAACATATTCCTTTATATAGAAAAAGAATGGAATCAAATCAGTCTAACACAGAATTTGATTGTTTATTAAACTCAGTGACACCTTGTGTTTTAGAAGTGTAGCTTAATTCCTATTTTTAAAAAGTCATTAAAGTGGGAAATTATTTGAACATAGCTGGTTCTGGTAGTAATGGTTGTATTCTTTTTTGCATTTATCCTTTTTCACATAAATCTTGATTTTATAATTTTTTAAAGGTTGTGTTCTTAACAATTATGTGACTAAAAACAAGATTTATAATTTTAAAGTGACTGCCCTGTATATAAACTACATCCTTCTTTTTTAGAGACTGCTACAGTCCTATCAATTCTCTTTTCCCCATTACTAAAGTATTACAATGTTTAACTTGACTAATGCATACTCAGAAGTATTTCACTCCATATCCATTACACTCAACTATGGACATGTGCCTTTTGGCCAAAAAACAAAAAAAAATATGAATACAAATATTCTACAGCAATTTCCAGGCTCCTTTTTTTGCAGGGTATGGTCCATGTACCATTTTCTTTATCTCTTCCTTTATTCTGCAGCTTAGAATATGGACACTACCATCTTGGACCTAGGTCCTGAGACTGTATGAAACAGATGTTTACCCTGAACCATTTGATTTGAGACTTCATTTGCATAAGTAAGATTTTGCACCCTTGATGGAGTGGCTAAATGCAGGCAGGCTGATGCTGTGGACAGACAGGATTGACTGCTCACAGACAAGCCTTCCAAAACTAAGAACTAGGACTTCAGTTTTTAGGCTGCACTGTAAGCCAAAATTGGGTAGGCATCTTCAACCCAATTACAACCTCTTCTTCAGGTCTCTTGGTGGAAAAGGCAATAAGCACAAAACTTTACAGCAACACCATGTACACCTTTGGGTCATATGTCTGTTGTGGAAGCATTAACACGCCTCCCTTATCCAAACTCTTGCAACTTGTTGACAGTTGTGGGAGAGATACAAGTATGTAAAGAAATATTGCCAGTAGATCCCTTAGTCCTCAGAAAACTTTGGAGATGGTTCCAAAATGATTCTACTCTTGGTTACTTGATGAAGTTTCCAAGAAGGATCTCTGCTTAATTTTTTTTTTAATGTGGTGTTTATGGACAACTTTCCCTGAAATAGATAGGAGTCATATATTATTTAAAAGACAATACAAAATTTGTTCTTCAGCTATGGTGATAAATGATATCATATCAGCCATGGAAGGCATTCAAGTCAACTTCTATTCACTGTGCATAATTATTGAGATATTTCTGTCTCTGGACAAATATATGTGTGATAAATTATATTTGGTCCTTTTTTGGTTTGGTTTTGTTTTTTGGTACTGGGAATCAAACTCAGGACCTTGCACTTGCCAGGCAGGCACTATGCCACTGAGCTATAATCCTGGTCCTGTTTGGTCTTAATACGATAATTTAATAAATGTGTATAGGGAGCCTGGACCTCCACCTCAGAGGGTGGCCGCTTCAGTGTCTGCCCTCCAAGCCACAGGGACACCCTCACTTCCTAGTCCTAGTATTGCTGTTGATCTTTAGCTGCCCCACCTTCTCCTAGAAACTTGGACTGCAATGTATTAATCATACTGCGTTGATGAAAGACTCAGCAACCCCCTCATCCAAACAGAATACCTCAGCAGGCTTATGTCAGTGTGGTGAGTTTGCCCCCAAAATAGAGGTCTTCAGTGGGTAAACAGGAGTACTAACGAAGTCCCCTCCAGCTGTAGGACCTTGGCGAGCCTGACAAGAGTGTGACTGAGTCCTTCCTTCATACAGAGAATATCAGGTGGGTTGAGAAGTATGCTGATAAGGCCTCCCTCAACCTGGAGAAAATTAAAAGGGCTTATAAGACGTGTCACAGTAGGGTCCCAGATGAGACAAACTATAAAAAGGGAGATCTGGTGGCCTGGAACAAGCTGAAGACATAATAACATCAGAAACTAAGGATTGACTTACATTAACACTCCTAGGCTAGTCAGTCTAGGAAGAATAGAGGACTCACCCAACAGGCCCTGTAGGAGGAATAAAGGTGACTGGGCTTCCTCTTCATTGTGGTACCCAGCAAACGGACAAACATCAACCACACAGTAGGACCCTAAGATACACACTACTGACAATTGAGACTAGTGGAATTGAAGGACCAAATATTAGCCTGAAAGGTGAAGATGACAAAATGAAAAAGCAAAATGAAATCTCAAATATTTAGGCCATCAGAAAGAAGTACAGGAGACGTTGAAATAGAGGACATTGAAGTTATACACCTGAAATTTCTGAAAAGATAGTGAAATAAACAAATCCATGAGGCTATAGAGGAAATCAGATTACAAATAATTTCTCAGGTAAAGACAGAAATGACAACCTTAAAAAAGGAGTTGCTCCACATAGCTAGAGAAGACATAGATTTAAAAAAAGTACAGGAGCATGGGAAAATGATTAAAACCTTGAAAACAAGTAGAATGCATGAAACAAATTCAAGGAGATATCCAAGAAATAAAAAATTCTATTGAAAGCTTGCAAAATCATTCAAATAAAGCTAAAAATAGAATTTCAGACCTTGAGGACAGGATCACAGTGATCATGAAAGGAAAGAACTTTAAAAAATAACAAAGCAGCATGAAAATGACAATCCAGCAGCTTCAAGATGATGCCAAGAGAAACAATATAGACTAACAGGCATCAATGAAGATGCAGGAGTCAATGTGAATGACATTGGTAAACTATTTACAGAAGTAATAGCAGAAAATTTCCCAAACATGGGGAAAGAATCTGATATGCAGATAAATGAGGCATATACAATGCCAAATGGCTACAACCAACATAAATCTACACCCATAGAATAATTAAGATCCCAGACATACAGCATAAAAACAATACTAAAAGCCCTTAGAGAAAAGATACAACTCACCCATCAAGGAAAGCCCGTTAGAATCATAGTGGACTTTTCAGCACAAACCCTCAAGTTGACATGAGCTTGGAATGAAGTATTTTAAGCCCTGAAAGAAAACAACTTTAAACCCAGACTGATGTACCCTGCAAAACTTTCCTTGAAATTTAATGGAGAAATAACTTCCATGACAAAGAACAACTGAAGAAAATTAATGTCCACCAAGCCAACCCTAGAAAGACAACTGAAAGACATACTAGACAGAGATAAAGATGACTACAATTCCCAGAACAACAACATAAACCACCAGACATGGCAAACAATTAAACAAGAGAGAAAAGCAGAAAACCAACAGCACAAAAATAACATGACAAAGTTGAGCCAGTACGTATCAGTGATATACATCAATGTAAATAGCCTCAATTCACTTATTGAAAGAAATAGGTTGACAGAATAGATCAAGAAACAGGATCCTACAATATGCTGTATACAAGAAACACAGCTGACTCAAAAGTAAATTCATAGACTAACAGTATTCCATGTGACATGAACCCACAAAAAAGAAGGAGTAGCTATTCTATTTGCAGACAATGTGAGCTTCAAACCAAAAATAATCTAAAGAGATAAAGAAGGTCACCACATATTTATCAGGGGAATATTCAAGAGGAAGAGTTAACAATCCTAAACATATATGCGTACCAAATGAGGGAACACACAACTACATAAGACTTACACTAGTAGACATGAAAAACCAAATAAGCAACAACACAATTGTAATAGAGGACCTTAACATATCCCATCATCACAGAGAGATAGATCAACTAGACAAAAAGTCAGCAAAGAAATAACAAAACTGAATCAAAGCTGTGAGCAAATAGACTTAATAGATGTTTACAGAGCGTTCCACCCTACCACATCAGAATACACATTCTTCTCAGCTGTGCATGGGACATTCTCCAAAGGAGATCATCTATTAGCCCATAAAATATTCTTAAGTAAATGTAAAAGGATTAAAATAACCCCATTCATATTATCTGACCATAGTGCACTGAAGGGAAAAAAATCAAAATTTTTCTTTCTATTAACACACTCAATACAGAACACTTCTGTGCCCAATGGGGATTTTCCCCACTCACCAAACTATTTTCAGTGGACACCATCAAGTTGTCCTATAAATTAATTTAATTCTGAGAGTATCTAGGGAAAGATACCTATCTAAATAGATAGTGTCAGATTCTGTAGCTATAGAGCTCAGACTCACAAGATTTCCATCCTGCCCCATTCAGACATCTGTCCCAGGCCCCAGGTTATGAACTACAGAATGCTGCTGACATACTGACAATGTCCCACAACCCCCAATTTGAGTTCTATAATTTGCTTGAATGACTCAACCAAATATGCTTTGTTGTATGACACCATTAATTGCTGTTCAAGGAGAAATAAAAACAATGACAAATTTTGCTCTAATAACTTAACCACCAAGCATGAACTTCATAAAAATCTCACTGGGATTCTTTCTATGTGACAGGAGTTGGGGAAGATAGCACAAGGTCTTTTAAAGCTGGGGTTATGTACAGATTGGAATTACAGTCTTTGCTCAATTTTATATGCATTAGTCTGTTTGCTGTGAATTTTAGTCATTCTCCTGGGAAGTGACTGCCTGGTTTTCTGATCTCTAGCATTGGCAACAGGTCTCCTATATATGCTTCCAATGTATGGATGCTTTTTTCTTTTTTATTATCACAATGTTTGCCATTAAAAGGTCTTTGTTGTTCTGAATGGAACACGCATATGCACATTTTAATCCACATTATTCACATTCATAGTTTAATTCATTTACACTTTTGGATATCTGTAGATATCAAGTTCAAATGTCTTTAAAAGCTATACTGAAAGTACATGTAACAATCTCAGTGTCACATGTAATGAAAAATCAAATCCAAGAACTGAATTGCAGGCTTTTTAGACTAGATAGTAAAGCAGGCACCATGTATAACTTATCACAGACAAAGGTTTCCTCTCTAAAAGTTAACTCTTGGAGCATTTGACAAGTGACATGATACAGATAAGACAACAAAACAGCCGTTCTTATGCCCTCCCAAGCTAAATCCAAAGCTGCAGGAAGCTAGATGGGACTGTATTACCAAGCATACATGTATTTTACTCTTGAAAAGTTTGGGATTACATATAGAAAGCAATATATGAACATAATACTTTATGTGTTTATAATTTTAAGTTAGGTTTATTAGGTTTACTCCAATTTAAAATGTGAAACAAATTCAAACCTATGATCATAAGGTAAAAGCTTATGAAGTTTATAAACACTTTGAAACACCTAAGAGAACTTACACTGGACATATTTAAATCTTTCATTTATAACTGTAATCAGCTTTCAAGAGTTATTTGGTCTCTAGGAAAGTTTCAATTACTGACTCAAATAACTTTAGAGGTTATGAAGGAGAGATTTCATCATAGCAGTCTAGAGGAAATAGCACTTTAGGAAGGTCCAAGACGTTCACTCAGGTGAGTGGTGTGGTTGGCCACATGGGGTGTTAGGCACCCTGCCCCCACCCCTGGGTAACATAACCTGAACAAGGCAGCAAACAGGCAAGAGATAGATTGGAGGAAGACAGTCTAAGAACAGAAGCTGCCTTCCAACTTGGTGCTATTCTCACTGCTGTTCCAGAGGTTGCACCATTTTGTGTGCTGCCCAAATACTCCAGAGATTAAAAACTCCTGGAGCTGGAAACCAATTTAGTACTTGCCCTAACTACTGCCAACTGCAGTGCAGGCCTATCCTAGAGGCATTCCCATCAGGATGGAGGGACCCAGAGACTGAGACACTTACACAAAGGAGGGTACCCTTGACACTGGCCAAGGTGGGAATTGTGAACCGAAGAACTATGAAGATCTGGGGAGGAGCTAGAAGTCAGTCAGGATCAGTGATCCAGTGATCCAGTTTGGGCTTGTGTCTCCTTGGCACATGGCACTGAGGTGACTGTAACCCAGAGAGAGAATGCAGGGTTGAGGCAGAGACTGAAGGGGTGAAGGGCTCAGTGAGACAATTGCATGGCAACAAGATGGATATCAAAATTTATAACTCTTCCAAATGTATCTCACAGACTATGAAGTGGATGAAGTTGTGGACAAATAACAAAAAAAAGTAGTTTAAATGATTAAAAGACAAGTAGATTAATAAATTGATTACTAAGATGATCAATGAGCTTAAAGAAGATAAAAATAAGCAGCTAAATAAATTTAGGAAGACAATGAATGATGTGAAATATGAAAAGGAATAAAGCAGAAATTCTGAAAATGAAAAGCTCAACTGAAAGTTTTGATAGTAGGCAGGATTAGTCAGAAGACAAGAGGACAAGGACTTGAAGACAAGGTTCTGTGTAGCACTGAAGCAGCAGCAAGAGACAAAAGGTGATCCAAGAGCTCCCAGGTGACTCTAAAAGAGCAAATCTAAGAATAATTTGTTGAGGAAGGGATAAAGAATGGATAAAGGGTTATGGTGTAAAAAATTTATTTACCAAAGTTATTGCAGAAAATTTCTTAAACCTAAGGAATGACATAAGATACTCAGGTAAATGAAATTTAATAACACAAAATAAGCACAAGCAGAAAAGAATCTCTCCATGACACTTCATAATCAAAATCTCTGATATTCAGAACAAAGAATATTAAAAGATGTTAAAGAAAGGTGCCAGAAAGCCTATAAAGATGAGCCAATCAGAATAACAGCAGATTTCCCAACACAAATCCCTAAATGGAAATAATTGCCAAACTAGATTACTATTATCCTGCAACACTGATGGACAAATAAATACTTTTTATGATAAAGATAATCTAAAGAAGTTCATGATGACCAAACCAGCATTACAAAACATACTGAAAGAAATCTGAAAAAAAAGATACACCAATGAGCCCACAAGAAAAAAATCTCAATGTGAAGTAGTTCATCAAAAGGGCAACAAAATAAAATCAAGCACTGGAAAAATGATGTACTTGTATAATGTACTTGAAAGAAAAGAAAATATAATTTTAATCGGAGATCTCATTTATGTCTGTTCAATTACACCCCCTCCTCCCCCCAAAAAATCAACACATACCAGAACCACACCATAGAATAGATTTTACATATCTATGGAATGATTTTTCTGATATATCAGAACACATTCTTCTTAGCAGTCCATAGAACTTTTGCAGAAACAGATCATCTTTTGGAATATAAAGCAATCATATCTCAATAAATACAAAGAATTAAAAATACTCTTGCATTTTATTAGATTAAATGAATGAAACTAGAAATCACAAGTAAAATAGACCACAGATACTACAGAAATACATGGAGATTCAATAACACACTCAAATGATTAATGGGTCGCTAAGGAATCAAGAAATAATAATCCACAGAAATCAATGCAATTAAGACAAATTATACAGGATCAAGGAATCAAGAGCTAGTTCTTTGAATGAATAAGTAACACTGATAACCCCTTATCCAAACTTTCCAAAAGAAAAAGAGAACCACATCAATCTAACTAAAAATGAAAAAGATACCACAGAAAGTTAATGTATTATAACAAACTATTTTGAAAATTCATATCCAATAAACTGGGGAATCTAAAAAAATAAATTGCTGGACACACATGACTTACCAAAATGGAACCAAGGAGACACAAAAAACCAATTTCAGTAATATATTAGTGCTTATGAGAGGTTGCAGGGTGGGGACAAGGCACCCCCCAAAGACTGCGCATACTCTGAATCAGATGTAATGCAGGGCACAGACATTTACAAGATTGACCTAAGGTGGCCGTCCACAGACTCAAACCTAGAAGTCGCAAAAGATCTGTCCACATGCTAGAAGATCCACAGGATCCATCCAAAGGCTTGACCCACGGCAATATCCTTTATAAATCTGCATCAGGGGTTGAAAAATCCAAGGGTTCTGCACTGGGAAAGCCAAAATGTTGGTGCTTGAAGCTCGAGTCTTGCGAGAATGGGCTGAAAAGGCCAGTGCTGCTGGCTGAAGTCAGAGCAGAAAGCCAGGAGATGAAGCCCAAGCCAAAGACCAGAGCTTCTCCAGAGAGAACCGCTGAAGTTCTTCCAAGGAAAATCAGATGAACCCACTCGCCTTTCTCCTTTTATACAGTTTCCTTTTGTACCATTCAGACAAGTCCTCCCTAAAGTGGGTCTTCCATGTCCAGAACTATGCTGTCTCAGTTCATCTGAGAATTCCCCACTCAAATTCACAATCATTTAACCACCAAAATAAAAACTAATGAGGTTGATGAAGTAACAGAACAAATAAAATCTACCAACAAATAAAATCTCAAGACCTGAGAATGGATTCACTGCTGAATGTTATCAGAACTTCAGAGAAAACCTAGGGTAAACATTCCTCAACTTTTCCATGCAATTGAAGAGGAAAGATCACTTCCTAACTCATTTTGTGAGGCCTACATTACCTAGATACCAAAACTAGATAAGAAGTCAACAAAAATAAAAAAGGAGAACTCCAGGTGAATATTCTTTATAGACAGAGATGCAGAAATATTCCATAAGATACTTGCAACCAGGCATGGTGGTACATACCCACAATCCTATCAGTCAGGAGGCCAAGGCAGGAGGATCACGAGTTCAAGGATACCCTGGGCTACATCATGAGGCCAACTCACTATTCTCACTGTGTAAGCCTGGACTACGCAGCAAGACCCTGTCTCAAACAAAACAAAACAAAACAAAACAAAACTTGCAAACAGGATTTAACAAATATGATATCCAAGCCTGCTTTATCTCAGGGATTGATGGATGGTTATATATATATATATATTGTTTCTACTTAGGTGCTATACAGCACCTAAGTAGAAACAAGCCTAAAAATTACATGATTAGCTTAATAGATGTAGAGAAAGCCTTTGATAAAATCCAACATCTCTTCACAATTAAAAAAAAGAATGTCTGAAGAGAGAAGGACTTTATCTCAAAAATAATAAAATCCATATATGATAAAATCACAGTCAACATCATACTGAGTGGGGAAAACCTGTAAACAGTTACTCTAAAATTAGGCAGGAGATATGAGTGTCTACTTTTACCACTTTTTAATGTAGTAATTGAAATTTTGGCCAGAGGAACCAGGTAAGAGAAAGAAATGAGAGAGATATAAATAAGAATAATTTAAATTATTCATATTTGCAGATTATGTGATTCTAAATACATAAAACCTAAGAAACTTCTAAAAAGCTCTTCAAGCTGATAAATTCATGAAAGATACAGCGTATAAAACCAATACACAAAAATCAATATTGTTCCTGTATGCTCATAATGAAACCGCTGAGAAATAAATCAGGAAAGTAATCCCAGTCACAGTAGCTTTCAAAAATATTAAACATCAAGGCATCTATTATGAAAACTATAGAACTCTGGTGAAATAGATTGAAGCAGATACAAAAAAAATGGATGTCACCCCCTATTCCTGGATAAGCAGAATTAATAACATTAAGATTACTATATTATCAAAAGGACTCTATTAAAATGCCAACAATATCTTTCATTGTTCTAGAAAAAATTTCAAAAGTTTATATAGCATTTGAAGACTCAGAATAACCAAAGCAATCCTAAGCAAAAAGAACAAAGAATTTCAGATTACAAATCATACAACAAAGCTATAATGACAAGAGTAACATGGTACTGGCAAAAAAAAAAAAATAGAAAAGACAACAGAAACAATTCCATGAACCTTCAACCATCTGAATTTTGACAAAACATATATTGGAGAGAAGATAGCCTCTTTAGAAAAAAGTGATGCCAGGAAAACTGGTTATCCTTATGCAGAAAATGGAAACTTGATCCATCTCTCTCATCCTGTACCAAAATCATAGTAGAATGGGTGAAAGACAGATATAAAAACACAGAGGTCCATCGTGGCTGACTTGGTGGCAGCAGTGAGGAAGTAAGGTGTCATCACACTACACAAAATAGGTTCACCAGACGGTAAGGAGCAGTAGCAAAAGCCAGACACGAGAAGGCAAACCATGCCACATCCAAATCCAGCATGGGAGGGCTTATTTTAACTTTTTTTTTCTTTTTGATATAAGGTCTTACTCCAGTTCAGGCTGGCTTTGAACTCACTATGAAGCCCAGGCTGGCCTCAAACTCACAGCAATCCTCCTGCCTCAGCCTCCCAAGTGATGGGACTATAGGTGTGAGCGCCACCACACCCAGCCTCAGAGTGTTTAGAGGGAGGCTGTCTTGCTTCCCTGCCATGACACACATTTCACCCCACATCCACCTTGGGGAGGAATGATGTGCTGCGGGACGGAGCATGCAGTTCAGGCCTGCCCAGGCTGTGGGATAAGCTCTGGATCTTTCAACCGGATTCCCAACTAGGAAGAGTGACACCACGAGTGAGATTGCTGAGGACGAAACTCATGACCCTTCTTAGGAATTACAGCATCCCTATCACAAACTGGGGCATCAGAGAAATGAAAGCTGGTGAGCGGGCGCATGGTGTTTGTTTGCTTCGGTCTGGTTTGGTCTTTCCTTTTTTGTGTTTTTTTTTTTGGAAGGGGTGGTTGTTTCTTTTTCTTTTTCCCCTTTCTCTTCCTTATCCCATTATCTCCCCTTTCTTTTTCCCATTCTCCTTTCATCTAATGTGCGTACATATGCATAACATCTATGTATATGTGTATGTATATTTCATACATGTGCAAAGGAAATTAGAGTTGCCAGTGCTTCCATCCAAATAGCACTACAATTCAGGGTGATCCTAACGAAAACTGTTCATGAAGAATCCAATTATAAACCATCAAAGAATCAATAGTGTCTGGGACTCTCATGGCTGCTTTCGATCTCCAGGGACACTTCCCTTTCTGTGTCCATTCTCCTGCTCCCACAGATACCCTCTCAAACCCTTCAACGTTAGACCTTTGTTCCAGCTATTATAATAATTCCAGCAGAACCTGGTGTCTAATCTGTTTTGCATTACTTGGTATTTCTTACCCTCTCTTCTCTTCTTATGCATACATCCCTTTTTTCCTATTTCTTTGGCCATCTCCCCTCCCTCCTCACTAGGTTCGCCTGTCAGTAGCAGCATGGGGTATTGATAAAAGGGGTAAATTGCTAAAACAAGCCCTCGTGTACTTGACTGATGAATGGTTGGATCTGTTGACACTGATAAAACTGGTAGGGAATTTCTCCTTGCAACACAGCAACAGAGTATGATCCTGTTAAAGGGAGTAAGTCTGAAGGTCAATAAATAGAACACAAACAAAGCCAAGACCACATCACTGGGACCCAGATACTAAAGAGATCTCCACATTAACAAGTCTTTCCATTCTAATTGATCCTCTACCCCAGCACACACAAAATGAGACAACAAAAATGCTTCTCAAAACTCTCAACTTCCCCAAGACTGATCCAATGGGCATTGATGGAGTGGAAATAAAAAACCAGATGACTGAATTATATGAAATGTTACAGAAGAAAACAAACATACCAAAAAAAAAAAAAGGAAAAAGAAAAAAAGGAAAACATCAATAAAGTGTTCAGCAAACTCAAAGATGATAGGAACAGACTTTTTCTACCCTGGTAACCCTGGGCACATTACTCAATCTTCAAATACCTCAGTTGCTGCTCATTTATTTATTTATTTATGTATCTTCCTGAGCAGGGTTCACTATGTAGCCCAAGCTGGCCTCAAACTCACAGCAGTCCTCCTGTCTCAGCCTCCTAAGCACTCACACTCGGCTATCATACCTTGTAATTTTGATTAAACATCAAATTTAAATTTTATCTTTTGGGGTTCTTGATTCTAGTTTGCATCCCTATAACTATATTTGGATTTTGTTGTGAGGTTGAATAAAGATATTAGAAATAGCTTGATACGTTTAGATCTTTTGATATTTTCTATGTAGCAAATACAGTTCTAAGAAGGAAAGTTATAGTAATAAATGCCTACATTAAATAAAAAATAAAGACCTCAAATGTACAGCATAACCTCACAACTCTAGGAGCTAGAAATAATGAGCAAACTAAGCTCGTAGCAGAAGAAATAAACATGAGAAGAGAAATAAGTGAAATAAAGACTAAAGACAATAGAAATATTAACAAAATTAAAAGTTCAGTTTTTAGAAAGATAAAAATCAACAAGTCTTTGACTATAATAACCAAGGGAGGAAAAGAAAGACTCAAGTAAATTTAGAAAGACAGATCATTACACCTGATATCACAAAAATACAAAAGATCATATGAGGCTACTGTAAAAATTATATGTCAATAAATGGGATAATTTAGGAGAAATAAATAAATTCTGGAAACAATTTCCTAAGAGTGAATCATGAAGAAATAAAGAACTGACCAGAACAATTTGTAAGGAAATTTAACAATCATCAAAAACTTCCCAGGCTGGGGATTTAGCTCAGCGGCATAAGCACTTGCCTTGCAAGCACGTGGTCGTGAGTTCGATCCCTGGCACCGATAAAAAAAATAAGTAAAGTAATGAAGCATATTTTTTTTAAAAATTCCATTAACACCTAATATTAGGGACATTTTTGGCTGGGCATGGTGGCTCACACCTGTAATCCCAGCATTCGGGAGGCTGAGGCAGGAGGATTGTTGTGAGTTTGAGACTAGCCTGGGCTACAAAGTGAGCTCAAGGCCAGTCTGAACTGCATAGCGAGACCCTGTCTCAAAAAGACAATAAATAAATATTAAAAAAAAATTTCCCAAAGAAGCCCAGGACCACCAGATGAATATATATATATATACATACATATATCTGGAAACACAAAATACAGTGGATTGCCAAAGCAGTTTTGGTAAAGAACCAAACTGAAGTCAATGTATTTCCTGATTTAAAACTATACTATGAATCTGTAGTGAAAAAAAAAGTAAGATACTATCATTAAACAAGATATAAACCAATGCAACAGAAAGTAAAATCACATATATATAGTTAACTAATCTGACAAGGGCACCAAGAATGCATAATTCATAAAGGACAGTGTCTAGATTTTGTAACTTGAACAACAACTTCTAAGACAACAACATGCAATACATTAACTAGCGTTAATTCCCTACCTTTTTTTTTTTTGAAATTCTGTATCATTTCTGTCTTTTTTTTTTCTGGTTTGCTTTTTAAAAAAAAATGCAGTGAAAACTAGATATTCATATGCATAAGAATGAAACTGAATTTTTATTTTATTCTATGTACGAAATCTCATTTGAAGTAAGTTAAAATGAATTAAGTGTAAAACCTGAAACTGCAAAGCTTCTAGAAAACATGGAAAAAAATTACTTGTCATTGGTCTTGGTGGTGATTTTTTTTGGGGGGGTTATGACACCATAAACACAGGCAACAAAGGCAAAATAAAGCAGTGGTACTATTTCAAATTAAATATTTGCCCAACAAAAAGAAAAGGCAATCTATAGAATGGGAGAAAATACTCGGAAACATTTATCTGGTGAATAGTTAATATCCAAAATATATAAAGAACTGATACATTTCAATAGCAAAAACTTAAACAACTCAGTTAAAATATGGACAAGAGACTTGAATAGACATCTTCCAAAGAAGACATACAAATAGCAAATCGGTACGTCAAAGTGTGCTCAACATTGGTCATCATCATGGAAATGCAAATCAAAACCAATGAGATATCATCCTACACCTATTAATATGGCTATGTGATATCAAGAGTTAGTGAGAAAGTAAATCAAAGGGAACTCCTGGGTACTGTTGGTGAGGATGTACATGGGCACGACCATTATGCAAAACATTATGGAAGTTCCTTAAAGTATTAAAAACAATGCTGTGATCCAGTAATCTTACTTCCAGTTATATATCCAAAGGGACAGCTGTGTTTATTGCTGCACTACTCACAATAGTCTACAGCCTAAGTATCTGTTATATAACACACACATATAATACACATATGTTAGTTAGCAATAAAAATAATAAAATCTTGGCATTTGTGGTATCATGGATTAACTATGAAATAAGCCAGATAGAGAAAGACAAATACTATAAAGTCTGGAAAAATGCTGTGTTAATAAAAACTGCACTATCTTCTTTACATGTGGAATCTAAACATGTCAAATTCACAGAAACAGAGAAGAGTGAGTGCCAGGGGCTGTAGGTAAGAGAAATGGGGAGTTATTGGTAAAAGAGTGTAAACTTTTAGTTATAAGATGAATGACTTTTAAAGGGGGAGGGTGGCAAAGGGTAAGGAATGAACAAATGAAGTTGGGGTACATTCCATACCTGTTCCCACTCCAAGTGAGAAATGTGAACATTATGCATTGCAAACAAGTACAACAATAAAAACAAAAAAGGAAAGAAGGGATCAAGAGATGGATGAAGGGAGAGGGAGGGAAGGGAAAGGGGATTAAAAGAGGAATTAAGATGTGTTATGTGAAGTACCATTTTCCCACAAGAAATATAAATACAATGTACTACACAAATGTACTAATTAACTAAAACAAAAAAATTATTTTTCCTGGTAGAAAAATTATTCAAAGCCATTTATAGCATTGGCGAATCCAGTAAACAAGTTCCTAATTTTCTTCTACAGCCAAAATAGCTTGTGAACACAGTACACTTAAATTTGTCTTTTGCTTTTGTTGGTAAGGTTTATAGTTAAATGGCACATTTTCACAACAGTATATTGCTACAGTATTCTTCATGAGCAATTTTTTTAGTTATAACATCAATAAACCAAAAATTTATAGCACCATAAAGAAATCAAATATACAGCATGACAACTGTGGCTAATAACATTTTAAGGTTTACTTGATACTTGCTAAGACTGAAAAAACAGATCTGGCTTCCTTATCTCCCTATATCACTCCAGTCCCACAAAGAAAATGTTGACTATATGTGGTGATATATTAATGTGATGAATTTGACTGTGATAATCATTTTATACCATATAAATGTATCAAAGGCTCATGTGTATCCATTGAATACACATCATTTCTATCCATCAATTATATCTCTATGAAACCATCAAAATCAAGGTGAAGGGATGACAAAGTCAATCCAGGTTTTCCCTAAGAGATATATAATTTATAACAAGGAAAAGAAACAAAAACATAGTGTACTCTTTAGTCATCCTACCTTACATCATATTCTAAGCATTTCTGCAGGTACCTGTTTTGTGCTTCCTTTGCTAAAATATTATCCATAAATGCCCCTGAAGAGAACGGAAAGTGGTCATTGGCTGCTGTGTAATCAGCCTTCACTTGGTTTTGCAGGGCGACGAACACCCCTAGACTCCCAGTGACTTGTAACAATTGAGTTACAAAGCAAGAGAGAGGGACAGATGCCTCGGGTGTGGGAGCAATATTACTGATGAGTAGGGATAAACAGATTTGGGAGATATTCGAGAGGAGAAGTTAACAAAAACGTAATTGCTCTGAGGAAGGTGGTGAAAGCTGAGGTTTCTAGCTTGGGTTAGAATTCCTGCTGTCTGAGAACATGGAAAAGGGTGTGCAGGTTCCAATTGTCAGGTTAAGGAATCTGGCTTTGGGTGTTGGCTTGAAAGGAAAAATAGACTTGGGGCTCAGGAAAGAGTTTCAAAGTCACTGGCAGATGTGACAGTGAACACTGGGGAGCGGGAGGGTCCCAGGGTCCCGTGGAGGGACTGGGCAGCTATGGCAATGAAGCCTGCAGACGACCTGGTCTCAGGAGGCCGGAGGAAGAGGACCCAAAGGATGGGAGAAACGCAGCTATGGAGAAGGCCGAGGATGAAAAAGGAAACACAAACAAAGGTGTCTGCAGACTTGTGTAGACCCGAGAGCTTATAGGATTCCCCAGCTTCAGTCTAGACCTTCAGGGTCAAATGCTCTGGGGACGAGTGAGACCTGGGACTCTGAATTTTGAGTGTCTATAGTTATTCTAATGATTATCACCACTGTGGAGACAGTGCTGAATCCAAGGCAGAGTACATTTTTAAGGAACTAGCGTATACTAACTTTCATTTTCTATAGCCAAGTCAAATTCCACAGAAAAGTCCAAATCTTGAATTTAAACCATAAACTGAGATTTATTAGGAGTGCTGGTGATTGTTTTAAATTAGCGGAGATAAATGACAGATTTTCCTGAAGAAAAAAATATTGATGGCAAGCGTTTTTGAAACTAAGACCTTATGTCTTTCTGCCATTTTTTTCATATGATTTGTGATTTTTATTTATGTAGAGTGCTGGGTCACACTTGTCCCTGAGAGATTTGTAATACTAAACCTGTTTCTTATACTGTAGCTATTTAGACATCTTTTTAAAAAATCAATTTTGCAGGATTTTTTCTTACTTTTAGTTTACATATAAGAATTTCTTATTCAAAGATTAAGAATGTTACTAAAATGTGTTATAATGCTGGGATCTGCTTATTTTTCTTTTGCAGCTATAAGCCAATTTTAAGTTTTCAGACTTTAAATTCTGCAGTTTTCTTCAATTGTCTTCTTGATAAATTTCTTCCGTTTATTCAGAATTTTCCCTAGGAAATTCAATCAATCTTGTGTCATTTCTTCATGTATAGCCTTTACATTTTGTTACCGTGTCATTTTTGTTATTCTTTCCATCTCTATCTCTAAAGAGTTTATTTTCTGTCTTGATGTTTTTGCAATATTACTCCTACTACTTGTGATTCCAATGAGTATCTGTTTTATCATGGAAATTGTCCTGATACCTTGTTTCATAACTTTGTGTCTATCTTCAATCTTCTGACACTAGATTACAGATATTTTGGTAGATTAGACTCTTCATTCTTTTCTCCATGAGGAAAATTTACTTGCCAGATTCGAACTGTTTCAAATAGAGACTTGTCTGTTTTTCTTTCGCATGGCCACTTCCTCATAAGAGTCTGTTCTTTCTCTCTTGCTCACCCTTTTTCTCGTTTACCGGGAACCCTTGGTGACCAGTCTAAAACCACTGTATCTGATGGTCAGGTTGTGCTGCCCGAGGGCAGGGCTGGGGGGCTGGGCTGGTCTTACCCATCAGTGTGTGCTGGTCTTACCCATCTGAGCACCTGCGGTGGAGCTGGAGTCCCTGGAAAAAGGCAACCCTAATCCTTAGAAGTACTCTTATTCCTCACACTGCTCTCAGAGACTCCTTGTGGAAGAGTGCTTCAGAATGCCAGAGCAATCATCTGTTCCGGGTGGAGGGGCTGCACCATAGTGGGTGAATGACTGCAATATCAGCAGGGCCTGTTCATCCCACCCTTCATCTACTAACCTATCAGTCAAGGGCTTCCTGGCAGATTTTAAATTACAAGCTATTCTGAGGCATCCACTGATTTTTACTATGGTCATTTATTTTAAAAAATCAGAGAAGCATTTTAAAAATGAATCAGTCACTTTATTAAGTCTCCTTGAGGATGGACAGTGCGGATGTAGCCGAGAGTAGCTAGGTGCTTGTGAAGGCTCCTGTACTGTCAGTACCGAGACTGAACTGATGGGTCTGACCGTCTAAGAGAGTAATTCTTCCTCTTCATTCCCTTCATGTGCTCCTGTAGAAGCTGCATGATAACTTGTGGAGGATAACTTTCTCCAATAAAGAAATTACTAAGGGAAACATGTAATGATTTGGGGTTGGATTATTTAAGAACATCTGTTAATAAACCCTACTTCCCACTGTCCTAATCTTGCAGTGCGACTGCTGCTGCTTCTGCCAGGAGGTTGGGTTTATTTCTTCTCCCCTGGCTTCCAGCCTTTCATCAACAGAATGCAGCCAGCAGGACATCACTCATCCCAAGGCCAAGCCTTAGGAAAAAGTGCCTTCTCGTTTTCACTGTTTTAGGAAACTTGTCAACTTGTGAATAAACCTGGCTCCCTTCATTTCTCGGCTGAGAAGAAAACACAGCAAGAGAGAGAGCTAATGGTGACAGTTTGGGCTATTTCAGTGGAATGACTGAATCCAGCAAATGTAACTAGGGAGTTAACTAAGGCTGAACACCCCAGCCTACCATTGTTTTAAGGCAGTATCTGTAAGGATTTTTAAAAGTAATAACAGAGAACTCTTGAAGGATTTGGTTTTCACCAGAAAAACAAAATTTAAAAAAAACACCCTGAGACATAAAGGCTTATTCTCATCTGCAAGGATTATAGGACAAGGAATGAGACAGAGAAAGAAGAATACAAGATATTTTGAAGAAGAGATCCTTGTACTAGTCATAAGTGGTTGCTCCATTTCGGGGTGAGCACCTTCTAAGGAGATATTTGAGTTACTACAATGCAGTTCAATGGTCCTTGGAGGAATCAAGGAAGAGGATTTATCTGCTACCTTTTATCTTCTATTCACCAGATAACTGTAAACTAATTTTTACTCTCCAATACCAGTGTAATTTGTTCCATGTTCAATCTGTAGGCACTAAGCAGGTCCTGGGGAGTTTTACCTTTGGGTCCCATAAAGACATCTCATTATTAAGTTGCCATTTTAAATGAGTTGGAGCCTATTCAGAGTTGGTCCCTAGGGCAGCATCTGAGACAATGTGACAAGAAGCCAGAGTCTCAGAGCCAGGCAAGGCTGTATGTATTAGTGCTGGTATATGTGACTGACATAGCATTTGGTGAGTATTTGGTATATTAATGCTGACTGAACCCATGATCAATTCGGTCTTATATAATCCTATCTAATGTAAGCCTGTAATTTCTAGTATCGGTTTATACAAATACACCCTCCACAGAAAAACTCTTATCTGATTATAATCACTTGCCTATCTGTATTCAGATAATTTATACAGATGTTTTTAATCCTTACAAATATTTTATAAAACTCTAATTTCAATATAAAAGTAATATGAAATGACAGAACTAAAAAAATTTAAAGATTCAATTGACTTATAATCACAGTACTGGAAATGGGCAATATCTCATTCTACCCACTACAAACTAGAGTAAATGTCTGACAATCTGAACAAAGATGGTTGGTCTTAGAGGCTGAAAAATGCTGAGAAAAAGCAGAAACACAACAAAATGGTTTTGTTTCAAAGTTAATTTCTTTATTATGCTGACTTGGGTTGACTAAAGTCTGTTCCTTCTTTTCTTTGTTTTGTTTTTTGGGGTAGGGTCTCACTCTGAGGCCCAGGCTGGCTGTGGTGACCCTTGTGCCATCACCCCCGAGTGCTGGGATCATAGCTATGAACCCAAACACTCAGTTTGCTCTCTCTTTTTTTTTAAACCTATTTAAATGCTCATTTTGATTACTTGACACTTACTATAAGTTTTCATTTTGGTTTGGTGCAGTCCAGTGACAGTGAACCTTTCAGAGCTTTCAGGATAACAAACAGCAGCTGGGGCATGTATGCTGGAGGTTTGCCACACTGGTCTAGTCGGCTGAGGCCTACTACAGTTATAACAGTAACATATGCCCATGGGAACAGTTTACAACATTCAGAAATGTAGGTTTTTCCTGATGTAATTTTTTGTTGTTGTGGCAGAATATTGTTTTCCCAAATGTTATATGTGCATGTATAGATCAATAGATACATAAACACTCATGAACATTATTATATGTATTTCTTTTTTTTATTTAAAGAAAAAAATTGAAGCAGAAAGAGGGTAGAAATAATGCAAAATTTCAATAAAAAACAAAGCAAAAAAACAAAAATAGTAACCAGTAAGAAATCACTAGTTGATAATTATGTATTTTCCTCCTAGATGTAGTTGTTCAAGTTATAAAAGTAAAGCCTACAAAGTGGACATCCAAACAGTGAGACTGCAACCAGTTTTGTTCATCTATCCAACAAAAACTTAGCAACATGGTTATCAATCCCACACACTCAAGCATACATGCAGTTATATCCTTTAGAATACTTTCTTTTCCTCTCTTTTTTTCTTTACAATAACTATAATCCATTCTCATAAACTACTTAGAAGTTCTACACATGTATAAGTCTCTACATGCATACCTAGCCTTTCTGTATTAGAGGGAGAAACAAATCAAAACAAGTCAACAACACAAATTCCTAGAGAAACACAAAATGAAAAAGACATATAAAACCACATTACTAGGTGATCTACAGTAGTTACTATGATGTCTCTTGTTATTTTCAATAAAATTGTCTATATTGTCAAACATAGTATAGTTAAAATTAGCATTGCATTACACTATTAATAAAATATAAACATTGGAGACATTATAGGACTTCAAAGGCAGTTAATAATCAAACCAAAATGGGTATCCTATTGAATCTTGTCATCTTCAGAGTAGTTGCCTCTACTCTCAGACTTGATTCTCTTAAGCATACCAGATTCAAATGAAATCAGTCAACATAAAACAGCGATATAACCAATCTTCTCTGTCTTATCTCTGCTATGCTATTTTTCTGTCATTGTTGTTTGTTTACTTTTCTCATTCTACTGTCTGCCCCTTTCTTTGAGGCCTTTCTGCCATTGTTCCTGGAATCCTGGTGATTTTCTTCTCTCTCTCTAGAATGTCCTTCAATATTTTTTTGCAGGGTTGGATTGGTGGTCACAAACTCCCCCAGTTCCTCTTTGTCATGGAAATATCTTGTCTCTCCATTAATTCTGAGAGAAAGTTTTGCAGGGTACATCATTCTGGGTTGGAGGTTATATTCTGGGTTGGAATATGTCACTCCAAGCTCTTCTTGATTTCATGGTTTGCATTGAGAAGTCCTCTGTGATTTTGATGAGTTTTCCTTTATAGGTAATCTTTTTCTTTTCTCTAACCACTTTTAATATTCTGTTCTTGTGATAGATTTCTGGAGTCCTGATTATTACATGTCTGGTTGTAGATTTGTTTTGGTTGTAGCTGGCTGGAGTTCTGTATGCCTCATTTATCTGAACTTCACTTCTGTTAACCTATGTTTGGGAAGTTTTACTTAATTATTTCTGTGAAAAGACTTTTTACTTCATTTGTATTTGTTGCTGCATCTTCATTCATATATTTTATTCTTAGGTTATAAATCCTCTTGTCATCTTCTAGCCTTTGTATTGTTGCTTCCTGCTTCCTTGTTATTTTTAAGAGATCCTTCCTTTTGCAATCATATGTTGTAAATCTATCTTCAAGTTTTGAAAGTTTGTCTTTAGTTTCTGTTAAAAGGTTTTGCCAGCTTTCAATGGAGTTTTTTAACTTCCTGATATTCTCTTTGGATCTGTTTCATATATTCTAGGTTTTGTTTATATTCTTCATCAAAGGCTTTTCTCCTTTCTCTGGGTTCCTCCATTCCTTTCATTTGTGTCTACTTGAGGATTACCCAGGACTTCTTTTATTAATCTTTTATTAATAAGAATATCTTGCTTCACCTGAGTTAGAATTTCAGATTTAAATTCACCGATGCCCACAGTTTTTCTGCAGTATTATATGTATTTCTAAAAGTTTTAATGAGATTTGGCTCCTTATGAAGTTACTTGGTTTCATTAAAAAAGAACAAATCATGATACAACAACTTTGGAAATCAGTGTAACAATTCCTAATATGTTAAAATAGAGTTGTTATATGACCTGGCAACTCTACTCCTAGGTATATACTCAAGAGAAATAAAATCAGATGTCCACATAAAACCTTCATGCAAATTTTCATAGCAGCATGATTCCTAATAGTCAAAAGACATTAAAATCTAATTTTAATTCCATTTAAATCCATGAGCTGATAAATGGATTTTTAAAATGGGGTATATCTACACACTGGATTATTGTTCAGCAGTAAAAAAAAAAAAAAGAAAGAAAAAAGAGCTAAGTATTGAAACATGTCACAACATGAGTGAAGTCAGTCACAAAAGACCATACACAAGTTCATTTAAATTAAATATCCAGAATCAGCAAACCTGTACACTATAGAGTGGATGTTTGTGCCTTCTCCATCCTTTACTTTCATGTGCTGAAACATAATCTCCAGTGCAAGATAGGATTTGGGGACATAATTAGATTGGGATAAAGTACTGATGAAAAAGTCCCTAGAGAGCTTCCTTGCTCCTCTGTCATGTGACAACACAATAAAAAGACAATATGCACCAGAAACTTGGCTCCAGATCTCCCAGTGCCTTGATCTTGGATTTACTTAGCCTCCAGGACTAAGAAGTAAATTTCTGTTTAGAAACCACTGCATACTTGAAGAAGATGGTGGATCCATAAGCAGCAGGATGCAGAGCCTCCCTGAGAGAGACAACTCATGCCAGAATAAAACATCCTGGAGAGGTCCAGACAGAGAGAGAAGGATCCTCTTGACCCAGGAAGAAACTAAAGGCAAAAGATCTGGTCAAACACGCAGTCTCAGGGTCACCATTGGAGAAGCTAAGATTAGTGGCCACAGTGCTCTCACTGGAGCTGCCTGATTTTGTGCCACCGCTACTAGCTGGAGTGGCCTGAACTTGCACAGCCACGACCTGCCAGAGCCACCCAAAATTGCACCATTGAGACTAACTGGTTGCATGAAGATGGAGATTGGTGAGCCCAATGGAGAACAGAGCCGGCGAGGGACCTTCACTAACTCGCAGTGAGTGCTGGGAATAAGACCCCCCCATGGGAAAGGGGCGACCAACTGGGCAACATGTTGGAATCGGGTAGGACGGGCCTTAACTAGGAATGACAGTGACTTCAGTTGGTTGCTCCCTTCCCAGAGCAGATTGGTGGGATCTGCTTGACCTGGGTCATGCCCCTGGCTCGGATCCAATAAGTCGTCCCAAACTGATTCCTTACACGCAGCACACACTAATGTGGTGAAGGGCCCTGAAGGTTGACTGGCCCAGTGGGGAGGGGCCAGCATATGCCCCCCCTGCTTGTATCAATGACCAAGAGCAAACAGGAACAAAGAGGAGAGGGCAGAAATCCCTAGACAGCACACTTCAGAAGAACCATAACCAACAAGGAAAGGGGCTGGGACCTCCACTATACACCTGTATGGAAGAAACAAAAAACATGACAAGAGAGAGAAACAAGAAAAAGCCCCCAGCCCAAAACCCTGAGAACATTGATCCAGGAGAGGGAAAAACAAAAGAAACCACTGTATATATGGTATTTATATATGGTATTTTGTTATAAGAATAGATTAAGACACCATCACAGACAGAAAGTATCTTAGTAATTTTCTGGGGTGTAATGGTTGCTATGTTGTGTTAATTTGTGAAGTTTAGAAGCTTAACTAAGTAACTCAGCAGTTCTACATCCTGGGGTGTAGAGGACATTCCCTAGGGTAGCTGTTTATGGTCCAGGATGTTGTAGTGGTTGATTCCTTGTGTCAACTTTAGAAGTTTAGAAGTTTAACTAAACAAATTGTGAGCTCCAAAGGGCTTGGACAGCTGTGGATCATTGGCTGCCCCTCCACCTTGACCCTGGAAACTTGGATGGCCAGGGATTGTTGGCTGTCCCTTCTCTTCAACCCTGGAACCTAGGACAGCTGTAGGTCATCAACTTCTCCTCCCCCTTGACCTTGGAACCCAGGTCGATTGCCCCTCCTCCTCAACTGCTGGACCTTGGGTGGCTGTGGATTGTCCACTTCCCCTCCCTCTTGACCCACTAACCTTGAACAATAGTGGATTAACCTTGCTGGGCTGATGGGAGACTCAGTAACCCCTCATCAACCCAGAAGACCTCAGTAGGCTTGTGGCCATGTGGTGACTTTCCCCATCAAATGGAAGAACTCAATGGGTAAACAAGAACAGTAGCAAAGTCCTCCCCAGCTGTAGGACCTTGATGAGCCTGTTCAGAGAACACCAGGTGGGTTGAGTACTGGTAAGGGCTCCCCCAACACAGAGGAAATCAAAAGGGCTTATGAGTCACACAGTGTCACAGTAGGGTCCCAGCTGAGGCAAACAACTTTAGCCAGGTATATCTGGTGGCCTGAAACAATGTGAAGCCATAGTAGCACCAGATGCTAAGGGTTGACTTACATCAATGCTACTAGGCTATCCAGCCTAGGAAGAAAAGAGGACACACCAACAGGCCCTGTAGGAGGAATTCAGTTGACTGGTTTTCCTTTCATTGTGGTACAAAGATATTGGAGAAATATCAATCACACAGTGGGATCCTATGACATGTACTATGGACAGTTGAGACTAGTGGAATTGAAAGACCAAATATTAGCTTGAAAGGTGAAAATGACAAAATGAAAAAGCAAAATGCAATCTCAAACATCTAGTCCACCAGAAACAAGTACAGGAGACATTGAAATAGAAGACATTAAAGTCATACACCTGAAATTTCTGAAAAGACAGCAAGTGAAATAAAGAAATCCATGAGGCTAAAGAGGAAATCAGATTACAAATAATTTCTCAGGTAAAGACAGAAATGACAACCTTAATAAAGGAGTTGCTCAACATAGCTAGAGAAGACATAGATAAAAAAAATACAAGAGTATGGGAAAATGATGGAAACCTTGAATGACAATATAGAAAACAAGTAGAATGCATGAAATAAATTCAAGGAGCTATCCAAGAAAAAAAATCCCATCGAAAGCTGGCAAAACAATTTGAATGAAGCCAATGATAGACTTTCAGACTTTGAGAACAGGATTGTAGCTAGCAATCATGAAAGAAAAGAACTTTTAAAAATAACAAGGCAGCATAAAATGACAATTCAACAGTGCCAAGATGATGCAAAGAGAAATAATATAAGACTCATAGGCATCAATGAAGATACAGGGGTCAATGCAAATGGCTTAAGAAAACTATTTGCAGAAGTAATAGCACAAAATTTCCCAAACCTGGGAAAAGAATCTGATATACAGATAAGTGAGGCATATATGTTAGACATATACAGAGAGTCATAGCAAAATAAAACTATACCCAGACATATAATAATTAAGATCCCAGAAATACAGCATAAAAACTGAATACTAAAAGCTGTTAGAGGAAAGACACAACTCACCTATCAAAAGCCCATTAGAATCACAGCAGACTTTTCAGCACAAACCCTCAAGTTAAGATAAGTTTGGAGTAAAGTGTTTCAAGCCCTGACAGAAAATAACCTTCAATCCAGACTGATGTACCCTGCAAAACTTTCTTTGACATTTAATAGAGAAATAAGATACTTCCATGACAAAGGACAACTGAAGAAATTTACGTCCACCAAACCAACCCTAGAAAGATTACTGAAAGACATAATAGAGGGAGATAAAAATGACTACAATTACCAGAACAACAACAGAAAAAAAAAACCACCAGACATGGCAAGTGATTAAACAAGAGAGAAAAGCAGAGAACCAACAGCACAAAAGTAACATGACAAAGTTGAACCAGTACATATGTTATATCCATCAATGTAAATGGTCTCAATTCACCTATTAAAAGAAACAGATTGACAGAATGGGTCAAGAAATAGGATCCCATATGCTGTATACAAGAAACACATCTGACTCAAAAGGAAACTCATAGACTAAAAGTCAAAGGATGGAAAAAAGTATTCCATACAACAGGAACCCAGAAAAAAGCAGGGGTAGCTATTCTGTTTGCAGACAAAGTGAACTTCAAACCAAAATATCAAAAGAGATAAAAAAAAGTCACCACATACTTGTCAGGGGAATAATTCAAGAAGAAGAGCTAACAATCATAAACATATATGTACAAATATAGGAGCACCCAACTATATAAGACAAATATTAGGAGACATGAAAAACCAAATAAGCAACAACACAATTGTAATAATGGACCTTAATGCTCCAGTGTCACAAAGAAATAGATTAAAAAGTCAGCAAAGAAATAACATAATTAAACAAAACCTGTGAACAAATGGACTTGGTAGATGTTTACAGAGTTTTTCCCTGAATGATATCAGAATACATACTCAGCTGCACATGACATTCTCCAAAATAGACCATATATTAGCCCATAGAGCATTCTTAATTACATGTAAAGGTATTTAAACAACCTCATGCGTATTATCTGACCATAGTGCACTGAAATTGGAAATCAGTGGCAAAAAAATGCAAAACCTGCATACATACTTGGAAATGAAATAAAAACATCCTGAATAATCAATGCATTACAGGTGAAATTAAAGAAGAAATTAAGCAATAGGTACAGTTCAAAGAAAATGCAGATACAACATACTGAAACCTGTGGGATGCAATGAAAGTGGTCCTAAGAGGGGAATATGCAGCAATAAATTGTCACATCAGGAAAGCACAAATAGACAAACTAATGTTACATCTCAAGCTTCTAAAAAAATAGGAGTAAGTAAAACCCAAAGCTCACAGAAGAGAGGAAATTATAAAGATCAGAGCAGAAATTAATGCAATTGAGACTAAGAAAAAATACAAAGAATTAATGAATCAAAGACCTGGTTTTTTGTGAGAATAAAAAATTGATAAATCTCTAGCCAACCTTATCAAGAAAAAGAAAGAAAAAACTCAAATGCATGCAATAAGGACTGAAAGGAGAGAAATTACTATAGATGCCATGGAAATTCAAAAGATCATGCATACCTACTTTGAAAATCTTTACTCACATAGGGTGGAAAACAGAAGAAATGGACAGATTTCTAGAGACATATGAACTACCAAAGCTCAATTGAGAAAATATAGCAATTTTGAATAACCCAATACTAGCTATTGAAATTGAAAATGAAATTAAAAACTTACCAACAAAGAAAAGCCCAGGTCCTGATGGATTTGTGGCTAAATTCTATAAGAAATTTAGAGATGATTTAATGCCAATGTTCCTCAAACTCTTCAACGAAATTGAAAGGGAAGTAATCCTCCCTAACTCATTTCTGGAGGCAAATATTACTCTGATACCAAAACCAGAGAAAGACCCAACCAAAAAGGAGAACTATAGGCCAATCTCACTAATGAACACTGATGCAAAGATTCTCAATAAAATACTGGCAAATAGAATGCAGCAAATCATCAAGAAGATTATATATCATGACCAAGTAGGATTTATCCCAGGAATGCAGGTTGGTTTAGCATACTCTAATCAATAAATGTGATATATCATATCAGCAGAGACAAAGACAAAAGTCACATGATCATTTCAATAGACATAGAAAAAGCTTTTGATAAAGTCCAGCACTTATTCATGATAGAAACCCTAACTCATATATAGTATCTATCTTAATCTCATAAAGGCCATCTATGACAAACCAACAGCCAACATTATACTAAATGGACAAAAACTGAAAGCTTTTACTCTAAAATCAGGAACAAGACAAGGATGCCCACTATCACCACTCCTATTCAATATAGTTGTGGAAATACTAGCTAGGGCAATCAGATAAGAGAGAGAAATAAAAGGAATAAAGATAGGAAAGGAAGAAGTTAAATTATCACTATTTGCAGATGACATGATACTCTATATAGAAAACCCAAAAAACTACTAGAGGTAATAAACAAATTCAGCAGTGTAGCTGGATACAAAGTAAACACTCAAAAATCAATAGCATTCCTGTACACAAACAAAATCTCACCAAGAAAAAAATTATGGAAATATCGCCTTTCACAATAGCATCTTAAAAAAATGAAATACTTAGGAATCAACCTAATCAAGAATGTAAAAGACCTATACACCGAAAATTGTACTACTCTAAAAAAGGAGATTAAAGAGGAAATTAGAAAATGGAAGAATATTCCTTGCTTTTGGCTAGAAAGAGCCAACATTGTGAAAATGGCCATACTCTCAAAACTATTATACAGATTTAATGCAATCCCAATCAAAATGCTATTAACACAACTTATTGATCCACAGAAAACAATTCTAAAATTCACTTGGAAAAAGAAGAAACCTAGAATAGCAAAGGCAATTCTAGGCAACAAAGGCAAGGCAGGAGGAATCTCAATCCCTGACTTGAAATTACACTACAAAGCTACTATAATAAAATCAGCATGGTACTGACAAAGAAATAGATCTGAAGATCAATGGAACATATTAGAAGATCAAAAACAACCACAAAGATACTCATCCACCTTATATTTGACAAAGGGGCTAAACATGTTCCCTGGAAGAAGGATAGACTCTTTTAAGAAACGGTGTTGGAAAAATTGGATTTCCACATGCTGAAGACTGAAACTAGATCATGACTATCACCATGTACTAAATTGAAGTCTAAGTGGATCAAAGATATAAATATTAAAACAGAAACACTAACTCTACTGGCAGGCAAGGTAGGTAGAAGTGTTGGAGACATATGGGTAGGCAAAGAGTGCATGAACAAAATGCAAACTGCACAGGAAGTATTTCAAAGACTTAACAACTGGAATCTCATATTGTTAAAAAGTTTCTGCACTTCAAAATAAATCACCAACACAGTGAAAAGAAACCCAGTGAATGGAAACAAGTTTTAGCCATCAGTCTTTCAGACAAAGGACTTACAAAGAACTGAAAAACACACATACAAAGAATTGAAAAACATCAACTCCCAAATTCAAAGACCCTCTCCAAAAATGGACATCTGAGATGAATACACATTTCTCAGAGGAAAATATACAAATGGCAAATAAATACATGATGAAATGTTCACCATCACTGGTCACTGGAGAAATGCAAATTAAAACAGCATTGAGATTTCACCTCATTCTGGAAGGAATAGCTGCCATCAAGAAATCAACTGATAACAAATATTTGCGAGGCTGTGGGGAAAAAGGAACACTGCTGTACTGTTGGTGAGAGTGCAGACTGGTGCAACCACTATGGAAATCAGTGTGGTGATTCCTCAAAATAATAGGGTTTGAAGTTCCATTTAATCCAGCTATTTCCCTCTTGGGTATTTTCCTAGAAAAATTAAAAACATCATGTCACAGCAATATGTATGCTCCCATGTTTATAGCAGCACAATTTGTAATAGCTAAATCTTGGAAACAACAAAAATGCCTACCAACCACAGAATGGACGAAAAGGATATAATATTTTTATACCATGCAATATTACTCAGCTATAAAAAAGAATGATCTTGAGAGTTTTCTACTTAAATGGTGGCAACTTGAGACTATCTTCATAAGTGAAATAAATCTGACTCACATTTGTAAATATTGTATTGTATACCTAGTGTAAAAATAAATCATAATAAAAAAGTAATAAGTCTTCCTTATAGTCTTATTACTCTTTGGAAGAGTAATAAGATCCAAAATGTACAACAGATATTGTAAAAATGAAAGGGAATGAAAGTGCTCAAAAGGAAAGAACAACTTGTAGGTATACACATGTAACTGTTTGTATGTTTAAGTGTATAAGATAGATAACCATACTAGTACTTCTCTGTTAGTTCATCAAAAAGAATAGTTTGTGCTGTCATAGTTTTTTTAAATTTTATTTTAACAAGTGTAAAATTAAACATAACAAAACAGATCAGAAGAAAGCAATGTAAGAAAGCAGTGTCAAAGCAAGACAATAGGAGATCTTCACTGCCTATCATATTGTCTCTTGTTTTCTTAAGTAGTTGTCCATATCTTCACACACAATGAATTCATACAAAACAAAATAGCATAAAACTTATCAATACAGGATGATGAAGGCATTTTAGGTCTTCAAAACCAGACAATAGGGAAGTCAACGATGGCTGCCATAATGTCTCTCATTCTCTTCAAAATAGCTGTCCATAGCTTCATGAACAGACAAAATAATTCTGAACAAAGAACAAAGAACAAAATAATTCTGAACAAAACAGACTAAAATAATTCTGAACAAAGAATAATAGTATTACTGGATTTCAGCATGATGATACAGAATCAGCACTGGGTACCTTAGTGTCTCTTTTTCTTCAAAGTAGCTGTTCATTTCATCATGCATTATATAATTGATTCTCATAAACTGTTTAGAAGAAGTTCTCCACATGTATGAGTCTCTACATGTATAACTATCCTTTCTATATTAGAGGGGAAAACAAAACAAAACAAAACAAAACAAAACTTCCTAGAAAAACACAAAACAGAAAAGGCAAATAAATAGCAATAGCAAACAGCCCAAAACACTGACAATATAGGCCTTCAAAACAAAGTGGTATGAGCATAACTAGGGTTGTTACTTTACATAATTATCTTCAAGAGTTCCTCCGATCACCATACATTAATGTGCACAGTTGTTCCAATCCTATGAATGTTAACTATTTTGTTTCAAGAACTTACAGAATTTGTAGCACAATTATCTTAGCTATCCTAATAATTTTAGACATTTTTTCTTTTCCTTTCCTTTTTCTTTTTCCTCATTTTCCCTGAGATATTATTTTTTCTCCTTTGAGCAGATTCTTATCCTTTCACTGTTTTTTTTCACTTTTAATGAGTTTTTATATCTTATGTACTTTTACCATTGCTTATACTAGGGAGACTATATGGTATTTACACGTGAGTTTGATTTATTTCACTTATAAGTATGGTCTCGAGTTGCATCCATTTACTTATAAATATCTCAATGTGATCATTCTTTATATGGTGATAGGCACGGGTCTACTTTTAGTTTTTGGCATATGGATAGTCAATTTTTCCAAAACCATTTATTGAAGAGACTATCTTTCTTCCAGTGGACGTGTTTGGCCCCTTTGTGTTTGTAGTTGTAATTGTATCTTCTAATCCATTCCATTGATCTTCAGGTCTATTTTTATTCCAATATGATTCTGATTTTATTGTAGTAGCTTTGTAGTATAACTTCAAGTCAGGGACTGTGATGCCTTGCCTTTGTTGCTTAGAATTGCCTTTGCTATTCTAGGTCTCTTCTGGTTCCAGATGAATTTTAGGAGTTATTTGTCTAGATCAGTAAGATATGCCAGTGGTATTTTGATTGGGATTGCATTAAATCTGTATAACAATTTTGGGATAATGGCCATTTTCACAATGCTTGTTCTTCCTATCCATGAACAAGAAATATCTTTCCATTTTCTGAGGTCCTCTTCATTTTCTTTTTTCAGGATATTATAATTTTCCCTGAATAGATCTTTTACTTTTTTTCTTAGTTTGATTCCTAAGTATTTCATTTGTTTGGATACTATTGTGAAGGGTATGTCTTCTCTTCTTTCTCTCTCAGTGATTTTTTTTGTTAGTGTATAGGAATATTGATTTTTGAGTGTTGACTTTTTATCCATTTGTTGACTTGCATATGTTGAAGCATCCCTGCATTCCTGGGATGAATCCCACTTGGTCATGGTATATAATCTTCTTGATGATTTGCTGCATTCTGTTTGTCAAAATTTTATTGAAAATTTTTGCATCTGTATGTTCTTTAGGGAGATTGGCCTGTAGTTCTTTTTTTTAGTTGGATCTTTCTCAGGTTTTGGTACTAGAGTAATATTTGCTTCCAGGAATGAACTAGGGAGAATTGCTTCCCTTTCAATTTCATTGAAGAGTTTGAGGAGTGTCGGCATTAAATCTTCTTTGAATGTCTTGTAGAATTCCGCAGTGAATCCGTCTCGACCTGGGCTTTTCTGTGTTGATAAGGATTTGATTACATTTTCAATTTTGTTAATTGAAATTGGGTTATTCAGCAGTTTTCCATCTTATTGACCCAGTTTTGGTAGTTCATATGTTTCTAGGAATGTGTCCACTTCTTCTGTGTTATCAAGCTTATGAGAGTAGAGATTTTTGAAATACATATTGATGATCTTCTGTATTTCCACAGGGTCTGTAGTGATTTCACTGTTTTATTCCTTTTTGCATGAGTTTGAGTTTTTTCTTTCCTTTTTAAAAATAAGGTTGTCTAGGGGCTTATCAATTTTATTTATTCTTTCAAAGAAGCAGCACTTCGATTCATTGATTCTTTATATTGTTTTGTTATTTTCTAATGCATCTTATTTATCTGTTCTGACCTTTATAATTTCCTCTGTTCTTTTGACTTTGGGCTTGACTTGTTCTTCTTTTTCTAGATGTTTAAGGTATAGCATCAGGTTGTTTATTTGTGTTTGTCCTGTTTTCCTGATGTGGTAGTTCACTGCAATATATTTTCCTTTGAGGACTGTTTTCATTGTGTCCCTCAGGTTCCGGTAAGATGTGTTTTTGTTTTCATTTGCTCATAGATATTGTTTAATTTCTTCTTTAATTTCCTCTGTGACCCACTGATTGCTCAAGAGTGCATTATTCAACTTCCAAGTGTTTTTGGAGTTTTTTAAGTTTCTTTTATCATTAATTTCTGGTTTCATGGTGCTATGATTTGATAACATGCACGGGATAATTTCAATTGTTTTGCATTTACTTAAATATGTTCTATGGTCTAGTATATGGTCTATTTTAGAGAATGTCCAATGTACTTCTGAGAAGAATGTATATTCTGATGTTGTTGGGTAGAACACTCTGTATATGTCCACCAAGTCCATTTGTTCACAGGCATGATTCAGTTCTGTTATTTCTTTGCAGATTTTCTGTCTAGTTGATCTGTCCCTTTGTGTCAATGGTGTGTTAAAGTCTCCTGTTATAACTGTGTTATTGCTTATTTGATTTTTCATTTCTGTTAATATTTGTTTTGTATAGCTGGGTGCTCATGCATTTAGTGCATCTATATTTAAAATTGTTATCCTTTCCTCTTGAAGTTCCCCAATAACTAGTATGTAGTGACCTTCTTTATCTCTTCAGATCATTCTTGGTTTGAAGTTCACACTGTCTGCAAACAGAATAGCTTCCCTTGTTTTTTTTGGTTCCTGTTGCATGAAGTATTGTTTTCCATTCTTTGACTTTCATTCTATGAGTTTCCTTTTGGGTTAAATGGGTTTCTTGTACACAGCATATGGTTGGATGTTGTTTCTTGATCCATTCTGCCAGTCTGTTTCTTTTAATTGGTGAATTGAGGCCATTTACATTAATGGTTATAACTGATATATATTGGTTTACTTTTGATATGTTATCTTTATGTTGATGATTCTTTATCTTTCCACTTTGTTTATTGTTTGCCTTGCTTTGTGGTTTTTTTCTGTATATCTAGAATGTCTTTCAGTAGTCTTTGCAGGGTTGGTTTGGTAGTCATGAAGTTCTTCAGCTGTTCTTTGTTGTGGAAGTATTTTATTTCTGCATCCATTCTGAAAGAGTTTTGCAGGGTACATAAGTCTGGGTTGGAAATCATTTTCCTTTAGGATCTGAAATACTTCACTCCATGCTCTTCTTGACTTCATTGTGTTGAGAAGTCTGCTTTCCTTTATAGGTGATCTGTCTCTTCTCTCTAGCAGCTTTTAATACTCTGTTCTTATGTTGGATTTCTGGAATGTTGATTATTATATATCTGGGTGTAGTTTTCTTTTGATTATGGTTATTTGGAGTTCTATATGCTTCACTGATCTGTATGTCAGTTTCTATTCTCAAGTTTGAGAAATTTTCAGCTATTAACTCTTGACATCACCTTCTTTTTTATTTATCTCTATCAATCTTATGTTATTTTTCTTTGCATCATCTTGCAGATTTTGAATTGTTATTTTCTGATTCCTTGTTATTTTTAAAAGATCTTTCCTTTCCTGTTCACTTGCTGCAATCTTGTCTTCGAGGTCTAAAATTCTATCTTCACTTTCATTGAGGAGGTTTTGCCAACTTTTGATGGAATTTTTGATTTCCTGTATATCTCTTTGAATCTGCTTCATGCATTCTGTTTGTTTCTTACATTGTTCATTCAGAGTTTTTATCTTTTTGCAGTGTTCCTCTAACTTTTTATCTATGTCTTCTTTAGAAGTGTTCAGCATTTCTTTCATTACATTTATCACTTCTTCTTTTACCTGGGAGATTGTTTCTGATCTGAGTTCTTTTATAGCTTCCCATAGTTGTTTCTTTACTTCAGTTGTTATCATTCCAGGAATTTTGGGTGAATGGCTTACATTTTCTTCTGTGTCCATGTCTCCTAGGCTTGCTTGGGTTGGGCTAGAAGTTTGAGATTGCATTTTCCTCTTTTGTTTTGTCATTTTCTTATATTTCTGTGTTTCAAGCAATGTTCCAAACCTTCCCCCATGTGCTGGGAATCACCTGGCCCACCTTTGGCTCCTGGGGCAGACTGCAGGCAACTGCTAGTTGCTTGGAATTCACTGGGTATGACCTAATTAGGCTTGTAGGGACCTCCAGTGCATCCTCTGGTGAATTGGAATGCTGAAAGTGGTCTTACAGCCTGGGAGCAATGTTCCAAAGCTTCCCTGTATGCTGGGATTCAACTCTGCACATTCGGCTCCTGTGATTGAATTTAGGCCCCTACTAGCCACTTGGAGGTCACTGGCCATAGTCCATTTAGGCCCGTGGGGACCTCCCATGAGTCTTCTGGTGACTTGGAATGCTAGGTATGTTCTTACTGCCTGGGAGTGATGTTCCAAATCTTCCTTGTGTGCTGGGATTCAACTCGCCCATGTTCAGCTCCTGGGACTGAATTCAGGCCCTGCTAGCTGCTAGGAGGTTACTGGGAATGGCCCAATGGGGACCTCCTGTGAATCCTTTGATGATTTGGGTTGCTGGGCATGGTCTTACCACCTTGGAGCAATGTTCCAAAGCTTCCCTGTGCACTGGGACTCAACTCACGCATATTTGGTTCCCAGGATTGAATTCAGATCCCTGCTAGCTGCTTGGAGGTCTTGGCATGGCCTAGTTAGGCCCGTGGGGACCTCCCATGCCTCTTCTGGTGATTTGGGTTGCTGGGTGTGGTCTTACCACCTAGGAGCAAGCTTCCCTGTGCGCTGGGATTCAACTCACGCAAGTTTGGCTCCCAGGACTGAATTCAGGCCCCTGCTAGCAGCTTGGAGGTGGCTGGGTGTGGCCTGTGCTGTCATTGTTTGATTGTTCATTTTTTATGTTTTGATTTTGTAACTTGAGCAGCTACTTCTAAGATAACGATGTGTAATATATTAAATAGTGTTGATTTCTTACTGTTTTTTAAAAATTTTGTGTTATTTCTACCCTTTTTACTGTTTTGCTTTTTAAAACTAAAAAATACTCTGAAATTAGTGGTGATGGTTGCACAAGTCTATGGATATCTAAAAACCATCAACTAAAGATAGTAAGTGAGGGGGTTTTGTATATTAATGGAGTTGTTAAAAATATGTCACAGACATTTCACAGGCCATTACATTCAAAACTAGTATACTCATTTATGTACTTGCAAAAACAATATCCTATAGTTCATAGACTATAAAATTTTATTATATTTATTTTCATTACATTCAGATTTTTCTCAACCTCAGTTTTTTAATTATCAATGCTCTAATAAAATATTACCAGAAGTGTTCTAATTATTTAGCTAGAATTGTTGAACCAAAGTACATGTATGCATTTAATTTTAGTAGATGCTGTCAGATTAATTTACAAACAGAAAACAGCAATGCATCTGAATACCAGTAGTACACAAGACAATCTGTTTTCTTATAGCCTCGCCAGGACTGTATATAATTAGTCTTTTTAACTGTTGTGAATATGTTGATAATATGGCTCAATTACTGTTTTAGATTGAACTAAAAATGTTTAGTTAGATTGAACACATTTTCATGTATTAGATATTTAATTTTTCTTGTATACATTTTATTTTTTAATATTTTGTACTTTTTAAACCAATATAAATGGTTTCCTACTGTAGCTTACCTATTTTCTCCATTACACTGCCATATTTTTTATCCCTCGTCTTTATTTTTGGCTTTGCTTTACACATTTTGCATGTGAACATTTTCAGTTTTTATGGGCAATGATCTACGTAACTTTTCTTTTTTGGCTTTCCTGTCTTACTTAAAAATTGCTCTCCTTCACCTCAATCCCTAAAATTATATTAGTTAAAATTAGAGCATATTTTCATTTTACAATAACTGTAATCTAAATTCTTTGTCTATGATACAGAGTAACATTAACACTGAATTTTTTGACATGAAGAGCCAGTTACACCAAGAAGGCTTACTGAATAGTTGCTCTACTCCCAAACTTGAAATGGGACTTCATCTCCTTGCTTCTGTTCTATTCAAGACATCTGTTCTTATAACCAACTCTCTCTTTTATAACTTACAAAAACTTTTAGACTTGCCAGAAACTCCTTTATAGCCTCTGTTTGCATCACTTTAAGGTCTTTTTAATCTTTTAACTGTGGTTATGTTTATTCTTATTCTCTTAATTATAATTTCACAGGAATTGCCTGTCCTTATTGGCTCAGTGCCTTTATGTTTATTAAGCTATTGTCTCTAGGCTATCATATGCTTTTTAAGTTGCTGTAACAAAATAGCATGGACTGGATGGCTTATAAACAGAAATTCATTTTTCACAGATCTGAAAACCAAGAAGCCTAAGATTAAAATGCTTACAAATTTGATGTCTGGTGAGGGCATACACATTCATAAATGGCTATTGTCTCATTATGTCCCAATGTTGGAAAGGGCAAGTAATGTACCTCAGATATCTTTAGAAGGCCATTCTTTATGAGTTTTGTCTCCATGTGCTAAGTACTTCCTGTCTTAATCATTTCCTGTCCCTGAGATACTCATGACATAAAGGAGGAGAGGGTTGTTTAGACTCATGGTTTCAATGGTCAATGGTCCACCAGCTCTAAGGCAGAAACAGAAAGGCAGAGGGATATAGCAAAAGAAAAGATGGTCAACCCATGGCAGTCAAGTGACAGAGAGAGAAGAGAAAAGGTGGGGATAGGAACACACCTTTCTAGGTCACGTCCCAGGATCTGCCCCTCCAACAAGGCCATACCTCCTAACAGCACATTTAGCTGCTGAACTTATCAGTAGATGAATCCACTGACAAGCACAGCACCGCCATGAGCCAATCACCCTCCAAACACACATCAGACTTTTAGGGGACACTCCAGATCTGAACCATAACATTCTGCTCCTGGCTCCCCCAAAATTCCCATATGTCTTGCATCTAATTATGCAAAATGTATTTAGTCCAACTCTAAGAGTCACCAAAATCTTTGCAACTCTAGCACTGTTGAAATTTCTAAGTCCAAAGCTTGCTCTGAGACTCAAAGCAAACTTTTAGTTGTGAGCCCTTGTAAAACTTAAAAATTTATATATTGCCAACATACAATGGCACAAAGTAAATATTCCTTTATAAAAGAGAAAAATAGAAAGGATCAAAGTAAGATCAAAATCCACTGGGACAAACATTAAATCCTGTAGCACCAAGTCCAGCATTCGGGGCAAGGCGAGGTGAGATGTGGATTCCAAGGGCCTGACAAGCCTGCTCCTGTGGCAGGGCTGTCACAGCCCTCATGGCGTCTCCCTCAGGGTAGCGCTGCTCACTGCCTGCTGCTCCCCTCTGTAGATTGTGTTCCACGTTCTGCTTTTCCAGCTTCCCAGGACCTCTGCTGCACTTTTGGTTTCACTCACAGCTTCATGCACTGCTTTCTCAGGGGTGCACTACCTGGCCTACCAGGCCTTCTTCTAAACCCCTAACTCTTTACATTTTGCATGTCCATGAAACAAACACCATGTAGATGACACCAAGGTTTGATGCAAGTTGTAGTTGTAGGTAGGCCTTCCTGGATCCAGCTGGAGTGCTTGGCCTTCCCTGTTTTACTGGCTCAGTTTTCCAATACGTATTTATCAAACTCTCTTAATTATTTTTATTAAAATAACAAACTATTATTTTTATTAAAATAACATTTTTTTTCCTTAGTGGACCACGATGGAGACTTCATACATTACTTAGTTTATCTTAGTTATCTGTCTCCCTCTCTCTTCTTTCTCTCTATAGGTACAGTTAGACCGAGTGAAAGTGGTATTAAACATAAAACTCAGGACCTTGCACATGATAGTTAAGTGCTCCATCACTGAGCTACAACTTCCGCTTGACTACTACTAGTTATTTGGCCTTGCATATCAACAATTATATAAACAAGGACACCTCTGTTAGGGTAGTAGGGATGGTGTGAGCTTTTAGGGGGTATCAGGGGAGTCTGTTTCTTTTACCCAAAAAGAAGATGCCAAAACATCAAATTCAGAAGCTTAAACATTAATATGTATTTAAAGCAGTTAAACAAAATAGAGTAAACATTTTGGCACTCCTTAGCATGTCTTTCCTACAGAAGTTGTTCTACCAGCCATAGATTTTATGTTTAGTAGTATTGATACAAGATTCCATTGTCTATATGAGACTAGCAACACTACAAACTTCAAAACCTTGCTAAAAATCCTGACTCCCACTCACTGAAATCTGAATACTGAAACAGCAATTTTATTCTACAGGACAATATTAACACCTGTGGACCATTAGATACATGTGGTCTGTAGGGCCAGAGTGCAATATTTTTATTTGGTTTTTAGAGAGAATCTTAATTTCCAAAGCATTAGACAGAATCTGTTTGTTGCTAAACAATTAGACACATGTTGGCATGCATTTCCATGCAAGCCCCACATTAATCACAGGCTGTTGTAATCTAAATGCTGATTGTTCTGAAGGATGGAGAAAGTGCATCTGTGTTTCAGTGAATCCCATGCATTCAAATTGCCTTAGAACAATGGGAGTTAAATCATGGGAGCTAAAATGAAATCTCTGTATACCTGGGAACACCAATATGCATGAGCATAACCCCCACATGGATGTGCCTGATAGAAAGATGTTTTTATCTTGTTAGGGAGTGCACATTAATGCAAATTTGAGAAAGAGAAGTTAAAATCACTGGGCAATTCCATTTCTGAACTACTTACAGACTTAGAAAATATCACATAGCCTTTATAAAACTGTAAGTTGCATCTGATTTGAACTTCATTTGAAACTCCAGAGTATGAGAGAACTTAGTATCCTATTAAATACAAAAGCTTAAATGAGTATTCAGCACCCAGGAGGCAACTGACTGACAATACACAATCTCACTGAAGCCTGAGTAGGTACACAGCAGCACAGTTAATCAAAACTCTGCTCAGCTGCCAACTCCTTATGCATTCATCAGAGTGCAGCAGAGAGCCCTCAAGACAGAAAATTCATATGTCAAAAATTCAGCGCTGCTTTCCTTGACATTCCAAACAGATTAGTGCATGACAAATTTCTGAAGTCCAGTCACTGGGCTGGCACAAATCAATGGTGGAGATGACAACCTACTCTGTGGCACCCATTGTCATGGCCTCTTGTCCCATCAGAACTGGCAATGCTACCACGGAGGTTACTGGAGTTATATTATCTGGAAATATTTTGTTTCAGACAATGTGACAGGAAGTGAGAATATGTCTACACCTCACTGGCACTTAGAACGGGGAACCTATCCAGCCTTCACCACGCAGCAATACTCATTCCTCTCCTGACCCTTAAATCATCATAGTAGGGGAGTGTGTCTGTTTTGAGAAAATAAAAATCTTTTGTTCTTGGTTTAAATCTAAAGGCTGCTCTCAGTAAAACTTTACATACAAAAAGGTACATACCGATAATTGTAGTATTGTCTCCCCTACAAATATATCTCCTTCCTCGTCAGTACCTATTACCTTATAAGCATGTGGAGCTGTTCTCAGCCTTTTCACTTCAGCCTTTATCCAATCCAAATATAAAGTTTTATTTGACGGCAAAGGATTTCGGTGAGGTGTGCATGATTCCACTCTATAGTTTTAACCCAGAATCTCTTTTGTCTTGTTTTGCAAAGCACTTATGAACAAGTCTTGAGTGTCTCAATTGACAATAAACTTCTCAGAGCTTTACTTGTTTGTTTTAGATTATGTGTCCTGCTAATGCCTTTAAAGAACTTAAAGAACTGCCTTTTCTTCCTCCAAATTGATTTTCTGAGCACTTACTGTAGACAAAGAGCTCACAAACTACTGAAGAACACTTAACGGGATGCGCTCATGTTCCTTCTCCTTGGATAGAGATCTAAAACCGTAGCTTTAAAGCACTGTTTCCAGGGCAGCACAACTTTGAGAAAAGAGCCTCTGTGGCAAATACTAAAGTACCTGAGATTGGTTTACTAAGGACAAGCAAAATGCTCCCCAAGTCTCTTCAATTCTTTCATCTGATAGAATGCCATGAGACAGGAACCCACACGGACATGATTGCAAGAACCTCTTCATACCCCTTGTGAGCTTGTGCTGGCCGGAACAGCCTGTGCTTTCATATCCGCCTACCCCCTGCCTCCCGTTTGTAGGAAAAGTGATGCCTCATTTGAAAAGTGGTTTATGGTTTTCAATAGACTCATCAGACACAGTCTGAATTTAAATACTTGTCACTATGTACATAGCACTATAGTAATAGAGGTTTAGTATCCCTGATTTAAAATGCTTGGGATTAGAAGTATTTCCGATTTTTTTCTTTGGATTTTGGAATATTTGCATGTATGGAATATCATGAAGATAAGACCTAAGTCTAAACACAATATTTATGTTTCATATACACTCCATACACATAGACCGAAGGTAATTTCATACATTTTAATATATCCTGCATTTTTTCTTTTGTACTATAAACTGAACCTCTGACACTGAGCTGTATCCCCAGCCTCACCCCCACCCTCACCTTTATTTTCAAGCAGGGTCCCACTGAAGTGCTAAGTTCCCAGAGGGCTCACACTTACATCTTTGGCCTTTGCCTCCTAGAGTGTTGGGATTAGAGGCAGGTGCTACCACGTGCAGCTTGCACTTGCATTTGGATTAGAATTTGTCATATGGGCTCAGATGTCCAATTTCCTATTTCTGGCATTAAGACCATGCTCAAAAAGTTTTATATTTTGGATTTTTATATTGAGGATACTCAATGTGTCAGTCCAATAAAATAAGATTCATAAGAGCCCACCTGACTTCATCATAGTCTGAAGTAGATTATAAATTGTAATTCCAGGGAAAATTTATTGGAATTCTGCAACTAAATTCCAATCTACCACTTCCAATGCAATCCACAGTGAGAATAAAGAGATAAAGACATATCTGCAGATGTGGGGAGCAAAGGGGATCCTAAGTCCAGTAGGAACAAAGGCTACCTGGAAACAAAAGCCATCATGACACAGGGCTAAACCTGGGTTTTATTAATTCATGAAGATGAGAGTGGTTTGGGGTCGAGTGACTGTGAGAATGGTGGGAACTCTGTGACTACTGTGAGCTGGGCTAGGTAGGAGGACTGAAATCTCTTCGGCGATGTACAGAGAGGTATGCAGAGAGTATTGGTTTGGGTAACAGGTAGCCTCTAAGTTTAGAGGAACCGCATAACACGATTTGAGGAGGTATCTTGTGTTTTGGGTTGTCTGCTTCAGCTCTGCTGTCTGGCCTTACATGCCCTGGGACATCACTGCCTCTTTCTCTAAGCTCAATCCCAGCTAACAGCAAGACATTTTGCAGCCTAGCTCACACTTAATAATAGGGAGCTATAGACAAGGCATTACTGACCTGTTGCTTTGCCTCAAAGGCTACACATTGGTGCCTCTGCTGGACCCACTTGCATTACTTAAAGCCAAAAGAGAGGGCAGAGCATTTCCCTAGCCAGCTCTGTACACATCAGTACATGGACGTAGGGTAAAGGTGAATCAAAACGGAGACAAACTGGGTTCTTTAAGGGGGACCTGTCCCAGTGGTCCTCCACAGGGTTGAATAAGTCTCAAATGATTTCCATGTGGATCATTTAAAACAGAACACTCTAAATACATGTTGGCTATTAATATTTCTGATTACAATCTAAGAGGCAAATTTGAATAATTGCCCTTTTAGGATGAGAAAACTGAGGTTTGATGATGATGAATTAATGGTTAGGAATCAGTTTGTAGGCTTCAGCTCAGGATGTAGTCCGGAACCTAGACCTTCTGCCTCCTAATCACCTGCTTGTTTCACGTGTCTACTTTAACAGGGTGCCTCGACTCTTGCAGAGGGCACACACCTGTCTTAAGTCGAGTACCCTCTATCATACAGCTAACGATAACACTGTGTTGTTTTTCTGTTATTTCCTTCAACCCGTACTACAAGATCTTGCAGTAAGTGATTTTATCATTTCTGTATGACAGGCAGGGAAACTGAGGCTTGTGGTCTACCAGAGAACAGATATAAACAGTCAGACAGTCTCCTCTTAGGACTTTCATTTTGGCTAATGAGCACTGGAACAAAAACTTGAACCCTGACTATCTCGTTTCAAAGCCTGAGTTTTTTGGTTGCAGTCTGATTGTCCAGTGAGGATACGAATGACCATGTGTGTAATATTGACTTGTTTCTCAGTCTCTAGTACCTACCAAAGCAAGTCACAAGTGAAAAACAGGAAGGCCATGTAAGAGTGGACTGAGTGCCAGCAACCTTTGGCAGGTGTGTGAGAAAGGTTTCAAAGACTATATAGCTTATGATCTTGGCTGATTTTAAGTGATATATTTTGCACGTGAGCAAGGAATTCTAGGGCAGATCTACTTAACATTAACTTTCTACATTTTGCTTTGCCTATTAGCATTACAAGATCAAAAGAAAAAACAAGTTTAGAGTGTTCCAGAGAAAGGTAATTTCTGACATATTCCTCTCCTGACCTGTCATTAGGGTTTGTGGTAAAGTCTTCTTTTTAGGCCTCATATCTTTATGGACCCTTTTTAACTTTTTAAGGGGGACTTTTGTGTAGACTGCTGAAGGTCCCTTTCTTTTCCCCCAGTGCCTTTCATGCAGCCTAAAACTGGCAGTGCTACCTTTAAAAAGCTGAGGTCATCTTTAAGAAAGAGGATATGACATGGCCTTGCAGAATAGTTAATGCAGAAGTTGCCTTCACTAGCCACAAGAGTGTATCAGCTTCCAAAAATGTTGCCTTTTGAAATCAAGACAAAGAACTTTTTAAAAAAATGACAAAGATGGTTTAGAATGGGAAAACATGAATTTGAGTCATATCTTTGAAGTATACTTACAAACCACCATGGATCAGGGTTATGACCTGGAATCTATAGAGAGCCAGTCTACCACAGGAAAAGAGCATCTTCTTCATGGAATGCCATAAGTCTGTTAAATAGACTTCTCTGAGAGAGCTGTACTTACTACAGCAGTTGTTAAGTAATTTATCTAAGTTATGGTATATGGTTAGAAATTCATCACACAGAACATACTGTAGATCGCCTTTTAGCCATTTCATGTTTAAATAATGAAGGTATTCTGTTCACTAAGATATACAGATGGCAAACTACATTTGGAAAAATGCTCAACATCTTAGTTATTTAAAAAGATCAAATTAAAATAATCACATGCTAAAATCTCTCAGTTTAAACTGACCAAAAGTTTTGAGGATGGAGAATAGCTATAATTCTTATAAACTGCTATATAAAATGTAAATATTATACATGTGTATAATGTAAAATAGTGTAACCACTTTTTCTTACCAAGTTCAGTATAAACTTATAATATATTCTAGTCATTCCTCTCCTAGTTATTTACTGAAGTGAATGGGCATGTCCACACAAAGACTTGTATTCAAATTGTCATGGCAGTTTTTCTTCCATAAGCACAAAATTGAAATAATGACAGTGTCTGTAGTAAGAAATAGAAAATACTTGGGAATCAATTTAACCAAGGAAGTGAAAGACTTTTTTTGGTTGTCTTTTTGAGACAGGGTCTCACTATGTAGTTCAGGCTGAACTTTTGTAGCCCAGGCTGGTCTTGAACTTAGACCGAGCCTCCTGCCTGCCTCAGCCTCCTGAGTGCTGGGATTACAGACATGTGCCACCAATACAGGTGTGCACCACCAAGACTTTAGTACTGAATTTATAAAACTTTAATGAAATAAACTGAAGATACAAATGGAAACACATCCCAGGTTCATGAACTGCAATAATTTTGTTGAAATATTCACACTTCCAGAAGTGATCTATAGACTCCATGCAATCTATCAAAATTCCAATGTCACATTTTATAGAAATATTTTCAAAATGCTAAAGCTTGAGGAACCCCTCACTCACATACAGAGCCAAGGCAACCATGAACAAAAAGAACAAAACAGAGACACCACGCTACCTTATTTCAAACTATTCAGCAAAGCAAAAGGAATCAAAACAACACAGTTATGGCATAAAAACCAATACATGCAGAAGTGGAACAAAACAAGCTAAAAATGATCCCACAAAATGCATGCTCAGTTGATTTTTGACAAAAGAACAAAGTATAAACACTGGGGGAAACAAAAATCACTTCAGTAAATATTAGGGAACCTGGATAGCCAAATGCAGAAGAGTAAAATTATATCTAATCTCATTCCATATATAAAAATTAGCTCAAAATAGATCACAGTCAAATAAAAGACCTAAAATTGTCAAGCCACTAGAAAATAAGGAAAAAAACTAGAAGACATTGTTCTGAGCAATGATTTTTAAAAATTTGATCCCAAAAGCACAGCAAAAATAGAAACTGTGAAACAGGATCACAGCAAAATAAAAAGCTGCCACACAACAAAGGAAATAACTGACAGTGAAGAAATAAATATTTGTAAGCCATAATCTGATGAAAGATTAATATTCAAATTATACATTCAAATATTATTAAAAGTATTTAAGGAATGCAAAACAACTGTATAGAAGAAAATAATATGATTAAAAATTGACAAGATACTTACAGAAACATTTCTCCCAACAGCCACAGTTTAAGTTGAGAAAGGTTTAGTGTAGCTCACAATTTCAGGGGTTCAGTACCTGGTCATCTGGCTCCAAGGCAGGAATATCATGGCAGAAAGGCACAGTGGAACAGAATCTCCCACTTCATGGCAGCTGGGAACAAGCACAAGAGAGAAGCATCTGAGAAGAAAGGGTCAGGGACCAGATATAGACCATAAGGTTATGCCTCTGAGACTCATCTGACACTCTCAAAAACGTGCTTTATTAAATCCTATGTGTGGCTTTCAGGTCAATCAAGTTAATAGTTTAGCTTAACTGTCAATACAGCATTACTAATCATTAGAGAGATGCATATTAAAATTTGCAATGGAATATTATTTTACCCCTGTCAAAATGGCTATTATTAAAAAATACAATAAGTGTTGGTGAGGATGGGGAAGAAAGGGAACTTGTACACTTTTGGTAGAATTGTAAACTAGTATAGTCACTATGGAAATTATATCAGAGGTCCTTAAAAAAATAAAAATAGAATTGTCATATGATCTAGAAATCCCACTAGTAAGTATTTACCTCCCCAATTTAAAATCTATACCTGGAAGCACTATGTACCTTCTTATGTTCTTGTAGAATTATTCACAATAGCCAAGGCATGGAATCAACCTAAGTCTCCACCCACAATAAAAGAGCAAAGAAAATGTGATATACACACACAGGGGAATATTAAGCCTTCAAAAGGAAAATTTGTTACTTGTGACATCATGGATGGAATTAGAAAACATTATGCCAAGTAAAGTAAGCCAGGCACAGAAAAAAATGCCAATATTTTCACAAGTAGAACTTAAAACGACTTCAAAAAATAGAGTAAAATGTAGTCACCATAGATTGAGAATGCAGAGATGAAAAATCAAAGGGCGTTTCTTTGAGAAACACCACCCAGTGTGGCAAACATTGTTAATAATGTACCATACATTTAAAATTACTTCAGTAAATTTCAAATGTTCTTTCCACAATATTTGAGGTGATGGATTTGTTAATTAGATTGATTAGTTATGTGGTACTCATAAATCACCCTCCCACTTTAAGCTGCATAAATATGTACAATTACAAATGCTTCAATTTATAATTAATCATTAATAGATAAATGAACTGTATACCTATGGAAAGGAATGTGCAGAAATAAACCAGAAAGAATTATTTGTATATGCAGCAGCATGGACTGTTGGAGTTGCTGAAGCTGAATACATGTACAGGGCTGTGGCGTGGCCTGGGCATGGCTGAACTGAGAATGAGGAGACGCTCAGGGAGCAAGAGAGGCCACAGCTGAGGCCACCTAGCGACTTTCTAGCTAGTTTTCCTTAATTAACATCATCTGTTGCTCAGAGGGCTCCTTGGGTCCCTCTCATGATCCTGCTCAGGTTTCCTGCATTTTCCACTCAACAGCTTCCTTGTTTGGAATAAATATGGTCTCCAAGAATGGTCTGTTGGCTATCAGTGTTATGAACTCTGCAGAGGATTTTAGGCCTCTTGGAGCCCTAAAGATATTGCTGCTTGTTTCATTCCCTTGGGCCTTCGCCATGCACCCATTTTGGGGATGGAGGATCTCGGCACAGGCCCCAGTGATGGATGAATTGTAAAGTCATCATAATAACTTTAAAAAGGTTGACCAAAAAAACCGACATGTTTTGCTAGTATAGTTCCTTTTAAACTGTAGAAAATGCTGAGAAATTTATAACAGAAAGTGTACAACTGTGGTTGCCTGTGGATGGTGGTGTGGTGAGAAAGTCTTAGAGAAACATTTTCAGGAACAAGAGGAAACTTTTGAGTGTAAAGCATATGTTCATTATCTTGATTGTGTTGACAGTTTCATGATCATGCAAACCCATCAAAACTTATCAAATTATACACTTTAAATATGCAAAGTTTGAGGTGGAGATGTAGCTCATCAATAGGGTACTTACTAAGCAGGCATTTGGTCCTGAACTTTATCTCCAGCATTGCAATGAACAAAGAATAACATGAAACTTATGTAGGTTCAGTTTTTCTAAATTAAGCTTTAAACCTTAAATTCATTGTATCTGAGACATCACAATGATGCACTATGAAGATTTTGACCTGTGTATATTTTCCAAATTTTTTAAAAAATGAATTTGCATTTATGATTAATATTTGAGTGTTTTTGTCTTTTAACATGGAAATGTCTGTGCAATTCTAGTATCAGTATAAATCTTTATATTCACAAATTCCTGCTGCTCTATAATGTATCAGTCACTTAGTATCTAATCCTTAGTATTTTATCCACATGACTTGTTCTGGCTAATGAAATATGACTATATTTCAAAATTGTTAAAGAGTAGATTTTAAATGGTTTCATCACAAAAGAATGACAAATGATAGCTTTCTAAATTAGCCTGATAGGGGTGCTGGGGATATAGCTCAGTGGCATAGCACCTGCCTGGCAAGCACGAGGTCCTGAGTTTGATTCCTGGTAGCTACCGGAAGAAGAGGAAGAAGAAGAGGAAGAGGAAGAAGAGGAAGAGGAAGAAGAAGAAGAAGAAGTGCTAAATTAGCCTGACATAATCACCCTACATTATAAACTTACCTCTGACCCATAAATATATACAATTAAACTCCAACTCCAACTGACATTGTTACCTGACATCATTTACAGAAATGAAGAATGGAAAGCAACTTCATTGGCTATAGCCTGATTACAATTTAGTTGTTTATAATCTCATCAGTTAACTGGCTACAGCCTCTTCTGCAACCAGCCAAACTCAGTCACTAGGATTAGACTGTACTGGCTTGGTCCTTTGGCTCTAGTGCAGATGCTCAGCCTGAATCCATGGTCTGCAAAACCTTATTAACTACAGATAGTGTATTATTCCTGAACTGGTGCTTGCCTGCACTGTTACCAAGCTGAGGTCTATATATAAGACAATGTTTTAATATAACCTTTTGATATGATTATTATCTAGTGTTTGTCCTGTCAGGGTGAAAATCTTGACACCACCAACAATAAAGCAAAGCTGGAGGCCGAGGACTGATGGCGCACCTCCCCGGTGGAATACGCACGGCAATCTTTTTACTCCTTCTTTCCCTCTTTCTCCTCCTCTCCTCCTTTCAGTGAGTATTTATCATGCATGTATTGTGTGTCATTGTGCTAGATGTAAACAATGGTGAAAACAGGGGGACTTTAGAGTGTGTAAAGCTTTACAATTTATTGAGGAAAACTAAAACATGTCAGCAATTTGTATTTTATAAGCTTTGATAAAACTACATAAACAAAAAACTCAGCAAAGTAATTGTCAAACTGTAACAGTGTGGTGGTGGGTTGTATAGGGTGGACAGCAAAAGCTGAGAAAAATCACATTTTTCCATGGAAAGGGAGGAGACTGTTTTAATAAGCTTTGAATGTTGCCTTTTTTTACTCAAGGTAACATTTGCACACATTGAGAAGCACGGGTCTTAGCTTCCCAAATTTCATTCAGATAGCTTTTTACGCCCATATAAGCACAGTCCAGTCAGGATACAGATCATTTCTGTCTCTCTGGAAAGCTCTTCATGCCCCTTCCTGACACCCCTATTCCTAGAAGAAATGACTAGCGCGACTTTCATAATCACAGGTCAGCTTTCCCTGTTCTTCCACAGCACTTGTCCTTCTTTCATTATCTTTAGTCAGCAGGGCCACATTCTTTCCCTGAGGCTGGTGGGCCATCCCCCCCACCCCGTTCACAGAATCCACAACCCCTCTTCTAGCCCACTGCAATTTTATTGCTATGTTTTTGCTAATTTGCTCTTGAGGCTTCTCTGTGGAGAACTGACAGTAAACCAAGACAGACACTCCCTAGCTGACGCAGGACCAAGATCAAGCACCAAGTTAGGTTTGGGTGCATCACTCAGGTGAGACACAGCAAGGAGACAAACCAAACTGCATAGAACAGAATAAGTGTTACATTTCCGAGGGAGGTTAGGGGTCCTAGCAGGAGGCTGAGGCATCCAGTCGCTCAGATGTTGGATGGGGAGCAAGAGAGGAGCTGCGGTGCTCGCACAGGCCTTGTTCCTCAAGCTTCCCTGCAGAGGTTGTGGCCTGGTTGCTTTAAAGGAAACACATGCTGAGCAGTGGGAAATGTTGGGGGATGCTGTCCATTCTTACTGATTTATATGGCTCGGATATTGTCCAGTAGGTTTATCATGGTCAGCAGCTGTGGGATGTGCTGGGTTTAGGTTCGAGGAATCAGGACCAAGTGGGCTCTACTGCAGCAATGCATGGATAGGGAAGTGACCTACAGTGAAGGTGACACTGCACAACATAGCTTCAAATAGCTTATGTCAAGGTTAAAAGGTAACACTGAGGCAGCCACTAGATTATGCAAATTGATAGTGCTGCCACTTTCTGCTTTTCTCTGTCCTCCCAGACTACAGCTTCCCATACAGAAGGACAGATATCTCTGGTCACTTCATAGGACTGCAGGCAAAAAGCCCTGCTGCTTGCCTTTCTGTTTGAGCCTGTGTGTATCTGCCCATCTTACATGGGGAATTGTGTTCTGCAAGCAGATTGCTAGACCCCAAATGTGATAGGAAATGCACAGAAGGTTTGCAAATCATTACTTATACCTACAGGGAGAGAGAAACAGATGCCATTTGAGAGGGGCCTGATTACAGAACATGTTTGCCAACAGTGCACCTGATTGGCATGTGTGGCTCTGCAGCCAGACCATCTGTTTTTACTAATGCAGCCTCAAGTGTAGTGCATAATGAGGTTGGGGTCAGGATTGTTTTGTTCTAGTCTATGGTTTATGTGTGCCACCTCCAGCTAAGTGAACAGTGGCAGGCAGGGCCAAGACCAGGAAGGCAAACAGAACTTCTCTGCTGAAAACTGTCAGGAAATAAGACAATAGGCTCCATTTGTGTCTCTAAGGGATCTTAAGGAATGAAGAACTAGTGTTGCGGACAGAGAGAAAGGGCAAGGGTTACAAGACTGAGTACTTAAAAATGAATGATATGGCTGGGCATGGTGATACACACCTGTAATTCCAGCACTTGGGAGGCTGGAATTATAGGCCAAAGGATCACTGTGACTTAACAGCCACCCTGAAATACAAGGTGAGTTCAAGTTCAGCTTAAAGTGCACAGCAAAACTCAATTTCAAGAAGACCAAAACCAAACAAACAAACACAAGTATCACAAGCAGGAAGGACTTTAAAAATAAAAGGAACATCAGAAGGGGACTGAGAAAGGCAGAGGTATCAATGTCTCTGACTCGAGGGTAATAATTCAGCATTTGGAAATGGGGTCTTCCCTGCCTCCATCCCACTCCTGTCTCTTGGGGACCAGTTTTGCGCAGTGCATACTGGAATGATAGACCATTAGTCTGAAGTAATCAAAGCACTTATTGACTTGATGATTCCTTCTTATTCTTGTGCCCCTCTAATCTTGCCTTTATACCAAAGCCTGAATATGATTCCTGATACGTTTTAATTGATTACTTGGGAAAATACCTGTAGATTTTTTGGGCAAATAATACGCTGCACTTGCCTTTACACAGTATATTGGATAAAGTTTGCCTATACCAAATTTTATGGAACTCTACCCAAGGCATCCCCAAATGGTCATTGATAAGTTACATGTGAGTAATGCAGCATTTCTCAACAGCTCTTGGCATCCTACCTCTCTTGATAAACATAAAACACACCTCCGATAGTGTTATTCGAATCTTAAAATCAGATAATGTGACTAATAGCATAGTCAAGCCAACATAGCTTTAGAGTATGCATTTTCAAATCACATGCTTGTGCTCCGGACATGTTGCTTGAGGAGGGTGCCCAGTATCACTCCCGAATAGCCCAAAGCCCAGACTGGAGAATCAACAGATTAAGAAGGAAGACAGCCAATAACAGCTCTGCTTTGAGCAATTTGTCTTTCTAGGATTTAAAACTAAGTTAAGAACGACTTTATATTTATTCTTTGGTGTCTTCATAGATATATTATTTTGATAGTTATATTCTGCCTATGTACTGTTGTGATCTTATGAGATTAAAATATGTGCTTGTCACTCAAAAAAATATGATTTGAGGAGGTTTACACTATTGAAGAAAAATTATTCCAAGTACCTTGAATATGCAGCTAAGTGTCTCACAGACTGATGGTGTGGTGATGGAGTGACCCACGTCCTCCTTCATAAAGACTTCTGAACATCAGCTCTGTCATTGGTTCTCAGTCAATGAGTGTTTTGAACTATTACATGGTTGGCCATCATTGCTTAGCAGTGTTTGTGCAGTTATCTTGATATTTAGTGGCTTCTGCTTTTATAATTTTATAAAAATAAGTTTATAGTGGGAGAAATGAAATTGCTGACATCAGCATTATATAGCACGATTCTGATCAGCTCAACCTGAGATGATCACTAGATGAGCTGAAGCAGTAACTTTTTAGCCTCCATTAGATGCCTGATGAACTAAACTGGCTGACTGTATTTGATTGTCTCCTAAGGCAGGATGCAATAAAGGCTATAGATTCACGGGACTAAACCTCTCCTCCTAACACTGCGCTAATACACACAGAGTTCTTCTCTTTGACTTTCAAACAGCCTCTTTTGTGTGCATCTTAAGAACCGATTACATAACAATGATGGGGCTGTCTTGCGTATCTTCCCCTTTAGGAGGGATTCTTCAAGTTACCACCTCCTTTGTGGGGTTGCCGTACGGTAACACTGGCATAACACATTACAAATAAATAATGTTGCCATAAGTGATATTCGATGTATTTAATAATTAATCTAGATGTTCAGAGCTATTGGTCTCATTGCCTTGTAGAGAAGAAACCCCTTGAGAAAAAAAACTATGGTATCTTGATGTCTCACAAGGCCTTTTAAAGTAAAAACATCTTCTTAATTTTTTTTTCCGTATTGAATATGGAACCCAGGGTCTTCACATTGAATGATAGACCCTTTTGTTTTTTATTGTGAGACAGAATCTAGTGAAATTGCTTAGTCTGGGTTCAAGTTTGTGATCCTCCTGCCTTAGCTTCCCCCAGTGCTGGGATTACAGATGTGGCAACACTACACATGATTCTTACATTCAGCAAATAGTTAATAAAGGCTGTACAAGAATTCTATATTTTATGTTTGGACCATCACTACATGAAAATATCTCTGGTGAATTCTATATTGCAGGAATGTATGAATCAACCTAATTTCTAACAATGTAATTCTAGTCATAAAACATGAAAAATTATTTTCCTGTTGCCTAAATTGGTGTATCAGAGAGGTTGGTGAGCTTACATTGATTTCTTTTTTCCTGTGATCAACTCTACTGATATTAGTTGGAGTTCACTAGAAGGACAGAATCAATAAAATATATGTATAGTTACAAAAGGGATTCATTGAGTAGTCCTACACAGTCAGAAGGGAAGAATAACAGTGGCCATCTGTGAAGAGGCTGTTATGTTTGTGTTTGGATGCTCCCTCAAAGCCTCCTGTGGTCATGGTGGGGACAGGCTTTTTCAGAGATAGCTGAATCTTTTTTGTGATCCATTCGTAGTGCAATTCTGGGATTAAGGGTGCTTGGATTAAGGGTAAGTGATTGCTGGATCACTGATTGGGTTGGCATCCACCTTAATTCCAGCAGTCTGGATTTAAAAAGGAAACAAAAAGAGGCTTGTTTCCCTTGTTTGCTCTTCTTGCTTTTGCTGTCTTCTGCCTCCATGAACTGTTGCCCCTCTGTCATGCCACCCTGCCTTGAAGCCAGCTGATTATGGACTGAAACCTCCACAAACTATATGTTAAATAAATCTTTCCTCCTTTACCTTTGCATCTTGGGGATTTTGTCTTAGCAACAAGAGAAAAGTAACTAAAAGAGAGATGGAAGAATCCAAAATATCTCTGTGTGCTGATGAGTCAGAGGATCCCACAGCAGTCAAAGATGAAGGCCTGCAAGCTCAGTGTAGAATCATAAGTGTGAGTTTGTGTCAGAAAGCTGAAGAGTCTGTGTTGGAAGATTGCAGAATCTGCACTGGAAGTCTAAAGGAACTGAAGACCGGTGTCCAAAAGTGATGGCAAGGACTAGAGCTCCTACGAAGGGAATGGGGAGACATCCTACTACGTTCTCTTTTTATTCCATCTAGGCTACAAGCCTGTTGGTCAATGCCACCCTAATGGACGTGGGGTTCTCTCTTCTCAGTTGGTACTCTATCCTTCACAGACACTCCAAGAGCATTACTAATGTGCTATGTGGTGCTCACTCTAGATAAGTTGACGCATCACAGCTGAAGATCACTTCCCCTCTTCTGCCTCTCTGCTATAGCCTCTTGTATATTCTCTAAATCCTGGGCTTTTAATTTTTTCTTTCACATTATTTACAACACTCATAATATTGCTGTTGATTGTGATTTCACTGACTAGTGGATCAGATTTCCAGATGGTTTAACAGTAGAAATACTGTTGCCATGACAAAGAATAAGCTGAAAAGTTTGCTTATGCAAAGTCACTTGTCGAATGAGGGTGCTATGATGGTTATTTCGTGTGTCAGTTTGAATGGGTCAATGAGAATTGTGATAATCCGGTCAAAGTCATCCTAGGTGTTTCTGTGAGAGCATTTTGGATAAATTCAACATTGAACTACATGGATAGACTGAGTAAAGCAAATTGTCCTCTCTAAAGTGGATGGGCTTCATTTGATCAATTGAAGGCCTGAATAGAACAAAAATGTTGATTCTCCGCTGAGTGAAAAGGGCTATTTTCTCCTGATTGTCTTGAGCTGGGTATTAAGTATTTTCTTCCAGACTGGAAGTGAAATGTCAGCTCTCCTGGGTCCCAGCAACCCTCTCTCCCATGCTGTGCGACTGTGCTTGGCTATGCTTCACATTGCTATACACTACAATAACCCCCCAGGAGTCTACAACTTATGGGGAAAATCCATGCTTGTTTTATTATGATGTCACAGAGAGCAAGGCAACTTAAGAACCATGGAAAGGTAAGTGAATTCAGCCATTCTCATTTTTAAATCAGAAAGCCATGTTCCTTGTCCTGATGCCACCCTGTAGTGATCATGACATCTGCTTCCTACTGATTTCTCTCCCTGTGCCTAGTAATTCTTAGGGTACTGCCATAACATTAATCCATTGCTATGTTCTTGAGAGAAAAGGAAGTTGGTACCACAGGGGAGTAACTGAAGGTAGACAGCTGGAATTTCCAAGGGGGACCTTGAACACATCAAATTTTTAAAGATCTTTGAGTAGATCATCAAGTTAGAATGAAGATGCTAAAGGCCATAATGTGTGTGTGTGTGTGTGTGTGGGGGTTTTGTTTGGTATTTACTATATCATATTGATACGTAATTACAGAATAAACACTTCAAAACTTTATTTTAGAGATTTACTAAAATCACCTATATATTAATGAATCTGAGATGATACCTTCCTGAATCTCAGGCAGGTGACCTAAAATTACACCCAGAAACACATTACATCCTCTAGTTTGTACAGAATAAGCCCAATGCAGTATTTATAATCTATAAAAAAAGATGTTCATGGTCCCTAAAGATTAAAAACACCTCTTAAATCAGTGATAGTGAACCTTTTAGAGCTTTCAGTGATGCAAACAACCCACTATCTCATGTCATCCACCTGATTTAACCGTAAATGTTACCTGATGCTTTTATTGTCCACAAATAGCAGTGAACCATCTCAGTGCTTGTGGTCCTCACACAAGAAGGTGACAACCTGGGCCTGGCTTCACCTTTCTGAGACCCAGTCATAAGCCACCAAATCCTGTAACATAGTACCTGCCTTCAGTGTGTAGTTAAAAGATAACTTGCCATTCTTAAGCTATGTTTTTAATATTAATAGATTATATGATTGGAATTAGCAAAATCTCATCACAAACTCCATTTTGTCTAGAGTGTTTGAAGAATAAGACAGTCAGGAACATTCTGGTTTTGGAAAGATTCTATGCATGCTAACGATAGATTTCCAATTATACAAAAATTATAAATCATTAAATAGGAAATTAAATCTAAAATTACCAAATACATTTATGTCAGTTTAATGATTTAAGACAGTTGTGACATCCCCAGGGGGAAATAGAATCCTCTGTGATGAATGTCCAAAACTAATGTTTAAGCATTTAATGACCTTGCAAATTCTAGAAATTGAGTTTTGCCTAAAAAGGTAAAAATTCAACATCATCAATTAAATTCTAAGATAATGTGTTTAAAGCCAGACAGAAAAGCTAGATGTAAGTGATGAAATAATGTCTTTATTCATCTAAATACTTCTTAGATTAAATTATTCAATACATCACAAATGATCTTTTTGTCTATATGGAGGCATGATGCTAAATGGAACAGTTATTAATTCAAAATTATTACCTAAATCATCTTTACTAAATACTAAGTAGAATATAAAATGTGAAACAAAAAATTCTAGAGACATATTATTGGTTATGTTTCCTAGTAGTTTTGATTTCCATCTTTTTTGGCTTAATATTTTATGATGATTTCATTTTGCTTCTCAGTTCAAACTCTATCACCAAATCTACTTAAAATTAATAAGGGAAGGGTTAGCTTGGATACTTGATTCAATTTACAAGGTGTAATGGAAAAACAGGTGAATGTTTAAATTTAAAATTAAAAAAAAATTTTTTTTACAGTAAAGACACATTGCCATTAAATCCTCTTGAAGTACTTCTCCCCCTTCAAAGGCCATCCATGGCTCTTGCCTCCTTCTAAGGCAGTTCTGGAAATACTCTTTTGTGTTTCAATTATACTATCCTGACTGCCTCAATGTTCTTACCTGATTTAAAACATTTAAGTTTCACGGTCATTCTGACTTTGAGGAAGAGCCAGAAGTTGCACAGGGCCAGATCTGGAGAATAAAGTAGCCAAGGACGCCGTAAAGTGTTATAAGCCTTCCCCTGGATGGCACTCAGCAGTAGCACTCACTGAATTTTGATTGCACCTGTGAAAATGCTCACAAAAGAGGACTTGTAGAACTGCTTCAGAAAGTAGAAAGAATGATTGGAGAAGTATGTGTGAAATGAGGGGTAGTATATTGAAGGGAGCTAATGGTGATGTGTTTTCTACCATAATAAAGTTTTAAACATTTAAATGTTCAGCATATATTTTGATAACACCTGTAGTTGAAGGCAGGCAGTATTAGGTTTACAAGAAGCAAACATGGATGGAGAACTGTAAGTTCTCTCACTGATCCCAGTTTTGGTGGTGGTATATATGTATGATGAATTCAGCCTACTTTTTTGCAAATCAGTGATCTTCCAGGTAGAGAGGATACATTGTGAGCAAAGTGCTATGTGCTTAGAGAATTCAGAGCCCAGTGCAAAAGACAAATAATCTCAGCAATCAAGAATTGTTGATGAAGGTCACAATGCCTTATCTGTAAACTTTTAAATCCAAACAGTTCTGAAAAAGAATAGACTTTTTAAAAAAAAATTCACTTGGCAATAAAACCTGCCCTAAACTAACATAAGACTATTTATAGTTTTTACTTATAGCACTTTATGTGCATATTTCTGAATTGCCCTTGTGAAGTATTACTGTATTTGATTACAATGTGCTGCTGCAGATCCCACTGCAAATTTACTACACTATCCAGTTGGAGGTACCACACTACCTTTCTAAAATATAGGAAAGTATAAACTCACCTGGCCCCAAAGATTCACAGTAATAAATATGGATCTGAACGACAGGGTGATTCACTCAGCATTACAAAACAAAGAAGAAAGGGATTAACCTGGTGTGAGTGTGGAGGAGGGTCGGAGAGGAGGAAAGTGATGCTTGATGTCACTCCCTAAAGTTAATATCAGTTAATATTGGACATGGAAGGTGAGCAGGAAAGGGAAGAGGTACCCTGCGCAGATCCCACTGTGGGTGTTTACTGTAATGGGGTGGTGATGAGAGACGGAGCAGGAGGGAGCAGCGACTGAGACATGGATAGTCAGTATTCTGATTATCCTGGTAGCACACACCATAGGTCAGACGGCATACCAACATTTAGCAGATGAAAATGACAACAATCACTCACTTTGAAAATCTGCACACTGGACAAGCAGTATTGGGGTAGCTTGTTTCTGCTTCATGTGGCATCACTGGGACAGTTCTACTAGGGCTAGAGAATCCACTTCCAAAAGGACTCACCTGCATGCTGGCAAGTAGGAGTTGGTTGGTGAATAGGACTTTAGTTAATAGAGGCTACCAGCTAGGCAGGTGCTTGTTTCTGTCCCATGAACCTACCCATGTGATTGCTTATGCAGCTTACATCATGTTAGGTGGGGTTATGAGTGAGCATTTCAAAGAGCCAGGAAATAGAACCTGCCATCCTCTTAGGCTTGGCAATAGGGACTGGCATATCATCACCTCCACCATAGTCTGTATTAAGCAACTGTAGGGGGAAAGAGACATAAACCTTATGTTTCAGTGTAGAGCTATCAAAGAATTCATGGCTATCATTAACATAAAACATATAGACTGATCAACACAAATAGGAAAGTCAAATAGAGATTGTCGAAGGGAGAATGGGGAAGATGTTCAATCACTGTATACATTCATATTGCCGTAGTTTGGATCTTGAATGTCCCCTCAAGGTCCTATATTAAAGGCTAGTTCCCCATAGGAGCACTAGTGGTTGAAACTTTAAGAGATGAGGCCTTCTGGGGAGTTCCTTAGGTCATGAAGGCATGTGCTCAAAGGGGGTGTTGGGGTCTTGGCTCCTTCTTCCTGTCTTTGCTCCCTACCCTGTGATAACAACAGGTCTTGCTCTATCTTGCATGGCCATCATGCATTGCCACAGGTCCAAACCAGGCCCAAATATTCATGAGCCAGAACTTTCAAAACTGTGAGTCAAAACAGACCTTTTCTCTTTACAAGTTAATTATCTCAAGTATTTTGTTACAGTGATGAAGTTAACACCTACATTGCCCATCAAGAAAGTAGTATTCCTAGGATAGAAAAGACAAAATAAGCTTAGTTGAGTTTAATATTATATCCTTTATTATATTTAGCCCTCCTTCCATTTCTACATCTCTGTTCATACACAAAAAACAGGTTGGTGATGAAGAAATGGTGGGAAGCTGTTTAATTTGAATTTCTTACATTCATATAATAGAATAAATCTCAGAAAATCACAGTACATGAGACATACACAGCTTGTTCATACTTGAGAGACCAACCATACACATCTCAACTCTGCATTCGGCGATGTCTCATTAGTAGCTCGAGTGTAGATACCTTATGAATATTTATGCCACAGAGACTGACAAATGCTCAAAGTTTTCCCTAGCCAAGAGAATGGGTTTACCACCATATCAATAGACATACATCATCCCGCCTTTCCAAGGAGCCATAAAAAGCAAAAATGAGCAGAGCCATACTTTGGAAACATAGCCAGATTTCTGAACAACTACTGCTGTGGTTTGAATATTGTTTCAGTGTCTTTTCCAAGAGTTCATGCGTTGGGAGCATGGCCCCAGCATGGTGGTGTTGAGAAATTAGGGACTTTTAGGAGGCAGACCCTAGTAGGAAGCTGCAAAACTGGATCCTTCCTGCCACTGAAGCTTCCCACCCTACATATGCTCTCTGTATCTCATTTTCAGTTTTCCCACTGTGGTGTCATCATGAGATTACACAGCCAAAAAGGCTCTTCCCAGAGCTGGCATGATGCTGTTCGTAACTTTAAGCTTCCTTAACTGTGAGCTAAATAAATTCTTTTATAAGTATCCAGCCCCAATATTTTGATACAGTAGCAAGAACAGACTAAAACTCATTCAATGAAGATAATTTGAATGTACAAATCAATGAATAATTAGTTTTAGTGTCAAGTGGACAAGCCTACTGTAATTAATAAGGTTAAATGATAAAGGTGGAAACAAGGCTGAACCCAGAGTGAGGGTTAAAAAAAAAACTCATCTGGGTTGCTAAGGAGTCTGGTGTTTGAGGAACCGGGGATGCTGGGGTGAGAATGCTGAGGGGAGGAGTGTGTGACCTTTTCCAGAGTTTGGAATGCCTGTCCACTGTGGGTTCCATTTGCCCTACTTGGAGCTAGAACTGCCATGGAAGAAACTTGGTGAACTACCTTTTCTCTTTCTGAATTTCCTTGAAGCTTATATATACTTACACACACATCTCAGCTGCATTTTCCCCAGGTGTCCTGAAGCTATAGGCAGTTTTCTTCTCCTTTCTCAGAAGCAGGCAAAGTAAGCTTTAGCATAGTGTTTCTGTGAAATGGGCCAGGTTGTTTTTAGAACACAATTCACTCCCAGATAAAAAAAACAGCCTGAAAACTGTAGACCAGAAGCTGCAATGTCAGATTCCCAAGTGTTTGGAGTCACAGTGGCTAGAGTGCTTTCTGTGCTGTTTGAGAGTAATTGCACACTTCAGTTCAACATAGAATCTGGCTGTCACCTTGAAGCCCGGAGAGGAAGCATTACTGTATATAAAGATAGAACTTTTCATTAGGTAATATTGCTCCAAAAAGCAATTACATTAGCTTTCTTTTCTACCTCTTCTCTTAATGGGCTTTGACTCTGTTCATCATTGATTATGCTAGCATTATCAACTGCTTCATGAATCCTCAGTTCCAGTGGATCTACTTCCGAGAGACTATGTTAAATAACATTTGCTTCCTAAACACATCTTTCCTATATAATAAAGCTATACTGGGAAGCGTGTGCCTCCAGTTCTTTAATATTCCCTTGGTATGATGTTATATTCCACATCTCTACTTAAGCTAAATATTTGCAAGCTGGATATGGGGGTGGATGGCTGTAATCTCAGCACTCAGGAGGCTGAGGAAGGAGGATGGCCATGAGTTTGAGGTATAATGAGTTCAAGGCCAGGCCAAATGACATAGCAAGACCCTGTGTCAAAAAACAAAAATGAAAGCAAAAATACAAAACAAAGAATGAAACAAACAATCCCCTCACACACACAAAAATCCTAAATATTGGCAGCTTCTTGTTTAGGAAATGCTTAAAAGTCATTTCTTCCCCGTCTTTGCTCCTTTATTTCCTCAACATAAAGGGAAGGTTTTAACTGCAAAATGCAAAGCAATGCATATTCTTTTATGTTTTGTTATACAAGAAATCAGAAGAAAGATGTCAGGAGGAGCAAAAAACACAACTGGAGAGGATAGTTTGAGGAGGGTGGTGTGGTGGTTGTTGCATGATTGTTACAAATAAGGCCTATCATATGAATGTAGAATCAGCCTAGACACAAAGATATTTCTTACCACTGATCATTGTTCACAAATCTGAGCATTCTTCTTACCAAGGACTTAATTGGTGAGGTTGAAAGGGAAGGTGAATTGGTGAATACTTTCCCTTTGGCCTGATGGCAGATCCATCCCATCCTCCCCTTTTCTGAGTGATCTAGAATGCAGAGATGTGTCAGTCAGACATAGAAAGAAGGTTATTCCTAATGATAATATTTCCTAGAACAAAAACATGGATTACAAAGGAAGCAGGCGGGTTAGTTACTAAGGTATAAACCCCTTCTCAGACTCATGGTAACTTGGTGGAGAGGCTCTTCCATTCTATGACGATGGACTCTCCCATCTGCTTATGCCTTAGAAAACACACAATCAGCCATCAGCATCCTTGCTGAGATCCCACCTGAAAATGGAGGGAAGAGAGTCTATCCAAGCCCATTACCTTCCAGTTTGTTTTATAGTCATGTTATGGGATAGCATAAAGTTTCAAAAGAGGACATAATAAAATCCCTCCCTCTTTGTATTCCATCAACAGAGGAAGAAGGGGGGGTTGATTATAGCCAAGAATAGTAAACAATATTAGAAAATTTTGCATGGCATACAAATAACTGTGAAAGAACAAAAAGATTAAAGCAGTGGGGTGTTTGGGGATTCGTTGCCTATGCAGTGTTTTCCAGAAATATCTGGGAGTTCAAAAATGACAGTGTATTTTCCTAGCCTGCTAATTCCAGAACTGGAACTTGGAAGGAGGAAGAGGCCGAGGGAAAGAAACAGAGACAGAGACACAGTAAGAAACAGAGAGCGAATGTGACAGAGACAGAGGGAGACAGATAAGAGCTTTTGTTTCCAGCTGTTCAATAGAAAATATTACGGTCTTCACCAAACAGCTTTTCATAAAACCCAAGTCAGAGTTAGGTACCTCTGATTATAATCATTTCTCCACCTAAAATTGGAAATAGTACTTTGCTACTCCCTACCACAGGGAAAACTTAATTGTATCGTGCTAATAGGGAGGCTCACCCCGCCCCAGAGCCACAGAGCAGACCCCACATCTCTGAAGCAGTGAGCAAGGTGAGCTCACAGGAAGGCTCTGTGCTAGATCTTTTGAATACAGAATATCTTTCCTAGCTGTGGCTTGGGGCTTTGAGACCCAGGTAGCTGTTTATTTAAAAACCTCCTTTCAACTAACACTTATTTTGTACCAGCATGACTAATTTGGGGTAAAACAGTAATTTATTATGGTCAAGCCTCATAGAGGAAGAAGCTAGATAGGAGAGAAGAGCAGCAGGAAAGATGAGACAGGATTCTTACACACCACACTGAGGAAGTTTGGCCTATTCTGTGACTGTTCCTTCTGCCTTCATATCCACATTTACTTCCACAAATACTGGCTGATACTCTACCACTGCACTACCAAAATAATATGAGTCACAGAAGGAATTGCTGAAAGGTCAAACTATGGAACTGACATGGTCCTGTAATGACTTTGAAAATCTTATTCTGGAAGGACTAATGTGAATGGAAGAGGCAGCCACAAATTTAACTTTGACATATTTCTTGTATTAGCTTTTTCCAAAGTATATCTCCAGAACACGTTTCTGAAAAATATCTCCAAAAACATCTTATTTAAAAACATCACAAACTTTGATGATAATATATCCAGAACTGACTGAAAAACTTTTTCAAAGATAATAGAAAGTTTTTTTAAAAAGTCACAAGAATTTGTGTTTCCAGTGAGAGATTCTGAACACCTATGCTTCCATTTAATTGTGTAAGAAAAAAAAAATTCTAGCTCTGGATTATACTTCTTCGTAAGGAAAAATGGAGATGCTTATATCCCAGGAAGTTGTTAGATAACTCATATTTGCTACATAAAGATAGACCAATGCAGGGGGTTTCTCAGCAGTAAAGACTGAAATCAGGTCTTGTATTGCCAGCTTTCAAAATAGCTCTTATAATATCATTTGAAGGTCTGTGCTATGATGTGGTAAAAAAAGAATGTGAAGAGAAGAATCCTTTTCATGAAGCTAAAATGTGACACTAGTGTTATTGCCACTGGAAGTGACAGGTATTTTCAGAATGAATAGACTCCACAGATGGATTAACTAAAGACAAAACCTCAAGGAAACATAATGCAGGATGCAGAAAAGAAGTTTACAATTGTATTTGGAAACTTTTAAAAGGGTATTTCAACGTAGAGTAGAACTCATACAAATAAAAACATGAGAGAAATCTTGGAAATGTGATATGCACATAATTATCACCCTCCCATTTTTGCCCACACAAAGCAATCCATTCAAAGAGAAGACTGGAGTTGGCTAGAGATTGAAAAATAGAACTGAAGAATTTTCCCCAGGAATAGGACAAGGACAAAAACTGGCTTTCAGAAATACAGGAGAAACAATAAAAGACAATTTTTGCAATTGTTGAAGGAAGAACTTTGTGAATTCTCATACGAAAAACAATCATAAAACAATTGACACAGCCAGTTTAAGTCAGAATGTTGATCAGTGTTACACAACACACTGAGAAGCTTTTATTTAAGAAAAATTACTAACTCTTGTTAAGAACAATAGGAACCTGTGTCATGTTAACCTGAGACTGGTGATATCTCTACCCTCCCTGTTCTGGCTCTGTGGAACAGTAATTTTTACAGAAGAGGGCTGGTCATAAGGGCTGAGGAGCTTTACTGCTGAACATGGGCTGACTACATTTGGTGGAGAAACCATGCTCCTGAGTATTGCTAAAAATAATAGCAATTTGGATAATAATCAAGACCATTTAATGTAACAATTAGCCTGAGGTTATGTAACTTTTTGCACCCAGAAGCAGATAGAAGACCATTCAAAAATTTAATATGGAAATTTGGGTTTTTGATAAGTTGCCTTATGTCTTTTATGTTGAGCAGGTTTTTTTGCTACAATGAAGTACCTGAGAAAAATAACTTAAAGGAGGAAAGATCTATTTTGGCTCATGGTATCAGAGGTTTCAGTCCATGGTTGGGTGGTTCCATTGCTTTTAGGCCTGTGGTGAGACAGAAAAATTATAGTGGAAGGGCACGGCAGGGGAGAGCTGTTCACTTCATCGCAGCCAGGAAGCACAGAGAAAAGGGAAGAGCCAGAGAAAATGGAGGTTGGGGATTAGATATAGTCCCAAGGTCAGGCCACCATGGTAAATTCCCTTCAGCTAGGCCCTACCTCCTGCTTCCCTCATCTCTCAGTAAGGACATCAAATTATTATTATCATCAATGGATTAATCCACTGGTGAAGGGAGAGCTCTTATGATCTTTCTACAGGCCATCTTCTGGACACATGAATTGTGAGAGGAGATTTTAGATCTAATATAACCTTGGTGGTTTTGAAATCTGAGAGCACGCTGATGTCTGTATGAGTGCTCAGAAGTTACTGAAAAGGCCTACGTACTCAGCAATGCTTTGAATGTTATGCCTTGAATGTCAGGTGAATACAAGTCAAAAATGATTTTAGACAGACGAGATTGGGCACATTCAGGGTGGTATGGCCGTGGACCACAAATGATTTTAAAACTATCCAAATTATTAATTTGTTCTTCAACTTGAACAGAGATCCATCAGTGAAGTTCAGAAGATTTTCTGGCTCAAGATAAGAGATACTTAGGCACAAAGTTTAATCCACTGTTTGTTCACCACTAAATGAAATCCAAAAATAATTAGAAGCTAAACAGAGAACTTCTGAATAATACATGAGTCAAAGAAGAAATCATAAACTAAAATATGTTTTAAACTGAATTAAAAGGAAAACATAACAAATTTTATGAGATATAGCTACAGAAATGATTAGATGGAAATGTAGAGATTTATAGACCCATACTAGATAAAGACAGCTCTCTAACCAATAGCCTAAGCTTTTACAGTAGGAAACTAAACAACAACAAACAAAAACAACAACAAAAATAGTGCAAACAAAACCTAAAGAAGTAAGGGAAAAATATAAATTTGAATAGAAATCAATGAAATAGAAAACACAAAAAATAAAGAAAAATAATTAAGGATTGGTTCTCTGAAAAGATGACCAAAATTGATAAACCATGATGAACAACAAAAGGACATAAATTATCAAAATCAGAAATGAAAGTGGGATTATTATTATTGATGTCACAGAAAGTAAAAACATTGTAAAGGAATACTAGGAATAACTTTATGCCAATAAGTTTGACAATCATATGAAACACATAAACTACTAGAAAGAACAACTTACTGAAATTGTCTGAGGAAAAATCTGTAAAAATGAATTAGCCATTACAAATCTTTCCACAAAGATAAGATCACATCCAGATGATGTTTTACTAAAAATTATATCAAATTCCTAAAAAATTAAATAATTTCAATGATTCAAAAATACTTCCAGAACATACAAGAAAAAAGATTTTTCAACTCATCTTCAAGGGTTGCATTACTCTGATAATGAAAACAAGCAAGGTATCACAGAAAATTATAGGCCAGTATCACTGATGACTGTAGGCACAGAAACATTCAACAGAATGCTCATAAACTGAATGCAGAGGGACCATACTCCCTGAGAAAGCAAAATTTGTCTCAGGAATTCAATATTAGTATGTTAGCTATGTAATGCTATGTAATAGTATTACCACAAATTTAGCACTTCAAACAACACACATTTATTATCTCACAGATTCTATAGGTCAAGAGTCAAGGCATAGCTTACTTGGGTCATTAGCACAGGACCTCACAAGGGTACAATCTGATGTCACCTGGGATTACGGTCTAGCCTGAGGCTGAAGTGGAGATGGATTTTCCTGCAAACATACTCAAGTTTAAGAAGTTCCTTGTGATTGTAAGCCCGAAGGCCTCACTTTCTTTTCGGAAGCTAGCTGCATTTTCCTGCCACGTGGGGTTCCTCAGTGTGACCACTTGCTTGCTTTTTACAAAGTCCCTAAGGGATATAGAGACTCCAGAAACAGATGGTACAATATTATGTAATGTGAATATGAACTTTCATACATGAACCACAGTTTCTGTGCACATTTATTAGGAGCAAGTCAACGGTTTTGACCATGTTTAAGGGTCACACAAGGATGAAATTGTGATGATCATCAGGATGTGGGGATCATGGTAGCACATTAAGATTCTGACCATTAAAGTTGACATAACATCTAGAAATCAACTAATATAATACTTCATGTTAATAAATCGATATTCCAAAATCAGTTATATTTCCATCACATACTGATCAGCAGCACAGAGTTGAAGTCAAGGAAATAATTCAAAGCTTGCAACGGTGATATATGTCTGTAGTTTCAGATACTTGAGAGACTGAGGCTGGAGGATCACTTGAGCCTATTTCTAGACCAGTTTGAACAATATCTATCTTATAAAAACAAATACTTAAGAATAAATTTAGTAACTTTAAATGTAAGACAAGCAATCTGCAAAACATTGTTTGTAGAAATTTGAAAAGATCTGAGTAAGTGAAGAAACCTATGTTTGTGGATTTGGGGATTCAATATTGTTAAGTAGTTCTCTCAAACTGATCTTTAGATTCTTAGTAACATAAACCTGACAAATTGTAGACAGAGTAAACTGGTCATTTCAATTATCTCATATAATGAGACCTCTAGAACTGAGCAGTTTAGCTTTAGAATGGCAGTTTCATGCCACCAGGAGCTCTTTATTCTGTCCTTGGTTTTAAGTGAACTTAATATCAAGGGTACAACATAGTTGCTCTATAATCACCATCATGTTTACATTACATGAAACAATAAAGGGAGACAGACCAAGAGCAAATATATAAGCAACCTAAGTCAGCCTGCACTTAAATTAGGTTTCCCAGAAATTGTCTCTAATGATTACTGCTTACTTCTCATTGAACAGATCTGGGTCACATGGCTATTACAACAAAGGCATCTGGTAAAGGTAGTTCCTTGATGGACATGTTAGCCACTGGAGTGTAATTTGGTTCTGTAAGACAAGTAAGGAATAGCTACTGGGTGGACAAAGAGCAGGATCTCATACAACATGTGCTTCACTCAGGTTGAACCATGTTATCAAGACAGGAATTTGTGAAAATGAGTCATACTCCAAATACTGAAAGCCAAAATGATTATTTTTAGGACAAAATTAATCCATTGGCATTTCATTAGTGAAACATGGAAATTATTGTCCTCTTCTGTTTAAGTGCTTGGATCAATTCTAATTTTAGAAAGTGGACCCTGGAATGCTTCAAATTGTTCAATTTTAAATTAATTCTGCTTTTGTAACATCTCATAAAAATGAATATAAATCAGAACAAAAACCTTCAGGATATAGCAGGTTTCACAGTTTCTTTACAAAAACAGCAATGCACCAGTAATCACAAAGCAATAAAGAAAAATTAGAGAAGTATATCATAAGGGAAGAAATAATGGAAACTATTAGAGAATCAAAGAGCAGAAAGACATCAAAAGAAGACAAATGGCTTCACAAATTTTATCACAGTTTCCTTAAAAATACAATAGTCTATCAAGTAGTGAAACCATTTAGCAAAGTTATTGATATAGACCAGTTATACCTTGTAAGAAATGAATGAATCATTTCTCTCTTACTAAACCCAAAGAAAACAGTAGAAACATAGAGACATATTGCCAATGAAAACTTTGAATGGGTGATTATAAAATATCCCCCTCAATGGAATGAAGAGTCAAATGAATATTATACCCTTCAAAGTAAATGTTGAGAGACGGCAGCATTACTCACTGTGACTATAGACAGTCTGTGTGCTATGTTTCAGAAAAAACTGAGTAAGGAACTTCCTCTTTCAGATTCTTATAGGTAGCTTGGAGGAGAGACAATGGACACCAGTGCAAAGATTCTAGAGGTATCACTGGGCAGAATTATGTGCTACAATCCTTAGACCTCATGGTAAAGAAAGGAATGCAGACTGTGTAGAATCCTAAGCATGATTGCTTCTTTTTGTTTGCAGAAAAATATTCCAAACAAAATACTAATCACCAGACCCAATATGAGCTGAGGAATATCATTAGTGAACTTGGAGGAGTGGCCAGGAAGAGAAACATGCCAACTCTAGGCACAAGTCAGACAATACACTTCTGCTTCTCCATCAGATTAAGCTACTCTCCTATTTTTGTTCCCTAATTATATCGATCGTTTTCCTATCACTGGAAATTTAGAGGAGGAGAAATATCCTTCACTGGCAATGTAAAGGAGGAGAGGCTTACTTTGGCTCATGGTTTCAGAGAGTTCAGTCCGTGGTGGTCAGTTAGTTCTAAGGCAGATATGGCAAAGTAGAAAGTTGCTCAATCCATGGTAGCCAGGAAGGAAGGACAGACGAAGGGAAGGAGTGTGGGGAGTGAGAGAGAAAGAAAAAGCTGAGGACAAGAATACACCCTTCCCAAGAATACACTCCACCCCAGTACCTACCTCCAATCAGGCCCCACAACCTAACAGAACGTTCTGTTATGAACACATTGGTGGGTTAATCCACTGATAAATATAACACCCCCATGTTCCAGTCACGTTCCAAAAGCCCCACCTCTAAATACATATTTTAAATCTAAACCATGCCACACTCCCTGAAACAGTTCCCTAAACATACGTCAGTCTTGAAGTGTAAAAGGAAGTGCAATGTGTTGATGTACTGCTTTCAGTAGGAAGCTGCCGTGTGAGACCTGTGACACTCTTGCTGAGGTAATTGTGGAATTTGGAGGTAGTTCACCTTTTAGCTAGCTTGTCACTGGGTAACCTCATAAGCAGAGCTCCCTGATAAGCAACAATGTTCAAGATGGTGAGAAATAAGCCTCTTTTTTGGAAGGACAAGGAGAACTGTTGCTTGTTCCTGTAATGTGACCTGCTGGCCTATCCTGACTGATACACTTCAAATCAAATCATCTTAATTATTCACTTATGGCACTGTTCATATCCATGATCACTTTATGTCTGTGCTTGTTTATTTTTTACTGTGCACTCCTGAAATGTAGACTTCATCTGGGAATGAACCTTACTCACTGATATATTCTGCAGAATCTAACATGTAATTTGAACAATAATTAGTGTTCACTTATATTCATTCAATAAACAAACACAATCTTTAAATATAACTTCTTTTAGTTAAGGAACTAACCAAAATTTTTAAATGTCTTTCCTGGGTATGTACCCAAATTCAATTTTTTAACATCTGTCAGCTATGTGACATAAATGAAATTATTTAATCATTTTTGTGTCTGATGCCTAAAATTCTTAATTTACAAGAATGAGGCTAATCATATAACTATCTCATAAGGTAACAGTGGACATTAACTGAATAATATAAATAATATATTGAAGCATAATCATATAAATTTCCTACTAAAAGTGATGCAAAATAGGTATCTTGTGCAATGTGCTTAAATGACAAACTATATTTTTTTGTTTTTCTTTGTGACCAAATATGTTCAGGCTAAGGAAAGGTACATTGAATTGATAGGCGATATATTTGTGAAGACCCCCTTCAAAAGGAGGAGGCAAACTCTCCTCTTTATTTTGTCTACTACTTAGAATATGTAAGTAATACGTGAGGCTCTAGCCATTATTTCCTTACATAAGATAAAACAAGGGTGGATACTATGCATGTGGAGCAGAAAAGCAGAACAAGCAGGTGATTTTCTGGAACTGCTGCACTACAGCTGGACGATTAGCCCTTGAAATTTGCCATCAAAATTCTTTCTTTAAGAGAACAAACCTCTACTTGCTTGTGTCATGGAAATACTGGTAACTAGCAGACAAATTAATGTTCATACTGGCTTGCTCCTGTCATATGTTGATAGTCTATTTCCCCAGCTGAGAGTGCATTTGTAGGTGTGTGTGTGTGCCACACACTTGTGTACACATACATCGCTGTGAAGATTTTTGTGGCAATGTTTTTTTTACTGGAATGCCTATTTCTCTGCTGAATGAAATGACAATATGTCAGATGATAATGAGTAATGTAAAGCTAGACAGTTTTCTTATTGGATGAGGTATGATCAAAAATACGGTGAATGCTTCAATTTAAAATTATTAATGCTTAAAATTAAAATTTAAAATTATTACACATTACCATTCGTTTCCTTCAGAATGCTCCTCCTTGTTTCAAACTCACATGTCCCATTACAACTGTCACTTTCTGAAGCCGTTCTGGAAGTTTTCTTTTGAGTCCTTAGTTCCGTTGCTGTGAATGCCTTATTCTGAACTGATTCAAACACTTACCTTTCATGGCTCTTCTGCCTTTGGGGAAGAGCCGACGACTGTGTGGGGCCGGATCCTGTGGATGAGGTGGGTGAGGACACTCCCTAGTGTTTTTACAAGCCTGGCTTTCTGTTGGATGGTGCTCAGCAGCAGCACTCATCAGATTTTTTCACATCACACCTATTAAAGACATAGAACTACTCAGAAAATAGAAAGAATGATAGGACAAGTGTGTTTGATGGAGGAGGAGTATTTGAAGAGGATTAATGGCAATGTGTCTTTTGATGTAATAAATTTTTAAATTTAAACACTCATCGTATATTTTGGTTACCCTTTGTACTCTTGCATCATTCATTCATCCATTTACTCTAGCAATTTTTACTAAGGAATTATTATACACAAGACTCTGTCTAAGCAATAGGAATCTAGAACAAATATTGTGCCCCTGTTAGTAAGGACATCAGAATCTAAGACAGCAACAGACATAGTTAACTGTGTGTAACACAACTAATGTAAAAAATGACTATACAACATACCTCGGTAATCTACTGAAGGAAAATACTTGCCCTCTGTGGTTGGAGCTGGGGGTATATTTTAAAGAAGAGAGCACTTAAATTGAGTCTTCAGTTATCTAACTGAGAAAGAACATTCGAGCAAAGGTTCAGGAATGAAGAGCACAGGTGAAGGGAGAAGGCAGAGCCTCTAGAGAGCTGTGAACACTCTAGCAACACTAGAACATGACATGGAAATTTTCAAGAGATGAGACCAGGAAGGGCAAGGAAGTATCAGATGAAAAAAACTAAGACTGAAAATTTCAGATATTCTCCTCTGATCAGTGTGAAGCCAATTAAAGAGGATACACAGGGAAAGGAAGAAGAGATTTGAGCTAATAGATCAAATTTGCATTTCAGAAATATCTATGTAATGGCAACGTAGAGGTAAGTTTGGAGGTGGACTAGCCAGGATTAAAAGCAGGGAGGCCGGTTTGGAAACTGCTGCAAGATTCCCAGAAGCTGTGGAAAGAGAATGCCCGAAGGAAACAACTCGATTCAGGGGGGAAACAGATGAAGAAGTTTGTAGGATGTGGCATATACAGAAGTTGGTGGAAGATTTGTTGTGTAGGAGACATGGCTGCATAGCTGGATCTCTTGCTTTGGATAAATGCTACTAGTTTTGCAAGACGGAGAAGCAAGAGCAGTTCCAATTTGTGGGTGTGCAATGGGTGACAGAATTTAGTCTCTTGCTTCAGAAGGGAAACTACAACCAAAGGCATCTTTCTTATACTCCCTCCCTACCTCCCTCTTTATTATTCTCCATGCTTTTATTTAGAGATTTAAAAATGGAAAAGTCAAGCAAAGTCCAAAGAGGTTAATACCCACTGTGGGGAACAATAATAAACACATTCATGGACTAACTGCTGTTTACAAGTTAAACAAACACAGTAATTTTTTGTTAGTAGGAGAGATTTTGAGTTTATTTTGGCCCATTGGTGTCTATTACTCAATTAAATTATGTTTGTGTTCTGTAAATCTTTAATTTTTCACTAGAGGAAAAATCAGCCTATGCTTTCTACTGGAAACTCCCCAGGAAGGCGTAGAGCATAATTTAAGCAAATTAAAAAATGAAATTAAACAGAAGCAGCAAATTAGATAATGGATTTTTTTATTTAACATTTAGAGCTTTTGTTAAGCCAGGATTCAGTTTTTTGTGATGTTATGGGCTGCTTGCTTTGGTGAACTTTACACTAATTCCTAAATAAAGCAATTCCCATTTGCAAGTTGCCAGCCGCCTCATCTTTTGGGTGCTGTTTACAGAGGCGTGGGCAGGGACCTCTTAATTACACAAATATGGGGAAAGAGGCTGCTAGGCTGTTCTCTCCGTAATAGCTCTCCAAACTTTTGGTAGGGAATAGACACATCGACTGACATAGGCCCTTGCAACTGCCTGTGAGAAATTCATTTAAGACCTCCAAATCATTTCGTTTCAAAATATTTGAACTTGAAATTTAATAGATGGTTTTGATGAAGTTTAAAGAAACCCAAAGGAAAAACTTTCCATGGGGGAATGAGGGTAGTCTCTGCCTCATTGTCTTTGCTGAGATTGTGAGCAGAAGTGATTTCATTTTGGCAGGTGGCACTTGTACCTACAAGTCTGGCCGTTCCAGTGACTCTGGCACTACTGCTGCCCGAGAACTGGATCTGAACACACAAATATATCTGCAAGCCTAATGTGGATATAAGCAGCAAGAGACGGAGTCCCAGCCACACCCCAGGCAGGATGGTGGGTTTTTGATAGGATAATATGACAGTGGCAGAGGTTAGAGAAGCTGAGAATAGCAGGATGATTACATTATTCTACCTCACTGAAACATTAGCAGCACCTTCCCATTAGGATATCTCCTATTGCACTTGTGATTGTGGATTAGAATCACCTACTGATGTGTGTGAGGATTATACAACGCTGAAAATGTTAAAACTGTGTCCACGCTAGAGGTATGCAGTAGACTCAAGACTTTACTGAGAAACATAATTCCACACTGACAAACATGTCAGCTCAGTAATCTAGCCAAAGGAAGAAGCAGATTGTGCAAACATTCACAATTAGAAAACCAAATTTTACACCACTTGGGATTTGTGAAGACAGTCATTGTCAATCACTGTCCTCTTCCTCAAACAAGATGATAATAAATATAGTCCCAGCCCAGAGGTGCTGAGGGAATATACTGAAGAATGTACAATTGATTTTAATTAGGAAAGATGTCATGTACAGGGTTTTTAACACCTAGTGTGATTCTGAGGGCCACTTCCTTCTCTGTTACAGTGGAACCTCTACACTGCTTTGAAACCTGAACACAAGCAAAGAGTTCTGTACCTGTGAATACTAATGAGTCATATTATTTTCAATTCACTGCGGGAAGTGATTTGTGGGATATATTTTTTTCTTAGCCTGTGGTTTGGCAGTCATGAGCTTAATCCTTAGGAAAGAGCAGGCTACCTTTACCAAAGTGTTTCTGTGTGTGGGAATCACTTAAGGAGGTGACCAGAGCCCAGAAACAGGGATAAAGAATTTATGCACCTTTAGAGAAACAGTGCAATATGACTTGAGGTAACAGGCCTAAGTTATGAATGGGCATGATCAATGCCACCCCGATGAATGAGTACCCCATAAGGACTTAAAGAAACACAGCAGGACAATGAGAACTGCCATAGACGCAGAGTACCAAAGTAAAAGACAGAGCTTTTCCCCTCAGGCTATCAGCATTAGGTCTTGCTGTGCTAATACTGAGGCCATAAAAACCCCAGCCCTCGCTGCTGTGGGGAGCATGGTTTTCAGCAGTCATCACTCATACATAGGTAATTACCTTTCCTCTCCTTTCATTGTCCTGCTGCTTCTGCAAAGCTCAATGTGCAAGCAGGTCACAGGCTTCCTCCTGTGATATACTGCCTTGTCCATTCCACCTCTCAGTGCTGCCAAAGGCCACCCTTGCTGTTCCAGATGAAAGATCTCCCTAGAAGTGCTGTAATTAGAAAAGCAATATGATCATTAGCCAGCACATAATCCCAGACAGATAAACTTAATGCCATGCTTAGTTACAAAACTGTGCATTCTTTTAGATCTTTCTATAAGAAGTTATCTTGCTATGTTTCTTTGAAAGGCTTTTAAGACCCTTTTTAAAAATGTTAGGAAATAGTTTTCAAAGCAAGTAGGTCGACAATATCCTTTTGAGATAACTGGGAATATTGCATGTTATAGTGGAAAAATGTAGACTCACAGTCCCACCTTAGCCTCTCAATACCCTGTGACTGACCAAGTAACTAATGACTTCGACTCTGGTCTCCTTATCTGTGACGCAGAGGTACTGCTGCTATCTACAGTAGAGAGCTGCTATGAAGGCAGTATACACCAAGTTTTGGGCAGCAAGTCAGGATTCACTATTTAACATTTTTAGTAGTATTACTTCTTATATCTTTCCTAAAATTTATACATACATCTAAAAAATGGTGTTCTTTTACACCTTAGTTACACTGAGTGTATTTATAAAAGTGGGTCCGAAAAAAAGTCAAGGGTCTGGGATTTAGCTTAGTGGATTAAGCACCTGCCTGGCAAGCATGAGGTCATGAGTTCGATCCTCGGTACCAAAAAAAAAAAAAAAAAGTGGGTCTGAGAATTGTCCTAAACTTAGTCTTTAGTCAAATCATTATAATGGTACAAATTTCATAATCTTGGAGTTTTCATTATTAAGTTACCATCTTATTTTCTTCACAAATTAGATGCTAAAAATATAAACTCATAGACCATAAAGTAGAAGGGAGAAAGGTTCTCCTAACAGACCACTGGAAGTCATCAATAAGTTTTGCTAATATCATCAGAGACACAGATAGGAAGTTGGAACAAAAGTTTTGCTGGAAAAGTTCATGAAATTATTTCAGGCACTATAATGAGATATTATATCACTTGAAATTTGTGGAGCACTCCTTGCCTGCCGCTGGGGACAAGCTAATTAACAGATCAAGTAGCTGCTGTTATAGATCCTAACTTTTAACTGAGCAAAAGAGACAATGAGTTCATAAACACATAAACATGTGAAGATAAGTTCTAAAGAAAGTACAGCAGTAAAATGTGGCAGAGTTTCATTTGGAGGAAGGTGCCATTTTAAACTGATTATTACCCTGGTTAGAGAAAGGTGGTTGTTTGAGCACAGACCTAAAGGAAGTTAGGGACAAACATCCGAATACTGGAGAAAGAGATTGTCAGACACACGAAGCAGACAATAACTTCAAAAATTTTTGAACAGAAGACTGTTGTGACACGTATCTATTTTTTACAAATCTTAGATTTTATGTCAAGGTCAGAGACACAGGGGCCAACTGGAAAGTTCATCATCCAAAAGCAGGGAGGATCCCATGCTCAGCTGGGTAGTGGGAAAGGTGGGAGGAAATATACGGTCTAGTTTAGCACTGTGGTGCAACCACATAGTCACAGCCCTCTGGAGTCTGAAGTAGAAGGATGGTGGTGAGTTCAAGGCCAGCCAGATCTACACAGAGTTCAAGGCTAAGGCCAGAGTGAACTACACAGGGAGATACTGTCTCTAAAGCGAGTAAAATGAGAGACAGATTAGAGAGAGAGCGAGAGAGAGGCAGAGAGAGACAGATAGAGACAGAGACAGAGAGAGAGAGAGACAGGGAGACAGAGAGAGATACACAGAGAGAAACAGTTTAGATATATTTTGAACAGCCATAAGGAATTTTCTAATGGACTAGACATAGAGGGGAGAAAGTCAAGGAAAATGCCAAGTTAGTAGGAGTAAGTATCTGAAAGAGTCCATGTGTCATTTACTGAGTTGAGAACAACAGAGAAACAAAGTAGATTAGAGAAAAGATTAAACTTTTATTTCAGTTATTTGAGGGGAATATCAGATATATTAATGGAAATGTTTAACTCTAGAGTCTTGAGAAAAGATTTTGCTTATAGGCAGTGATTTGGAAGTCATTAGCTGATAGATATTTATGTAAGGACAAGTTACTGAATTAGAACAAGTAGGAAATGAATAGAGAATTTCAACAAAAGAAGTTGGATTCTGTTATGATTTGTGTTAGGATGTCCCCAAAACCTCATGCAGTCATAGAGGTGGCTGAATTGAGTGTTTGTGATTCATTCATTGTCTAGTGCTGGAATTGGTGATGTGAGTGCTGCACCCACCCAGAGGCAGGTAGCTGGCATACATTACAAGGGAGGGAAGCTGTGCTTATTTCTTTCTTCTCTTGTGCCCTTTTTTGTAGTTATCACTTGTGGCCACCATGATAGCTGTCCTTTAGCCACACCACCTTGCCTTGGGACCTGCTGAGTATAGACTAAAATTAAAAAAAAAAACCCTGAAAGCTAAATAAACCTTTCCTTCCTACATTTTGGGTGTCAAGTATTTTGTGTCAGCAACAGAAAAAAGTAACCAATGCAGAATTTGGTACCAGGAGTGGGATTGTTGTTATGACTATACCTGACCATGTAGTTTAAGAGCCTTTAGGAATGGCTTATGGGAAGAGTTTGGAAGATTTGAAGATGTCACCTGAAAGCACAGAGCTGGAACAGTTTAGGCTGATCTGTAGGATACTCTGGTCAAAGCTCAGAAGACCGGAAAACTAGCAAAAACAAGGCACAGGAGGTTTCTGCTGGTAAGAAAGACTGCATTGGATGGTGGACTTCAGAAGATGTGTGTTATGGCTTGGGAGAAAGGTTTTTTTTTTTTTCTCATGTCCAGAGAATTTGTCTGAGACTGAGAGTAAGTCATGGAAGTGGCTAAATCTATCATTTGTGATTCGTTAATTGTCTAGTACTGGGAATGGTGGTGTGAGTGTTGCACCCTTCTAGGTGGGTAGCTAGCATACAATATAAAGGAGGGAAGAAGATGTGCTTTTTACTTTCCTCCCTTTTACCCTTTTTGTCTTTGTTGCTTGCAGCCACCTTGATGAATAACCCTTAGCCACACCACCCTGCCTTGAAACCAGCTGAGTATGGACTGAAATTTCAAAAAAAAAAGAAAAGAAAAAAACCCCATAAACTAAATAAACCTTTCCTTCCTTCATTTTGGATATAAAGTATTTTGTTTCAGCAATGAGAAAAAAGTAACCAACACATCCTCAAACATTACAAGGAGCTAAAGTACAATGAAAGAGCAGGATGATGTAATTGGAATCTCCCCAATGTGACTTCTTCCTATGTGGCCTAGAAAGAGTTCCAGAATTTCTGCCTGAATTAGAGTAGACATAAAGAGCACCTGATGCTGCTTATTAATGAACCTGTAAGAGAAGCTGATTTCCAGAGAGCAAAATAGTTCCCAGGTGAGAGTACAACCAGATAACAGGGATACAGCAAGTACAAGCAAGCATCAATGCAGGAGACTGAATAGGGCAATAGGACATACAGAAAATCTTGGCATATCAGTCCTATTTGGGAAATGGTGCTTATAGCAATTAAGCTACCTTTATAATATTATTATCTTTTACAATGCTGGAGCCTTTCTGTTTTTTAATTATGTGGAATTTGATGTGTCCACCTAAATCCGAATAATAATTTCCTGGTACTCACTGTAGATTGAGTAATGTTACAAATCAACTTCAGGTTAAGGATCAAGTTTAGCAAAGGCTTCTCTTTCCCTATGATTCAGTTTCCCAATTTTTAAAACAAAGGTGTCAATTGCCCTCTATCTAAAGGTAGTTGAAAAGGGAAATGTGATATAGATCCATGGTCATTAGATGAATTCCCCTCCCTGGGGCTAGCCCCTTGGAAGGATAGACCCAGAGAAGGACTTGGAGTAATTGCTAAGGCTTCTCTAACACCATTTATATACACTTTGGAATGTACATTCACGTGGATGCCTCAATGCCTTATGCAGGTGAAACATACTTCTTGCAAAAATGCTGGGAACCTCCACATATAAAAAATGCTTACAACCCTTTGAAAGTCAAGGGTATACATATAATCCCCTTACATATACTCTCAGAAAATTTGGAGTGATTAATTTTAGAGAAGAAAACTATAAGGAAGATAGACACACAAATCATTATACAATCTTTCAAACTGATAACGTGAGTAAGAATAAGCAACATTTATGTTTAAGAAAAAGAGTGGAAGCCCACCCCAGGCCTAAAACTGCCCCAGACTGCTTCTGCTGGGCCCACCCTTCTAGTGGGAACATCAGGTAAGCCCTCCCCATGCCTAGGCTTCCCCAGACTGCTTCTGCTGGCTTCCCATTCCACCTGGAATATCATGGAAGCCCACTCCAGGCCTAAAACTGCCCCAGACTGCTTCTGCTGGGCCTGCCCTTCCAGCAGGAACATCAGAAGACCTCAGCAGGCTCCATTCAGTGTGAAAAAACTTGGAATGTTGCTCCCAGGGGACAAACCTTGGACTACAGTGGATTAACTGTGTCAGTGTGGTGAGTATGCTCCTAAAATAGAGTTGTACAGTGGGTAAATATGGCCAGTAGTAAAGCCCCCTCCAACTAACTGTAAGACCTTGGTGAGTCTGAAAAGAGTATGGGTGACCCCCTCCTACACACAGAAAACATCAGGCAGAGTGAAAATGGCAAAACAAAAAAGCAACATGCAGTCTCAAAAATCTAGTCCTCCAGAGGCAAATACAGGAGACACTGAAATAGAGGATGCCAAAAGTAACACACTGGGAATCTCTGAAAAGATAGCAAGTGAAATAAAAGAAACAACTCCATGAGGCTATAGAGGAAATCAAATTAGAAGTACTCTACCATGTAAAGATAGAAATAATAACCTTAGTAAAGGAGTTGTTGAATGCAGCTAAAGAAGAAATAGAGAAAAAAGTACAGGAGCATGGGAAACTGATTGAAACCTTGAATGAACAATATAGAAAACAAGCAGAATTCATGAAAAAAACTCAAAGAGACATCCAAGAAACAAAAAATTCTACTGAAAGTGTGCAAAACCACTAAAGGAAGCTGAGGATAGGATTTTGGACCTGGAGGACAGGATCACAATTAGTGATCAGGAAAGGATAGAACTTTTAAAAATAACAAAGCAGCATGAAATGACAAACCAGAAGCTTCACAATGATGCCAAGAGCAACAATATAAGGTTAATGGGCATTAGCGAAGATGCAGGAGTCCATGCAAATGACATATTTAAAGCATTTACAGAAGTAATAGCAGAAAATTTCCCAAACATGGGGAAAGAATCTGATATGCAGATAAGTGAGGCATATAGAATTCCAAACAGTCACAATCAACATAAATCCATGCCCAGACACATAATAATTAAGATCTCAGACATACAGCATAAAAACAGAATACTAAAAGCTGTTAGAGAAAAGATACAACTCACCTATCAAGGAAAGCCCATTAGATAAACAGCAGACTTTTCAGCACAAACCCTCAGATCAAGAAGATCTTGGAGTGAGGTATTTCAAGCCCTGAAAGAAAACAACCTTCAACCCAGACTGATGTACCCAGCAAAACTTTCATTTAAATTTAATGGAGAAACAAGATACTTCCATGACAAAGAACAACCAAAGAAATTCATGTCCACCAAACCAAACTTAGAAAGAGTACTGAAAGACATACTAGACAGAAATAAAAATGACCACAATCCCCAAAACAACAACAGAAAGAAGCCACCAGGTAGGATAAGCAATTAAATAAGAGGAAAAGCAGAAAGAAACAACTGGAACATAACGTGGCAAAGTTGAGCCAGTACATATCAGTGATATCCTAAATATAAATGGTTTCAATTCACCTATAAAAAGAAATAGATTGACAGAATGGATCAAGAAACATGATCCTACAATATGCTGTATACAAGAAACACATCTGACCCAAAAGGAAACTCATAGATTAAAGGTCAAAAGATGGAAACAATATTCCATGCATCAGGAACCCAGAAAAAAGCAGGGATAACTATTCTAATTGCAGACAATGTGAACTTCAAACCTAAAATGATTAAAAGAGATAAAGAAGGTCACTACATACTCATTAGTGGAAAAATTCAAGAGGAAGAACTAACAATTATAAATATATATGCACCAAATACAGGAGCACCCAACTATATAAGACAGATACTAATGGACATGAAAAACCAAATACACAAAAACATAATTATAACAGGGGATCTTAACAGCCCATTGTCACAAAGAGATAGATCAATTAGACAAAAAGTCAGCAAAGAAATAACAGAACTGAATCATACCTGTGAGTAATTGGACTTAGTAGATGTTTACAGAGTGTTCCACCCAACCACATCAGAATACACATTCTTCTCAGCTGCACATGGGGCAATCTCCAAAATAGACCATATATTATCCCATAAATCATTCTTAAGTAAATGCAAAGGTATTGAAATCATACCATGCATAACATCTGACCATAGCGCACTGAAATTGGAAATTAATGGCAAAAGAAATTGCAAATCCTGCATAAATACATGAAAATTAAATAACAACCTTTTGAACAACCAGTAGGCTAGAGATGAAATTAAAGAAGAAATAAAGCAATACCTACAATTCAATGAAAATACAGAAACAACATACTGTAATCTGTGGGATGCAATGAAAGTGGTCTTAAGAGGCAAATATATAGCAATAAACTGTCATATCAAGAAAACAGAATGAGCACAAATAAACAACCTAATGCTCCATCTCAAGCTTCTAGAAAAAGAAGAGCAAGCTAAACCCAAAGCTCATAGTAGAGAGGAAATTGTAAAGATTAGAGCAGAAATCAATGCAATTGAAACTAAAAAAACAATACAAAGAATCAATGAATCAAAAAGCTGGTTTTTTGAGAGAATCAACAAACTTTATGAACCTCTAGCTAATCTTACCAAGAAAAAGAAAGAAAAAACCCAAATTCATGCTATAAGGACTGAAAAGAGGGAAATTACTAAAGATCACATAGAAATTCAAAAGATCATGAATACCTACTTTGAAAATCTCTACTCACATAGAGTGGAAAACACAGAGGAAATGGACAGATTTCTAGAAACATATGAACTAGCAAAGCTCAACCAAGAAGATACAGCAATTTTGAACAATCCAATATCAGCTATTGAAACTGAAAACGTAATTAAAAACTTACCAACAGAGAAAAGCCCAGGTCCTGATGGATTCACAGCTCAATTCTACAAGAAATTTAGAGAAGATCTGATGCCAATACTCCTTAAACTCTTCAATGAAATTGAGAAGAAAGCAATCCTCCCTAAATGATTCCTGGAGGAAATTATTACTCTAATACCAAAACCAGAGAACGATCCAACCAAAAAGGAGAACTATAGGCCAATCTCACTCATGAACATTGATGCAAAGATTCTCAATAAAAAACTGGCAAATAGAATGCAGTAAATCATCAAGAAGATTATACATCATGACCAAGTGGGGTTCATTCCAGGAATGCAGGGATGGTTTAACATACGCAAATCAATAAGTGTAATACACCACATCAACAGAGCCAAAAGCAAAAACCACATGGTCATCTCAATAGATGCAGAAAAAGCTTTTGATAAAGTCCAACACATGCTCATGGTAAAAACCTTTCAGAAACTCAGAATACATGGTGTCTACCTCAACCTTATAAAGGCCATCTATGACAAACCAACAGCCAACATTTTATTAAATGGAGAAAAGCTGAAAGCTTTCACTTTAAAATCAGGAACAAGGCAAGGATGTCCATTATCACCATTCCTTTTCAATATAGTTCTGGAAACACTAGTCAGGACAATCAGAGAAGATAGAGAAATAAAAGGAATAAAGATAGGAAAGGAAGAAAAATTATCATTATTTGCAGATGACATGATACTATATATAGAAGACCCAAAAAACTCCATTAAAAGACTACTAGTAATAAACAAGTTCAGCAGTGTAGCTGGATACAAAGTCAATGCTCAAAAATCAATAGCATTCCTGTACACAAACAAAAAACTCACTGAGAGAGAAATTATGGAAATATTGCCCTTATAATAACATCTAAAAAATGAAATACTTAGGAATCAACCTAACTAAAAATGTAAAAGATGTATATGTTGAAAATTATACTATGCTGAAAAAGGAGATTGAAGAGGATAAAAGAAAATGGAAGGATATTCCTTGCTCTTGGTTAGGAGGAATTAATATTGTGAAAATGGCCATACTCCCAAAACAGATTTAACACAGTCACAATCAAAATACCATTGACATACCTCACGTATCTAGAGAAAACACTGCTAAAACTCATTTGGAAACAGCAGAAACCTGGAGTAGCAAAGGCAATTCTGGGCAACAAAGGCAAGGCAGGAGGCATCTCAATTCTTGACTTCAAAGAGTACTATAAAGCCACAGTGATAAAATCAGCTTGGTACTGGCAAAGAAATAGACCTGAGGATCAATGGAACAGATTAGAAGATACAAGCACAACTACAAAGACACTCAGCCACCTGATATTTGACAAAGGGGCTAAATATGTCCACTGAAATAAGGATAGTCTTTTTAATAAATGGTCCTGGAAAAATTGGCTCTCCACATGCCGAAGACTGAAATTAGATCCATGCATATCACCATGCACAAAACTAAAATCTAAATGGATCAAAGACCTCAATATTAAAACAGAAACACGAAATCTACTAGAAGACAAGGTAGGTAGAAGTCTTGGAGACATAGGGGTAGGCAGAGAATTCATGGATGAAACACACACTGCATGGGAAACACTTCAAAGAATCAACAATTGGGATCTCATATTATTGAAAAGTTTCTGCACTTCAGAAGAAATCACAAACAGAATGAAAAGAAAACCCAGTAAGTGAGAAAGGATTTTAGCCATCAACCCCTCAAAGGACTTGTGTCCAGAACATATAAAAAATTGAAAAACATTAAGCCCCCAAATTCAAAGACCGTCTCCAAAAATGGGCATTGGAGATGAACACACAGTTCTCAGAGAAAGATATACAAATGGCAAATAAATACATGAAGAAATCTTCACCATCACTGGTCATTTGAGAAATGAAAATTAAAACAACATTGAGATTTCACCTCACTCCAGAAAGAATAGCTGCCATCAAGAAATCAACTGATAACAAATGTGAAGCTATGGGGAAAAAGGAACACTGCTCCAATGTTGGTGAGAATGTAGACTGGGGCAACCATTATGGAAATCCATATGGAGAATTTTCAGAAGACTAGGATTGGAAGCCCCATTCAATCTAGCTATTCCGCTCCTGGGTATTTTCCCAGAAGAACTGAAAAGTTCATATCACAGTGATATATGTGCACCCATGTTCATAGAGGCACAATTTGTAATAGCTAAATCTTGGAAACAACCAAGATGCCCATCAACTGCAGAGTGGATGAAAAAATGTGGTATTTTTACACAATGGAATATTATTCAGCTATAAAAAGGATGATCTTGAGCCTTCATAGGTAAATGGAGACAACTTGAGACTATCCTCATTAGTGAAATAAGTAAGAATCATATTGATAAATATCACATTGTGTCTCTAGTGTAAAAAGTAATAAGAACTATAAGAGTAATAAAACCCAAAATGTGTAATTGGTATTGTAAAAAAGAGAGGAATAGAAAGTGTTCTAAGGGATATAACTGCATGTATGTTTGAATGTGTAAAATAGTGACCATATTGCTGAATCTTTGTTGGATCTTTGAGCAGAACTGTTTGCAGTCTCACTGTTTGAATGTCTACCATGTATCCTTTAACTTTGTAACCTGAATAACTACATCCAAGATGACAATATGTAATTTATCAATTTCATATTCTTAGTGATTTCTTAGTGTTTTTTTCTCTTTTTCTTTCTTTCTTTTAGAATTCTGTATTGTTGCTACCCTTATTTGTTTTGCTTTTTTTCTCTCTCTTTAAATGAAATTTTAAAAATGTGCAATTATTATTGTAAAAAAAGAGGAAATAGGAAGTGCTATAAAAGATATAACTGTATGTATATTTAAGTGTGTAGGATTGATACCATATTTCTAAATTCTTGTTGGATTGTTGAACAGACCTGTGTGCAGTCTCACTGCTTGAATGTCCACTTTGTATGCTTTAATTTTTAACTTGAACAACTATTTCTGAAAGGACAATATGTAATTTATCAACTATTGATTTCTTACTGTTTATCTTTTTTGTGAAGTTCTGTAATATTTCTATCCTTTTTCTGTTTTTTTCCCTCTTTAAATTTAAAAAAAAAAGAAAAGAAAAAGAGCAATTCTTCCAAAGATAAGAACAGTTTATCACTGCAGTGGGAGAAGAGGAAGTTGTGTAAGAGAGTTTAACTATGAAACCTTTCTTGGGGTTCACTTGTGGGTTTAGCTTTTCTGAGTTTTCTATGACACTAATATAATGGTTGACATAGTTTCCATGTTCTTCTTATCGTTAGTACTTTAACCATTCCAGAAACTAATAAGATAGCTGATGGGGATCCAAGGCCCTCCTCAGCTGTTTCAGGACACACAGTAAGAAAGCGCAGACCTAGCTTCCCTCCATGGGGTCAGCAGAGAAGAGAGCAAGGAGTCACTTCTTTGTGTCCACTCATAAGTGCTGAGTTTGTGTGTCACACAGAAGACCCTGGGGGGGAAGTCTCAAGCCTGTCTCTGGCTCCTTCATCTGGAGACAATTTTCAGCCCAGATGGAGGGAGTCTCAGGGCTCAGGCTGCTGGTGAGGAAAGCCCCTTGGCTTGCATTAGTTTTCTTGCATGGAGAAGGCCACCTATTTTCTCCACTGAATAAGAAGCAACATAAATTGACCACAAAGTCACTGAAGAAAGATGATAAGAAAAAAATAACTAATTTACCTGATTTATGAAGGTTATTAACAACCTACGAGGATGTTCTGATTCAGTTGAGACAGTAAATTTTATGTGACAAAAATGACAATTGAGAAAAAGTGGGAAAATGCAAAGGAGTAAACATTTTGTTTCTCCTTTGTTCTCACATTACAGCTTACTCTCTCTTTACTGTGGAAATTCTACCCTTTTCTACGACATTGAATTTGAACCATGCCTTCTGGTCCTTCATTTGGACTGATGAGCATGAGTTAGTTCTTGTGGCTATTTTTTCAATCTGTTTCCTGCATCTAATAGTCTGGTAGTCAAAATTTGTCTTGGAGCCTAGATGGAATTTTTTATATTGGGGGATTATAATCTACTTTGTTCTCAGCTCTCTAACTAAAAATGAAAAAAATCACAAAAATATTGCCATGTTAAGAGTTGTTTGTCTCCATTCTATCCTTTCTCTTTTTTAAGACAAAACATAAAAGTGCCAATTGTAAGTGACCTCAGTGATCATCTATTCTAATGTTTCCTAAAGAATACACACTATTCTAGATTGTAGCATTTATTTTTAATTTTAATAACTAAATTTTAATATGTATTGTAAAATTTTAAACAGTCCAAGTAAACCATGATTTTAAGAATATTACTCTCTAGCACATGTATGTATACAAATATCACAATAATCAGAAAGTTCTCATAGATGACAAAAGATTGAGAAACCGGGGCATCTATTTTTTTTCTTCCAATTGCCAGGAACATTGAAGCCAAAGCCATACAGTAAATTCCTAGTAGAATGGGGACTTAAGTTCAAGGACATGGCATATAGGACTCTGTCCCTGTATCCTTTTTTCATTTTCATAAATGTGCAATCTGTTCTTTGATATAATCACAAATTAACAATTTTCTGTATTGTTAAGCTACGTATCTAATATAAGGATACTGTTTGGAGAAAACATGTGTAATATCTAACTAATACCATAAAGTGATCTTCCAGGTAGTTGCCGTTGGATTTGGCTATAAAGTTTGAGGCTCTATGTCACGTGGATGCCCTTCTGTCTATAGCAACTCTCTCTAGCATGCCTCGAGGTCTCTTTGGAATGTGTTCTATAGTTAAGGAAGAACAGAGAACTTCAAAGAGTTAATTTGGATACCACAATGAGACTACTTTTCTGTGAAATCACATTTGCCATCTGCTAGTCTGATTATTATGTCTATTTTATAATTTTAAAACCTTATCTCTGTTGCAAAAAAGCACTAGCAATAATAATCATAGCTACTATTCATTATATTCTTACCTTACATCAAGCACTGTTCTAAGTACATTTTACTCATGAGTAAAATGTTTTCACTCATCAAATTTTTACGACATGCAAATTAAAGATCAGAAAATAAAGGTGCATATAGCTTAAGCAATTTGCTCAATACTGGAAATTTAGTTAAGGATTTTGTTCCAGGCAGTCTGCTCCAGTGTTATACTCTTGGTCTTTTGTTTACAACAATTTCAAATGCAGCAATATTGACCCTTCAAAACTTTTAAAAATTCTTCTATAAATTGTTACGAGTTTTATATTATGATAGCACTGAAAACTCAATGTAGTCTTTATATAATTTGATGATTAAACTTAATTTATAAACAGTTTTGCATTCTAATAGTCATATTAGACTGCTGTACATAAAATGCTATGCTGTGCATAAAAGTGCTATCACATGCAACTTGACAAAGTCTTTAAGGAGGATTATATGGACTTGAAAAATCAGTGAGATAATTAAAATGTGTTCCACCTAAACTGATTTTAAAATTATGGAAAGCAGAAACAATAAAGTAAAAAAAAAGTACAAAAAGAAAAGTTAGTTTAGAATATAAAGTTACATTAATAGCAGCTAATAATAGTTGCTATATATGTTGAGAGTTTTCATATGTGCCTAGTACTACATTAAATTTATTTATATGTCATCTAGATTCACACAGTAGCCCTTTGAGGTCTTTGTCACCACTCTAATTTCACAGTGAGGTTACATTTTGTCCCTGACAAGTTGTTACTTTACACCCTTTTATGATTTTGGGAGCTCCCACAGGATACTGGCATTTGATGTCATGTTCTTTGGTTGTATTTTTGGTTTGAGTCATGAATAAAGAAAACATCAGAAATGTGCTAGGCTTGCACTGAATGTCCTATTCCCTAAGCTAGTTAGCAAGGTTAAAGAAGATTTGGGGGCCTCTCTGTAAGATCAGCTTTGAGAAACCTCCTAAGGGCTCCATCTCAAAATTTATGGTAACACTTTCACCCTGATTTTAGTTTTTCGGTCTTCAGAAGTACCACCCACTTCTATTAATTGCATTATTCATGGGAGATATATGTCTGGATACCTCTGACCCCTTCAAGAATCCAGTATTGTGTATTTGCCAGTGTAGAGGCAATTTAGTAGAAACTAGTTCACCAGAATGTTCTTCTCAAAATGATGCTTTGAAACTGTTAGGTCAAGAACAGCCTCACTAAGTTTTTAACATTCTTAGCTAACAATTTTCAAAGCAACATACTAATTTGGATGTCTATCTCCTTTGTTGAAAAATCAACAAATTTAATGTTTATAATGTATACATTTAAATACGTATGAAACAATTCCAAACATTACAAACAGTAAAAAGTTCAACTGTCCAAAAGAGTGTCCTTGGGCTGGGGATTTAGCTCAGTGGCATAAGCACCTGCCTTGCAAGTGTGTGGCCATGAGTTTGATCCCTGGTACTGATTAAAAAAAAAAAGTATCCTTAAAAAAGTTATCCACTTTAGGTTGAGTTATTTCATTCTAATTCTGAAATTCCAGTCATGTATTCCAGCATGGCTTTTCAAAACAATAGAGATCAAGTTTGTTCTCTCTAGTACATGACAGCTCTTCACATTTTTGAAGACAGTTTTCTTATATTTTTTGAATTGTCTTGTCTTTTTTTTTATTTAAAGAGAAACAAAAGCATGTAAAGGGTATAGATAATACAGAATTCCAAAAAAAGATAAACAATAAGAAATCACTAGTTAGAACATTACATATTGTCCTTTTTTACATTTTAATTTCTTCCTGTGTCAAGAGGATCACCTCCCTCTGTCTGGGTCTCTCCAGGGTGTTTTATTCTGGCAAATGAGTTGTTTCTCCTGGGAGACTTTGTATTTTCTTGCTCACTGATTGGCCATCTTGTCTTCTTCTGAACTGTCTTTTCTTAAGGTTAACCAAAGGTTCTTTAAAACTTTCTTCCACCGTAAAATACTAAGAGAATACTTCCTCCTAAGAGTTTTAGTGTCAGGAATAAGCACAGCTTAGTTCCTTTCTAGTTTTAAAATGGGGACTGTGCAATGATAAAATACCATTTGGCCTGTTTTCTCTTTGCAAGCCAGACTTTAGGATGATGATAAATATTTGTCTAAACTGTGCAGCTGAGCCATATGCAAATTTGCATAATGGTACTGCAGGTGATGTGCTGCACAGTAATTGCATGTCACTTGTAACTTGATAAAGCTCAATTTTAGTAACACATTTATGACTGAATGCACTGTCAGCAAGCCAGAAGCCCTCAGCTTGTCTTCTTGTCACTTCTAATAACTTTAAGGAAAAGAGAGAAAATGTGATAAGAGAGGATAGGAGGCTGGTTTATTAGACTTTTTCAAGATCACAAATACACAATATGTAATTTCAAAAACTTCTAAAACAGGTGAAACATATTTGTTAACAGAACAAATATTTTGATTTGTTCACTCCAAAATTTCAGTCTTTGCCAGGATTCATTTGGTCAGATGGATGATGAATTAGAGAAAGAATATGTATTAAACATGAATCATTTCACCTGTAATTATGGATAAAATGGATTCAGGAGTCAGTTGCTCAAAATACCAGGTTTTTTCCACAAGTGAACTAAAGATTTACCTGTACAAAAGGCACCAATAATGGTTTTAAATACAACTAATTTATTTTTACACTAGACATTGGTGAGACTTGGAGATGGTGAGACTTAGTAGAAGAAATTTTTGTTTTTGAGTGAGTAGCCTTTCTACAAATCAAAGGCCTGTTTGCTGTTAAGCAGTCACAGGCTCTACAAGTCTCAGCTCCAGACATTTAAAAAAAAAAGGATTGGGATACTATCTCTTGGACAGGCAACTTCCAGGGACAGAAGAGATTTGCCCTGTTTTGTGCTTTTAGAAATTAAACTTGGTTCATGAAATATTCATGGATGCAATCTACCTATGCCAGGACCAGCAACCTTATTTGCACACTGAGAATCACATAGAAGATTGTCCAAAATGTTATTTTTTCTTCTATTTCCCGTGAAGCACAGGTTTATTTTGGTCTATCTTGCATCTTTCCCATCAAAAATTTATGGTATTTACTGTATGCCAGATAGTGTTTTAAAATTTTACATATTTTAATTAATTTAATATTTATTATAAATTTGTTTGAGTGGATATTTTTTCTTTTATTTTAAAAAATTAATTTGAAATATCCCCCAAATTCCTGCAATGAAGGCATGCAAGATGCCAGCTTTTGGGAAAGTGATTGGATGATGAGGTCTCTAACTTCATCAGTGGATCAATCCGCAGATGGGATCATAATCTGATGACATTGTTTGGAGATGGTGGAAACAGGAAGTGGGACCTAGCTGAAAGGAGTGGAGCATGGGAGCATGACCTTAGGGATTACATCTGGTCCTTGACCTCTTCCTCCTCCTTTTATCTTTTGTGGGCTTCCTATTACTATGAAGTCGAATAGCTTTCTTTGCCATGTTCTTCGATCATAGTTTTGCCTTTGAGTCAGCTGCCCATGGGCTGAAACCTTGAAACTGTGAGTTGAAATAAACATTTCATCCTTTAAGCTGATTTCTCCCAATGAAAGAAAGCTGACTAATGGAGAACTATTTTACAGAGAACTCAAGTGAAGCACAGAAAGGTTAAGAAATTTCTCATGGTGATACAATTAATAAATGCATGATCTGAAGTTTGAATTCTAGTAGTCTAATTTCTGAATTGATTGCTTAGCTTTTATATCACACTGCATCTCTTAGGTTGAACTGTAGGTTCTTTCCTGTTCTATAATCACAACAATAGCCTAAGATATAAGCCTCAGTGTTTGGAAAGAACAGGAAGGGGAAAATATGTGACCCATCGGAAGGGGACAGCTTTTATTCTCAACTAACTATTGGTTGACATACATGTTCCTGGCCTACTGCTGCCAAGTAAATTTTTAGATTTTTTTAGTAAAAGTCAGAAATCAGAATTGTAAGCAGCTATGTTTTTTTTTTTTTTTTTTTGGTGTGTGGTTCAAACCCAGGGTTTCATGCATGCCAGGAAAGTTGCTTCAGACTAATGACAAAATTTTATGGATTTATTACAAGCATCAGTAGTTTACAGGATAACAGTTTATGGTATCAATTGAGAGATAGTAGTAGTATTGTGGTTGGAAGAATAGTTTCTGAAGTTAGACCTTAAATTCAAATGCCTACTTCATTACTTCTGATGAGATCATTAATTTCCTACCTCAGTTTTGTTTTGTCTATAAAAAGGGCTCATGACATAAGTGAGAATAAATGCTTCAAATTATTAAAGTGATTAAGTGAATGAACATAAATGACACCTTAACAGTAAAGTTAAGTAATAGTACTTAACTTCTTATTTGTTATGACTTGTGTTTAGATGTCCCCTCAAAGTCTCATACAGTCTTGGTGGGAACTTTTCAGAGGTGACTGGATCTACAGTGTGTGATGCTGGAATTGATTCATGGTGCAATGCTAGGAATATGTGAACTAGGATTCAGGAAGGCTCTAAGTGCTACCCACTTGTAAGTAGTCTGGATAAGATAAAAGGGGCAGAAATATGCTGTTAAAATCCCTTGTTGCTTTTGCTACCCTCTGCTCACCATAAACTGTTGCCCCTCTGCCATGTGCCACCCTGTCTTTGAGTTAGCCAATTGTGGACTGAAATTTCTACAAACTGTAAGCCAAATAAACCTTTCTTCCTTTAACCTTGGAATTGGGTATTTTATCTTAGTAATGAGAAAAGTAACTAAGATAATATCTTATTATTATGCCCTGTTAAATAATATCAACCACTCATAGTGAATGTGGAGCTTCATAGCTTCAGTGACAAAGATTTTCATGGAAAAGGATGTATTATGTAGCCATCTGAATGGTTAAATTCAATAATCAACTTGATTGGCTTAAGAGTCATCTATAGGATTAGGAAAGCATGCTCTACATGGGTCATAAAGGAATGACTTTGGGATATATACCCAGCCCCCACCCTTTCTTGATGGCACCTTCTCCCTGTTCTGTTCCACCATACTCTTCTAGCGTGATGTTCCTGTTTTGGCACCAGTCAACTATGGGCTAAACCCTTTGAAACCATGAGCCAAATTAAACCTCTCTTTCAGCAATGGGAAAGCTTACTAATACATCATCAAATGACTAAACTGGCCAGACATGGTGGCACACATCTGTAATCCCAACATTTGAGAGGCTAAGGCAGGATGATTGTCATGAATTTGAGGCCAGTTTGGGCTACATAATGAGTTCAAGGCTAGGCTGAGTTGCATAGTCACACCCTTTCTCAAACAAACAAACAAACAAACAAAATAATAATAAATAAAAGACTAACATTGAAAAACTGATTTTATGATGATAATTTTCCATCTCATATTCCAACTGAAGTCTACCTCAATTTTAATCAAGTGGAACCTAGAGAAAATTATTTCTAAATAAAAATTAAATAAAATCAAAACGACTGAGTATGGTACTATATGCCTGTAGTCCCAGCACTCAGGAGGCTGAGACAGGAGGATTATTGCAACTTTGAGGCCAGTTGGCACTACATAGTGAGTTCAAGACCAGCCTGAACTACATACTACATACTGAGACCCTGGATCAACCCACCGACCCCCAAAAAAGGAAGAAGGAGAAAAGAATATTGATTTCTCACTTTTATTTTCCCTTCTAATTTATTGTTGATGTTTCAAAATTTTTTTCCTGTTAACCCTGTACTGAGAACAAAAACACAACCTCTTAAAATAACATTTAAATTACACAGAAGTATTTGAAGTAAAATAATTAGATTACTTTTGATGGAAAGGAAAAAAAGACAGGAAGAGAAATAAATCGATCAGCTTTAACATATAGCAATAATTAAACAATTCCATTAAGCACCTCCTGGAACAGTATTCCACAGAGATGACATGAGTATATGAATATGAATCACATAAGGTCCCAGAAATGCCTTAGATATAAGATTCTGAAACTTATCCAGGAAAGTTTTAATTTATGTCTGAGTGATCCCAGGTCCAAGTTTGTCTTTGTTGAGGCTTACATCTCAATGTTCCCACAAAGCCTCCTGTGATCATAAGCGGAGCTTTTCCTGGTGCTGAATCTAGGACATGTGACACTGGGACCACGGATGTGTGATTATTAAATTAGTCCACTGATTGGTTTAGCATAGTTCTGGGAGTGGATAAAGGGAAGACCCGCCTGGGTGTGGCTGGCACCACCTGAAAGGCTGGTTCCCTGGGTAAGATAAAAGGAAGAGGCAGGCCTGCTGCTGCTGCTGCTGCTGCTGCTGCTGCTGCTGCTGCTGCTGCTGGTGGTGGTGGTGGTGCTGCTTTGCTGTGCCCTTCCTGCTCTGTCACAGACTGTTTCTCCTCTGCGATGCCCCTCTGCTATGCTACCCTGCTTTGGAACCATCCAGCTATGGATTGAAACCTCTACAAACTGTAAACCAAAATAAGCCTTTCCTCCTCTTACTTTGAGTGTTGGTTTTTTTGCTTCAGTGATGAGAAAAGGAACTAAGACAGTCTTTATTAGAGTCAGGGAGGTCCATGTTTATGTTCATAAGAATCCTAGAACCATAGGCTGCATTCTGAGAAACATTGGTCAAATCTGAGAGTTTGGGGGACTATAAAATGTGGGTTACTTACCAGCTATCTCCTCTCTCCGTCTTCTCAACTGAAAAATTCTTATGAGTTTTTCCTTGGTAAAAGGGATGAATATTGATTTGATAAAACCTGAAATTGTAATTCTCTTGATATGTGTTGGTATGAGAAATTTCCTGGTCAATTAGATACAATGTTAAGTATTTCAGGGAATTTTTTTTTTTTTTTTTGTGGTACCGGGGATTGAACTCACGACCTTGAGCTTGCCAGGCAGGTGCTTATGCCACTGAGCTAAATCTCCGGCCCTTCAGGGAATTATTTTTGCTGTAATTAAAAGAAAAATATTCCAAGCCATTATTATTTTTTTCTTTGTATCTTTATTCCTAGATTAAGTTGTATGGTGAAACAAGGTATATTAACCAATTTCTGTTGCTGGTACGAAATATCCAGAACCCACAATTTAAAGAAAGGAGGAGAGGTTTATTTTAGCTCATGGTTTCAGAGAATTCATCCATGGCCAGCTGGCTCTCAGGCAGACACATTATGGCGGAAGTTTGTAGCAAAGGCAATCAATCCATTCAATTTATGGCACCCAGGAAGCAGAATACGAAGGAAGAGCCCGAGAGGAAGGGTGAGGAACTAGGTGTATTCCTCAAGGTCATGACCCCTCGATCCACTTCCTCCAACTAAGCCCCATCTCTTAATAGTCTTTCCAGTTATGAATTCATCAGTGTGTGAATCCTCTGATGGGGTAGTGCTCTCATAATCCAATCACCTCTTCAGGAGTCTCTTAATCCATTTAAATGGATAATCGAGATTAATAGCACATGGGCCAAAGATATAGCTCAGCAGCACAGTGCCTGCCTGGCAAGAGTGAGGTCCTGAATTCAATTCCCGGTCCCCACCCACCCAAAAACTAGATTACTAGTGTATAATACTTGAAGCTACCAAAGTTATATTTTAGCATATACAGAGTAGCTAACACATTGAAGATGGAAGATGGAAGAAACATGTTTTTGGTGACATTATTAATGATAAAAATAACCTTTAAAATTCTTTCTCACTGGGTTGTTAATTTGCCCTATAAAAACTTTTAATTACATACCCTGTTCTATAATTTTTATGACATGAACTTTGTTCCAGAATAATGTAAAAAAAAATGAACATAAAACACATAATTTGTTAAATAAAGTAAATTGGAAGGTGGCGGCAATTATATCACTTGAGGTCAGAAAGTTGAAGATATGTATTCTATTTGCAGTTGTGAAATATTTGATCCAATTATCACTCATTTGTGAGGCAGGTTACATTCTGATTTGGCTCTCATTTAGGGGAAATGGGAGAAAAATTTCCAGTGTACAGGGATTTTTTGTGTGTGCTGTTTATAGAGTCCTTAAATAAGAGTCTTCAAGAAAGAGACACATCTGAATGCGGCCCATGTGAGAACAAAAAAGCAGAAAATAGGCTTTGCTAAAACAGGCATTTTATACCTATGGGGTGAGAACTGAGCTGAATGACAATCTTTTCATTTAAACTCTTGCAGTGTTGGAAAACTTGGTTTCTGCTCCCTTTAGCTCAAAGTTAGATTGTGAAGCAGCAGGGAAACAGGAGAATTATCAGAAGATAAAATTAATAAGCTTGGCCTCAGACCTCTTATAAATAACTCCATTATTAATCACTTCTAAATGAAAATGGTCTACTGTGCTCTGTTAGCAAAGAATGAAGAAAGATAGGTGCAATCACGGTCATCTTGTGCAATCTTAAGGTAGGAGTCACTTAAACCAATGGAAAGAGTTACTGAGATTCAGAGGTCTAAAGATAAACAGAGGATAGGAAATAAGGATTTCAGAATTAGTAATCATATCAAATAAAAAATTTTAGTTGTGGTTACTAATCCAAGAAATTTTCTAGAAGTAAATAGACTGAATATCTTCCAAGTTTGTGTGATTGCTGTGTTGTGACAGAAATACTAATTCTTGCTCAAAACAGCAAGAATTGATACCAATCCCTAAGGCAAATTGCAGATCTTTACACATAAACCAACAGGAAGTGGGTAACTACATCTGTGTAGCTTTCAGAAAAACTGATCTGCGTTGCTCATCTTAGGTGTGGGTGGGTGTGGGAGAGCCACCAGAAGGCAGTCTTAGGTCTCCTGAGGACAGTGGCCAAGAGTCAGCCTCCCATGGCCAGAACTCAGACTTTCAAACTGGCTGCCCTGAGAGCTGCTTGCATGGCTTGGATACAGCATTCTCATGATTTCTGTCCATCTGGGGGAGGTGGGAGTGAGGGTCTCTGCTTTATTTCTCATTCTATCCCATCCAAAAGGGAGTTTGAGGAAGTTATTTTCTTTTAATTCTTCCAGTTTATGTGTGGGTTACCAGTAGATAATTTTTCTTTGAGCCATAGAGTTGGACATATGATACCAAGAAGAAAATGCTATCATATGTAGATGTCCAGAACCTGAAACTAGATGCTCCTTTTGGGAAAAAAAAGAATGCTACTCAGGTATTGTTGTCTTTGGGGTTAGTCTGGGGTGAGGAGGTGGTTAGAGTGACAGAATAAGCCATATATGGATCTTGGTAAGTGAAATCAGAGTGTGACAGGAAGGTGAAGAATGAGGTAGGAGATCAAGAGAGTGAGAGAGAGAGATCAAATATTAGGGAATAATCTCTTGTGGAGGGTCAGAAACATCTTTATGTTAATAGAGGTAGTATAGGTCTGGAGTCCCCATGCTTGACTCTTTGGAAGGAGTGGAAAAGTTTGTGGGTGAAGAACTGTGAAATGTAGGGTGAAAAAAGCCCTTAAATTATGGGCCATGTTCACATAAATGTAGTTATCATGGTTTGTCCAAAAACCGCCCACTGGTTGTAATCCTATTGACTCACAGCTCCAGTAGTGACAATAAAAAGATGCCACATCATAGCAAGGCAGATAGTCGGGGTTTTCAGGCACAAGTAGAATGATGAACACCCAACTGGAGGCAGAGCCTCTCCATTAGTGTCTATGATAGAATGTAGAGGGCACCAATCAACATCCAGTGTAAGAGCACCTGAGGTCCAGCTTTGTTTGTTTGTTTTTGTCCCAGTGGTGTGGTGATGACTGGCTATTCCCTCTTGTTTTGTGAGGTAAAAGTTGTAAGTCAGAGGTGAGGAGGGCTGGAAGGAGAGCCTAGATTTTAAGGAGGACCTTGCGGTGGGCTCAGTAAGGGTATTTAACAAAACAGTTGAGAGCAGAGAAAGACAGGACTGTCACTTGTAGAAAAATATAAGAGCAACTTTTTGCACAGTTTAGAAGTCTTCTGGAAAGAAAGCCCAGAATCCAACAGCAAAGAAAGATAGGAGGTAGAGAATCAGAACTAGATAGGAGGTGTGTGTGTGTGTGTGTGTGTGTGTAGATAGGAGGTAGAGAATCAGAACTAGATGGGCAAGCTTAGAAGTTTTGTTAGGGTTTTTTGGTGAGGTGAAGACAACCACGCCAGCCCCTGCCATGACTACCATGCTGCACCCTTTCAGCAGGAATCAGTCTAAGAGAGTCGTCAACCCCTAACAACCGAAAGACGCAATGATGGTTTCCACCTGGACCCTAATACAACAGCATGTCCCTCCAATCCTGAGTTCTGCCTTCTTCTTCCAAGCCCGAATCGAACTTCCTGATTTTCATGTGTCCCAGCGTCTCCCCAGTCAGCTGTTAGTACGTCATTCTGCCCACCCCAGCAAACTCCACCCCAGTCAAACCTAATAGAAGCCTGGTTTTTTGTCTGTCCCAGAGGAATCTTGCAGTCTTCTGCAGCCCTCCTGTGCCCACAGTGAAGGCCTTTTTCCTTTTCTGCCTTTGTTTCTCTACTGCGCCAAAAAAAATCTAACCAATGTGAGGTTTATCCTTTTTGGGGGAGGGTGTCAGGTATTTTGTTCCAACTGTAAGGAAGACAGAAAGTAAGCAAGTGGGAAGGTGTATAGTGAGGAAACTACCCAATATAATGTTTTTATTAATAAATATTTGCAGTACACAATGCTTATATTTCTTGTGGGGGAGTTGGTACATGTATAAAACTCATCTTAATTACTTTTTTCCTACATTCCCTTTCCCTCCACTTTTTCCCTCTCTCCAGCTCTAGCTCCCCTTTCCATTTGAGAAGTCTAGCTCCCTGCTTCCTATTATCCATATTTTCATTTTGCTCTTTATTTACATCTTGATTTCTCATATAAGAGAAACCAAGCACTATTTAAGGCTGTATGTCTGAATTATTTCACTTAACATTATAGTCTCAAGGCACAGTCATTTTTCTGCAGATGATTTGTTTATCTTTCTTTATGGCAGCACACACACACACACACACACACACACACACAGAATGGCATTTATGGTATTTGGCATGCAAAGGAGTGGGATGTGCTAAACTGTGTTTGAATATCCAACATCTCTTTCTGATTCCCATCACTATGGATTTCCAAATTTTAAAATTTTTAATTTTATTTTTCTGGATGGGAATCTGTGCATTTCATGGGATTTCTTCTCACCCCCAGGGGCTAATATCTTGATAAAACAAAGTCAATCAAAGCAAAGACATAATCAATGACAGTCATTAATGAAACCATGGGCTGTGTCTACACCTTGGCCAATTACACAGTGAAAGGACTCTGTGAGAAACTTCTGGAAAGACTTTCCCTCCTTGAAAAAGAAACGTCTGCAGAGCAACCCTTCTACGTCTTCTGGCTTCTGAAGTTGAAATGGGAAGACAGCCTCAGCTGCAGCAGAGACTGGCGACTCTCCTGGAACTTCGGACCCTTACAGAACAGGAGGACGGATGGGACCTGGGTCCCAGTTAGCATCGTGCCGCCTCTGAGGGAGCCCGGCTCTGCCCAGCTCCTGGCTCCCTGCGAAGTGAGATGATGAATGCCTAGTGTTTAAGCTGTTAGCTGAGTTTCCTTTGACTGAAACCATAAATGAGTCATAGAGACACGGCTATTCTCACATACTGTTTACGGGGCCTGATACTATATATTTATTTGTTTAAAACTCAGTTTCTTGAGTGAAGTGAACTGCTCAATTTGAAGCCAGTCTCTACCACCTAGAAGCTTAAACAAGTTACTTCACCTTCTTATGCCTCAGGTTCTTGGTCTGTAACAATAGAGGTAACAGAAACCTACTTGGTAGTTGCTGTAAAGCATAAGGTTGTATATACACAATAAGCATTCAAGAAACACTGACTGCTTTGCACTGTTACTTTATTGGTAAGGAACAGCCTAGGTTCAACCCAAAGTGAAAGGTACTGTTAGTGTACTACATCAGCACTTGCTTTTAAAGAGCTTTTCCTTGCATTTTAAGTAAAACAAAAATGTCATTTATTCCTGGCTTCACTGCCTCTGAATCAGGCCACTAAAAAACAGGAGCAAGTCTGTTTTACTGCAGTGGCATCTTTTCAACACTATCACGCCTCCATTTCTGCATATTTTCTGGTTAAACAAGCATAGATGCCTTCAGCAATTATCCAGGCAGTGCTGTGGGAATGTATGATTTTTGCTGGTAATTGATGGTCTGCAAGAGATGTCTGAACAGGGATGCTGAATTACTTCACCATGGGAATAGATTGTGTTAGTGCTGTTACTGTAATTATTTAAACCACATAATCATTGTTGCCATTCTTTCTGCTTCTGGGAATTGGATGTATCTATTCATCCAGGGTGGTATTTCGAATCACTGTAGCCCACAATGCAGATTCAAATGCATTCAAGGCAACAATAAGATGGACATAAACGAGAGTCTAACCTGAGATAGAAGGGAAGGTATAACATATGTTATACAAGTGGTTAAAATTAGATTATGAGTTGGGCATGGTGGTGCCTGCCTATAATCCCAGCACCCAGGGCAGGCCCAAGCAGGAGGATCGCTATGAGCTTGAGGCCAGCCTGGGCTACAAATTGACTTCAAGGCAGCCTAAACTGCAGAGTAAAGGCCCTGTGTCAAAAAGATGAAATAAGTTAGTTATGAAAGCACAGAGCTTATTTTAATGAGGAAGACTAACATGAATTCAATGGATGCTGCACATTTGTTCAGCACAGTTCTCTGAAACGGTCTTGTACTCCAGGATGATGGTATTTTTTTTCAAACAGCAATTACAGACCTGATGTCATAGTCAGTCTCCAAATGACAGAATTATAGGGTTTTTAAAATCATAGCTGTATATCTAATACTGGAAACTACAAACCTGATTTCTGCCTCAGCTATATTTCAAGTGACTAAACTGGGGAGATACATTTCAGTGATGGGTTATGAGTAGGTAACTGGCTTCATTCATAAAATTCCCAGAACATTGCTTTGTACAAGTTGCTTAATCTTCCCGAGCTGTTAGCTCTTTATCTGTAAAATGAGAATATCAGGGTATGTATTTGCCCCAGGAATGTCATTACAATCAACACTGCATAAAGAAAATGAACTTTAGGTCCCCTTTGTTGTCCCTTATTTGAACTTCAGTTTCTTCATCTCTCAAAAGACAAGTAGGATTGTCACATATGCTGGTGAGAAGGTAAGATCCACCGACCTTCCCAGCCATCTTCAAGTCATCTTTTATATTTCAGTGAAGTTGACACTCTGAAGGTTCCCCTAATCCATGCCTATTCCAGTTCTGGAGTGGGCATATCTACCATACTTTCTCAAAGCAGACCAAATACTTGCTCTATTGCACTCTTTATACAAATTTAGTTTTGTCTCTCTGCTTATTTTCACTCCTCACAAAACTAACTTTGTGAAGTAAAAACCTAGTTCTACCTTGTCATTCATAGTGGTTTAGAGCACAGACCAAACTACAACATGTGCAAATCCACAGCAAAAGTGCATGCCTGAATGACTATCCAACAGTTCTAATATATGCCACAAAAGAATATAATCAAACCTCACATAGCCATAATCCAGATTCAACAGTTACCAAGATCAGATAAAGATTTTACCAAAGTTGCTTCATTTTTCCTCCTTTTGTAATTTTTGTTACAGATCCTAGATCTCATGTCATTTTATCCCTAAATATTTTACAACACGCCTTTAAAAATAAGGGCTTTTAAAAACTTAACCATAATTCACTTATTGAATCTAGTTAAACATAATAAATAACAATGTTTGTGTTATCTATTGATTCATCAATATTCATGTTTATCTGATTCTCTCCAGTGTGGCTTTTTACAAATTATTTTTTACAAGTGAGAAACAAGTTCTACATATCATTGGATTGTCTGCATTTTTTTTTTTTTTTGGTACAGGGGATCAAACTTATGACCTTGAGCTTGCCAGGAAGGTGCTTATGCCACTGAGCTAAGTCCCCAGCCCCATTATTGGATTGTTATAATTTTGATTCCCTTTCATCACCTCTTTTGTCTCATACATGGTCTTGTTGAAGAGTTGGATTTAATGTGCCAGAGAATGTCCCATATTCTGGGTTTGTCTGTTTACTTGGTGTGTCACATTTAATTTGTTCATCTAGTCTTCATATGTCCTGTGAACTGGAAATTAGCTCAAAAACTCAATTAAGGTTAAAGTTCAACTATTTTTGGCAAGAAAGCTTCATAGGTAGTTCTAGCTATTTCGTGTTCTGTCATTATCAAAAAGCACACAGTTTCTCAACAGCCCATTGCTACCGTTATGCAGGTATCATGCCTCACTCATCTAGCTCTCTAGATAAGCACTTGTGGTTTTCCCTAATTGTTAATTATCACAGGTAATACCATAATGAATAAATGTGTTGGTGTATCTTTCTGAGAGTGTGTCTAAGAATGTCACTGTTTCTTTGATGTTAATTTATATTTTTTTTCTATTGCTACTTACATTTTTTTCCCATGTTTGTGTTTAAGGAATGTTACAATGACGTACATTCTTCCTCATGTGTATGCTGTTTGGAGTTAAAAATATTTCTTGAATTTGTGAGTTGGTTAGGGAAATTTTCAGTAACACATTTAGAATTGCTATGCTAACTGTCTTCTTTCTGTTTTGAACTCTTTACATAAGACCTCTCTGTGTCCTCCTTTTCTGATGTGCATATCTGTATTTTCATTCATTGGCCTGTCAGTGCTTTATTTGGGATATTTTCATTTGTCTCATATTTCAGTTTATTAAATTTATATTTAGCTATGTTTAATATGCTTTTAAACCTATCTACTATATTCTTGATTTCAGTTGTTACATTTTTAAAGTTTTTATTCAATTTTTAAATCTCAATTTTTAATTTTTCCTTTTTAGTTTCCCTAGATACATGGAGCATAATAGTTTTAAAAGTGATACTCAAAAACTCCAAACTCTTGAGTTATCTTGGTATAATACAGAGTTTTGATAGGAATCAAATGCAGACTTCACTCACAACAGGGATTTATGTTTTTCCATAATATTTGGTAGGGCCCTTCTGTTCCTAATCTCAAGCCTGAGGAATTTATGCTGCTAGATTTTGGCTCCTATTCACTCCAGCCTTGGGTTGCCCATCCCTTGTGTAACTGAGTTTCTCAATATTTTAGCCACTTCCCTCAGCATTGGTAAGTGCTCCTTTCAGAAAAGTAGCCCTAATTAGATGACTGTCTTCCCTGTATTTCCTTTTCTGTCCTAATCTTGTCATGACCATTTTTGTCTGCTTCATTGTTCCTAATATGTTACAAATCTTGAAATGTTTTGGCCTACCTTCTAGTTGTTCTTGGTGGTAGAAGTAGTCTGAATATTTATGCTTGTCATTACTGGAAGCAAAAGTGCTTTTGCAACCATATATATATATATATATATATATATATATATATATATATATATAATTTAATTAATGATATTTTACTTGCAATTTTGATACCCACTTCTTAAATTTAAATTTGTGCTTTCCTGTAGCTGTGCCATTGATGATATATCGCCCCCATAATCCAATTACTTTCCAAAAGCACCACCTGTGAACACAGGAGACTTTTGGGGCTGGTCTAGATCTAAATCATACCAGACATTTTTAAACCTGGTGCCAAGCTACATAGATAAATTTTCCACCAGTGTAAATGAAGCTTCTTACAATCAACTTATCAAGATTTTCTTTGTATCTTGAAATATATGTGAGTGGACCAGTCACTGGAACATTATGCTTGATTAAAAACTTCACGAAACTTTAAAAATTATCAAACTAATTCCCCAATACATGCCCACTATACTATGTGCACATCTATGAAAAAAAATACACATTTTCTTACTTTATGCAGTATTTTCTAAGTATGCAGGCAGCTTACTTTTGCTTCTACATTTGTGGTATATCTAAATGAATGATTTTTCTATATTTGGGAAATATTGTTTTCATTCAGTACAAGAGAATAGAATTGCTCAAGACAAATGGAAGAGAAATACCCAACTTAGATTGTACTGTGGCAAGGCTGTGGCTGGCGGTGACTGCCGGGGTGTAGTTACCAGCCTCAGCATTTTCACTGTCTTTTTTTTTGTTGTTGTTGTTGTGCTCTGTGCCCTCATTTTTTTTTTTTTACTCCTTTTAATGCTAAGTGGGAATATATTAGAATGTAGAATGAGAGTGGAATAAATTCCCTGCTTCATTTGCAGACAATTGAAAATAGCATTGAACAAATCAACTGCAGAGATTAGGGTAGCCCCCAAAACCAAAGTAGGGTATCTTAAAAATCTGCTTAGAAACAGTTTGTGCTGACATCCTTACTCTTACTGGAGCAAAGGAAAAGAGTCCTTGATGGTCAGAGCAGGGTTAGAAAGCACAGAGTTGCCATTATCTGCTCATCTATTCACCGTTTTGTGTGTATGCAGGTGGGGTGGGAAAGAGCTACTTTGCTGTTAACCCCAAAGGAGTGTGCTCTGGGGACAAGGAGGCTCTAATGGCCAAAGAGTGAATGACATTTGTACTCTAGACATATGACAAGAAGGCGCTAAGGAGGTTTAGAAGACATGGAATTGGTGCTAAATTTACTTATCTCAGTAATGCCAAGGTTAGCTAAAAAGGTTTCTTCTATCTACTCAGCCATGCCACTGGGTTGCCTGCCAACTATAGGACCTAAGTGGCCAGTGAAGGGACGATAAGGTTCATTTCCTCACTCATTGCTAGGTTCATGACTGTGGCCCCTATCACAAAAGATAGATCAATAAGAGAGGGCCAGGGGGTTAGCCCAGCGGCCTAAGTGCCTGCTGGGCAAACGCGAGGTGGAGAAAAGGCACAGCAAATGCCAAGGTTTCACGTGATGTAAGAGACTTCAGAAGTGAATAGTCCCCCAAACCGTGGAAACTGATGCATTTTTATGGATGATCATGTAGAGATATGGTGGGAAGATGAAAGGGTGTGATCTAATAATAGTAACTGGGGAGAAGGAGGCTTAACAAGTCTTGATTTTTTCTCAGAGTTTGTTCTTTTTTATTTTGCACCTCTATCTTTATTCCTTTCCTCTGGGTACGGAGATGATTCCTCTGGAATGAGAGTCCAATGACTTACTTCACAGAAAAGTCAGAATTCTTTATGGTCAGCATCAGGAGAGAATGCTAGAAAGGTCAGAAAGAATTTCCTGCCTCTGTTGTTTCTGCAAGTGTCAAGATGCCACCATGTCTTGCAGTCAAGTGTCTGTATTCTGTCACCAATTAATGAAAGCTAGTCAAAATTAACATAAAGGACCATATTCAGTAGCTCTTCAAATAATGAACATATGCTGTTCTTTTCTTCTCTTTTAAAATTTTGTATGACACAAGGAAGACACCTGGATATGGAGACTTTCTAAAAGGTGTAATGAGCAGCTAGAGTTGAGAACTTCCAAATTCCTTTGGAAAGGGTAAGAGAGGTATTTTAGAAGCATATCACAATTCTGCTTATCAGTAATGATTGGAAAGCAGGGTTCAAAAGCCAGGCCATACCTCTTTTGCCAGAATCTTCAAGTTAAATAAGACACTCCAAGTCTAATTAGTTGAACTATTTAAATCAGTGAAGTTTTAAATCGAGGCCAAAGTATCTTGGAAGTCAATATTTTATGCATAAGATGTTATCAGAGCTACTACTCAGTCAGGAAACATCCAGCTCTCAACCCTGCACTGGTGGGGACAGTGATTAAAAAACAACAAAACAGCTTCATGTATCTTCACCACTAAGGACAAACCAGATATAATGCTGATAACCTCTAACAAAGAGGAAAGGTCCATAACAAAATTCTGACAAACTGTAATTCGTACAGCCTGGAAAGTTTATATAGCATTGTTTCTTGGATACCTTACTTCCATTCCTGAAATTCAAACTAATAAATAACAGAATAAAATTCTGGGACTTGCTACACTTTGTTTTAGGAATAATAAGGGTAGTGGGACGTAATAGGATATGCTAATATCAAATACCTTCTAAGAATGAGGTTTATTAACTTAGTTCCAAGACTTCCTTCATATTTGAACATCTCAGTTTACATTTACAAAATAATGTAAGCATCATCTGTTTTCCCTGTCTCACTACCATGTCTGTTTTTCACATTGACGATGATATAATTTATAAATTTCTTTCTCATAATAAGAACAAAACATTGGCCCCCTAGAAAGTCTTTTATCAGCAGAAACCTTGGCACCTTTTGTGTGAAGGAAAGTTTTTATCTAGATAAGAATATTTAACTACCCTTGCCCTAAATCCTTCACTCTCCTAAGATTACTTCTTATGCCTCGTCTAGATTGGGTACTGCTATTTGTATTCAGAATGGCTTCTATAACCTCTTAGGAATTTAAACTTCTGGTAAACCTCAGTTTTTGTAAGCTGATCCTGTACTTTTACATCACTGACAGGTTTTGGTTAAGGAAAATACTTCATTTTTATAAAATTTAGTTGCTACATTAATCCAGTTCATTATTTGTGTGGATTGATATTTACTGCTCTTTTAAAACTCTTTCCATTGGACTGTGTACACACAACCTGTAAACAAAAGCCACTGCTGAATTTGCTCAGACTATTACCATTTGGGATGTGCCATCTAGCTTTTGTTCCCAAATTGTTTAGGACAAATAATATCGATTACTCTACAATTGATGGAGCTTGTGTCTTTGCAGGAGGTGCCTTGTAGAAAGTGCATCACTTATGCTCAGAACCACTTATAACTCAGCCTCATAACTGTGTTTCCCACCTCTGGTATAGAGATCAGTTATTTCTAGGGGTTGATAGATAAACTCCTCATGATATCATTCACATTATAAATTCTCTTTCTCCTTTGTAGAGTAGATTTAATCAGATGCCAGGGATGAGGAATGCCAAGCATTTCTGCCTGGCTTGAAACATCCAAGCTAAAAGCAGTTACACATGTCTCTACTGAAGGGAATGGCAAATTTGCCTGCTGAAGGTCACTAAGGACAACAAGATCTCTTGAAAGGGATTGCAAATTGTATTTTGAACAGCAATCTTTATGAGAATACTCTGTTTAATGAAAATCAAAGGCATTGAAATAAAAGTCCACAGTAACATTTTTCCTTCAGTCATGTTTAAGTGATATCCCTAATTTAAAAAATGGAATCAGTATTCAGAGAGTATTTTTCTCCTTAAATTCCAATAAACTCCCTAACTGACACAGTACTTGCTTATCACTTAAGGCTTTAATACCATAAAAATGGGGGTTTCTTAAATTATTATGGCTAGCTCTTAAAATATGTATTAAAATGTCATTTTAATTGAGTGATAGCTTAATTATAGAGACTGAACTCTGATTCTTTTCCCTTTTCCTCTTCTCCCTGTTTCTTTGATCAAATCCTGCCATAGAGTTAATAGATTGTAATTGTAGGAAGACTCTGATTTCCTACGTGAGAGGCAACAAACCAACCAACCAAAACAAAACACCCAATAAAGAATAAAATTAGGGTGGAGGATTTAGCTCAGTGGCTTAAGTGCTTGCCTGGCAAGTGTGAGGTCATGAGTTCGATCCCTGGTACCAAAATATATATATATATCTGAAAAGAAACAGCAATTGTTTTTATTATGTGGCTGAGTCATTCCCAAATCAAACAGTTTGTAAAGGAGAAATACTAACACAAGTTAGTTCTAAAACTCTCTGTTCCATGTAGTCATTGAGGAGGGAGCCAAATGCTCAGAAAACTGGCAATGTATGGTGTTCTTTTGTTTTTCCTTTACACTGTATTACTCAACTTACTGCCTTTCCTCTTTTTATCTTCTTGATTGCAGTGTCATCAACTAGCATTAAAGGACACCAAAGAAAATCTAAGAGATTTGTGATTGGCTTCTTGTTTGGCATTAATCTGGCAAAGCCCAACCATAGTAGAAGAAAGCCATTTTTAATTTGCAAAATATTGGGTTTTGAGTGAGACCAAGAATCTCCTGGGAAACTCATCACCACTTAGAATCAAGTAAAAGCAAGAAAATACTTTTAAACAGAATATCTTCACAGTGGCATTATCCTGGGAGAAATGACTAATTACTTATTAGATATAATCTATTTGGAATGAAAAATAGGTCTCACCTTCTCTTCTCTTCTCTCCAGGATGTTGGTCATAGATGTCTATGTGCTGTTTTAGAAGGGTGTATGAGAGGTCAGGACTCAGTGGAAAATAGCATATTTGGTTAGTGTAATGGCTAATCGTGACAGTCAACTTGAAAGTAGGCTTGACAGATTTTTAGGGGATTATAAGGCATCCTTCTGGGTATGTCTGGGTAGGCATTGGGGTATGACCTTGCAGACTACATCTGGTCCCTGACCCCTTCCTCTCTTGCTCTTCCCTGCTTTCTCTGATTCCAGGCTGCCATGAAGTGAGATACTTTCATCTGCTATGAGCTTCTGCCATGATGTTTCTGCCTTGGAGCCAGCCAATTGTGGACTGAAACTTCTGAAAGCATGAACCAAAACAAATCCTTCTTCCTTTAAATTGTATATGTCAGATATTTTGTCCTATCAGCAGAAAGCTGGTCAAAATGATTAGCGGTATTGGCATGAAATGAGAAAGTGATTGCTAGATTGCCTTAGCTTTCATTTAATTGTTTACCATTCAATTAACTTCATAATTCACAGTTTTAGCCTCTCCAGAGGGAAAAGCATGAATCTCTTAAGAGTCCTAACTCTCCCTGAAGCTCTGTTAACATTCCAGGGACAACAAACAGAAAGCCTGGAGCTCTGATTATAAGTCTTAGTGTGCCGTGGTTGAAAGTCTAGGGAAACAGCCCAGGGAAACAGCTCAGCTGCAGGCTATGGAAAATGTGCTTATAGAGGAGACTCACCAAGGGGAGAGGGTACGCAAAAGTGGAACACGGGAATTAGAATGTGTGAAGAACTTTACACTCAAATTGGTGCTGATAAAAATGAAAGAGGAGAAAGAAATTAAAGAAAAATGTCTATTGTAGTTATTAGCACTCTTTATAAAAACAGAAATATAAAATAAGAGAAAATAAAGAGGGCTGATTTGTTGGAAAGGAGATAACATAAGATTAGAAGCAAAGTATGTTTTTCACTGGGCTTTTCCACCTTAGGATCATCTAAATCTTGAAGGTCATTTGTTAAATTTTTGTTGACTTGTATATATCACATCTTTTCTGTTTTTGCTTTAGAAGATGAAAAAATGCTGGGAGTCTGAAATATATTTTAAAATTCCATTTCTAAAGTTTTTTCAACTTAAATTTAGTTTATACTTTTTATATCCATATCTGGGTGAATATTTATGTGAAGAGTAAAACTGTTACAAAAGAAAAGGATGTGTTCAATCATAATCATTGTATAAAGATTACTCAGCTGTACTGAGTGAAAAATAAACTTCAATGTCTTAAAGTATTTATTATATGCATTATAATGTATTTTAAAAGATATGTTCTCTGGCTATCTTTATTGTATAACTACTACTTGAAAACTTAGTGATTTAAAACCGGAGCATGTATTACACTCAGGAATTTGCCTTGGCTAGCACTAGGGACAGTGTGTCCCTGCTGCGTTTGGCTGGGGTAGCACACAGATTGGAGCTAAGAATCATCTTACAGCCTCACAATTCTGATATTTGGTCCTGGCTGTTGGCTGGGAATCTCAGCTGTGGCTGTGGCAAGGACACCTATGTATGATCTTTCCATAAGACTGCTTGGCTGTCTCATAGCATGGTAGTTGACTTACAAGTGCAAGATTCTATGACTACTTGCAAAAGCGCTGGAGAAGGCTGAAGGCTTTTTATGATTTAGCTTTGAAAATCACACAGTGTCACTTATGCTCTAGACACAGTCCCACCCAGACTCAAGAGAAAAGAATTCCATCTTTCAAGGCAGAAAGGTCATTGTCACATTGTAAGAAAAGCATGAAGGTTGGGACACATAGGCAGCTCAACCGTTAGAACATATAACCTGCTATGGTACTAACTATATACCACACATGAGAAGATGAAAAAACAATCACTTGAATAATTTCCCATTATTGTTTGGTTCAGACAAGGAGTCCCTAATGAGAGTGGCTAAGCAGAGTGATTGAAAATTTGGTTAAAGACGATCATACAAAGCCCAGCACTCAGTAGGCATTTGGTAGGCAACTCCCCTCCCTCCCCAAATAAGCAAGTCCTATCATTTTTATGATGTTATCAAGGGCTTTGTTAAACCAAAGAACTAAAATTAAATTTTAGCTCTGTTTTATACTCACATTAATTTATTTAAAAATTCTCTTCTAAAGTACTTACTTTATTATGTTGGGAAATAAATCATTAATTTTAGAATCTGACCTAATGGAATATGAAGCATCAATGGGATATCCACTGATACTTTATAATTAATGATAAATCTAATACTTATTAATGTATTAAGGAATAAGATATTAGTTGGGAGACAATATGGGAGGAAGCAGAGCATAGTTATTAAAATAAAAACTTTTCCAAGCTTCCAAAGTATCAGGATGGTATAATTAAATGTATATGGTATTTATAATGAAAACAATCTAGGTTTAAAATCTGATATTTTACAGTTTTGACATTAAAAATAATTACAATAATAATAGTAGTAATTGATAGCTATAAGTAGTTAACATTAACAAAAATATTTACTTTGGACCAGACATTTTGCTAAGAGGCTATGTAGGCTCTTATTTTTTTCAAGAAATCCTAACTTAGAAATTGTGATTGTTCCATTTCACAGCAAGCGTTGGAATGCAAATACACTTGGTTTAATGCCAATTCTCACCTATAATGAAAGTTCCTAAAGTTTCCTGAGAGCTCTTATCAATGTAATAGCTATACCATTTTTACTTGAGGGAGTATAATTGAAATCATATATATAAAGCATTGCATCAGAACATAGTAGACATTCAACAAATGATAATTTTTCTCTCTTTAGGGATAAAGGACTCAGTCATAGCCTGAGTGGCCTAGGTACTAGCAATTATCTCATTCAACTAATGTTTGTGACTTACATATTTACAGTTAAGAGATAGCTAGAAAGAGCCTCACAAAGCTATTTCTATCCCTTGTTTTAAAGCTGAAAAGCTGAGGATTAGAAAGTCAAATGACTTACCCAGAGTTACAGAGATAATGAGTGGCAGAGCTGAGACCAGCTTCAAAACCAGGGCTCTGCTAGAGCATGATACTACCTTTCAATGTCTTTGTATTTTAAGAATATAGAAAAAGCTAACAATAAGACAGAGCAATACTTGCCAATTCTTCATGCTTTATATTGATAATCTTATAGTTAAATTATATTTTTATTAAAAAATTACTGCTGGTACATATTTGCATGTATTTCTACATACCTGACACTGAAATTTCATGCTTTCCTCAATGATTGTTAAGTTGCTGAGCAGTAATTCATCTGCTAGGGTTAATTATGACACCTACTAACACTCATGCTACAAACTCCTGCTTAGACTAATTACTCTCATAAATCTCTTTAGAGAAGTGCAAAATCCTCATTATTTAAATGATAAAACAACTAATCTTTCCTTCTTGTTCCTCCAAGGTAATAAGATGGCCACAACCGCTGCATTTGAGCAATGTTTTATGGTAATTAATAATGTTAGGAGAACCAACACCCTAAAGAGCACACACCCACGTCTGGAAACTGGAGAAAGGTGGAAACTTTGGAGACAATAGAGAAGAATATAGAAGGTCCAGCTTTAAATTTCTAGGGCAATTCTTTTCCATTTTAGCCTCATTTGCAAAATTATAATCCAGCAGGTGACCTTTGCACGTGTATGCCATCACCTACAGCTCTGTGGTACTTCATTTTATTGCTTTTTCATTTACTCAACAAATATACACTTGCACTGGAGATAAAATTCTCAACAGGACAGACACCGTGACTCCCTCACAGCATCTACAGGCCACAGTATAGGCAAATACACAGACAATCCCAATATTACATGACTTCCAAGGCTTCACTAACATGGCATAGCTATGCTTCACCAGGACCTTCTTTAGCCACAGGCCCCGTGCATGACACAGGCTACCATACAGCTTAGAAACCCGAGTATGGCTCCGAGACATGAGCTATTCACACTTGTTACACCCCAGGCCTTTATTTTTCCTTTGGGCTGGCCATTTCCTGGTACGTTAGTCAGGGCTCAATCCAGAGATAGAAACTATAGCTATTATTTGAACAGAGAGATTTTAATATTAAGAATGGTTTTCTGGGTTTGGTGCCACATGCCTGTAATCCCAGCTACTCAGGAGGCTGAGACAAGAGGATCACAAGTTCCAGGCCCGCCAGGGGAAACTTAGCATAATTCATGTTTAAAAAAATGTGTGCTGGGGGATGGTGGTGCTGGGACATAGCTCAGTGGTGGTCTAGTGTACAGGAGGCTCTGCACTCAGCTCCTAGCACCCTCCTAAAAAGGATAAGGTTATGAATGAGCACATAACTAAAACAACAACAACAACAATAACAACAACAACAAAACCCAGAAAGCTGGAGCTGGAGGAACAAAGGTAAAAGACTGGAACTATTAAAATTTAGAAAAGGAAGGGCAATGGAGTCCCAGATTTCGGAGGGAAGGGCTTGGCAGGTGCAGTTATCTGTGGACAGAGGGGTTGTAACAAAGTAGGGTCCATTCTGAATAAGAAAACCAAACAGATTCAGCTGCTTGTAGGAACTGCTTATGCTGGTGAGAACTTTCCTGAAGTGTCTTTAAAAAAGGAGGAGCATGTATGTCCCCACACGTTTGCAGCCTCGCAAGCTCCCCTGCCACCCCTGCTGGCAGAGTCTAATGCCACCAGCTGCGAAGCAAGTGGTTTTCTAAACCCCGGTTACAGCATCACACAACAGAGCGCTCAAGAAGGACTTTACAACCGAAAGGCGATGATTTAATAATAAGACAAATAGAAAGCCAATAGACCAGCCCTGGATCCTGCTCTCCTGACACCACTAATGGCAAGATACTCAGAGTTCCTCAGAGATATTCCTTGGCCTTCTTTGTAGCTCCGTGGTGACCGTTTCCCCTTTCTGTTGGGAAGGAGGCCCTGGGAAAGGAGTATCTGAGCCTTTGTTGGTCTCTTCAGCTCAGAGAATGACCCAGAATGACTCTTCAGGGGAGAACACAGACGCGATAGAGCAGTGACTGCATGTCTTTTAAAAACACATTTTTAAAAATGAAAATTTTGGAGATATCAAAATATTAAAGATTTCCAGTAACACAAAAGTAACATTGACAATCATAAATCCCTAACAGTAAGACAGGGTCTAAAACTTCAGAAGAAAAAAAAAGGTGTAAATGGGAAGACCCAAGATGGCAGATTGAAATGTAGCACGATAGAGCGCCTCTCTGAGAAAAACGACTCAGACGCTGGAATCTGACACCATGGAGAGGACCGGACAAAAGGAGAGGAATTCTCGCGACCCGGGAAGAAACTGAGGAAAAAGAAAAAAAAAAAAGAAAAAGAAGCATGGATGGAGGGCTGGAGCCGGCACCCTCTGGTAGTAGTAGCCGTGCTGGGCGTGTGCCGTGGTGACTCACGATCGAGCTGGGGTCACGGCCCTGCTGAGAGCGGGGATTGCTGAGCTCGAGACCCTTGGTGGGAGGAGGCGCTGCAACAGGGAGCGGAGACCCTGAGCAGAGCTGCACGGACTTCTGTGAGTGCTGGGAACTGGATTCCCCAGAGCGAGATCACCAACAGAACGACCTCTTGGATTTGGGCAAGTCAGGCTTGAATCAACGGCTGAGGCAGCTTCTGTCGGTTCTCCTGGCCCAGAGTGGATTGGTGAGATCTGCTTGGGCTGGGCCACGCCCCTGAGCAGGACCCGATAGCCAGGGATGAAGCTGTCCCGAACCTATGACATCCACAGGGCACAGTCTAACCTGATGAAGTCACTCACTGGTTGATGGGGAAGGGACTGGCCCACACTACCGACCCTGCATGCACCTCACAGAACAACAGCAGACAGGAAAGGGCCACACTGCCCTAGCCAGTAAGCTGAAGAGGGACTTAAGGCAGTATGTAAAGGTCCAGACAACCACCACTCACCTGTCTGAGGGAAACCAGAAGCATGACAAGACAGAGAAACAGCAAAAGCCCTCCAACCACCAACCCAGGGAAAATAAGCCCAGAAGGGGTGAGTACAGAGGAGATTGAGGGCAGCAGACATGCAGTATCAGACACGCCTCATTGGAAATAAAGAAATACTTCAGTGACCTCATCAATAAATTTAAATCTGAAATTCTAACTCAGGTGAAGCAAGATATAAGAAGATTAACAAAAGAAATGCTGGGTAATCCTCAAGTAGACACAAATGGAAGAATGGAGGAACCCAGAGAAAGGAGAGAAGCCTTTGATAAAGAATATAAACAAAATCTAGAATACATGAAACAGATCCAAAGACAATATCAGGAAATTAAAAACTCCATTGAAAGCTGGCAAAACTTCTTAAAACTAAAGACAGGCTTTTAAAACTTGAAGATAGGTTTGCAACGTATGATTGCGAAATGAAGGATCTCTTAAAAATAACAAGGAACCAGGAAGTAATGATGCAAAGACTAGAAGATGATAAGAAGAAGATTTATAACTTAAGAATAAAAAATGTGAAGGAAGAAGCAGGGACAAATAAAAATGAAGTAAAAAGGCTATTCACAGAAATAATTAAAGAAAACTTCCCAAGCACAGGAAACAGAAGTGATGTTCAGATATATGAGGCATACAGAACTCCAGCCAGTACAACCAAAACAGATCTAAACCCAGACAGATAATAATCAGGATCCCAGAAATTCAACACAAGAACAGAATATTAAAAGCGGTCACAGAAAAGAAACAGGTCACTTATAAAGGAAAACTCATCAAAATCACAGAGGACTTCTCAATGCAAACTATCAAATCAAGAAGAGCTTGGAGCAAAATATTCCAAGCCCTGAAAGAAAATAACCTCCAACCCAGATTGATGTACCCTGAAAAACTGTCTCTCAAAATTAATGGAGAGACAAGATATTTTCACAGCAAAGAGGAACTGGGGGAGTTTGTGACCACCAATCCAACCCTGCAAAGAATACTGAAGGACATTCTAGAGAGAGAGAAGAAAATCACCAGGGTTCCAGGAACAATGGCAGAAAGGCCTCAATGAAAGGGGCAGACAGTAGAATGAAGGAGAAAAGTAAACAACAATGACAGAAAAATAACATAGCAGAGAAAAGGCACAGAAGATTGGCTATATCACTGTTTTGTCTTGACTGATTTTATTTGAATCTGGTACACCTGAGGTGTCAAGTCTGGGAGTAGGGCCAACTACTCTGGGGATGGCAGGGTTCAATAGGATACCCATTCTGGTTTGATTATCAACTGCCTTTGAAGTCCTATAATGTCTCCAATGTTTGGTTTTTATTAATAGTGCTATGTACCACTAAGTTTAATTGTACTATGCCTGATGATATAAACAATTTTTCTGAAAATAACAGGAGATAATCATGGTGACAACTGTAGATCACCTAGGATTGTGGTTTTATATGTCCTTTTCATATCATGTTTCTCTAGGAATTTGTATTGCTGACTTGTTTTGATTTGTTTTTCCCTCTAATACAGAAAGGCTAGGTATACATGTAGAGACTTATACATGTGTAGAACGTCTAAACAGTTTATGAGAATTGATTATAGTTATTGTAAAAAAAAGAGAGAGGAAAGGAAAGTATTCTAAAGGATATAACTGCATGTATGTTTGAGTGTGTAGGATAGAAGAACATAATACTAAGTTTTTTGTTGGATAGGTGAACAGATCTGATTGCAGTCTCACTTTTAGATGTCTACATTGTATGCTTTACTTTTGTAACTTGAACAACTATTTCTAAGAGGAGAATATGTAATTGTCAACCAGTGATTTCTTACTGGTTGTTGTTTTTGTTTTTGCTTTGAAATTTTGTATTATTTCTATCCTCTTTCTGTTTCATTTTTTTCTCTAAATTAAAAAAATTTAGAAAAAGGAAAAAACATAAAGAAAGGTGTAGTAAACCTGAGGTGTATACTAATGGGTTCTTTGGTACTGTATAACTGTTTGTGGAAAACTATCACCCGAAATGCTCCTTTGTGTTCTCTTATATTCTTCAGATAACTCTCCGTGTTCCCTGGGGACCAACTTGCTTGATACATTTAATATCCTAGTTATACCGCAGCTCTAAGGTCCTCCTCATGTTGGGTTGTATTTTGTTCTATCTGCATCACGTTAACAGTTGTATGATGTTCTAGCTTATGGGTAACTCGATAGTAGCTAGTTTCCTCAGGTGTAGTAAAATTACATTTTTACAGAACAAAACTGACATTGTATTCTGCATGTTTCCACATTGTGAATATAGGCAGGTAACTTATTTGTCCAGGAATAATGTTTGATCTTTTAAATACTATATGTGTTAGCTTAAAAATATTGAGACAGAAGGGTACTGAAGTTCTTAACACAAAGAAATGGTAAATATTTAAGGAGATGGAAATGCTAGCTACCTTGATTCATCCATTACACACTGTATACTTATGTCAAATTATCAGACTGTACCACATAAATTATTGAAAAATATGTTGAGCTTGTGAGTTATGGCCTAGAGAGAGGATGGCAGTTGTAATGTGTCTGTGAAGGGTAAAAGGCTAGGAATAGGCAACTGTTTTTGCAATTCAATTCCTGGGTCCAGTGACTTATTATAACACGCCTATTAGGGCATACTTCGTGAGAATGACAGTAATGAAACTTAATTCCATGAACTTTAGATCTGAAACATTGATGTTAATAGAGAAGAAATGGCATAAAGATGTGCTTCTGTTTAGAAATAGGGCAATTATACTGATCAGTAACCTTATTTTCTTTGTAGAACTTTGAGGGCCACACCAATTGGAGAGATAAAAGTTGAAGCTGTTGATGGACTCCCTCTGTGTCCGTGGTCTGTCATTGCTGTAGGTTATTTGTCATCCAGGGAAACCCAGCCTATAACTCTGACCCACACTGCCTGATACAACAGACGCCAGCCACATGTCGCTATTTACATTTCAATAAACAGTCCAGTATTTGAGTTGCACTAGCCACATTTTATGTGATCAGTAACCATAGATAGCTGGGCATTACTACATCTGATAGCACTGGTACTTGAACATTCCAGCACTGTGGAAAATTCTAGTGGAAAGTGTTGGTCCACTGTACTATATAGTCAGTAGTACCATTCACTGGGCTAGTACTGGGTCTAATTATTTGTATCATTGTAAGTTCTGAAAGATTCACCATCACTGCCCTAGAACATGCCCTACACAATGACAATTCTTAAGAAAACTGCCCCAAGTCGTCTTATCTGAAGATAATATCATATTGCTTCAAATAGAGATACCAAGAGTGAGGCCCAAAGATTTCCCAGCACTCGTGACACATTTGTGTGAAACATCTACTTGAATAACCTTCATCCTACAGGAGTTAAATACTCCTGGGGGATAGTTTTGTTTGGAATAAAAACTACTGTTGTATCTTGGGGCAACACAGGAAACAGTTAACTTGCCTGCTAGAGAAGAAATTGCTAGCATGATCAGCAGTCACCTGTCCCCACACAGGCCACTGAAAGTCCTCAGAGCGCGGACAGTGCCTCGTGAAAGAGGAAGCCACTGCTGGTGGAGGGGGCATGTTACAACAGTCAGAAAAGGCAAAGAAGCTTACTTCTGTTCTTCAGTTGGGAAACTGAGGCACACAAAGTTTAAATAACTTGTTCAGGGTCTTATAAGGAAAAATTAAATCTAAGATATGGGGAAAAAATGAGAAAGAGGAGGAAAAAAAAGAGGAGGAGAGAATTTCCTTCTCCAAAGCACACTGTCTCCAGATGGGGAGTAGGGCAGATCCTGTGAATTTTTTTCTAAGGAATTCAGACCTTCCTGCTCTGTTATCAGTTATGTTAGTTCGAGGCACCTGTGTCCATGGAGAACAGCACCTTTCAAAAGCTAAAGAGATCATACTTAACTATTTTCCTGTTCCCTATCAGCTCTCAGTTCAGCTCAGAGTAATCAGGGGCGCCAACAGAAGCAGCTGTGTTGCAATTGTTTGACCTGTTCACAGACACTTTGTATAAAAAAGAACTTGGAGAAACATTATTTCACATTCCATTGCTTTTCCTAATTTACCTTTTATTTTTTAGGTTCCAAAGTCAGTTTTCCAAGGCTGAGTCTCAGAGGTCTTTCTACCCCTCCCTTGAGACCACAGGTTGCATCACAGTGAACCATGCCACACATGATTGCAGAGACAACAAGCTGGGACCCACATGCTGGCCTCACTTATGGCGCTTCCAGGTTATGCAAATATTCACACGGAGGAGTCACTGTGGACATGGCAGGAATGGGGACGGACTCTCTTTTAAACTAATTTTTGAATCTTCTATGGAAAGGTTAACTTGATGGGGCTAACAGCATCATCAGCTCTGTGGTGTAAAGAATGTGTTTTTGTAGCTCATGTTCTAGCTTCAGATATTAATATCACTTTTATTTGAACTGGAGAAGTTTTTTCTTAGGCATGAGACTGTCATGAATGTCAAAATGAATTAAAAATCCTTGGAAAATTCTTTTATAAGCTTAAGATTTTTTTCCTCCAGGATTTTTGAACCCAAAACTCTACATGTATATTTCACAAAACATGATTTTCCCTTCTGATTCATTTTTGAATGTTTGCCTTTAAAGAACTCCCCATACAATTGCATGGTTCTGTGTTACTCATACGACACGTCTGAAAAATTTATACTGAGCTGTAACATGGGAAGATGGATTACTTAACAGCTACTTGTTACAATTCAGGTTGCTTTGTATAGTAAAGAGAGAGAAGTAATGAAATGCATAAATAAAACAATAACACAATCTGTGTAAAAGCTAATTTGCTAATTTGATACACAGGCAATGTAATATGTTTTGATCCTATTGAAGCATATTATGCAGTGTCTTGTAAAATCTTATTTGCAAAATTAATTTAAATTGTCTTGGAAGAGGGCTGGCTGAAAGACTATAAACAAGAGTGGCAATAAACAGCAAAACCTCAAGTTAGAAGCTGCTTCAGCCAGTTGGGAATGAAGGTAGGCAGTCTTGGCAGACAGGAAAGGGTGGGCTGAGGACAGAAGAGGACATAAGAGGTTGTGGATTTTATAAGGACATATGAAGACAGAAGAGGCCATAAGAAGAGAGTGTGTGAGTTAACTGCAGGTCACCAAGAAGCTAATGCTAAAATGGATTCTCAGCATTTCACTGTCCTCCTGTGGCCAACCATGGCTGAGATCATGTGTTTTTCTTTGTGTGTGTTTGAAGGGGAGAGAATGGAAAGCCTTTCTCTTCTGCCTTTTTAAAATAGCCAACTTCCTCTGCATATCTGCTAGCCAAAGGCAGATTCAACCAGCTGCAAATAGAAAATATATATTTTTTAAAAATTGCATCTGTACAGAACATGGATAGAGCTTTTTTGCTATTATTACCTAACTGATATAACAACTATTTACATAGCATTCATAGTCTATTAAACCTTACAGGTGATTTAGAAATGAGCTAAAGTATGAGGAATGGTGCAGGGCTTGAGCATCTGAGGATTTTGGTACCTGAGGAAGGCTTGGAACCAATTCACTGTGATATACTAAAGGGCATCTATTTTCATCATACAGTATTTATTCTCTAGCCAGAGACAGACTTTTCCCTAGATAGTCATCTTGCAAATCTGTGCTCTCAAAATCAAAGATATAGCAAAGAATTTCAAGGGACTTTGTTATGACTGTGCTTTGGAAACATACAGGAAATGTCAGAGTTGTCGGGGGCCACTATTACCTCAGAGTCAAGCACATCTTAAACCACAGAGGTGAATGGGTTAGAGCCTCTCCATTTGATAAGCAGACATTTGGAAAATTGACCCATGTTCAAAGACACAAAAATTAATAAAAATATGTATTTTGTATCCCAAAAAGTCTAGGCCCCAAATGTACTCTAGCTGCCCTGATAGGCGGTCAAGCCTGTGATGATCTGTCATTATTGTGTCTGTTGACAACACTGTGGTGTGTGCTGAAGTTTCTAGCATGGGAGATACCAAACATTCCAGCCATCTGAGAAGCATGCAAATTAATAGCACATTTGTATTAACAATTACTTGGCTTTGTGACAAATGCTGTTCTAAAAACACCGTACTCTAGTTATTTTGCTCTCACCGAACAAGTCTTTGTGCAAGGTAAAACATAGCCCAAGAGACATGTTTCAACTCAGGCAATGGTTTTTTTTTTTTTTTCTTTTGGTACCAGGGATTGAACTCACGACCTCGTGCTTGCCAGGCAGGAGCTTAAGCCACTGAGCTAAATCCCTGGCCCCTAACTCAGGCAATGTTTTAAAATAAGTTACTAAAGTTTACACAACTTTGATTTACCATAAGCCATATGTCCACTGTGCAGAAATTTGCCATGGTAAGAATGTATTCATACCATTTACACAAACAGTTTGTGCATTAAAAAAATCCAATTTACATAATCGGGCTCAGCTATGCTGTAATCTACATTTTAGTTTCTTGAGGTAAAAACTAATGAAAATAGCCCAAATAGCCAAGATATGTTTATGACATTTAAAACCAGTATGTAAGAGAAATATCTAGTCTCATGTTCATTGGATTACTATTCATGATAGTCAAGAAATGGGAAAAATCTAAAGATCCATCAGTGAATGAACAGGCAAACAAAATGTGGTAGATATACACAACAGAATCACTTCTTGGCCTTTTGACCAAGATCAAGTTGCATATACACAATCGGATACTATGAGGCCTTTAAAAAGGAAGACTATTTGTTCATTTGCAATAATGTAGACAGTATTAGAGAATATTATGGTAATTTTTAAAAAGCCAGTGAGAAAACATGAATACTGTTCTAATTTATTATGTGTGAAATCTACACAGTTAAATGAAAAAAAGTAGCAAATTGAATGGTGGTCACTGGAGATCTGCGTCAAGGGGATGATTCTATGAGAGTCAAAGGGACAAAGACTTAGGAAGAATAAGGTTTTTAAAAATATTCCTTTGAGATCTATGCACAGAATAGTGAATATGAAAAGTAATAATGTATTGTACACTTTAAAATCACTAAGTAGATTTCAAATGCTCTCAAAAGATTATTTGAGGTTATGAGTATGTTAATTAACTACTTTAATACAGCAGTATATTCATAAACTATACAATCACTATGCACTCCATAAATATACAACTATAATTTGTCATATTTGCAACTAAAAATAAAGAGCAATAAAAGAAATCTTGAAAAGTTTCATTTATGTAAGATGAATATATTCTACAGATTTGAGAAACAGCACTGTGACTACAGCAAATGAAGCTGTTGTTTCATATTGGAAATTCACCAAGTGGGCAAAAAGCTTCACAAAAGGAAGGAAAGAAAGAAAGAACAAAAATAAAGAATGAAAAAGAAGAAAGAAAGAAAGAGAGAAAGAAGAAAGAAAGAAAGAAAGAAAGAAAGAAAGAAAGAAAGAAAGAAAGAAAGAAAGAAGGAAAGCTCCATGAAGTGATATGACAATTAGCTTCAGGGTGCTGATCATTTAGAGTGTACACATAGACTAAATATCAAGTTACACCCCTCAAATATATACAATTCTTATTTGTCAATTGTATCTCACTGAAGCTGAAAACAGAACAAAGAAAGAATCCTACTCTTCTTCATGAAATAAATAGGATGCAGTGACATCTTCCATCTGTCTTCTGCCTCTTCAAATTCCTTGTTGTCACCGAGAAGATTGAAGGGGGACTCAAACAGCATTTCTACCTCATTAAACAAAAACTGTTGTTTCAGGTCAATAAAATTTTCTCTATGACCTAGTACAGTGTCTCCATCAACATTTTCATCTTACCTGATTTTATATCATTTCAACCTGTGGTAACTTAGCATCGATCTTAGTGCTAGGAACCATCATACATGTAAAATACCTACTTGAATTTTTTGGCCTGAAAATATCACTGACTAAAAAGGAAGCACAGACTTACAGTTTCAGCTCTACCATATAAGAAGCTTAGAATCTGTATTAAGGAAAGATTTACTCAGTGATTTTCTTGAAAGCACAGTAAGGAAGATTTTATAGTCAAAATAGGTATAGGAACGACTACAGCAGGGTCTGGAAGTGTAGGAATGAGATTGTCTCAACTCCCAGGACAGCAGAGACGGTGGGAATTCACAGCCAAGCAGTGCGTGGGGGCGGTGAATAGAGAGTTCCTAAGAGGAAACTCCAAGGAAAAAGAGCATTCTGGGTAAACCAACCCAATGACGTTCTTGCTCAAGACACTTTGTATGCTTTGACTTTGTAACTTGAACAACTACTTCTAAGATAACAATGTGTAATTTATCAACTAGGGATTTCTTACTGTTTTTTTTTTTTGAAATTCTGTATTATTTTTCCCTTTTTTCTGTTTTTCTTTTTTTCTCTAAAAAATAACAACAAAAAAGACAGGCCACGATGATTATGAGGTATGGTAGAAAAAAATAAAGATGGGTTGAAAGGAGTCTAAGAAAATCATGATTTTAAAACAATACTTTTAAGGAAACTGCTACTTTTAGAATATTATTCATATCTATACTCCATACCTTTACTCCCTGGGCTTGTTTATGTTTCTAGGTTTTTTGTTTTGTTTCTTCTAGGCCCCTCTTTTCCAAAATCCCTTAAAGATACTACAAGTTTATAACTTAAACTAGTCAATAAGATGGAGGAAACAACCTGGACTTACGATTAAGAAACAGATTCAAAGATCCAAAGCATAACGTTCCGGATCACCCATGTTAAAGGATACCTCCAAGAACTTAGATATCCCCAATCCCAGCCTGTAGGGTGCCCCATTCCCAAGGGGCTGGACTCTACTGTCTCTGAGTGTGTACTTCCTTAGCTCTGCCTAATAAAATCTGACTTTGCCTCTAAATGACATATCCTGAAGTTCTTTTTTTGTGACAAAGTCAAGAACCGACTTGGTGGGCTGAGTTGAGGTCTCAGTAAACATTCAATAAGTCTGTGTTGAAGAGAACTGGTTGCGGCCTTGCTTGAGGCTTGCTAGAATTATTGTATCTCACAGCGCGTTAATCGATTTTTCATCACTGTGATCAGATACAGATTAAGGAGGAAAGACTTGTTGTGGTTCATGGCTTCAGAGCTTGGTCAGCTGGCCCCACTGCTTTCTGGACGGTGATGAAGCAGCAGCCTTACAGCAGAAGGGCATGGAGGAAAGGTGTTTACCTCCTAGGAGGCAGCCAGAAGGCAGGCGGGGTGAGAAGATCCAAAAGGGGCTGGGCAAACAATATTCTTCAAAGCCACAGCCCCAGTGATCTGCTTCCTTTTATTAGGCCCCTGTAAGAGGCCTTCTAGGAAGCTCATTCAGCTGATGAACTCATCATTCCACTAATGCACCTGAGGAAGTTAGAGCCTTCATGATCCAATCACTTTCTGAAGACCGGTCAGGGGCAACAAAGCCTTCAACACAATCAGGACACACTAGTCCAAATATGGCATGGCAGAGCATCCCTCTAATCCCAACACTTGGAAAACTGAGGCAGTATAATATAAGTCAGAGGCCAGCCTAGACTATATAACAAGTTCCAGTTTGCCCACACTACATAGAGACCTTTGGTCAAAAAGTTAAAAAAACCCCAAAAAACAAGCTTTCTGGCACCAAGAATAATGAGGCACTCTGATGTAGATAATGGGGAGGCATGGAGTGATTAGAGATTTTTGCAGTGATCCAAATGAGGGATGAGGTGTTTGGTGGATTAAGTAATGGTCAACTGGTAACACCCAATTTAACTAAATCAATGTGGTACTTGTTGTAATCTAACTCAAGGGCCGCCATTCTGTTCTGTATGCGCCACACCCTTTGACCTAAACTGCAACCATTGTTCCAAATCGCACTTTGTACTTCTCCTGACTCTAGTAATTGTGTTCTTCCCCTAATGCCCACCGCCTGCATTCATAATGTATCCCTGGAATAGACTAGCCATAAACCTCTGTACTTTGACCCTAGGCAAACAACAGGATGTCCTGTTTCCTCAGGAATGCACAGGTGTGGCTCCCCCCACCTTTGTGGTTTTTTCCCCTTTATAAACCACCCAAATCTTAGCCTAGTTGCACAGCACTGTAAATTCCACCCTCATGCTGTGTCACTGGATACCAGCCTAAATAATAAAGCTCTCTTTTTCTTTTTCCTCCAAGGGTAAAGGTCACATCTCCAAGAATGCCTGCTTTCTACGTGACTTGCTTTCCCATTTGTCCCTAATGTAGTCCATTTTACCTGAACTATTGATCTTATTGGCGAACTATAGTTATGTCCCACCTTATGCCCATCTGCCTTGTGAGTTCCCAGTCCTTCCCCACCTTGAACCCATGGTGTTACTCTATAAAAATCCTTGGAAAAGACAGAGTCAGGGGCAACCCGCTGGGGACTCCCTTCTGTTTCTCTTCAGATAGAAGCTTTCTTTCTCTCAATAAATATATTCTACTCTTCACCTCTGTTGTTCCTAAAATTCATTCTTCGATTTTAGAGAACACAAACTCACAGACATAGTAGGTCGGGCTTTCCATTCACCAATACCTGTATGAACTCAGCTGTTCCCAACTTCAGAGGAGCTTGTGACCTCGCTGTTACTGAGGATGCCTGCAGCTTTTTTCAGGGGAGCTCTTGTTCTTACTTTGAGCATTACTTCCTGGCTCCAGTGCAGATGCCTCCTGTAGAGACAGATCCTTCATCCCACTGGCCCAAACTTTATTTTTTGCTACTTGGGATTTAATTCACAACCTTGTGCTTGCCATGCAGATGCTTATGCCATTGAGCTAAATCCCCAACTTGGCACAAACTTTCTAGCTTCCACCACAGACCATTGAGACTTCGTAGCACAGATCCTTGATACAGATTTGCATGAGCTGTTGTGGGTGCTAGGCTTCCAGTTGGCCTCATGGAGGGTATTTCCAAGTGCTTCAGGTCTTCAGCTGCACTGATGCAGGACACTGCTATGGGATCCAGGCCCTCAGCTGGATTCTTTGTATCTCTAGGGTATGGACAGATCTTTCACACTTTTTTGCATTTGACTCTTTGTGTGAATGTTATAAAACAGACCTATAAATTACATGTCCTATATTAACTCTTTTCCCTTGTAAGCCCTGTAATGGAGGGTAATGGGTGGTTTTAATGTCATCTTGTTCATTAGGGGCTATGTCAGTTTGGGTTTTAATTCTGTCTTCTGAAATGCTAACAGATGTCAACTGTCATCTACAAACATGATACATATGCTTCTCATAACTTCTAAATCAATAATTAAGATATTTAACAAAAATGACAAGGTGATCTATGGCTAGAAGTCATCTTTTTGTTTTTCTTTTCTAATGTTTTTTTTTATTTAAAGAGAAAAAAACAGAAAAAGGGTAGAAATATTACAGAATTTCCAAAAAAGATAAACAGTAAGAAATCACTACTTGATAAATTATATATTGTTCTTCTGGAAATAGTTGTTCAAGTTACAAAATTAAAGCACGCAAAGTAGACACTCAAGCAGTGAGACTGCACACAGATCTGTTCAACAAGAACTTAGAAATATGGTTATCAATCCTACACACTTAAATATACATGCAGCTATATCTTTTATAGCACTTCCTATTTCCTCTTTTTTACAATAGCAATTGCACATTTTTAAAATTTTATTTAAAGAGAAGAAAAAAAGCAAAACAGAAAAAAGGGTAGCAACAATACAGAATTTTAAAAGAAAGAAATAAAAAGAAAGGAAAAAGAGGAAAAAACCCACTAAGAACTCACTAGTTGATAAATTACATGTTGTTATCTTGGATGTAGTTGTTCAAGTTACAAAGTTAAAGTTTACATAGCAGATATTCAAACAGTGAGACTGCAAACAGTTCTGCTTAAAGATCAAAAAAAGATTCAGCAATACGGTCATCTATTTTACACACTCAAACATGCATGCAGTTATATCCCTTAGAGCCTTTTCTTTTCCTCTCTTTTTTACAATAGCCATTACACATTTTGGGTTGTATTACTCTTATAGTTCTTATTACTTTTTACACTAGGGACACAATATGATATTTATAAATATGATTCTTATTTATTTCACTAATGAGGATAGTCTCAAGTTGTCTCCATTTACCTATGAAGGCCTCAAGATCATCCTTTTTATAGCTGAGTAATATTCCATTGTATAAAAATGCCACATATTTTTCATCCACTCTGCAATAGATGGGCATCTTGGTTGTCTCCAAGATTTAGCTATCACAAATTGTGCCTCTATGAACATGGGTGCACATATATCACTGTGATATGAACTTTTCAGTTCTTCTTGGAAAATACCCAGGAGGGGGATAGCTAGATTGAATGGGGCTTCCAATCCTAGTCTTCTGAGAATTCTCCATATGGATTTCCATAATGGTTGCACCAGTCTACATTCCCACCAACAGTGGAGCAGTGTTCCCTATTCCCCGCAGCCTCGCCAACATTTGTTATCAGTTGATTTCTTGATGTTCTCTATTCTTTCTGGAGTGAGGTAAAATCTCAGTGTTGTTTTAATTTTCATTTCTCGAATGACCAGTGATGGTGAAGATTTCTTCATGTATTTATTTGCCATTTTTATATCTTCCTCTGAGAACTGGGTGTTCATCTCTGATGCCCATTTTTGTAGAGGGTCTTTGAATTTGCGGGGCTTCATGTTTTTCAATTCTTTATATGTTCTGGATATAGGTCCTTTGTCTGAGTGGTTGCTGGCTAAAATTCTTTTCCACTTACTGGGTTTTCTTTTCACTCTATGATTTCTTCTGAAGTGCAGAAACTTTTCAATAATATGAGATCCCAATTGTTGATTCTTTGAAGTGTTTCCTGTGCAGTGTGCATTTTGTTCATGAATTCTCTGCCTACCTCTATGTCTCCAAGACTTCTACCTGCCTTGTCTTCCGGTAGATTTAGTGTTTCTGTTTTAATATTTAGGTCTTTGATCCATTTAGACTTTAGTTTTGTGCATGGTGATAGGCTTGGATCTAATTTCAGTCTTTGGCATGTGGAGAGCCAATTTTTCAAACACCATTTATTAAAGAGACTATCCTTCTTTCAGTGGACATATTTAGCCCCTTTGTCAAATATTAGATGGCTGAGTGTCTTTGTAGTTGTGCTTGTATCTTCTAATCTGTTCCAATGATCCTCAGGTCTATTTCTTTGCTAGTACCTTGCTGATTGTATCAGTGTGGTTTTATAGTACTGTTTGAAGTCAGGAATTGAGATGCCTCCTGCCTTGCCTTTGTTGCCCAGAATTGCCTTTGCTACTCCAGGTTTCTGCTGTTTCCAAATGAGTTTTAGCAGTGTTTTCTCTAGATACGTGAGGTATGTCAATGGTATTTTGATAGAGATTGTTTTAAATCTGTATAACAGTTTTGGGAGTATGGCCATTTTCACAATGTTGATTCTTCCTAACCAAGAGCAAGCTAATATCCTCTTTAATCTCCTTTTTCAGCATAGTATGATTTTCAACATATAGGTCTTTTACATTTTTAGTTAGACTGATTCCTCAGTATTTCATTTTTTTAGATGTTATTGTAAAAGGCAATAGTTCCACAATTTCTCTCTCAGTGAGTTTTTTGTTTGTGTACAGGAATGCTATTGATTTTTGAGCATTGATTTTGTATCCAGCTACACTGCTGAACTTGTTTATTACCTCTAGAAGTCTTTTAATAGAGTTTTTTGGGTCTTCTATATAGAGTATCATGTCATCTGCAAATAGTGATAATTTAATTTCTTCCTTTCCTATCTTTACTCCTTTTATTTCTCTCTCTTGTCTGATTGTCCTGGCTAGTGTTTCCAGAACTATATTGAAAAGGAGTGGTGATAGTGGACATCCTTGTCTTGTTCCTGATTTTAAGGTGAAAGCTTTCAATTTTTGTCCATTTAGAATAATATTGGCTGTTGGTTTGTCATAGATGGCCTTTATAATGTTGAGGTAGACACCGTGCATTCTGAGTTTCTGAAGGGTTTTTATCATGGACATGTGTTGGACTTTATTGAAAGTTTTTTCTGCATCTATTGAGATGACCATGTGGTTTTTGTTTTTGGCCCTTCTGCATCTATTGAGATGACCATGTGGTTTTTGTTTTTGGCCCTGTTGATGTGGTGTATTACGTTTATTGATTTGCATATGTTAAACCATCCCTGCATTCCTGGAATGATGGTCATGATGTATAATCTTCTTGATGATTTGTTGCATTCTATTTGCCAGTATTTTATTGAGAATCTTTGCATCAATGTTCATTAGTGAGATTGGCCTATAGTTCTCCTTTTTGGTTGGATCTTTCTCTGATTTTGGTATCAGAGTAATACTTGCTTCTAGGAATGATTTAGGGAAGATTGCTTTCTTCTCAATTTCACTGAAGAGTTTAAGGAGTATTGGCATCAAATCTTCTCTAAATTTCTTATAGAATTCAACTATGAATCCATCAGAACCTGGCTTTTCTTTGTTGGTAAGTTTTTAATTATGTTTTCAATTTCAATAGCTGATATTGGGTTGTTCAAAATTGCTATATCTTCTTGGTTGAGCTTTGGTAGTTCATATGTTTCTAGGAATCTCTCCATTTCTTCTGTGTTTTCTACTCTATGTGAGTAGACATTTTCAAAGTAGGTATTCATGATCTTTTGAATTTCCATGTGATCTGTAGTAATTTCCCTCTTTTCAGTCCTTATAGCATGAATTTGGGTTTTTTATTTCTTTCTCTTGATAAGGTTAGCTAGGAGTTTGTGAATTTTGTTTATTCTCTCAAAAAACCCAGCTTTTTGATTCATTAATTCTTTGTATTTTTTTTTTTAGTTTCAATTGCATTGATTTCTTCTCTAATCTTTACAATTTCCTCTCTTCTATGAGCTTTGGGTTTAGCTTGTTTTTCTCTTTCTATAAGCTTGAGATGGAGCATTAGGTTGTTTACTTGTGCTCATTCAGTTTTCTTGATATGAGAATTTATTGCTATATATTTCCCTCTTAAGACCGCTAGAAATCATCTTATAACTTAACATCAAACTCTCTTCTCTCCAATAGGATACTTTGGAATATAACATAGAAATGATCTATTTTAACATATGTAGTCACTCCTGAGATGCAGCCACCTTTAAATTCTCTGACCATGAGAGCATGCCCATGGCTTTTCTGAAATGCCTGCTTTCTCTTTTCCTGAATATGAGTGTAAAAGTTTGGCTATGCAGCCAGGCATGGTGGCACATACATGCAGCCCCAGAACTCTGAGAAGGAAAGGTAGGAGGATCTCCCTTTTGAGTCCAGCCTCAGCAACTTAGTGACTTAGTAAGAACTTGTCATAATAAATTTTTTTTAAAAAAATGTCTGGTTATGTAGATCAATTCAAAGGCCCTGGGTTCAGTTCCCATTCTCTGTCTCTGTCTCTGTCTTTCACTCTCTCTCTCTCTCTCACACACATACACACACATGGACACGTCTGGTTATACTGAAAGTTCTTTTTGTTTCAGGATTTTCAAGCAGTGATCCTCATAATGATACAATGAGCAAATCTCCAACTGCTTTCAGAGTCCTGATGTGCATTCTGTCTGGACCTGGAGCCTTGCAAATAAGTGTTTTGTTATGACCTCTCTACTTTTGGTTTTACATAGTTCTATCTTGAGACAGTTCATTTGATGGACATTCTGTATAGGAGGGGCTGTGATTCAGAAAGTCTCTAAGTACAGTTCCTTGGTGTGCTGAATACTTTGATCCAAAGAACATTTGAACAGTTTCAGAAGCTTTCTGTTACCTGTCACCTTCCTCCTCCAAGGTAGGCCACAGAAACTAGAATTTCTTCTTCTCAAGGCAAGTTATAGTAATTAGAAATACTTTCCCCAAAGCAAACCTTAAAATCTAGAAAAACTAGCCTTTTCCTGTCATTCTCTGTAAATGAAGGCTACAAGGAGACTTTATACTCTACTGTCCCTGGATGAAGTTATACTTCTCTTATTGTCTGAGAAGGTCCCTGGGGACTTCAACTCTCAACCTCACCCTGTGGAGTAGGTTTGTTTTTTCATATTACAGAGAAAGAATTTTTTATATGTTAGTGAAAGGCATAGGGAAATTTAATAGTCAGAATTGAAGTACACTCATAGAAAAAACAGACTATGAGCACCCAAGGGAGAGAGATAAACTACTGGGTATATATAAATGATGTGGAAGGTGTCCTTTAAAATAGATCACCTAAGATGTTTTGCCTAAAGACATTTTTGGAAATGATTTAATCTGTTTCTTCACTCATCCTTTACTCTATATAATAGGTTAATTTTAGGAGTTATATAATATCGTTAAAAATTTGGCCTTTTCTGGGTATCTTCCCAAAAGATGCATACCCATTTTTTAGCACCACCTTTCATAATAGCTAAATCCAACAAGCAGCCTATATATCATCAACAGATGAATGGATAAATAAAATGTGATATTTATACACAATAGAGTACCAATCTGTATTAAAGAGAGATACATTTGACTCATTTGCAGGATGCTTATTGAATTAATATTAGCTAAGCACTGTACTTAGCATCTCACTAGTTGATTATGGTTTGGCTCACATTGTACCTGTGTTATAACTTTGCTGTATAAACTACCCCTAAGAAGGTCCTTGGTAGCAACCTACTCAGTGCATCTCCTGTGGCTCAGGGGCTATTCCTGTTCTCCAAAAATATTTCCTACCCTTAACCTCTTTTGTCCTTTGGAATACATTCTTTGATTTCAGGACATGAACTTCTCATATTTGACATCTAGCAGGTTGGGAGCTATATTTCTCATATGTCATAACCATAAAAATAGAATGTTTTCCTTGAATCTTTGACTTTATTCTTCATTTCTATGTCATGTAAAATTCTAGTTAAATAAATCTGTAATGCTTTCTCATGTTAATCTTTTTTACATATATTGTGCTATCCACTGTCACTCCTGTCACGGGCATGGAAAGAGGTTCCACCTTTCTGTCCCTGCACTACTTACCAAGATTCAGAATGTAGGAGACATGGCAGATTTTAAGGATGAGTTTAATTTTTGATAAATTGTTATTAACCTGAGGAACAGAAATAAGAAGGTACTCTGTATTTTTAAATTAAAAATAATTGGATATAGTCCTCACAAGAACATTTTAAACTCAAGATAGCTGAAGACAGCGATAGAGGCTGGGAGCCAAAGTAGGATAAAGATCAAAGCTGTTGGCCGGGAATTACAGCTTCTGTCCTTGCTGTGACCTTCCTCAGAACTGCATGAAGTGTCTGGATATTAAAGTTGCTAGAAAACTGGTTCATTTTATTAATTCAATGAAACTAATCAGGCACTACTACAGTTAACAACTCTCTTTATAAACCCCAGCAGGGAATTTTCTGATCCCAGGCGGAATACAATGGCCATCAATTTGCACTATGAATTGTAAAAGGATGCAGAGATTCTAAACCAGCCTATAACTGAACAACCACAGGAGGCCTAATTGTCTGAAGACCTCTTTCTTCCTCCTGCTTCAGGTCTGGGAACTAATTTCAATTGCTGATTAAAATGGTCATTTCCTCTTCTGTATTTGAATGCTAATAACAAAATTCTTAGAATTTCACAAAATCCATCAAGTGTTAGGGGTGATTGGGCTTTATAGTCAGAAAAACCTTCCACTCAGGACTGAGGGCACAAAGCTCCTAATGGCTAGAAAAGTATGTAGGAAACATGCTGAAAAGTAGAGTATAAACTTGTAGGCCCATTTTATCATGACGTGATAACTAACACACTAGCACGGGTAGAAAGTTTTGTCCATTTGTCTATATGTAAACCATGTAGACATGTTTTTAGACATGTTTTCCAAATCTTTGTGGCACTAGTCAAGTGGTCTAACTTCTGTGGGCCTCAGTTCTTTTTGCATAAAATAAAAGAACTTGATTAGATGATGTTTGTGTTTATTTTGGTTGTGGTACTCCTGCATTAATTAGCTTTCCTATTACTAGGACACAATATATGATAGCCACAATCTAAAGGAGAAGAGGCTTAGTTTGGCTTACAATTTCAGGGGATTAGCCCATGGTTATTTTAAGATAAAAGCCAAAAAACTTCAAATACTTGTATAAATCTGGGATAAAATTAAAAGAAGGTAACAAATATGTGAAAATATTACAGCAATTTTAGGTTTACTGGAGGCAAAGAAACAGAGTAGCACTCAGAGAAGTGGAATTTTTATTACCCTAGGTGGCCCAGAGGAGTTTGGCACTCCAAAGTCTGAGCCCTGAGCAGGGGGTATGAGAAACTTATATAGGACCTCTGGTGGGAAAACACAAGCTAGCTAAGTTACAGAAACAGAACAAAGGCAGTTACTCAAAAGTGACAGGTTTACATCTTCACACATCTGAGTGGCCTTGGTCAGTTGGGAAGTGGGATGCAGTGAAGCTGACTGCTTATTAGTCCAGTGTGCAGTGGGTACAGGAAAAGGAGAAGGGTGTCAGGAGGTGATGTCAGAGTTAAAAAGTTTCATTTTCTCCAACACTGTTCACTTTGATCCCCCTATGTTTTTCTATAGGGCATCATCATTTTGAGGAGCCTGTATCAGTATATGGCTAGGTCAGTGGGCCTCCTGAGGAGTGAGTGTGTTATCTATTTAATCTAGAAGGAAGGAAGACTTTGGGGAATGGCCCTACATTGGGGAGAGGAGAAGAGCAATAGCTGTTGACTGGTGATGGCTTGAATATGGACATGTAAAAACTGTGACAGGGGTCTGAGAAGCAGGGGCCTGAACAAAAGAAAGAGAACTATGTAGATCAAAGGTCCTGAGGAGGGGTGGAGTCAAGAGGCCCATCTCCATCTTAGGGGTCCTATATAAGTCCAGGAGTCAGACATGCACTGTCTAATTTCTGAGGCCCTTTCAGTGAGCCTTTTATTTGCATCTTGTACTATGCCTGACCAGTTGACACAAAAACAAGATTATTCTCTGATAAAAGTGCATAATCCATATTTTTGGCTGTGAGGAGATCCATGATTTTTGGAGGGTTACTGCCACTAGGGAATTTATTTGGGTTTGTAAGGCAAGGATGGATTTGGCTATTTCTTCAAGGCTGTCAGAGAGATCCTGGGATGGTGAGTGATAGTAGGACAGTGAAGTAGTTAGGCCTTCTATGCTACCCCTGTTTCTGTGGCAACCTTGGGAGAAGTAGAGAACCAGACAGGCTGAGTGCATGAGGCATCCTAGGTAACCTGGTAATTGGTATAGTTAGCTAAGGCCAATAGCAGTAGTGTATAAGTAAATCACTGGGGCAGCAGATGTCCCAGCAGTGTGCCAGATCATAGGTTATGATGAATACAGGTAGAGGCTTGGAAGGTCAGAGTAGTATTAGTGGATATAAAACTGCATGTGGGCTTTGTTGAACGTTTGCATGTGGAGAGGTTAGTGATATAATACTGAAGGTGTTGGGCCACACGTCCTGCCTGAGTCCCTCTTATCATGTCATTATAGGGAAATTGGCCATAGCCTTTTTGTTGAAAAGCCAGAGTGGGCCTCTTGTTTCATCTTGGGGATGTTATGTGAGGTTGGTGAGCACCCAGAATCTGGGAGGAACAGGAGTGGCCACATAGGTAACTGCAGACAGAGATACTGAGCCAGCAGTCTTTATCTAGAGAGGGATTGGTCTGGTTGAATAATGAGTAGTAAGCTGCACTGTCCTGTACAGGTAATCGGGTATCTGTGGGAAGACTGTGGAAGAGTCCTGGCAGGGAAGAAATGGATTATACTGGCTAGCATGACTATGTGCATAGGGAGTGATTCCACTCTGGAGGCAAGAAGCAAACCAACAGCACCAACAGGGTGGAAAGTAGAATCAATTAAAAAGAAGCATAGTAAAAACCGGGATATCTGAGGTCTGTCTTATCCACCGTGGGCCTTTCTATAAACTGTGAAGTAAAAGGATGGTCAGGAAGCCGAGCAGATGAACAATGCTAAAGAGGGTGCCCTTGTGGCCTCTCCAGACACATCCAGAAATATGTTCCACCAGTCCCCTGGGCAGATCCCAAAGACACTCAAGTTGATACTCTACTTACCCACCAGACACACTTTATAAAAATTAAAGGCGGGTGCTATTAGAATGAAATAGTCTTGGTAAACTTTATTTACCTCTTAAATACTCCAGTGTTGATCGCCATGATTACATAGACCTATTATTCCAACACACAGGAGCTGGAGCCAGGAAGACTAAGAGTTTGAAGCCAGTCTGGTCTCTATAATGAGACTGTGTGTCACAAAACAAAATGGGGTGGAGGTAGGAGGATTGAGCTTGCCTGGGCAACTTAGTGAGCTGTGAGATCCTGCCTCAAAATAAAAATTTTAAAAATGGGCTGGAGGTATAGTTTGCAACAAAAATCGTGGGTTCCTTCTCATATATGGTAAAACAAAAAGGAAATATCAAATATATATAAAAATGTAATGATCAAAGTTTAAGAAAGTGCTACAGCAGGGAGAACTGGCCTATGGTGTTGATATAAGGGAAATAAATAATACATAATTCCCCACCTGCTAGATGTCAGATATACCAAATTTGTGTTCCCCCAAATTGAAGAATGAATTCTAAGGAACTGCATAGGTTAAGAGTAGGAAACATTTTTTGAGAGAGATAGCTCCTGAGAGATAGGTGGGGCCCCAAAATTGGGCTGCTGTGGATCCCATTTTACAGAGGAAATTTTATAGAGCAAAATCACAAGGTGGGCACAAAATCACAAAGTAGGTTCAATACAGGTCAAAATTATGATCAAGTATAGTTGCTTAGGTAATATTGCCCCAATGGGGAAGCAGGTCATGTAGCAAGTGTGGAAAGAACATGGGATTTTTTGGGAAGATATGAAGCAGAAGGTAACCATCACTCACCCCAGTGACTGACATCTATCTAGACTTTATTGGACCAGGTAATACCTACCAATTATAGTTTATTGCTTATCTATTGCATCCAAGCCTGGTCATTCCACCTGTATGTTGTGGTCTTCAATGTGTTATAGCAGAAAATAGGGGGGAGAGAGAGAGAGAGAGACAAAGAGAGAGAGACAAAGAGAGAGAGAGAGAGAGAGAGAGAGATATGGAGTCTGAGAACAGATACAGGCAATCTTCTTTTTTGTACCAGGGATTGAACTCACAACCTTATGCCTTGTGCTAGGCAGGTTCTGTGCCACTGAACTATATCCCTGGCCCACAAGCAAATCTTTAATAGGTGGCAGATGATAGACAGAGGAAAGCTGAACTCTATCAACCCTAGGTCTCAGTTCTCAGGAACTTTTATTCATTTACAAGTTCCTCAATCACAATAGCAACCAGTTACACCATATCATTTCATTGGAATGACCCAAGACCTCCCAAGACCCTTTTAGAAACATCTGGTCTTGTTTGTCATCCAGTGGACATCCTGCCTACTGTGTGCTATGATTGTTTGTTCTCTGTGAGTTTATGATTAATTAGGAAAGAAATTTTAGGGAACAGCTCATCAAAAGTTTAACTACAAGCTAAAATGGAGTCTAAAAACAAAATGGAGTTACTTTAGCCATATCAATAAAGGCACTTCTAGCCACAGTTGTAATGTGTTTCCACCTTCTATATAGACTCCCTTGAGGACTAGACCCGTCTGTCTATAATATTTCTAACTAATTTAGCTGTCTGTAATGGTGTGAGAAGCTATAATGTGCTAGATGAATGTGGGGGAATCATGAGAACTCCAAATTTTCAGTCTGAAAGATTTTGTTTGTAATACCTTAGACCTAGAATGTCCCCCTTTATGGTTTTGATCTTGACTGACACTCAAAATGGTCATGCATTCAGAAGCAGGCTTCTGGAAAGTGATTGAATCATCCACTGATGAAGTCAGCAGCTCAGCGTTCTACTAGGAAACAGCCTGATTAGAGGTGGGTTGCTGGGCATGTAACTTCTTCCTTGGCTCTTCCATTGTCTCTCTGCTTCCTGCCATGGTATGACAAGTTTTCATCCTCCAGGCCTCTTTTGCATGCCATTTGGTTAAACCTTTAAAAACTATGAACCAAAACAAACCTCTTCTCCTTGATCTTGTGCATGCAAGGTATTATGTGCCAATAGTGAAACACTGATTAAGACAGATTTTGGTATGAGAGAAGTGGGTTTGCTGCTGTGACTGTACTTGACAATGTGGCTTAGAATCCTTTGGAATTAGTTAATGGGAGCAGTTTAGAAAGGTTTAGAAATATGGGACAGAGAATCCCTAGAATGTTTTAAATTAAACCTCAAGAGAAATTCTGGTCAGTGCTCAGAAGACCGGGATGCCAAGAGGGATGTAGATGGTAAATGTCAGGACCAGCAGCTCTCAGCTGTGAACAAGGACTCCACTGACAGTAGGATGCAAGGCCATGCATGTTACATTTTGGCTGAAAAGTTGTTTACATTTTTCCAGTACATTGAGACTTTTCAAAGCGCTGAGATTAAGAGCAGTGAGCTAATCAATTTGGGAGAGAAAATTTCAAGGAATCCGAAAGTTCAGACTGTAGCAGGGGTACTTCTGAGTGCTTAATTCCAGGTTTTCAGTGAGAAACAGGAACAAAAAATCCATTTGAAAGCTTTCACCCAAAAGCAAGCACTTACAAAGTTAAGATAAATGAGAGAATGTTGTCAAAAACATTAGCATTAAGAAGAAGCCAGTATTTGCATCAGGACAGTATGAAAGATACAATGAGGGCATTTCTGCAACCGGCTATATCCTACCCTCCATGGGCTCAAAGGTGAAAAAGGTGGGAAACTGTAAAGCTTTCATTTGAGGAAAGAGCCCCAGGCCCTATTTCTTGATGAGCACTGCCTAGGGCATTGATTTCCTGGGATGTGTTTCTCACTGGTCAGCCATTCAAGTAGTGGGACTCCTCTGCAGTCAAGTCCCAAGGGTGATGGCTACTGTCTGAGCTGATGGCAGACCCTGGCATCATTCACATGGTGCTGAACTTTCAGGTGTGCAGAATGTAGAATTCTAAGGTCAGGGAGGATTCCACTCAGATTTCAGAGTAAGGTCTGAGAGGCTAAGAATTCCTCAGTTTGGTGTGCTGTTAGGAGGTGGGACCTGGGCATAAGAGACAGGTCACTGGACATGACCTGGAAAGGCTATATCTCCCTCCCTAGCTCCTCCTTTTTCCTCCTCTACTTGATCACCACGATGTGTGAAGCTTTCTTCCAGCATGCCCCTCTACTATGCTATATCTGGCTTGGGGATAGCTAACCATGAACTGAAACCTCTAAAATCCAAGAGTCAAAACAAATCACTCCTCCTTTAAGTTATGGGTGTTGGGTATTGTGTCCCAGTGATGAGAAAATAAGATTTCCCACAAAGGTCCATGTAGTAAAGGCTTGGTCCTCAGTGTGGCACTTTGGAAGTGAAACCTTTAAAATGTGGGGTCTAGTGGGAGATTTTAGATCACTTATAGGGGATTGTAGCATCCTAGTTTCTTCCTCTCTTTTTTTGTTACTGGGTGTGAAGAGAATGGCTTGATTTGTCTCCCACCATGTCCTGCCACAGGCACAGGCAACAGAATCAATTGACTGGTCATAGACTGAAACTTTCCAAACTGTACACAAAAATACATCTTTTTCTTTTTTCTTTTTTGATTTTTTTATTTAAAGAAAAAAATGAAACAGAAAGAGGATAGAAATAATACAATATTTCAAACAAAAACAAAAACCAGTAAGAAATCACTAGTTGACAATTACATATTTTCCTCCTAGAAATAGTTGTTCAAGTTATAAAAGTAAAGCATACAAAGTAGACATCTAAACAGTGAGACTGCAATCAGATCTGTTCATCTATCCAACAAAAAACTTAGTATTATGGTCATCAATCCTACACACTCAAACATGCTTACAGTTAGATCCTTTAGAACACTTTCCTTTCCTCTCTCTTTTTTTACAATAATTATAATCAATTCTCGTAAACTGTTTAGAAGTTCTACACATGTATAAATCTCTAAATGCATACCTAGTCTTTCTGTATTAGAGGGAAAAACAAACCCAAACAAGTCAACAATACAAATTCCTAGAGAAACACGAAATGAGAAGGACATGTAAAACCACAATACTAGGTGATCTATGGTTGTCACCATGATGTCTCCTGTTATTTTCAATAAAATTGTCTATGTCATCAGGCATAGTACAATTAAACTTAATGGTACATAGCACTATTAATAAAAACCAAAGACATTATAGGACTTCAAAGGCAGTTAGTAATCAAACCAGAATGGGTATCCTATTGAATCCTGCCATGCCCAGAGTAGTTGGCCCTACTCCCCGACTTGACACCCTCAAGCATACTAGATTCGAATAAAATCAGTCAAGACAAAAACAGTGATAGAGCCAATATTCTCTGCCTCATCTCTGCTATGTTATTTTTCTGTCATTGTTGTTTATTTTTCTCCTTCATTCCACTGTCTGCTCCTTTCACTGAGGCCTTTCTGCCATCGTTCCTGGAATCCTGGTGATTTTCTTCTCTCTCTCTAGAATGTCCTTCAGTATTCTTTGCAGGGTTGGATTGCAGGTGGTCACAAACTTCCCCAGTTCCTCTTTGTTATGGAAATATCTTGTCTCTCCATTAATTTTGAGAGATGGTTTTGTAGGGGGTACATCAATCTGGGTTGGAGGTTATTATCTTTCAAGGCTTGGAATATTTCGCTCCAAGCTCTTCTTGATTTGATAGTTTGCATTGAGAAGTCCTCTGTGATTTTGATGAGTTTTCCTTTATAAGTGACCTGTTTCTTTTCTGTAACTGCTTTTAATATTCTGTTCTTGTGATGGATTTTTGGGATCCTGACTATTATATGTTTGGATGTAGATCTGTTTTGGTTGTACTGGCTGGAGTTCTGTATGCCTCATATATCTGAACATCACTTCCTATGCTTGGGAAGTTTTCTTTAATTATTTCTGTGAATAGCCTTTTTATTTCATTTGTATTTGTCCCTGCTTCTTTATTACATTTTTTATTCTTAAGTTATAAATCCTATTATTGTCTTGTAGCCTTTGTATCATTGCTTCTTGGCTCCTTCTTATTTTTAAGAGATCCTTCCTTTCACAATCATACATTGCAAACCTATCTTCAAGTTTTAAAAGTCTGTCTTTAGTTTCTTTTAAGAAGTTTTGCTAGCTTTCAATGGGGTTTTTAATTTCCTGATATTGTCTTTGGATCTGTTTCATGTATTCTAGATTTTGTTTATATTCTTTATCAAAGGCTTTTCTCCTTCCTCTGGGTTCCTCCATTCTTCCATTTGTGTCTTCTTGAGGAGTGACCAGTGTTTCTTTTATTAATCTTCTTATATCTTGCTTCACCTGAGTTAGAATTTCAGATTTAAATTAGTCAATGAGGTCATGGAAGTATTTCTTTATTTCCGATGAGGCGTGTCTGATACTGCATGTCTGCTGCCCTCAATCTCCTCTGTACTCACCCCTTCTGGGCTTATTTTCCCTGGGTTGGTGGTTGAAGGCCTTTTGCTGTTTCTCTGTCTTGTTATGCTTCTGGTTTCCCTCAGACAGGTGAATGGTGGATGTCTGGACCTTTACATACTGCCTTAAGTCCCTCTGCAGCTTACTGGCTAGGGCAGTGTGACTCTTTCCTGTCTGCTGTTGTTCTGTGAGGTGCACACAGGGGTGACAGTGTGGACCAGACCCTCCCCTCTCAACCAGTGAGTGACTTCAGCACATTAGACTGTGCTCTGTGGATGCCATAAGTTTGGGACAGCTTCATCCCTGGCTATTGGGTACTGACCAGGGCTGTGGCCCAGCCCAGGCAGATCCCACCAATACACTTTGGGCCAGGAGCCACTGACTGAAGCTGCCTCAGCCATTGATTCAAGCCTGACTTGCCCAAATCCAGTATGTTGTCCTGCCGGTGATCTCGCTCTGGGGAATCCAGTTCCCAGCACTCACCAAACTCTGTGCAGCTCTGCTTTCTGTCTCCACGTCCTGTTGCAGTGCCTCCTCCTGCTAAGGGTCTCCATTGGACTCCAAGATGTGCCCAGCACAGCTACCACTACCAGAGCATGCCTAGCTCCAGCCCTCCGTCCATGCTTCTTCTTTTTTATTTTTTTAATTAAAATTGTTTTTCTTTTTCCTCAGTTTCTTCCTGGGTCATGAGAATTCCTCTCCTTTTGTCCAGTCCTCTCCGTGCTGTCATTTGAGTTGTTTTTTCTCAGAGATGCTCTCTATCGTGCTACATTTCAATCGGCCATCTTGGATCTTCCCCATCTTTTTATTTTTATAAATTGGTTTATCTCAGATATTTGTTACAGTAATGGGAAGCTGAATAACAATGTTCTTATGTCTTAAATGATATTTAATTTATATAAATTAATTTATATAAATCTTAAAGTTGTAAGTGTAGTAAGGGAATAACAGGGATTTTTGTACACATTTTCTAATCATATCAAAGCCTTGATAAAGAAACAGAGGAGAAAATGAAGCCAGAATTGAAATAAGCATCAGGAATATTTTCATGCATAGTGGTATATTTTCTTTTCCACTGTAAATTGGATAGCCAACCATATTATAATGATAATGTAACTATAAACTCTACTGAATACAACTATAGGTCAAATGTTGTGTTGAGTTTTGCACATTGAATCTTTACAGCAATTCTTTCTATAAAATAAGCACTATAATCACTCACACTTAGTAAAGGAAGTGACTGAAGATTTTATGTCCTTTTAAAGTAATTTGCAAAAGAATATGTAGCTAGTAAATATCAGAGTTAGAACTCAAACTCAGGTCTGACTGTGTTTAATGTCAGAGTTCTTGGCCTCTGATATTTCCTATGGTCATGTTTCTTATTTTCTACTCCTTGTCTCTACACTGTGGTAGGTGTCATAATGATTAGTGATGACTCGAAGTAGGATAGGGAGCAGTGCTAGGTATACAGAGTCCTTAAGCGATTCTCATAAATGTTTGTTGGCTAATTTGTATGAATTGACTTCACTGCAAAATAGTTCCTGAAGAAAATTTACTAACTAGAATTTTGCTAGTGATTTAATTCAGTGTAAATACTAATATAATTTTACAAAATAATCAAATGCAGATGATGAGTTTCAGGGTGAGCTACATGTCTCCAAAATATGACCACAGGATCCTAGAATATTCCGCCCTAATAAATATACCTCTTTAGGATATATATTATTTTGAGCAAGGTGTTTGAGAAACTGTCAAAATAAAATCTTCAAAAGGTTACTACTTTTAAAGTAAATTTACATCTACAAAGTAATTTTTATTAGTAAATGTTTTTGTACCCAGAAGGGAGGTGGTCTAAGAAAACTTATGTGAGCTGAGAGGTTTTTACCTGCATTAACAGGCAACCTTTATTCACTGAATATTTGATTTCCTCATCTTCCCATAATTTGTCTCAACCACCTATTGGAAGTCCTGAACCCCTTTCTTTTTATACAGCTCAAAAGGACATATAAAATTGTTGCTTTGCTTAATAAATTTATACAATTAAAATAATAATAGCAATAAACCTCAATCATCTGGTTGTTACTTTGAATCTTGTATTTTTTTAGGACTTCTGTGCATACGTGTGTGAATAAAATAGTTTTTTTCCTGTTAATCTATCTTTTGTCAATCTAATTTTTAGACCAGCCAAAGAATGTAAGCAATTTTCTTTCCATACCTGGGATTGAATCCTACTCTATAAAATGAGTCAGCTAGTGTGTATAAGTATTAATTCATCTTTCATTTTTGCCATTCTCCTTCATAAAGTACTCATTACTCATTACAGTCTATCTTACCACAGATGCCCCAGCCAATTTTAGCTAACCCTGCCAATTCTCTTCAATTCTTTAAAATCTCTAATTTTAAGGGGCCTAAATTACATACTGCTTTGTATAGGTAAGTCTATATTCATTCTATGATCTTGTTTGTCACTTTAATAAAATCCCTGTGATAGCAAGTACCACCTTTTCAGCCAGTATTTTCTGTGACTCCTATCAAATGTTTGTCTTATACTAGGTTCTTAATAAGTATTTAAAAGTAGAATGACCCTGAGAGAATCACATACAATTGTTGCTTTCCTCTAGTGTATCTTGAAACAGAGAGGAAACTTCAGATTAAAATACCTTTGTTTTATCTATAAATTAGGAATTTTAGTACAATATACATCTAAAATACTAAGCACAACTATTTAAAGATTTTAAAACAGTTATTTTGGTAGAGGCTCTCTTTCTCCACGCCCAACTTGATTTCTCTTCTACCTTTTCTCTGACTACCTCTTGATCTTTGAACAATTCTAGAAGGTCTCAAACAAAATAATCTGATACAAATATAATTAACTTGTATCACAAATTTTGCACTGCCTAAGTATGTGAGATGTTATGAAGGAAAAAAGCCCTTCATTCATTTAGTCATTGGTTTATTCAACTGGTATTTACACACTGATTATGCATTCAGGCATCAGGCTAAGTGTGGGTTACTAAGATGAAAGTTTAGTGCTCTGTTTTAAGGAGCTCATTCTCTGGAGGAATGTAAGCATTATATGTGATGAGTACTTGACAGAGCTGTGAATAGATGAATAGGATGTGACAGTCAATGGAAATCAACATTGGAGCACAGGAAAGTTTTGATAAAGTTGTTAGAAGTAAAAAGAAGTGTACTCCTATAAGAATAATACAAATCAATTTCAATCCTAACCTTCAACAAACATCCATATAGTCAAATGCTGTGTGCTTGCTTATAAATGGATAAAATCAAATTATGAATCTTAAAAAGCTATTAAAACCTATGTCACAGAGTGGGGCCCAAGGAAGTGCTCCAAGAAACAGATGGGGACTGCATAGCATCTCATCCATGGAGTAGCTATGGGTTCATCAACTTACATTAGAAATAGGATTTTAGGATGTGAGTGTGAATACTAATAGAGACACATTAAAACCTAGGTTTGGGAATATTTTTGTGTTTTGCGGTTGTCCTTGATACAGAAGGAGCTGGAATGCATATTCCTAATGTCATGTTGCTTATTAGCAGCCTAGTGTATAATGCAAACTACTTACATGTGTCTGAAGTATACAGATATGGCACACAATTAATTGTGCTGTTTCCTTAAGGATACAAGTCTGAAGAATGTGTGAATCCATGGTATCAGAGGAAAAGCAGAGGCTCAGTTTACAGGTGAAAAGCATGAGGCTTAATATACAAACTTAATCTGTCTTTAAGACTTGGGAATATTTGAAGTGAGTTTCCTGAAGGGGAAAAAGGCATTGGAACCTTGGATAACTTTGCTTGTATTGTGAAACACGCAATACAATTAAAAATACAATTTAAACATTATGATATTTTTGTCTCCTTTCTATCTATATTTATTTCCTGTATCCTACCTCTCCTGGAATCACTAAAGATCTTTCAGACTGTTCTCTAAACAGGGTAGAACATATGATCAGAGAAGTCCAATAGGTGTTCAAGTTCTCGCATGAGTAATTTGCAAAAACATGGTCAGAAATCTAGTTGAGCACAAAACTCCAAGGCCTTTTAGACCTAGCATTGCTCTGGAAAGTGACTCATTCCTCCCCATTAGTTTTGTATGTTATACATCCTTTCATGCGCAAATTAGGAGCTTTGATTTGTAAATTAGGGTGGGTACTTGATGGAAAATGGAGCTTTAAAACATATAAGACAAAGCTGTGGATATGGCTCAGTGACAGAGTAATTGCTTAGCATGTATAAGGTCCTGGGTTTCATCACCAGTATAACAGAAAAAAAAAAGTAGATGACTAAGTCTATGTGTATTTCATGTTACTTGATAGCTGTTACAGTTTACATCTTAAATGCTTCCCAAAGACCTGTATGCTAATGGTTTGGTCTCTGGCCTACAGCAATATTGGGAAGTGGTAAAGTCTTGAAGAGGTGTGGCCTAGTCTGAGGAAGTTGGATCACTGGGGACTTCTCCAGGAAGATATTGGGACGTTGGTCCCTCTTCTTTGCTTCCTGACCACCACAAGCTAAATAGCTTTGCTCTATCAAGTGTTCCCAGCCAGAATGTTCAAAACTAATGGAGCCTGTAGACCATGACTGTAAGTCTCTGAAACTATGAGTCAAAATGAACATTGCTTCATTTTAACTTCTTTGTTGTAAGTACATTGTCACAGTGAGAAAGTTGACTAACACAATAGCCATGTATAAATAAATACCTCACAGCCTCACCTCTTGAGTTAGGTGATGTTGGCATGTGTCCTACAAGGGATCTTATAATTCCCTGGCATGTTCAAGTTCTAATAATACACACCTGATTTGGTTCCATCATTCCTCTCAATTCCTTCTTCCTGTTGTTATTTTGAGTTCATTTCCCAAATAAGCCAAATCTGTTTCAGTGTTTGTCTCTGGCAGAATCCAAAATAAAATAAAACATGCCCAGCTAAAAGATCTATAAGTTATTTCTCCAAACATAGTTTTTAATCTTTAAAAGGAATTCTGATTCATACTGTAAAGATAAATGATTTACATTTTTCTCTGCTATATGTATACCTTTCAGAAAGATTGACTTGCTATTTTTAAGGGAGGGATTAAGGTAGCAATGTCTCTAAAAGTATAAGGTAATCAAAGTATACTGATTTATCCTAGTCTTCTTACTAAGATAGCTTTTGATATTGAGCATTTACTCTTATGCTGGGGAATCACATGACTGGCAAACTGTTTCAAGGCTTAGCTTAAAGTACTTTTCAGGGTATTTATCAGTTTGTGCTTCTCAGGGGAGTCTATTTTAATTCCAAGGCAAATTCTAAGATTAATAACTCTTCTCAGTTTTGTAATAGTTTAGGAAAGAGTAATTCAGCACTGATATGTGCTTAACACTACCTGAGACCTAGGAAATATGGAGATGGAAGAAACACATGTTCACACCCCCAGAGCCAACGTATTTAATTAGATATGTTGATTCCATGGTTAGGGCTCTATTAGAAGGATGTATAAGCAAAGTGGTAGCAGGTGTTTGGCCTTTACATGAACAAAATACTGAAAAAACACTTTGCTAGGTGAGAAGAAAAAAATAAAATCTTTCTTGGAGAAGGATGACACTATTTTGTGACTGTCAAAGACACTCCTATAATTTCCCTTAGAAAACTTGAGTTCATAGGCTTTGCGTATTGAAGTCAAAATTCAAGTTGTAACATATATCATGTTTTAGAATATCACAAATAGGAAGGACCTAGAGACCCCCCAATTCATTTAACAAGAACTATAAAGCTTAATGGGATATCTCAAAATCATGCAAGAAAATCATCTAGACCCATCATTATTGTCTATATAATTCTCATTATTGTCTATATATAATTCTATATAAATATAGAAGACCTCCTCATGTACTGCCTCCCACTCATATGTATACCACAAAGGTGCATGATCTCATACTTAAATAAGTAGAAAATTTAGATAAGAAAGAGTGAATTACTCAGCTAGGTAAAGCTTTCTTTAATTTTCTTTAGAGAAAATAGTACAGTTGAATCCTTTAAAATATTATGAGACCAGTGCATGACTCAATGGAATTGAATTCAGAATAGGAAACTAGAATTCTAACAAAAACCTCAGGTTACTCTTTCAGGACAATTGTAAGATTGTTTTTATGTTGAACAAGACACTGATTTATATCTCCAGTTTTTCAAAGAATTTATCTCTCTGCATTTAGGGAGCTTTGCACTGCAGAATCTGTAAAACAAATTTTTTTGGAATTTTTCTTTGTAGTTAAAAGAGAGAAATAATGCAACACAGTTTACAATGAAAACATTGCATGTGGAAGTGTAGGAGTTAAGAGAAAGTCTCTTGCCAGCTTTGGAATAGGAGAAATAATTGCATTCCCCGATCCTTGTGATAGCAGCATGAGATGGTCTTGATACAGGTTCACCGACTTGAACATTTAGTTAAAAAATGTGATGGAACACTGACCAGAGAAGTGCAGAAAGCAATATAGGGCAGGTGGAATGGTCTGATAGCATTTTCAGAAAGGGATTGGTGAGTTAGGGGAGAAGGAAAGGATTTTTTCTCCATTTGTGAATCAAAAGCTAGTGCTTTTCCAGATGGCCCAAAAGTGTTTGGATTCAATCAATTGAATGATATTCTTAGGTCTAAAAATGAGTATTCTTTTCAGAAGTTTTACAGTGTGAAATCCAAATGAGGGGGAAGTGACTGACCTGACTAACATTAAGTGCAAGATAGATGTGTGAGTCTGGTGGCTGTGAAGAGTACACTAGTGAAGTATCTGATTTTGGCATAGGAGTGAGCAATTGTTTGTCTAGAAATAATTGTGAATGACGACTTAAAAAGTTTTTCTTATAAGTTTGAAGTGATGGCGGTTTAATAGATCATAGCCCCCAAATCAGCATTGTTTTTGAGCAATCTAGTGACCTCTAGGGGGCGGTCAATCAACAAAGACAATACGAATGCTCAGAAAGTCAGAATCAGGCTTTATTTGTGCTTTTATTTTCACTAAACTAGATATCTACTTAAGTAGGCAAGATCTAATTTGCTGAATCCATGTAATAGTTATTGACTGACAACCATGTGTCAGGCTCTGTGTTAGACTAAGGACATCTAAAAAAATCATATTTTGATAATGGAAAAAATTAAAGATGAAATAATAAATTATGTGCAGTAAACAAGTGAGATGCATATTGTAACTGGTGCAACTGGAATGGATATTAGCTGAAAAATGATCTGAGGAGGTGGGTCTTAGAAGCCTCATGAAGTAAATGATTGTAAATTATTAATTAGTTTCTTAAAAGAATAACAGATCACCACATAGTTGAGTATTTTCAGAAAGTAGGAATAAATATGGCATAGGTAAGCAGGGGGGAATATTTTGAGGGTGATTAATGACAATGTGTCTTTTACTGTGAAAAATACTAAACTTTGTACCAAAATAAAAAAAAATTTCTTGTTTCCCTTTTCTGATTTGTTAAAGGAACTCCTAGGAAACAAAAACAGTGATCTAAATTTTAATAAATTAAAAAGTTTAATAATTAAGCATCAGGTAACATAGAAGGTTTGGCATTTAATCAGTTCTATATGGGATTTTACTGTAAAGTTTAAAATCTAATTTAATTTCCAAACACTGACTTTAGAAGGTGGTCAAGTTTGGAAAAGTATTTCTGGCTTGAGTCTATCAAGTTTAAGTTTTGCTGACGTCTGTGTCTAGTATGTGTCACAACCTAGTATCTTAAACATTCTACCCACTGGAAACTAGACATGATGGATAACAAAAGTATGTACAGGTGAGCTACCAGACGGGAAGAAACCATTAGCTACCAATACCAATAAAGTAAACGTGGGGCTACAGAGAGGAAAACTCACCCTAAAGTCCATTTATGCCCTGGTAGCATCTGCCAAGCCATTGTGACCTTCACATTATGACCTGAAAGCGACATGGGAGAAGGGTGCAGGAGACATATATATATATATATATATATATATATATATATATATATATATCTCCTAAAAATGAAGAGTCTCAAATAAGAGCCCCTCATTTCACTTGGACTTCAGGGGACAGCAACTATGGTATGAGGATGCAAAAAAAGTTATTTCCAGAATAATTTATCTGTCTTGGTTTTTCAGAGGAAAAAAGGCAACCAATCATTCAATTCATTGGTCTGTTAGCTATGGGCTTGCTTTTGTCCAATTCATCTCCTCAGGTCATATGGTTTGTGACAGTTCACAAGGCATCAAATCCTCTCTGAATGAATCATCCTCAACCAAGCCTTTGAAGAAGCTGAACCGGTAAGGTTTACAGGAATAGGCACTCCAACTCACGACACAGCACCCCACGCAAATGTACACACGCACACACACAGAGTCAGAAGGACCAGCTCTGCAAACACTCAAATGCTACAATCACCAACTGTGGAATTTAAAATTTGTGTGCTTACCTTGGTTTGATAAATAACAGGGCTGAAAGGAGTAAAATTTTTGGAGACTGTAAAACATAACAAAAATGCCTGAAAACGAACCAAACAAGATTCTAGCTATACATAAGTAATTTGGAATTTTAAAAAATTAAGGAATAGTTAAAGAGCAACTGATACACCGGAAACAAAAATCAGTGAACTGGAAAATAGATATTAAAAATTACTCAAAAGCTGTACAGAGATTGAAAATGTGAAAAAAGAAGGAAACTGTGGAGAGTAGAATGGCAAGTTAGAATAATACAAATCTAATTGGTACTATTAGGAATTCTATAGAGCTCCAAATAATGAAATAATTTAAATATTTTAAACTAAAATAAGATTTTAAAAAAGAAGAAATTAAACATTTAATGAATCCTCAGTTATAGTGAGACAGAAAAATAAATCTCCCTGGGAGGCCCCGCTCCAAGGACTCAACCCTGAGCCCCACGTATCAGACAAAGCTATGTTTTTCCTGTGTCCTGTCTTCAGCCACAAGATGACAGCAGTGTCTGTGCCTGGCTGTGCACTGGCCCTCTTTGTGCTTATGGGCTGCTTCACAGCCTCCCTTACCTCACTCCTTAAACTCTGCTGCACCCCCTCACCCCTTTCCAGTAGGTTCAGCTTCCTGCTCCTGTTACCCGGCTCTGGCCAGCCCAGGCCACCCACATCTTCAGAGCGCTAAACCTTGGACTAACTGCCTTGGTTCAGTTTGCCCTTTCCCACCACAAACTCTAAGCGACTACTCTCCTAACCTGGACTGAGGGATCGGACTTTGGGGTTTTGAACTCCTCTGGCTCTGCTGGAGTGATACAGAGCTCCCTCAACTTCCCTGAATGCAGTTTGGTTTCCTGTGTCACCAGTAAATCCAAAATTGCTGTAATACTTGGTAAAATCCAAGATTTTTGTAACAACAGAAATTCTAAAATATTTGAAGCATGACAAAAATACCTCTAAAATTGCAAGACACCAAAGGTAGAGGGGAAAGATGGTTATAGATACACTTGGAGAGAAAATACAGGGATCTTAAAAGAACAAGTCAGTACAAGCAAACTTCTCAACAACAGTGAAGGGAAGAGGCAATGAAACACACCTTTAAAAAGCTGAGGGAAAATACCTGCTAATCTAGAATTTAAAATCAAATAAACCTCTGTTTCAAGAGTAAATGTAAATCTATTCCTAAAGTAAAAATTGATACGTTTTGCCAATAACCAGTCCTTAGCAAAGGAATTATTTCAAGTAGAAGGGAGAAAAATCCCAGAAATAGGTTTTGTTTTTGTTTTTAATTTGGAAAACAATAAAACCAAATGAGAAAAAACCAAAATGGGGTCATTCAGAATAAAAGGATGGACACAGCACATGATTTAAAACCACAATACAAGGTGATCTACAATGGTTAATATGTGTCTCTTGTTATCTTCCATAGAATTGCCCATATCATCAGGCACAATAAAATTGAACATAAACAAAATCAAAAGAGGACTTCAAAAGAGGGTAATAGTCAAACCAGAATATGTATCATAGTGGATCTTACTGTCTTCAGAGTAGTTGCCCATACTCTCAGACTTGATACTATCAAACATAACAGATTCAAATAAAATCAGTCAAGACAAGACAGTGAAAGCAATACAGGGCTTCAGATTATGTTAATAGGAAATTAAAAATGGTTACTGTAGTATATCCTGCTATCTTTGGAATAGCTGTCTATGCCCTCAAATCTAGTACAAGCAGACAAACTGGAACAGAATATAACCAAACTAAACAGGGTGATGAAAGCAATATGAGTTTCAAATCATGATACAAGATTAACAATGTCCTCTGCCTTCCCTTTCTAGACAATTCTTCCCCTTTCACTCTCACAGGGTTCATTGCACATTTTGTATTCCACTAACTCCTTTAGTTTTTAGGTTGTTGAGGGGAACTGCTATTTACCTAAGTTGTTCTGAACCTTTTTACCTCTGAGCTTGATCTCAAGTTGTATCCATTTACCTATAAGAGCCTCAAGGTTTTCCTTCCTTATAGCTGAGTAGTTCTCCATTGTATAAAAGTGTTACGTCTTTCCAACCAATCTGTAGCTGATGGGTGAGCTAACCCCCTTTTTTTCTGGTTCTCTATTACATAGAAAATCATTTTCTCATCTTTGACTTTCAGTCCATAAACCCTCTTTCAGGTTAAATATATTTCTTATATAGAGCTTTTTGATGGACCTTATCTCTTGATCCACTCTGCCTGTATTTCTTTTTATTAGTGTGTTGAGGCCACCTATGTTAGTGGTTATGGCCAACCTTCTCTGCCTCATCTCTGCCATGCTATTTTTCTGCCATTGGTTGTCTACTTTTCCCCTTCATTCCACTGTCTGCCCCATTCAGTGAGCCCCTTCTGCCGCTGTTCCTGAAGCCATGGTCTTTTTTCTCTTTCTCTAAAATGTCCTTCAGTATTTTTTATAGGGTTGGATTGGTGATTATGAACTCCCCCAGTTCCTCTTTGTCATGGAAGATCTTGTTTCTCCACTAATTTTGAGAGATAGTTTTGCAGGGTACATCAATCTGGATTGGAAGTTTTTTTTTTCAGGGCTTGGAATACCTTGATCCAAGCTCTTCTTGATTTGATGGTTTGGTCAAAAAGTCTTTTGTGATTCCAATGGGTTTTCCTTTATAGGTGATCTGTTTTTTTCTCGGCTGGCATTTAATATTCTGTTCTTGTGTTGAATTTCTGGGATCCTGATTATTATATGCCTGGGTGTAGATCTATTTTGGTTATAGCTGGCTGGAATTCTGTATGCCTCATATATCTCAATATCATTTCCTTTTCCTATGTTTGGGAAGTTTTCTTTAATTATTTCTGTAAATAGCCTTGTATTTCATTTGTGTTTATCCCTGCTTCTTCAGTCACATTTTTTATTCTTAAATTATAGATCCTCTTGTCATCTTCTAGCCTTTGTATTGTTACTTCCTGGTTCCTTGTTATTTTTAAGAGATCTTTCCTTTCATGATCACACATTGCAAACCTGTTTTCAAGGTCTGATAGTCTACCTTTAGTTTCTTTCAAGCAGTTTTGCCAGATTTCAATGGAGTTTTTAATTTCCTGGTAATTTCTTTGAATCTATTTCATGTATTCTAGATTTTTTTGTATTATTCATCCCTCCTTTTTCTCTGCTCCTCCATTCTTCCATCTGTGTCTTCTTGAGAGGTGATTAGCATTTCTTTTATTATTTTTCTTATATCTTCCTTTACTTGTATTAGTATTTCTGTTTTGAGTACCTTTATAATGTCATGAAGATATTTCTTTATGTCAGATGCTGCTTCTTCAGAAACTGCAGGTGTGTAATCCCTGATCGCTTCTGTGTTTACCTCTCCTGGGCCAGTACTGCTTGGGTTAGAGGCCGGAGACTTCTTTTTGTCACGTTTCTGGTTTCTTCCAGACAAGTGGATAGTGGGGTCCCTGGCACTTCCTGTATTGGCTATGATTACTCTAAAGTGTACTCACTAGGGATTGCTGCCCTTCCCAGTCTGCTGTTAACCACTGAAGTACAAACAGGGCCAGGGCATGGTGGCTCCTCCCTTCTGAGCTGGTCAACCACTGGAAGTCTTCACCATATTAGTGTGTGCTGCCAGTTAGGGACAGCTTCAGGCAAACCTCGTCCTTGGCTATTGGAACGCACACAGGGGCGGGACTTAGTCCAAGAAATTCTCACGAATTTGCTCTGTACTAGGAGAGGCTGAATGAAGCCATTGCAGTTCTGGTTCGGGGCTTATCCTGCCTGACTCCAAAATGTCACCCGGCCAATCACCCACTCCTGTGGGAGGACTGAGTTCCCCACACTCACCACAAGCTGGTGCAGATCTCCAAGCTGGTGCAGTTCTCTGCTCCACCACTCCCCTCTGTGACTGTGTCCTCCCACCGAGGCCCTCGGGCTTGTCAACCCCCAACTTCACCGCGACAGATCATCTTTTGATTCTAGCAGCAGTTCATACATAGTGGGACTGGTTCTGGTGAGAGTGTGTTGGCTACAGCCTTCTGTACATGTTTTTCTTTCCTTTTCTTTTCTTTTTTCCTCCTTTTTGTTTCATCCTGGGTCAAGAGGATCCATTTTCTTCCATCTGGTCTTCTCCAGGATGCTATTTTCCAGCATCCGAGCCGTTTCTCTCAGAGAGGCTGTTCACTTTGCTGCTTATTGATCTGCCATCTTCCCAGCTTCTCCAGAAAGAAGTTCTTAAGGGAGGGTTATGTGGAAGAGTTTAATTTGTTGCTACAGCTAAACAAATGCTATATAAGCATAACAATAGTGTCTTGTGGACAAAAAAGAGAATAGAATCAAAATACGTAGAAATGTTAAGGTGTATTTTGGGAATGATACTATTAGAACCAACAATGACTAATTTTAGATTTTATTTATGCTACTAAAATTTCTGGGATAATTACTAACAGACCATAAAAGCATTTGAATAACATCCACAGATGGGAATGATTTAAACAAAATGAATTATTTAGAAGAGGTTAAGAAAAATTGGAAAAGACAACTCAAATAAAATAAGATGGTGAAAATAATTTTAAGAACATTGCAAATTACAAGTGAAAAGAGCTAAGCATTTAGTTGGAAGACAAAGGTATCAAATGCAACATGGTATCCCAGTTCAATTCTGGAACAGTAAAAGAATGCTAGTGGAAAAACTGGTAAAACCTTAAGTCTGGGCAGGTCTTGGACAACTGGACACCTGGATACCTGGCAGATATTTTTGTAACATACATGAAGGGTTGTGACTTAGAGGATTCCAATTCAGGCTTCCCAACTCTATTTTGGGGCTGCTGTCATTACTGCCTAATAGAATCCAAACTTTTGTCTTATTAATACCTGGCACAATGTGTCATGGCTGAGAAAGATAATAGAATGAACATTGATAATTTGGTCATTTGAATAATAAGCTTGATCTAATGATCTGCTCATGGAAGACACCTTGTTCAGTAACTGAATAATGCACTTGAATATTTTAGAAATTTTGAAATATCTAGAGTTGTTTTAGTTACCTATTATTGATTTCTAACTTAATTACATTATGGTTAAAAATAGTATCCTTTGAAATTTATTGAGTTCTTTTATGGCTTAGTACAAAGTCAATTTCTGTAATTGTCCTGTATAAACTTGAAAAAGATAGATAGGATATTTATACTAAATTTTGAGGGAAATTTATAGCTAACTATTCTATTAGAAATAAAAGCAGACTGAATGTGCTAGCATCTATTTGAAGGAGTTAGAAAAAGGGCACTGGAATAAAAATGTTTTTTTTCTTTCCCTTAATGTCAGTCATCTGATGATACATATAATTTTTTAGTAAAATGTCAGTAGAGAAAAACTGAAAATATAGTCTGAAGTTAATATAACTCTGTCCATGAAACATATCTGAGAAAGCAATGGTGGCTTGTTCATTCAGAAAGATGTGGGATCTTTAAATGCTTTGGTAAGACTAAGTCAGTCTAGAAGTTGGGAAAAGATTTTTCCAAAGAAATGATATTTAAACAGCTTTCAAAGGGAAATGAGATTAACTTACACAAAATATCTTTACTATGTAATACTGAAGGAGACCATTTTTAGGCTGAGAAATTTGTTTCCTTGTTTCTGGTTTCAGTAAAGTTGGAGACAGAGTTTAGAAGGCTTGTCTATCTGGGAAATAGGAGAGATGTCCAGCACTAACCTCCTTGCTCAGCAAAAACCCCTTTTTGACTTTTACTGCTATGAATCCATGAGTCAAAAGTGTTTATCTCACTAATGCCATATTACGGAGAAGAGGGCAAAAATGAGTTCATCAGCCAGGACTGTGCTTCTTAGCAGATGATTATAATCATCCAGATACATGTACCTGATTGAAATTGTTCACCATTGAAGACTGGATGGTAGAAACCTGCTCGTTTCTTGGAAAGTTAATCAAATATTGGTACAATGCAAAATGTACTGGCTTGGAAAACAGAGGACTCAAGTTTTTGTATAATGGCTGCTGAGCTTTGGGGCATTTCTTATCTCTGTGCTTCTAGTTTAGTCATCTGAAACTGAAGGGATGGGGTAGTATAATATTTCAGACTTATTTGAGCTGACCAGCATCCCCACTTATCTTTATAAGAGGGTGAGCAGGACATCCCTGTGATTCGGGTGGGCAACCCATTGGCAGCAGTGGTAATGATAATAGTAGTGACAATAGCTAATATTCACCGACTGTTACGATGGCTCAACACTCTGCACTCCTCGCCTCATGTACTTATAACCCCAGGAGGTGAAATGTTTTCTTGTCTTCCTTTTATAATCAGGAGTCTGATGTAAAAGGAAGTTGTCAAGGTCACACAACTCACAAAGCTTGGAGCCAGGGGTGGATCAACTGCACAGCCAATTATACACACCACACACATGCTGACCTCCTGTCATCCAAGGAGGTAATTGGGCATGGGAGGATGAAGAGGAAATAGAAAGTGATCATCACTAAGAAACGGAAGATTAAGAGATAAGATGACAAGCCTCATCTCTTTTGCAGTTTGGTTTAAGAGAGGCAGTGGCAAGACAGCCACCTTGCACATCTCCAAGGGCATTACCCACATCTGTAATGAGTACAATGTGGATGGCATGTGTATTATTCACTACTATGGCCCTGGGCCAAGGCAAAGGGAGAGAGACACTACCCCCTCCACAGGTCCTTTTATTCCTTTCTCTTGTTACTGGGATGAGGTTCAATTTAAGTTTAGTTAAGGTGGAGGTAAGAGATGGGAAGTGGAAATCAACTCCTTTACATGGAGAAATTTTTGGCATGCTTAATACAGAAGAGAAGATACAATATTCTAAATGCAAACCTCATTTATCCAAGAAGGTAATCTCATGTCAATGCATAAAGACATATATATACCTAATTATTTCAGACCCAGAGGTGACAAAAATCTCCAACCTTTTTCTTTACAGAGTACTTGGAACAGGTGTCCAAACTCTTGGCTCAATATGGTTTCTTTCCCTCAAGAAAATGTTGGTCTCGCTTCCAAGGTGAAATCCTAGAATATCAAAGACTTTTGTCTCCATAAGTTAGAGAGCTTGGTGGACATACATGATTCAAAATGGCACAGAAATTCTAAATCTCTGAGTATCCAAAGGGCACAGAATTGAAGGACAGTTGATTAACATCAGGAGCCTGTTATATTGGGTTGATCACACTTCTGTCAAGAATTTTCTCACTTGCTTCTGCACAAAAAGTAGAAAGGGTCCTTAACTTCAAATCTTTCAGGTCCTTGAAAAACCGGTGGTCTCAACTGAGATAGCTTATCTGAAGACGGTTTTTGTTGTATTGAACCTGTTATGCCTTCTACATTTACAATTCTGTTGTAGTAGGCTTAGGCATTTAACATTGGAAATGTATAAATTACTTGTTAGTTTAAATTTTATAGTAAGAGTCTTTAAACAGCTATTCCTATTAGCATGACTTATTTTCAGATCTTGATTTAGGAGAGAAGAAATGGAATTACAAAGTAGGCACTAGCCTCAAACGAACAAAGGAACAGAACATTCCGCACATTCCTCTCTATCTGGTCTTCCTTTATTATAAATTATTTTACAAGCTCTCTGTGAAATCTGTTTCAAATATCTTAGTGATAATTTTTCTATTACTTAAGTGTATCATCTCAGAAATATATTAACTGCAGAGGAGGGACATTGCATTTCTTCAAGTATTTTTTAAAGGAATAAATCCAGTGAAGTGTTAAAATTCTCCCTTTTCCATGTATACGTTTGTAAAGAAGAATACACAAGAGAAGTGACCCTTTTGGAGGTACAGGAGTTTCCAAAATAAATTATTACCTTGTAGTCCTCTGAGAGGATGGATGGCCGAGTCGGGACTTCTGCGAACAGACACATCTGGGGAGACCACCTGTCCTCTGCCATTGAATAGCAGTGTTACTTACTTAGCATCCAACTCTTTTCTTGGTTGTTCTGTGACCCATTCTTTCTACCAGATTTCCTCAAGAGAGTGAAATGGAAAATAGTGAAGGTTTCCAAGAAAAGTTACACTAGTTTTAATATTTTCATACATCATGTCAAATAAATCCTAATATAGAAGTAACCTGTTTTTATATAAAAGTACCATCTATATTATTTGCTTGAGACACTATAATTGTTAAGCCAGAGTGTTCACTGGGCAAACTTCCAAAGGTGGGAATAGCTGCCACCATGTCCTGTATTTGAAAACTTAGAGGTCTTTAGTGAATCCAATCCACACTGTCGGTATTATCCATATTATATGGATAATAATAACATGCGAACTGGATGGCAACTTTGCATTTTGAAAAGATTTAAGGAGGTAAAGTGATCTGCTTACGAAGTTCTATGGTCACTAAGGAGAACATGCAGTGCTTTGACGCATGCATCTAAAGCCAGTTCCACATTTTACACAGGAGAAAACAACAGAATCTTACACAGCACAGAAGAGCAATGAGAAAGGAAAGGGTGCACTAATGTGGCTGCACGTCACCTTTTTCTGGGAAGCTGCAGTGGTTCTATTACATTAATAAGCCACCTCTTAGGAAGAGATACAGGGATGAAATAGACACCAATTCTCATGGCCTAACAGACAGAGAAAAAAGTCCCATAGAGCTTCAAAGAAATATTCTAGGACTTAACTGTGGAATTGAATTTGAGATAAGGTGAATATATCTCAGATCCTCTGCACAGGTATTACTTTTTTGGCTGCACTACTAAAATAATCTTTTTATGAGTGGGTCTTGAAGCATAGAGTCCAAAGACAGCATTTGACTTAAACTCTTATGTCTAAAGATGAAGTGGTAAAAAGGACATTGGGATAGCTTTAGAGAAAAAGCACACATAAAATCACGTTACTTCTCTTGTCTTTTTCCAGACAAGGTTATATTTCTCAATTTTGTCTGCCTTCACCAAGCTAGACTACTTGCATGAAGTACTAATGAGCTCCTGAAAGAAACAGTGCAATTTCATATGCAGGGCTGAAAATTGGTGAATTTTAAATTCTATCCTTATCATATTGAACAATGACCTTGGGTAAATTGCTCACTCCATCTTGCGTGTCATTTTTGAAACACATTAGAACAGCAGAGCCAAGATGCCAGATGTGCACAGCTCACCTGCTTCTGTTGCGAGTTCTGTGTGGGCTCTTTCGTTGGCTGAGCCCACACAGAGCTCTCCCTTCTCAGCAGAACTGCTGGACTAGGCACAGGAGTTGGACCCGATGTGCTATTCCTAATACAGGGAACAGGGGAGCTTTGAAGACACACAGTCAGGTTTAAATTTCTGTATTTACCAGCTGGATAACCATAGGCACAATACCAAATATCTTTGAGTATTAGTTTCTGATTTATTAAATGATTATTCCTCCTTTGTAAAGTTTTTAAGAGAACATGAAGAAAATGTACCTGAAATACCATAATAGGATCACTCAATAAAAAGTCATTCTTATTCTTGTCTAGGAATGGAGCTTAGGAATGTCAGGCTGGGGATTTAGCTCAGTGGTGTGAGCTCCTGCCTGGCAAATGCAAGATCCTGAGTTCGATTTCTGGACCAAAGAAAAAAGTAATTAATCTAGTAAATATTCATGGGCTGTCTTTCCTGTCTGAGGCACCATGCTAGGCACTGATTAATATCTATGCATAATCTAGGAAGGTAAGTCTCCTGGAAGTACAGACTTCTTCCTCTTCCCCACTACATACACTGTGATGGTAGTTTTAAGACTCAATTTGGGAGGTCATGATACCCAGATATTTGGCCAAACATTATTATTATTATTATTATTATTATTATTATTATTATTATTATTTTTGGTACCAGGGCTTGAAATCATGACCTTGCAGTTGCAAGGCAGGTGCTTATGCTGCTGAGCTAAATCCCCAGCCCCAAACATTATCCTAGATGATTTTGTGAAGGAATTTTTAGATGAGGTTAACATTTCAGTCATAGGTTGTGAGTAAAACAGATAGCTTTTCATAATGTGAGTGAGTTTCATCTAATCAGCTGAAGGCATTCCTAGAAGAAAAGGCTGACCGTGCCTAGGCAAACGGGAATTCTGCCAGCAGATGACAACATCACCTCTGCCCTAAGATCCTAGCCTGTGACCTGTGCTGAAGATTTTGTATTAGCTATTCCTTAAAGTATCTACCTATTTATTATCTATCTATCTATCTATCTATCTATCTATCTATCTATCACTATATATATATATGCATATATTAATATATCTCTATGTATGCCTCCTAATATTTCTGTTTTTCTGGAGAACCTCCACTGTATATATACTTTGATATTTTCTATCTTACTGTCTTAGAATAGTTCAGATTTTTCAGTTTTTAGTTTAGGGAAAGTTTACTGATCCACTAAATTGATTTCATTGAAGACTAATAGGTTGTGACTTGCAGTGTGGAAAAATGCTCTGAAAAATTATACCTTTCCATTTGAATATTGCACCTAATGCCTCTCCTTAAATTTTGTTGTGCTTTCTTGTTAGTGCCATGAAGTACAGCTTTGATCCACCACCTTTGGATAAATCATCCAGGAAAAGGATTTTTGTGGTAACGTGCAACCTTTCCTTAAAAGTTTTATTATAGATTTTTCCAATTTAAATAACAAAGACAAAATATTCATTCACTCCTTGTTAAATATGGATACTTAAAATTAAAAAATAGATCATCTCATTTTTATCAGTTGGCCATACTGATTCCATAAAGATTAATTTTTAATAAAACAAAATCTGATTACTTCTAAAAATAAAAATTTAAAAGTTTTTATTTTATAGGAATATACATTTAAAAAGTAAAATGAACACTTCTAGCAGCCAAGCCTAGAACAATTTTAGCAAAAAAGTAAATACAGTAAAGTATATTTGACTATGATTTAGGTCATAAAAAATCCTTATGAGTCTATACTGATATAAATAAGTTACAGAATAAATGCACATAGAATAGATGACTTTCTTACAAAAGAATTTTATATAACTTATGTAGGTATGCCCATTGCAAAAGGTAGAGTTCCATTTTCTTTCACCTCTCCTGACTCATTCCAGCCCCTGTTGAGCTACACTTAGTAACTTACTTCCAAAGAACAGAGCAAAGGAACTAGGGATCAGTAACTTTGAGAGCTGGCAAATATTGCCTCATCAAGGTGATCAAATTTAGTATCATCAGAGGTAAGTTACATTGACAGCATGTACCCTTGACATAATATAACAATGACACTGTGGTTCTGTGGTTTTCCTGCCAAGTAACCATGAGACCAATGTAGCCAGGAGAAAGATACTGAACAAACTCAAATTGAGTGATACTTTGCAAAAATGTGAACAATGTCCTTCAAAATTGTCAGATCATCAATGATAAGAAAACCTGAAACTCTGGACAACTGTCACAGACCAGAGGTGGCAAGGCAGATCTAGTAACTAAAGTAATGTGGTACCTCGGATGGATCAAGGGAAGGATGTTGAGGAGAAAATCTACTGAAATATGAATTAAGAGTTGAGTCCAGTTAATACCACTGTTGGTTTTCAGTTGTGACAAATTTGTCATGGTAGTTTAGAATGTAAGGGAAATTGGGTAAGGTTATGTAGAAAATCTCTACACTAACTTTGCAACTTTTCTATAAATACAAGACTATTTTAAAATAAAATCTTTCCACAAAAGAAATGTTGTTACAGAAAAATGTACTAAATGCAAATACAAGAATGTAAGTTGAAACAGTCAGAAAGTAATTGTTGACTATATCTGGATTGTGCTACTTGGGAGCAATTCTTTTATGTCTAATTCTCCTAAAAATTTATGGAGTATATATTTAAAGATTCTTGCATTTAAAATTGCATACAATAACAACATTTTATGGAGTGAAGTTGTTTGCTCCAATTTTGACAAAATTGATTAAACAAGTCACTTTATTAGTGATATTTCTCAGAATCTTTTTTGAGAGAAAAAGAAAATTTGATTAAAAAAAAAGAACATGATATGTCATTTGGAAAATTACCTGGGGATTTTTGTTACAAAATAATAGGTATTCATTTCATTTGAATATTACTCATCTATCATAAATTTGTGTTGAATTCCTGATTCGTTTTGTTTTTACAAGGGGAAAAAGAAGAGTTAGCTGTTCTCTATCACACTCAGAAATTCTTTTTAATGTCATTCTAAGAATCATCAAGAAAGTTAGGCAGGGATAACCAAGGCTTGCATCTTTAATTTAGCCATATCTAAGATTAAAAACTCTTTTGTTCCCTGAGGCACTAAATGTAGACACTTCTTATAGTGAAGAATATTTTCAGTTATAAATATGAATCATGTTAGGTTTTTTCCTCCAAAATTCCTCCTAAGTTGCTAACAGAGTGCCTCGGTCCAAGTATGTGAATTGCTCTAGTGAAATCTCCAGCTTTGGTGACTAAATGTAGTGGCTAACATCTCTTTCAGCTCACAGCCAGGGTGGGTCCTTGAGGGCAGAGGACCTGCCCTGAAATTATTTAGAATGATGCTTCTTTCACCTAGTGGACCTACCCACACTACTTTGGCAGAATAAAATGACTCTATCCTGGTAACCGTAGGGTAGCTTTAGTGACAAGGAGAAAGGGGACCAGGGTTTCCTTTGGAATTGCAAAACAGATAAAAGATTCTTCTGGCAGACTTTGCCAGCCATTTGTTTGGATTAGGATACAGAATCTTCTCTGAGTGAGGGGACACCAGGTAACACGGAGTTCTAAACATGTGGAACTAATATAAAAATATTAGATTGCTTGGCTTGCTGTAGTCTTTTACTTCACACACAGTGGGAATAGCCTAGATAATGTTTTTTTTAAATTTTAGAACTTGAATACTACTCTTGTCTCCAGTGAAAAGTTATTTATAATGTCTCTCATGGTGTTGATTGGATAATATTGGAAGTGGGACTTTTGGAGTATGGATATTAACTTTGTTACAAAAATTTGTTAAAAATCTATATTTGTAATTGTATCAATGACATTTTAGAGTTTTGATTTGGATCATAGTAACCCGTATTAACCTCACCTGTTCTGCCTATGCCAGGGTCACACCCCAGTGCCCTCTCAAGTTGTAGAGGATCCCACTGACCAAAGGGACTGATAGGTCACGGAAATTAGACTAGCTATCAAGTATAATCAGAAAGGTTCAAGACTCACAAAATGTCATTGTTAAGAATAAAGCATTATTTGATATACAGTAAAAATTATGAACATTTATTATATTGTCTCTAACGTATTTTAGATACCTCACATAAATTTGTGATAGATATGATCTGTGTGCTTAAATTAGCCTTCATTCTTACCTGAGTACGACTAGTTAATATCTGACATAACCTAACCAGAAGTCCACATCTGAGCCAAGCTTAGTAACAGAGTTAATATGTGTCCACACCATGGACTGAGAAGATTATGTTCCTTCATTGTTTACTTTTGCTCTGAGGCTGTCAGACATCTTCCTTATGAAGATCTTTCAAATTATTCACATATTTTGTCTTTTTCTGGTTTTTGGTCTCTTGATTGAGAACAGGTGGATTCCCAGAAATTTTTAAAATGTTTTTCTTTTGCTGAGTCAATCTGTTTGTTAGGTAGGTAAATTATGGGCAGCATTCACATCTTTTCCAGACAAAGGGTATGAAGCTAGGCTTTTAGCTGCAATTTCTCAGTATGACCTAGAAAGCCTGTTTGTCTATTGCTGAGTCCAGTGGTATATTGCACATGTTTAATAATCAGTAACATTGGGAGAAAAAGTTTAAAAGTTTAGTAAAGCATTTGCAGATTTCCATCAAATAATTTTTCCCTCTGTGGCTTATTTTAATTTCCCAAGTTAACATCATGGAAAGTGGAACTCGGAAGAGATGTGCACTTTCTACTATTTTAAGCCAGTTTCAGCTGGTTTTGTATTCCATCAGATGGGCATGAGGGAAAGAGCTTTGAATTATAACTCTGAAACTCCATAGTTTGTTCACTAGAAAGAGTTGTAAACAATCAGTTATTAAGGCAGAGAGCTCTGTGTAAGACTAAAGTCAGGTGCCATTTATGTCATGTCTGCATGACTCATGCCTCAATCTTCATAGCTGTATGTATCAGCTTCTGGCTAAAACATTAAAAGAGCAAAAAGAAAAATTCTATTCTTATGAAGTTGTAATGTCTAAAATGAAGAGCTTTGAAGTCCAAATGTAGGTACCATTGTTGCAAATTCTGATGGCACTTTAATTTATATGGCTGCAGGAATGACCCTTAAAATAGTCTGCAAATTATATCACTATGTGTAAATGTTTAATAAAAATAAATTTATATGGATCACACCCAAAATAAAAGTCATTTGCTTACAAAATTAGTCATTATGTTTGATATATATACAAATTATGTTCAGGTATTAGTAGCAAACAGCCAGATAAAGTCTACCGTAAGACTTTATTGTAAGCCTTTATTTTAACATGAATCTCTTTGGATTCTGGGTTATAACTTGTTTATAGATCACCTTCAGGATGAACTAAAATTTTACATGCTAATAAGGAAATAATTAAATGCCATATACCTCAAAAAAAGTGAAAATGAAAAAAAGGTGACAAACTTAGGTTGTAGAAAATTAATACAATATTGTTCCTTTTGTTTAAACAAACTTAACTGAGGAGCTAATTACCTTATAGCAGGGAGTGATTCATGGCACCCTAGAAATATCCTTTCTAGTTAAATCACTGTAGAATAAGAGAACAACTTCCCAGGATAAATGTATTCATTTTGTAACACAATCAACTACTAATAAAAAAGAGACAGAAAAAAAGAGAAACAAAAGATTGTAATTGATTGGTCCAGGCTTGAAAGTTGAGAAAATAATTCTTAAATGTAATAATTTCTTCTCCAGTACTCTTTCACTTTAAAACATTTCCACACCAGCAGACTTCAGGGGAAGAGAACAAGAAGTCAACAAGAAGCAAGCCCTCCCTGTGAGTTGGAGCCCGATGCCAGCCTTTTCCCATGAGTCAGTGCCCTTGGTGGATTGTGAAGGAGGAGAGCAAGAAGTCAACAGGAAGCAAACACTTCCTGTGAATCTGCACCGTGCGAGGGTTGCTGAGATGAGAGCCAGATGCCAACCTCTTCTGGGCGTGGTCTGGGACACAAGAAGAGCCAACCATAAGCAACTGACTGATCCAGAGAAATGCAGGCTGCGATGATGGCTATTGAGGTGGAATACAATTTAATGCTTGCAGTGTTGTGTTTCACTGACTTTGCAGGTCTAAAGTTGGGGTCTGATCATCTATGCATTGCAGCATCTATGAGGAGGACTCCTTCTGAGAGAGGTGGCCATTGTTGATTCCCTATTGTCTTGTTCTGAAGTCCTGTATCATTTCCATTGTTTTGTTGGGTTGGTTTTGTTCTGTGTTGTTTGATTTTATTGTGTCTGATGGCAAGGGTAGCTATTTCAAAGACAAGAAGAAAGATTATGGTAGCCATTTTGGATTCACTCTTATCTTGTCTTGAAGTTCTTTATTACAGTCATTATTTTATTTTTATTGATTCTATTCTGTTCTGTTTTGTTTGATTTTTACTATGTTTGAAAGTATCTGCAGCTATTTTGAAGACAGAAGGTGAAATTATGGTAACTATTGTTGATTTCCTATTGTTTGAGGTCGTGTCACTTCTACTGGTTTGTTTTGATTGACTTTTTTCTGTTGTTTTGATTGGTTTTATTTTCTTTAAAAAATTTCCATATCAATAAAGTACATTAAATGATACAAATCACTCCCATAATCTAAAGCTTTTGTAAACAAATCTCTTAATATTATTTTTTATGAGATTTTGTATTTATCCATACTAAAAGGCCTCCACATACCACAAAACAAGTAGCATTCATCTACATTATTGTTTTGTGTCTTTTTTGTTTTGAGTTTTAAAAAAATCTTTAATTGATTTGGATTTAACAGTGACAGTTATGATAATTTCATATGTCAACTTGACTGGGCCACATGTAGTCAAGTATTTGGTCAAAGATTATACTCAGTGGGTCTTTGTGGTACTTAGATGAGATTAGTATTTGAATCTCCAGAGTAGGTATAGCAGATTGCCTTCCCTAATATGCATGCCCTTGTCTAATCACATAAAGGCCTGGACAAGAAAAAGACTAAATCTCTTCCAAATAAGGAGAATTTTCCACCTATCTAACTACTTTTGAGCTGTGACATTTCTCTACTTTTGGGCTTCACGTGAAATATAATTTTTTTCTTGGTTTCGGGTTCATTGGCCTTCACCCTGAAATTACACCATGGATTCTCCTGAGTCTCCAATTTGCTATCTTTTGATTTTGGGACTTGTTAGCTGCTGTAATGATTTAAGCCAATACTTACAACCAATTTCTCCTACTCCCACTCTTCCCTGTGTGTGTATCTGTCATTTATCATGTTATCTATTTTTAATTCTCTTTCTTTGGATAATTGTAATACATACAATAATTAACAGGGATCTAACAGGGCTTGCCACCCTTTCACTTAATAAATTGTCTGAAAATTTTGAAAATCCTTTTTTAATATTGGCTAAATTTTCACGTATTGTGACCTAATTTCCAGGTTCATGTTGTGTTCCATTAAGCTCTATCTAATCTTTATCAGTAATACATTACTTTAATTATGATCATTTGATAGATGTTTAATATCAAGTGGTGCTTGTCCAAATCAGTTTCAAACATAGTTTGAAAACTATGTTACTACAACAAAAGTGAGGCGTGAGCTGAAGTTTGACAAATAATAAATTTTTCTACCTGAACCAGGCAAAGGCAGAGACAAAGACCTGGCTTTTTGAACATTTTCTTTTTTTCTTTCCTCCTGCCTTGCCTGCATGCTTTGGAATCCTTTATTCAAATGAAATGTTCCACAGAATTCAAATGCAAAATATGGACCTTATGAATGAAGCTGTTGAGGTGGCAGCGGTCTGCCAAGGAGGACTTCCTCGTGCCATTTGGGCTATCTTCTAACTTATCCTTTAGATATTCTTTTATGTTCCAGAAAGAGGCAAAACCACCCTCTTAGATTTGTATTTTTTAGGCCCAATGTAGTGTTTTTATTCTTTGTGTTTTCACGAATCACAGCAACAATTTAAATGGCATTGTTAACATCACAGTTTACCTAATACATTTTCAATATCCTCTTTAATTCTTCCCAATCAGCTGAAAGGCAAGATATAAAGAGATTTATAAAATTGCTGCACATTATGTTACCTCCTGAGTGGTTTATTTGCTTACTAAATGATTCTACATTTATAGTCAATCGTTATCACCAGATAACACATCAAAAGTAAACTTCAATTTCACATGGCAGAGGATGTGAGTCTGATTTGAATGTTGTTTATCATAGAGAATATGTTACTAAATCCAGTTTATGGAAAGATTATGCCATTTAATTTACTTTTGGAGAGAGATATGCTTTCATGAGGAACTGCATTAGCTATTAGGAAAGTAATACAGTCATCTGTCTGTGTGGTTTCCAGGAAGCACAGGCTTGCTGCACTGGCAAAACCAAGGCAGATTTTGTTTTTCAATGTGATCCAAAAGAAAGAGCCCTGGACAATCAGCTCAAGGCACAATTCTGACAGTAACTGGCTGATTGACCATAAGGAGACAGTCACCTAAACTGTCAGGGCCTCGTGTGTATCATCTGTAAGGTGGGTAACATCTGTAAGCCATAAACATAAAACCCAGTGGTGTGGAGAAGCTGCTTTAATTGTACCAGTGGTCCTGATATCACCAAGGGGAGTGAAAATGGCAGGGTAAAGGTGGAATTTAGGGAGCAGGACCCAGAGCTTCTTTTGGTGCAGACTGCACGGGTGTGTCTGTGTGCCTGTGTGGTGGCAAGGGGTGGGGATGGGCAATGGTTCCAACTTGAGGAACTGCCAGGTGAATCCTCCTCATCTTCAGAACAGGTGGTAACAGGGTTAAAGCTCAACTCAATTTATGGGAATGTTACTCTGCTCATCTTATTTTTAGAGTGAGAATTATAATCCCAAAACTGGAAATTCCTTGGGGTAGGGGCTGTATTTTGCTCACTGTTGCATAGTATTGCTTTTTGCCAAACTTGGAATTCTGGGTGTGCCTCACAGATTATTCTAGACAGTTCCTCGTTTGCCTTTTATTAAAATTCTAAAACTTTCTGTAACAACAGCAAAACAAAGGGGATTTTTGCTTTTCTGTTTCAACAATGTTTAGTGTGCAAATTTTGTCAATTTTATGATAAAAACTTTTAAACCTAGCTGGAATGATTATTAGCCATTTTAGTTTTCCTCAATGTTTCTTCATATTAAAATGATAACTTTTGATATTATATTGCAAAATTTCCATTTTTTTTGCCAAAGTGTGGATCAATACTAAGCATAGATTTTTAACTATGAAAGCTGATTATCATTCTAAAGTCTCTTGTTAAGTATAAAATTTCATGCAGTGAACTCAAAGCCTACAAAGGTCTAAGAAGAGGCCTTCTTCTGAAAGTCTCTCCATAACCCTCTTATTTATATTGATTTGCTTCATGTCTTAATTAACAACCCCATTTTAACTAATGACAGTGAAATCATTAAAGTTTAGTGTTTTGCTTCCAGAAAGCATCTGTCCTAGTTTAAAGAATAGTATAGAATGTCAGTTATAGGTGGATGTGAGTTGGCGGTCAAATTTTTCAATGTACCTCAAAGTACCATATAGTCAAGCAGGGCATGGTGGCTCAAGGCCTCGGGAGGCTGAGGCGGAGGATCGTAGCAAGTTTGAGACCAGCCTGGGCTACAAAGTGAGCTCAAGGCCAGCCTGAACTGCATAGCGAGACCCTGTCTCAAAAAGACCAAAAAAAAAAAAAAAAAAAGTACTATATAGGCCTCTACTAAGTCTTACTACCCATGAGCATATCTAGTTGTAGCTACAGTTCCACAAAGTATTTCAAGTCAGTTATAGGTGCTGGGGTGGGAACACTGAAAGTTAGACATAACAGTTGGGATGTCGTGGAAATCCCAATAGAAGTCTGAATTGTTTTCACTCTTTTACTCATAGTGTAGGATTCACATGAAAAAGGTGTTAATCTTTGCAGAAATTCATCCTTATTGTTCCTTGGCACCACCATAAAAATTAAAATGTGAGTTTTGTGCATGTGTGTGTCTCACTCTCTCAGAGTCAGTTTTTCTAGTCGTGGGAAATAGAGGGGGAGGAAGAGGTTGGTGGTAACTAAATTTCCAAGATGAGATATGTGGCACTATAGTTTTTACCAGTTAGGAACTCAAGAACAAGAAGAAAACGGCCATGATTTGCAATTCTTTCTACTTCCCATGAGTTTCTCAGCTTAGAGAGCCTCTGGTTTGCACCTTATCTTATACTGGTGCTAAATCTGCTTCTCCTAACAGTTAAAGGACTTGCTCCAAGCCCATGTCCCCTAAGGGGTGATGCTCTGTGCTCCTGCCCTCCTTCCCTGTGTTTCCATACATCTTTTACATCAAGCTGCTAGTTAGACTAGGTATCTCTCAGTGGCTTAATAGTATGCTTAGGTGTCTGTGTTACCTACCCATCTACAGACTCGAAGATTGTATAAACCACTTTTGAAAATGTGTGCTTGTTACAGCATTTGAGTTCCAATTTTTTTATGGTCAAGAAAGAATATTTTACTAGGACAAAATATCTGCCATATAACTTCAAAGAGAAAAGGTTTATTTGAGCTCAGTATTTCAGAAGTTTCAGTCCATGGCTGGCAGAATGGGCATGAGGGGAGGGCACGGTGGTGAAAAGCTACTCGCTTCATGGCAGCCAGGAAGCAGAGAGTGGTGTAAAGAGCCATAGAGGAAAAGCGTGGGAACAGGTGTAGTCTCAGGATGATGACTCCATGACACACCCAAGCACACCCTAATGTGTGCTCTACATCTCCCAGCCGTATCTCAAGCCAACTGCTCAATTAGTAATCAAGATTAGCACAAAGGACATCTTGTCCAGTATGTCTTTAGAAAGCCTACAGTAATGCTGTTTGAACTGAGAGGATTGCTTTGAAAAGTGGCTGAGGCAGATTCCATGAAGACAGGCATGCACAGCACCTCATGCAGTGGGGGACTTTGGAAGAAGATGTCAATATCCCCTCTCCTTGAGCTGCCTTTTCTTACCCTGCAGATTTTCCTTCTTGGGGAAACATGCAAGTAATGATTAGGTAAATACTGCCTTATAATTGAATAGACATTTTTCATAAAGAGACAAAAGCTCTTGATGAGTTTTTCTTGACGAGAATTGGATGACATAAGCCACCCTGTCATGTATGCTGCTTTAAAATTTTAATGGCTCAGACTAAGAAGAGCTCTTTGTGAACTATAATAAAATATGTAAACAGCAGCAGCAGCAATGGCATAGAAATCACTACAACGTCAGCAGGACACAGAATCTGCCATAAAATAAAAATCCAAGTTTCCCAGGCCATTAATCTAAATGACAACTGTAATTTCCTTTGAAAATCCTTACCCAAATAAAACTTTAACCACAGCACTCTTCATATTGATATGTGTTCTCAATCTCTACATCTCTACTCTCAACAGAAAGTAATTAAAATAGTAAAATTAGTGTTAAGATTTTATGCATAGTGTATAGCAGTTTCCCCCTTATCCATGATTTTGCCATCTGCAGTTTCACTTACCTCTTCACTCAGCAGTGATCCAACAATATTAAATGAAAAATTCTAGGAATAAAAAAAATTGATAAGTTTAAAATTGCATGATGTTCTGAGGAGCACGATTTTCCTGCTCCATGATGCCTGTCTATACTAGCTGCCTGTTAATGATCACCTAACTGCCCCACCTGTCTGACTGAATCATGGCACTGAAGGGCTTCTTCTCCATCCTTATTTTACTTAACAATGACCCCAAAGCACATGGATAGTGAAGCTGGCAATTTGGACATGTGAAAGAGAAACCGTAGAGTGCATCATTTATGTGAAAAGGTGAAAATTCTTGACTTAATGAGAAAATAAAGAAATAGTATGATGAAGTTGCTGAGATCTATAGGACAATAAGAAATTGTAAGACAAAATGACCATATTCACATAACCTTTGTTATAATATATCATTATAATTCCATTTTATTACTATTGTTAATATCTTACCATACTTAATTCATAAATTAAACTTTATCATAGGGCTATGTATGTATATATATATGTATGTATATATATACACACACACATATATATATATATATATATATATATATATACACTTAGGCATCTATCCCCTGTGGATAAGAGGAGGGGATCTAGAGAATATAAAGTATAATATTAATATTAATAATAGTTAATACTGACAGCTTAACATGTGCCAGACATTCTGAAAGTTTATTTAATGCTTTCAACCTATTACATATGTACTACTCTTGTGCTGAAGTTCACAGACTTGGAAATAAAGGTAAGAAGAGGCAAAACTTGGCAGAACTTGCCAAACTCATGACTTTTGGTGATAAAAGTCAGGGTATAAATCTAGGCCAGCACTAGCCACTAGAGCCATTTATGATACTTAATATTTTATAATGCCCACATTAAAATAAACAAATGGTTTTAATGGTAATATTTTGTCAACATATCCAAAATATCAATTCAATATGAAATTATATAAAATTATTCTTATTTTATATTCCTTTTCTTTTTTTATTTAAAGAAAAAAATGAAACTGAAAGAGGGTCAAGATAATACATAATTTCAAAAAAACCAGTAAGAAATCACTGGTTGATAATTACATATTTTCCTCTTAGAAGTAGTTGTTCAAGTTACAAACTAAAGCATACAAAGTAGATGTTTAAACAGTGAGACTGCAACCAGTTCTGTTCATCTACCCAACAAACTTTGTAATATGGTTATCAATCCTACACACTTAAACATACATGTAGTTATATTCTTTAGAATACTTTCTTTTCCTCTCTTTTTTTTTACAATAACTATAATCAATTCTCATAAACTGTTTAGAAGTTCTACACATGTATAAGTCTCTACATGTATACCTAGCCTTTCTGTATTAGAGGGAAAAACAAATCAAAACAAGTCAACAAAACAAAGTCCTAGAAAAACACGAAATGAAAAGGACATATAAAACCACAATACTAGGTGACCTATGGTAGTTACTATGATGTCTCTTGTTGTTTTCAATAAAATTGTCTATATTATCAGGCATAATATACTTAAACAGAGCAGTACATAGCACTATTAAGAAAAACCAAACATTGGAGACATTATAGGACTTCAAAGGCAGTTAGTAATCAAACCAGAATGGGTATCCTATTGAATCCTGCCATCCCCAGAGTAGTTGGCCCTACTCCCCAACTTGACACCCTCAAGCATACCAGATTCGAATAAAATCAGTCAAGACAAAACAGCGATAATAGCCAATCTTGTCTGCCTCATCTCTGCTATGTTATTTTTCTGTTCTTGTTGTTTACTTTTCTTCATTCCACTGTCTGCCCCTTTCATTGAGGCCTTTCTGCCATTGTACCTGGAACCCTGGTGATTTTCTTCTCTCTCTCTAGAATGTCCTTCAGGATTCTTGGCAGGGTTGGATTGGTGGTCACAAACTCCCCAAGTTCCTCTTTGTCGTGGAAATATCTTGTCTCTCCATTAATTTTGAGAGACAGTTTTGCAGGGTACATCAATCTGGTTTGGATGTTATTTTCTTTCAGGGTTTGGAATATTTCCCTCCAAGATCTTGATTTGATAGTTTGCATTGAGAAGTCTGCTGTGATTTTGATGAGTTTTCCTTTATAAGTGACCTGTTTCTTTTCTCTGACTGCTTTTAATATTCTGTTCTTGTGATGAATTTCTGAGATTCTGATTATTATATGTGTGGGTGTAGATCTGTTTTGGTTGTAGCTGGCTGGAGTTCTGTATGCCTCATTTATCTGAACATCACTTCTGTTTCCTGTGCTTGGGAAGTTTTCCTTAATTATTTCTGTGAATAGCCTTTTTATTTCATTTGTATTTGTCCCTGCTTCTACCTTCACATTTTTTATTCTTAAGTTATAAATCCTCTTGTCATCTTCTAGCCTTTGTATCTTTCCTTCTTGTTATTTTTAAGAGATCCTTCCTTTTGCAATCATACATTGCAAACCTATCTTCAAGTTTTGAAAGTCTGTCCTTAGTTTCTGTTAAGAAGTTTTGTCAGCTTTCAATGGAGTTTTTAATTTCCTGATATTGTCTTTGGATCTGTTTCATGTATTCTAGATTTTGTTTATATTCTTTATCAAAGGCTTCTCTCCTTTCTCTGGGTTCCTCCATTCTTCCATTTGTGTCTACTTGAGGATTACCCAGGACTTCTTTTATTAATCTTTTTATATCTTGCTTCACCTGAGCTAGAATTTCAGATTTAAATTTGTCAGTGAGGTCACAGAAGTATTTCTTTATTTTTGTTGAGGCCGTGCCTTATATTGCATGTTTGCTGCTCTCGATCTCCTCTGTATTTACCTCTCCTGGACTTATTTTCCCTGGGTCAGCAGTTGGAGGTTTTCTGTTGTTTCTTTGTCTTGTCATGTTTCTGGTTTCTTTCAGACAGGTAAATGGTGGAGGTCTCAGGACCTTTTTGTATTGCTTACAGTTTTTCTGAAGCTTACTGGCTAGGGGAGTGCTGCCCTCACCAGTTTGCTGTTGATCTGTGAGGTGCATGCAGGGGCATGTGGGCTGGCCTTTCCCCTCTAAGCCAGTCAACCAATGAGTGTCTTCAGCAGGTTAGTCTGTGCCCTGCGGATGTCACAGGTTCAGGACAGCCTCATCCCTGGCTATTGGGTCCTGACCAGGGGCATGGCCCAGCCCAAGCAGATCCCACCAATTGGCTTTGGGCCAGGACCCACCAACTGATGTCACTTCAGTTGTCAATTCCAGCCTGTCCTGCCCAACTCCAATATGTTGTCTAGCTGGTCACCCCACTCTGGGGAACCCAGTTCTCAGCACTCACCAAAGTCCATGCAGCTCGGTTCGCCAGTTCCACTCCTTGTTGCAGAGCCTCTTCCCGCCAAGGGTCTTGAGCTCATCAACCCCCACTCTTGGCAGGGATGCGACCTCAGCTCGATCAAGCCACGCCCAGTACAGCAATGGGAGTGTGTGCAGCTCCAACCCCTGGTCCATGCTTTTCTTTTTCTTTTTCCTCAGTTTCTTCCTGGGTCATGAGAATTCCCCTCCTTTTGTCTGGTCTTCTCCATGGTGTTAAATTCTAGCATCTGAGTTGTTTTTCTCAGAGAGGCTCTCTATCGTGCTACCTATCAATTGGCCATCTTTTCTTCTCCCTATATTCCTTTTCTTATAATAAATCTTTGAAATCTGGTATATATTTTATGCATACAAAACATCTTCATTTGGACATTAACTCTGACATGAATTATCTGACTATTTTATGATTTTTTAAAACTTATAATGGAAAATGTAAATTCACACAGCTAATGGTTCCCAACATAATGTGAATATTTCTAATAACTAAATGGAGCATTTAAAAATTTTAAGTTAGATTAAAATAAAACAATCTCCTGTCATACTAGTGCTCTTTCTATATATGTTCATATATATATATATATATATATATATATATATATATATATATATATTTCTTTTTTCCCTGTTGGGGTCTAATTATAGGAAATTAATATAAAATAATAGCCTCCTGTAACTTTTATTTAATAGTAAGAGGGACAAAATTTGTAATATAATGTTTATAATTTGTGTTTGGCTAGATGAAAAACTGGAATCTGGAAAATAAAAAATTATTTGGGGTATTTTAGTGGAAGAATTGGCTTTTGGAGACTTGACTGAGACTGCACAGATGCTGTGTCTGCAGCCCCATCCTCAGCCAATACAGGCTCAACTCAATAAGAATCTCATGGAGGAAGTTCTGGTTCCTATGGGCCCCCAGGCACAGTGCTCTCTGTGCCCCAGACATGGGCTAAAAGCAAGTCCCATCAGGCCATGTGTGGCAAGGCTCATAGTGCTGGGGAAATAGAGGCAGAAGAATAGGCATTACATGGTGCCATGGAGTGCAGGTGTTACAGGGTTGGAGGTGGAAAGGAAGGAGCTATCCTGGGGCAGTGACACCACTGTGACCCTGAAGATGTGAAGACTCAGGGCCATCCTGCAGGGGGACAGACAGCCACTTATGCATGCACCTGGCCTGCACCACACTAGGTTCTGGGCTTGCACTAGCCTCTGTAAGGGATGACATTACAACAAATTTATCTTTAAATTTCAGTTGGCTTTGTTGTGATTCTAGAATTGGGTAACACTGCATTTCATAAAACAGAATAAGTATTCTGGAGGACAGAAGCAGAGAAGGGCTGAAAAACCAGAAACAAAGAGAAAAGTACAAATTGCTTATTTTAAGATAACTTTTAAGGCACAGACAAAAAATCAAAATTCTAGAAATTTCTTTTCTTTCTTTCTTTCTTTCTTTCTTTCTTTCTCTTTTCTTTCTTTTTTTCTTCTTTTTCTTTCTGCTTTCTCTTTCTTCTTTCTTTCTTCTCTTTTATCTCTTTCTGTCTCTTTCTTCTTTCTTTCTTTCATGAGACAGGGTATTGCTATGTAGTACAGGCTGACCTTGAACTCACTTATGCTCCCCAGGCTGGCCTGGAACTCACAGTGATCCTCCTGCATCTGCCTCTGCCTCTGGAGTTCTGGGATTACAGGGTTGTACTTCCACACCTGGTGGTTATTTTAGATTACTTTCTTGGTCAGAATTACAGCAGAAGGAACTTTTTTATCATGCTGATTAAAGCTGTCCTATTTTGGAAACTTGGCTCTTATTGCTCATGTCTCAGAAAGTCAGATAACAACTGAGCTTTGGTTTGTAAAATTACTTTCATAACAATGAGTCCATTTTGATTTTTAGTTTGGTCTACTGTGTCCCACAACAGGAACTTAGTCGAAAACAATGGCTGCTGACATTTTTATTTGACCTGAGTAAAAATGGACATGGTTATAATCCCCTGAATAACCATCACAGAGATGCACGCAGAAATTCAGTGGATTAATTAATTGTAACTGTGAAAAAGAAGTACTGTGGTTGCAGTTGCTCTAAGGGGGACCTCTTAGAGGAACGAGTGTGCTTGTGAGTACTGTAGTGAGTGTACTATGAGGAAGATGTGATGTGATTAATAGGAAGGTTTTGTGCTACATGAGATTATATAGTTGCTTATTTATCATAATTCTGTAAGAAATATTAGCACTTTGAATTGTATCTAGCTGGTTTCCAAGCCAGTTGAAACCTTGTAAAGTTGCACACTGTCAGCTTTTGGCCCCTCCACACTTTTGGTAACATTCTGGCAACTCCAGGTAAATTCTAGACTTGAATGAAAAGCTATAGTGAGTTCACCATACATAGCTCTGGTTTCCTGGGAGACAGATGATGCAAACTAGAGCTCAGAGAAGTTAACTTCCTGTGTGGAGAACTGAGACCCTTGGGAAACAGGAGAAGAGTCTGGGTGGTTAAACTTCCTTTCTTTCTCCCATGAACTAATGTAATTCCTCTCTGTTCATCCTACATCCCGAGAAAACACAGAGCGCCTGCTATACTGTGTCACACCATAGTGCTTTATACCTTTGGTTCCCTCAATTCCAGCTTGCCCTTATTCTCACTGCCTTGGGCTTGGATTGCTCAAGGTGTTCACGCCTTTATCTTGCCTTAGACTCTGTATTCTGGAAGACTTGAGCTACTTTTCTACAGACAGTTTCCAAGTAAAGAAGGAATTTGGAGTCTCCTCCTCTATACTTTGAGCTGCTCCACAAGGCTCCGATTTTCTGCACAAACTCTTAGCGGTGCTTCAGTTTGGTGATCTTGGTCACAAAAAAGGGTGGATAGAGCCCATGATATTTACTGGGGTCCAGCATTTGCTAGATGGGGGAAGGGAGGAAATGCTGATTCTTGTGCTGATTGATTTCATTTATGTCTATAACACTCTGGCTGCAGCACCATTAGGGTAAGGCAACCTGGAAAGGAAACTTCTATAATTGGTTACAGAAAGTATAAGGTATGCCACATCCCTGGGGCACTCACACACTGCAGTTTGGAACTGCCAGGCCCAACCGTTTCTAGGATATGACGAGAAATGTCCAAAGCTGTATTTTATTACTGTTATGAAAACTTCCTTAGGGGTCTCACACTCAGCCTGTGAAAGTCTTAACCACCATGAGTGCCCTTATGTAAATTTAAAAATACTGGAATATTCCTCCATCCTAGTCAGGTAACAGGCAGAGGTAAAACAAGATTCAATTAAAAATAATTTTATGAAATTAGCAGAAACTCAATCTAGGTAAGTTACTAAAAAGACCTTGAGAATAATAACAGGAACATTACCGTGGCCAGGTGTTATGTATCCCCTTTACATGTTCTGTTTTATTCTCCACAACAAGGCTTTACTCTGGTTCAGGTGAGGAAACTAGACAGTGTGATCTTAGGTAACATTTCTAATGTTTTTCAGCTGGGGAACAACTGATATGGAGGGACTCAAATCCAGGTCTTCTGGTTCACAAGGTTTATATGTATGTGTGTTTATGCAGGTGCCTGTGTTTTGGCCCTTGACTCTGTTGAAAGTATAATCACATGGTTTTTTTTAATTCCAAAACTTCTCAAAACATTTTCTTCACCTTTCGCTACATGACCACCATACTGCCAGTCCAGTGTGAGTTATGTGTTTTCTACTGTTCTCAGCAGCTCTCTGAAATGCCTTCCAGACTTAGATTCCAGGTTAAGATCTCCTCTATTTCCCACTCCATCAGCCACTTCTGTGTTCAGACTCAGCCTGGTGCCGAGATGTCCTCTGTGCATGATCAGAGCAACCAAATCTTCAAAGGATGGAGAAAAGATAAAAGGAGAATTTGAAGAACCGGGTTTCTTACTTCCTGTGTTTTCTTATTATCTCAAATTATATACAAGTGCCAGGCAGGCGGAGAGCTTGCTTACGTCTCTGCAGCTGAGCCTCTGGCACTATACTTAGCATACTGTAGTTTCTTAAGAAATACAGTTGAGTGAATGTATTGCCCTCTGAAGAATACATATTTAGGCCTTGAATCAAAAGATCAAAGCATTTCCTCATCAAAAGAGCCTTGGAAATTTTATCACTCTGCCTTTTCCTAGTTTGTTTGCTGGTCTGGAGATGTCAGTGTTGACCCCTTTTGCCTTTTATGGACTATTGCCCAGTTACAATTTTAGCTTTGAGGCCAGATGCTTATTTTAAGCAACACCAGTAATATATATTTGACGTTAGATTAACTTGTTATGGCTTGCAGTCACAGTGGCAGGGTATTTTCTACTGAAAATTGCCTTCTGAATATGAATAAGGTATCTGCACTTTTATTAACTTATAGCAGGGTTATGTTTAACCACAAGAGGAAAGAAATATACCAATTATTCTCGTGCAGTTTTAAATAAGTATGAATAGAAAACAGCTTTGTGGCATGAGTGACTTGAATTCTTGAATTGGTCTCTGCACACAACATTTGAAAAATATCATAACTATGTATTCATTAGAGAGATGATAAAATAGCAGGGTGTTAAATTTGCAACCAACAGGCTGTGTATCATTGATGCAGTGTTTATTATCCACTAGTTCATAGCTGGTCTTATTAATTGGGAAACTTTTTGCAGAAAAAAATGGATTCCGTTTCTAAAACTCGCAATTATGAATTCTGCCAATGCATTTAGACATTATTTACACATGCCACTCAGTGGAGTAATTTGCAATTCTGGATAAATTGCATTACCTAAAGGAAAATGTTTATTCTTTGAAGTCCAGTCTTTTTACACTTCTTTAAATGGGGTCACTACCAGTTTATCCATCTGCTTTATACTAAATGAATCTCAGATGAGGAGTCCAGTGCTATATGCTTTTGCTAAGACAGACAACATTCAATTAAAAATGTAGCTGAAGAAACCTGGAATAGAGCTTCTGGGAGAGAGAGAAGGGAATGACAAAGGTAATTTCCAATCAGTTTGGAGAGGTCTCCATGACTCAGACAGTAGGTTTTTTGAGACTGACTTTCATGAAGGGGTACTTGGAAACGGATATAAGGTCTGGGTGGATTTCTCTATCTCCATGCTGTACTCTGCAGATCTGGTTTTATTCTGGTTTACTCACTGTACAAATCTGAGTCTGTTGCAGCAGTTCTGATGCGATATGTGATAACCTGAAGACAGTCCAAGGGATTGTCTCAGTCCTTTCTGTCTTACTGAGCAACTGTCCTACTGTAGAAAAAAGTACTCTTGGTTATTTGTGCTTAGGTTTGAAATTCCTTTAATAGGGACATTGTTCAAAGAGCTACAGCATCTTATATTGCATATTTTAGATTCTTTTTTTTTCTATTCTAAGAAGAGAAAAGAGCCCTGGAGATTACTTAGAACCAAAGATTCAGTCCTGGCACTGGGCTGTAGAATGCTTCCTTTATCAGATGGCTGCCTGATATTGGCTTCCTGCTTTTAGATTTATATGAAATGACAAACTCTCACAATTATTTGAAAATATCCACAATTTCTTTTGCAGACATTTCTTGGCAATTGTGCCCTCTCTATGAAAAGAAAATATTGAAAAATGAACTTCAATGCTTCTTTTTATTGTTTATTTCAAGGAAAATGACTCCATTTGAAAATTATAGTGGTGCAAATATAGTAAAGCCATGGTTCTTACCCTGACCAGACTTACATTGATAAGAAATTATGCTTTTAAAAGCATTATTACTGGAAAGAAGTACTAGCATAGAAGTCATTTTTTTTTTTGTAATAGAAAGTATTGGATTTGGAGTTAGATAATTTGAAATCTTGGTTTGAGACCTTGAATAAGTAACTTATACTCTTTAAATTTCAGTTTGCAGAGTTTATGCAGAACATTATGAGTGACCTGGACACTTGTATGCCAGTATAGGGTCATATCTGGGTCAGTTTAATTGAAATATATATACACCCATGGTGTCACAAATTCAGCAAAGTACGACATATGATTTTAAAAATATTCTATCAAGGTGTATTTGATACACAGTAAAATATAAAATATACAATTTGTTAACTTTTGACCCTAGACATATCCAGGAAATCATTAACCCATCACTGTATATCCTATTAGTCTTCCCCAAATTCATCACGTTCCTTGGTGTTCTTTCCCTCCTAGTCTTAGATCTGGGGAAGTGTATAATCTGCTGGTCCTTATGCACTGATTTTCTAAATTATGTTACTTTGCCATGTGTTTTATTGAATTTGCCACAGATCACATAGTGACCTTTTTTATTCACAATGTCATAGTAATTCATTTCTCTCTGCCAGAGAAGTTTCAAACAATGAGTTTTATCTTTCTTTTCAGTGTTCACAGCATCTCTGACGGTGATTATACAGGTGACTTCTCTCAAAGGACATTTAACAGAAAACGGGGCAATGCTGAGGGTGACCATGTAATTGACAGAGGCCTCAGGACAGCTTCACGTGTCTCTCTCTATCTGGATATGAAGATGCATCTTTTGTTGTTTCAGATCTGACATGTTCCCCCCAAAGGCTCAGTTGTTCAGAGGTACGGTTTTGGAAGGTGATTGGATCACGAGGGTGTTACAGCCATCCACCAATGAGTTCTAACTGCGTCGTTAGGGAGAGGGCTTGGCTAGAAGAGGCAGGTCATGAGGGCATGGCCTGGAAGGGTCTCTCTCTCCCTCTTGGCTTCCCCCTTTTCTGATCCTAGCCCCTGTGGGATGAGCAGCTGTCCTTCATCTAAGCCCTTGCTGCTTTGGGGCCAGATGTCTATGGACTGAATCCTCTATAACCTGTGAGCCAAAATAAACCTCTCCTCCTTTAAACTGTGGGGATTGGGATTTTGTCTCAGCACCGGGAAAGTGATTATGACAAAAGCCTATCCCTTTTTAAAATGACAATTTGAATATAAGAAGAATGACAATAAGATCATTTCAAATGTTACTAATTTCAAAATTAATTGTGGGAGTTATTTTTAATGCATAAAGTACTTCTAATAGTTAGGAATTTGGGCTTTGGAGTTGCACAGACCAGGTTTTCCTTGTGAAACTCTGAGCACGCTGCTTAATTTTTGCAAGCTGCAGTCTGCCCATCTGAAAGGTGGGCATACTAATGGCACCTATGCCATAATATTGTAAAAATTAACTTGGGTCATGCTTCTGTAGGTTTAGCATGGGACACAGAGTAATAATTCATGTTGTTATGATGAAGATGATTCTGTCATTGTAAAAACATCTCTGCATAAATACAGTAGGCTTTTCATATCCTCCCACTTCTAGATCCCAAGATTCGACCAACAGAGGACTGAAGGTCTTCAAAAACAGTGTGACATTGTTGTTGATTTGTACTATGTTTTGAGGCCTATAGTACTTGCATCTCTACTAAAAAGTGCACTAACACTTTGTTATTCACTAGGCAATACAGTATAGTAGCTAGTTAAATAGCATCTTTATTGTATTAGGAATTATAAACTAGAGATGATTTTCAAATATTGGGCACATGTACATAGGTTTGTGTAAGTACTGTGCTTTTTTATAAAAGGTACTTGAGCACCTTTGGACTTTAGTGTATAAAATAAATTATACGGTGCTTATTAAAAGTGGTTAGGTCCCCTAGCTGTCTATATTCATTCTTCTCAGCCAGTCCTTTCAACTGTGTGGAAACTGAGGATTATGACTGTCATCAAACCTTCCAGTGCTCTCCCTGCATGTCCTGGAGGTACCATTCCCATGCCCTTATGCCTGTCCTGATTAGCATAAGTACCCAAGTACTCAAGCGTTTGTGTAGTTTGGATCTGGGGTGTCCTCCAAAGGCTCTTGTGGTAAAGGTGTGGTTCAAAGCTTTGTGCTACCAGAAGATGGTAGAAAGCTCAGCAGAGGGGGCCTGGGGGAAGTGTTTGGCCACTGGGGCCATGTGCTTGAAGGTCTGGTGGAGCCTCATTCTTTTCTTTCTTTGTTCCCAGCAGTGAAATTCATGGCTTTACTGCATGTGGCCCCAACAGATGTGCACCACAGGCCCAGAGCAAGCAGGCGAATTGATCATGGGCTGAAAATGCCAAAGCTCGGCGCCCAGATAAAACTATCCTCTTTATAAGCTGATTTATCTTAGGCGTTCATGACAGTGATGGAAAAGACAGAACAAGCACAGAGCATTTAAAATATTTTCACCTCTAAATAATTAACTCATGAGAAACAGGGGTAGTCCAAACCCTTGTTCACCTGAGCATCTTTTCTGCCTCCCTCTGTCCCTCACAGATCCTGATGAGATGACGTTATTGTTTGGCTCTCTCAGGCACAGCCTTCCAGGTGAATCTATTCCCCCATAGTTCTCATTCATTGATTGGCTTTGAAGAGCCACGGTCAGACTCTATTGCTATTCCGTGAACCTGACACCAGGGGGTGATCGCAGCACACCACACTCATTACCTAACCTCCGCGGTGCACAAGGCGCAGCAGGCGGAGGAGGGGCTGGGTTCATAAAAAGTCTGGTGATTACCACTCAGAGCATGTAAATAAAGAGCCTTTTTAATGTCATGATGCTATCCACATGTTCACTACGATTAGTATAACCTCAGCAGAGTTGCTGTTTAATGCCCAAAAGGGAAAAAATGGCATGTCATAAACTGCAAATAATGGCATAGGAAACAGAGGGCTGAGAATTGTCTCATCTGGTGCCCCACAGAGCACCAGGGATAATTTATTGAGATGCAATCTTTCTTCCATGGCTGCCCTGCCTGAGACAGTGTCTCACACACTTTTCTAGTGTACAGATCCCTGTAACTACTCACGTGCCCAAAATTCTTCAGGCCAATGGTGTTTATGACAATTGTGGCTTGACAATCTTTGGAAATGCTCCAGTAGCAAAGCAATTCTTGAATGTGAGAAGAAGAGATTCGGTTCAGTTCTGCAGAAACTGCTCAGTGACCTAGCGCAGCACTATTTGTATTTGCCTTTTAATGATCAAGATGCAAGTGACTGCTCTTCTGAGGCTGTATTTTTCCATTAGCAAACACCAGTCTCCCTCCTTCTGCTCCTCTAAGAGCTTAAAACAAATAACATTTCACTTTCCATTTCTCCTTTGTCTGCAAAGCGTCAACAATATCACGTCCACTAGGACCTACAGTAAGTGGTGTTGAAGTAAGGACATAGGGTTAACTGTCCCTAGCAAAGGTTTATGAAACTTAAATTACTCCTTCTAGGTCAAGGACCCCTTAAACAAAGCTTACAAATATCTCCAGAGGTCCTTCATCAAGAGGGTGCTCGGATAGGAATGAGCAATACAATGTTAAGTTTTTTTTTCTCAAAGTAAATTTTTTACTACATGACATACTTTGAAATTTTACAAATCAAGTGTCTTTTCATGTGAAATTTCAAAAGTAAGCACATCCACATTACTATAGCTTATGTTAAGAAACAGACCACTGCAACATGAGTCTACAGTTTACTGATTTTTTTGTGCAAATGATGCATTCTATGGCCTACCACATACTATGATTGGGATGCATTTTCTTAATAATGTGTTCTTTCACAGGTGGCCTTCTGGCCGCCCTGGTGAGCAGCTGGGGCCTGCCACTGCGCGGGCTAAGAATCAGACATTGATCCCCCCGCCACTGCCGTTAGCAAGTCTGCACCGGTGGTCTGAGTATCTTTTTGGAGGATGAATGTATACAGCTTGACAAGTAAGGGGGATTTCCTTCTACCATCTCTTTGAAGGCAAATATTTTTTATCACTGTTTTGCTCAGTTTTGATTAATGGTACTGCTTTATTCAATATTCTGTTTTTAAAAGTCCGATATTTCCTTCCATTTTCCTCTATTTGATTGAAAGAACAGCTAATGTGAACAAAATGGGCTGTACTATTGAGCCCATTGCTTGTGTCCTGGTGACCTGCTCTGAGGTTCTGTGGTAGTTTTATTGCGGTCGCATGGGTTTGTTCTGTCTTGTTCTGTGTATTTTGCTACCTTCAAAAAAAAAAAAAGTAGATAAAAAGTAAGAAAATACCTCCAAAAATCTCCCAACTCCACCAAAGCTGATCCATGGATCATGGATGAGGAGAAACTCAAAAACAAGGCAACAGAATTATATAAGGTGATTAAAAGTATATAACAACAACAACAAAAGAAGTCAGGAAGGTACTGAGCAACCTGAAACAGGATACAACTAAGCAGATAATGGACTTACAAAGTAAAAAGAAGAAAAGAAAGTGCTCTAGAGGATATGGCTGCATGTATGTTTGAGTGTGTAGGATTGAAAACCATGTTGCTAAGTTGTTACTGGATCATTGAACTTCTTTGCAGCCTCACTGTTTGAATATCCACTTTGTGTGCTTTAATTTTGTAACTTGAACAACTAGGTCTAAGAAGATAATATGTAATTTATCAACTAGTGATTTCTTACTGCTTTTCTTTTCTGAGATTCTGTATTGTTTCTACCCCATTTTCTGTTTTGCTTTTTTTTTCCTCTTTAAATAAAAAAAAAAAAAGTGTTCTTTCTAGCCCTTAATGTGTGGTGCTGTGTGAGCAACAGTATCGGCATCACAGGGAACCTGTCAGAAATGCACATGCTTAGGCCTCAACCCTAATCTACTGAAACAGGGATTCTGGGTGTGATCTCAGCTATTCATTTGAAGGCTTTCTGGTGTTTTGGCTGTACCTAAGCTTTAGAAACCTTTTAATCCCACAGTTGTGTCCTTCTTTTAGCCTCAAGATTTTAGTCATGGTTTATGTTCAGCGGGGTATAAAATGTTACACTAAAGCAGTGATGACAGGATCTAATTGCTTATCTCCTTTTTTCCTTTTAAAACTTGCTAGTTTTACTGAGGTGTGATTTACATGCAATAAAACTCAACTTTTTTTTTTTTTTTTTTGCTTTTTGTTTTGGTACTGGGGATCAAACTCTTGACCTTGTACTTGCCAGGCAAGCACTTATGCCACTGAGCTAAATCCCTGGCTCCAAATTTAACAATTTTAATGTGTAATTCAATAGGTTCTGGCAAATGTTTATAGTTACTTTCCCTGTTACCTATTTACATGGCACAGTTTTCTACTCTATCATAATTGTTGGTCTGTTTAGTCTTTCCTAGTGACTGAGGAGAGGAGAAGACAAAACTTCCCTGTCCATTGTTATGTTCCTATCTCTTAACCAGGTTTCACAAATATTGGTTGAACAAATGAGTGAAATCAAGTTAGGTCAATAAAAATCCATCAAAAAGACTAACAGGGTTGTAGGGTATGGGGACTAGGTGGGTCAAGGAACCCCATATGTCTTGATTAATTTTTTTCTCATTGCTGAGACCAAATACCTGACACCCAAGATGGAGGAAGGAAAGGTTTATTTAGCTTACAGTGTTTTGGAGGTTTCAGTCCACACTCAGCTGGTTCTAAGGCAGTGTAACATGGCTGAGGTTTAGCCAGGTTTAATGTTCATGGCAGCCACAAACAATAAGAGTGAAAATGGTAAAAAAGGAAAGGCATACTTCCTTCCCTCCCTTATATTGTAAGCTGGCTCCTGCCCCTGGGCAGATATAGTTCTTACACAGTCAATCCCAGTGCTACACATTGAACTAATCACAAACGCTAGATTCAGCCACCTCCATGATTGCATGAGGATTTGGGGGACATCCAAACATAAACCATAACATTTAATCCCTGGCTCACCAAAGACTCATGCACATCCTTTGTGCAAAAGACATTTAGTCCATCTCCAAGAGTTGCCAAAGTCCTAACAGTTTCAGTATTGTTGAAAAGTCCAGGTTCCAAATCTCTGTCAATATCTAAGACAAACTCCTAGCTGTAACTCCCTATACACATGAAAACAACGTTAAACACTTCCAACATTCAATGGCACAATATAAACATTACCACTCAAAAGGGTACAAACAAGGGGATACAATGGAATGGGACCAAATGAAGTCCAAAATCCAGCAGGGCAAACATTAAGTCCTGGAGTTCCACACTGAGCATCTGAAGCAATGTGGTTGTGAGCTCCAAAAGGCTTGAGTGACTTCACCCCCTTGGTACTTCTGGTGGTTGTAGTTCCCACAGCTTCTCTCTTAGGCATGCTCTGCTCAATTCTTTCAGCTTTCCTTAGATAATCCACACTCAACATTTTTGAACTTCTGGGTTCTCTATTGCACCTTTGGTTGCACACTTCATACTTAAAGCTTAACATATTGCCCTCTCAGGGGCACACTGCCTGGTCTTCCAAGTCTTCTGAAATCAGGGTAAAATCCTTTTTAACCTCAGAATTCTTGCATTCTATATGTATTTAAAACCAGAACTATGTGGACGCTGCTAAGGTCTGCTGCCACCTGGAACAGTAGTCAGGCTTTCTTCTCTCTTGGCTGTATGGGTTGAATGCCTGGATTGCTGGGCACTCTGAACCTGATTGTAAAGAAAAAATTTTCTATGTCACCACCATTCTGAAACCTGATGCAGCTGCTGCCATTTTGGAACTTCCTATGGTCTCCTACTATCACTTTGGAATATAGTACTCTGTGGTTTTCTCCTCAAAGTAGTCTTTCACTTCTGTAGTTTTGAAGCTGTAAAGGTTGGAGACATGCCACTTCCTATGATGCCCCCAGGCCTCCCTGCCTTTTTAAAAATTCTTCTTTTTGTTCTCAGCAAATGAGATCTCAGCTCTATCTTTGCAGTCCATGGCTTTACTGGAGCTTTCTTTTTGCCCAAACTCACATTTTAAATCATCCTGTTGGGCTCTTTGATTTACAACGTAAATCTGGCTAAAGACTCCAACAATAGCCATACCAGCACCTCAACATTTGACTGCCTAGAAATTTCTTCTGCCAGATTAATTAATCTGTTACCTTTAATCTCAGACTCAGGCAAAGTCTCCTGACGTGATCAAAATGCGGACAAACTTTCTGCCAAGCCATAACACACATTACCTGAACGCCAGCATCCACTGTGGTCCTTCTTCCCAGTAGAAATCTCCTGAACCTAGTCTTTACCAGCAGGATTTCTATCATCTTTCTGGTCTCCTGAGTTCTGACCAGAATCTTCCATACAGAACAGCCCAAGGTGTTCCAGCTGTATTCTTTCAGGTGACATCTCTTTACCTTTCCAAACTTTCCCCACAAGTCATTCCCAAAGGCTCTTGAACCACATAGTCAGGTACAGTCATAGCAATGACCCTACCCTATTACCAGATTCTGTCTCGGTTACTTTTTTCCTCATTGCTGAGACAAAATACCTTACACCCAAAGTGAAAGAAGGAAAGGTTTATTTAGCTTACAGTTTTTTTGAGATTCAGTCCATACGCAGATTCAGTCCATGGCTGCGAGGCATGGCTGAGGTTTAACCATTCATGGCAGCCACAAACATGAGTGAAAGGGCAAGAAGGGAAAGGCATGCCTGCTTCTCTTCCTTATACTGTATGCCAGCTCCCTGCCCCTGGGCTGGTGCAGGACTCACGCCACCAATCCCAGCACTAGACAATGAACCAATCACAAATGCCAGATTCATCCACTTGCATGACTGCATGAGGATTTAGAATGACATTTAAATAAACCACAGCACCATATACAGGGCTCAAAATGGAAAAAGACTATTGGCATAATAACATGTACAACCATCACCGCTATGTAGTTCCAAAGCAATTTCACTATTTCATTGCCCCAAGCAGAAACTCTCATTAAACAATCACCTACATTTCCCCTTCCACTCCATTCCTAGTACATTCTAACCTTTTTCTCAATGCATTTGACTGCTCTAAGTGACTTATGTATTAATGGAGGTGACAAATATATTTGTCCTTTTCTATCTGGCTTATTTTACACAGCATATATTTTCAGAGTTAATCTATATTTTAATATGTGTAAAAATGTTACTTTTTATACCTTAATAATGTTCCATTCTGTAAGTATATGTATACACACACACACACATTATATATTACATGTTTATTATATAGTCACACAACTGATTTTTCTGTATTGGTCTTGAAACTTGCAAGTTTGCTGAATTAATTTATTAGCTCTAATATTTTTCTTGTAGGTTGACATATTGAATATTTAGCCTCATGTCAACTGTGAATAGAAATAGTTTTCTTCTTTACAATTTTTTTTTTCTTGTTTAATGTCTTTGGTAGAACTGCTAGTAAAATGCTGAATGATAGTGGTGAAAGCATGGAATGTTTGCTTTCTTATTCCTGATCTAAGGGGAAAAGCTTCGAGCCTTCTTACTGTCTTTTTCTGTATCAGTTGAGATGATTGTGTGTTTTTGTTTTTTGTTTTTGACCTTTATTCTATTGATGTGGTGTATGATATTGAATGACTTTCGAAAGTTGAATTACTTTTACATTCCTGGAGTAAATAACATTTGTTACTGATGCATTTGTTTTAAATATTTTTATTTATAAAAAAATAAAACTTTTTAATCAAATAAGAGAATAATAATAGTTATTGCCCTGTGTATTTCTATCTTTAGTTACTCAGACATAAATCAAAAAGATTCTTATAGAGATTAAACAACTAATGAACTAAGACAAACTAGTGGTATATGTGAAAACAAGTGGCCTATGGCTAGATTCCATTTGTTAGTATTTTGTTGATTTTTACATTATATTTACAAGGGATAATTTTCTGAGTTTCTTTTATTATGTACTTTTTTGAATTTAGTATCAGGGTAATACTTGCTTTACAGAATGATAAGAAAGTATTCCCTCCTATTTTTCAGAAAGATTGGTGATAATTCTTTATGTCTGGTAAAAACTCTCAGTGAAGCTATCTGAACCTGTAATTTTATTTGTTGAGAGGTGTTAAGTTATTGACAACACATTTTTTAATCATATGAATTTATAACTATAAGTTTTCCTCTGAGCCCTCTTTTACTCTGTCCTGTGAGAACTGGTGTGGTGCATTTTCATTTTTATTCATCTCATAGTATTTTTTCATTTCACTTGTGATTTCTATTTTAACCCATTGATTTTAACATTTCTACATAATTGTAAAATGTATGTGCGGTCTAATTGATTTATGTTGTTGCTCAATCTATTTCCTTATTGTTCTCTGCCTGGATATTCTGTTATTAAAAGTGGTGTTAATTTCTTATGTTACTGATTTCTGTTTTCACTGTATTGCGGTCAAAGAAAATATGTTGTATGATTTCAATCTGTTTAATGTATTGGGACTTATTTCATGGCTTAGCAGATTGTCTAGCTGGGTGAATTGTCCATGTGCACTGCAAGTGAATGCGTATTCTGCTATTGTTCTGTCTTTATTGTTTACTATAATTCATAGCTTCCATATTTCCTAACTAACTTGCTAATTAGTAAGTATTTATTAAAAATAAATAAAACAACTGAAACCTTTCTTTTGGGTCACAGACATGAATTTAGTCTGGAGAGGAAGATTAAACTGTTTTTCTACAGTAGAAAAGATTTTTAAAACTTTTTTAAAAAAAGGCTGCAATCATGTTTTTCTTGAAAAAGAAAAAGAAATAAGCAGACTCCAAAGTATAAAGCAGAGAGAGGCGGCAGTGCTACTTAGTCTGCAGTGATCATGAAGAGGAGGCGGATGTGGCCGGCGCAATGGCTGTCCTCAATCTTAATCTGACAGTTCTGTCTATCCACAGTTCTAAAACTTGATGGCCTATCAGAATCACAAGAGGATTAAAGAAAAAAAATCCTGTCCCAGGTACTTTGTAGAACACTTAAATTAAAATATCCGGGGCATAGGGTAAAGGTGCAAATATGTTTAAAATTCTCCAGATGGGGTCCAATATTTAGATAAAATTGCAACCATTTCAAGAAAGAAAAACCTAATAAAACTGTCTATTTTTATTCAACTACAATCATAGAATTTTCTTCCACCACATAGAATAGTCAGAAATGGTAGGAATAGCTGGATTAGTATAATTCCTTTTGTTTTGCTGTATTTCACAGACAACAAGTGTAGAGCAGAAACAGCTTTTTTAGCCCATGAAAATATTAGCAGAACTTTAAAGACACAAAAAGATGATGACTCACAGGCTTGTTCTTTTGTAACTTGATTCCTGCAGAGGATATTTTTTAGAGAGAATTGTGCCAGAGGTCTAAAGAAAGAGAAAAAAAAATCATTCCCTGTTCTCTACTTTGCAAAGTTGAATGATTACAGGAAAAGCTGTGAGGAGCATCTTGTTCCTCTCCTTGTGCCTCTCTTCCATTGTATCAGGATAGAACAAAGGGAATTAATTAAGAGGCTCTCTGTAACATTAGCAAACTCTTCTTTGTCTGATTATGACTCCAGGAGATCAAATGTTGCTACCTCTGAAGATCAGAATAGTAAAGCACTTTCTCCCCATTTCATTTAAAGGAACTCTTACTGTCATTATTGGGTGTATTTGAACTGAAGCAACTTAATGGATTTGGATATTAAAAATCAAATGGAGAATCAAAACATTATAGCAACTGCCAAGATATAAACTAGTAATAAGAGTATTTCGGAAAGAAAAGATCGAAATTGTTATAGAAAGGTATGATCGGGCCTGGTAGTAAATAAATAGGACTGTTAGTGACTGAATAAAAATTGAGATAGCATTTTCCAAAACATATTTCAGCCCATTTTAATTTTTAAATTTTCTTACATTTTCCTTTAAATTTATTTAATTCCTGTTGGTCAATCCTTGTGAGAAAATGTCCTTTTGTCTTTGTACATGCTGCAAATAGGTAAAGAATGGGGTGGGGGTGAGGCTGGTGGTATTATGGCTGCTTGGTGAAGTTGGGGAAGTGCGTGTCTTCTCTGCACTGTGTCTCAGCATAGGGAAGTGTGGACTGATGAGCTCTACCCCACAGCACTCTGTGAGTGGCAGTGCTGATGGAGGGTGGAATGGACAGACTCTTCCACCACTGACCTCCCCTTGTGCACGGAAACTGCCCGTGAGTGTTGCTGCATTTCCTCAGTCCTGTAATTTCTAGCTTTTAAGTGCCAACTTGTAAACATTGAAATAGAACAGGCATTTTTTTGTGCCTTGTAGGTTTTCCATTACGTAAGCTTTTTGCATAAGGATCACTGAAACGCCCTCAGAAATCTGGAACAAGCACACCTGGCAAATGTCTTGCATATCTATTGGCCTAGATTACACCATTGGACTGGGAGAAAACATCTGTGACTAAGGTCACAGTTGCTAATTGCGTCATAAGGAGAAGAAGGGAGAGGTAAGGGGAAATGGGAAACAGAAGGAGAGAACAATTTCTCAAGCTTTTTAAAATATCAGGTATGATGCAAGTGCCTTTATGTGTTTATCAGCAAATGAAGACACAGTGGCCAGGATGAATTAGGTGATGTATTTAAGTTTGCTTTGCTAAAAAGTGGAGGACCTACCTTGGGGTGGTGGCATGTATGTATAATCCCAGCACTCTGGGAGGAGAATCACAGGTTTCAGCCTAGCCTGAGCAATTCAGGCATTTAGCGAAACACTTTCTCAAAATATAAATGAAAAAAAAAAAGGACAGGGGATTAAGCTCAGTGCTATGATCCTGGGTTCCATCCTCACTACTACCAAAAAAAAAAAAAAAGAGACAGTTATATAATTATATAATATAATTATAATGTGATTTCTTGGATTCCAGATTTCTAGATTTTGCATAATATGGCTCTTTCGTTGAATGGACTACAACAAGGACACTTAGCACACACGGTCAGAGCACACTGACACGTGTGTCCCTCTACCCCTCCAGCTACCACAGCCACCACGCTAGTGCAGACCCCGCACACAGAGCCTTCCATTGTCTCTGGTGCTAAGGTGGCTGCGTAGTTGCTAATCACTCTGAGCAACATCCTTGATGCTCAGGTTGGAGAGCTTAAAATTTGGGTATCTCAGTCAAGATGGGTCAAGAATTTCAGGGAGGGATATGGACTTAGCTCCAACTACTGAAGCTGCTTGGATAAAAAGCGTCTTTGACCTTTTTAACAATAAAAATATTTTAGAGTGGACTATGAAAACTGTTTTACTTACATTAAAATAATAATGCTATGTGTGACTATTAAAGACTTCTGAAATATATGAATATAGCTTATGTTATCTGTATTGATTCTATGGTGACATTTCAGCTCCATTTTTATCTGAAGAAATGAAAGCACAGAAAGGTTAGACAATTTGCCCAAATTCACACATATAAGTTGCAGAATGATAATTCTAATCCAAGTTTGCTTCTAGGTCAGTGCTGAAAAACTTCTCTAATAATGGGCAAATTCATCTACTTCTATATTTTCTTTTTTTTTTTTTTGACTTAACACAAATGAGGCTAGAGTACAGTTTTGATACCGGCACACAGAATACTACTTATGTTTCAAGCTTTCTGTTTTATGGGTGTTTTTAATGAAGCCCGTGATGATGGAGGTCTAAGAGGTTTTTGGTTTTTTGTTCTAATAGTGATGCAGAGCCCTAGTCCACATGTTTTGGCATAATATGCAGCTATATATGAGTGTATCACACATATTTTTAGAATAGCTGAATCAGCATATCAGCAAAACATCAAGAGGCTCCATATTACTGTATTCCTAGGGAGTTAATCTGGGGATTGGGAATATAGCTCAGTGTAGAGTACTTGCCAAGTATTTGTAAAGGTTTGTGCTCCAGCATTGCGCACGCGCACATGCGCGTGCACACACACACACACAAACACACTCCACATATAATCTATGCTCCCTACATTTCTCTATAAACTTGTAAATATTGGGCACTACTTGTCTTTTATTTTTGTTGCTAATATGGTAAATAATACAGTATTTTGTTGAGATATAATTCACATACCATAAAATTCATCCTTTTAAAGTACATAATTCTCTGGTGTTTAGTACATTCCCACTGTACAATTGTTACCATTATTCAATTCCAAAATATCTTCATCATCCTGGAAAGAATATATACCCTCATTGTTCATACTCTCCACCCTCCTCTGCTCTCCTTCAATCTATTCCCTGGTAACTGCTAACCAACTTTCTGCTTCTATGGATTTGCTTATTCTGGACATTTTTTATAAACAGAGTTGTACAATATGTGAACTTTTGTACCTGACTCCTTTCATTGAGCTTAATGTTTTCAAGTTTCACCCATGTTGTTGTATGAATCAGCACTTTTTCCATATAGGTGAATAGATGTATTATATATTTTATACATGTTATATACTATATATATATAATATATATATATTACATATATATAAACTATCATGGATTTATATTTGAGCCTTTTATACATTTTACTATGAATAATACTTTCAGGAGCATTCACGTATAAATATGTGCATGAAGATAGGTTGTCAGTTCTCTTTTGGGTATATTTCTGGAAGTAAAATTACAGATTTAAACTGTAATGGTTTATATTTTATGGAACACCCAAGCTGTTTTTCCAAAAAGGTTATATCGCTTTATATTCCTACCAAACATGAACCTGGATTCTGTGGCAGTTAGGGTGCAGAGCCAACTCGACTGGCTTTGGGGTCATTCTGGGAGACTGGTGAAGCAGACTTCTGAATGTGTCTGGGTGGGCCATGGAGCAGGGCCTTGGGTCTCTGTGTCTTTGTCCCTTCCCCTCCCACACTCTTCTCCATCTTAGTTTCCTGGATAGGATGGGTTAAGCAGCTTTGTCCTGCCACACCCTTCCACCATAATATTCCTATTGAGCCCGCTGGTCCTGGACTAAAAACCTCTGAAATCCTGAGCTAAACAGAAGCACTCTTCCCTTAACTGTGTGTGTTGGCTACTGTGTCCCAGATTGAGAGGCTGACTAATATGTGTTCCAATTTCATTATATCCTTGCCAAATCTTGTTAGCTTCTGAATTTTTTAAAAAAATTACAGCCACTAGAATGAATATGCAATTACATTGTAAGATGGTTTTAATTTGTATTTCCATAATAAATAAGATTTTCATGTACTTAATTGTCCTTTACATATTTTTTTAAAACATTTAGAAATGCTTATTTAAATTCTTTCTTTTGGATTATTATTGGTGCTTACCTGTATTTCAATTATCAAGTTGTTGGAAATTTTTATACATTCTGGATATTATGTTATTATTACATATGTGTCTACAAATATTTTCCCCCCATTTTGAGGGATTTCTTTTCACTTTCTTGAGAGTATGACTTGAAGCACTAGAGTCGACAATTTTGATGAAGTCTAGTTTATTTTTTTTCTTTTGGTTTCTTGTGCTTTAGATGTTATATCTATGACATCATTGTCTGTTATAAAGCCATGAAGATCTATACCTACATTTTTACATAGTTTTGTAGTATTACAAGCTACATTTGGATATTTGATCCATTTTGAGTTATTTTTGTATATTGTGTGAGTTAAGTACTCAAATTCATTCTTTTAAGAAGTAGATATCTGTTTATCATAGCACCATTTACAGAAAAGATTGTTCTTTATTCATTGAATTTTCTTGGTGCAATTGTTGAAAATCAAGTATACTTATACTTATGGCTTTATTTCTAGATATGGAAATCTCTACCATCTATTTATATATGTATTCATAAAGTGCCACAGTCTTTGTTACAGTTTTGTAATATGTTTTCAGATTTTGAAGTGTGAATAATCTTTGTTCTTTTTTTATAAAAACTATTGGTTATTCTGAGCCTATATGAATAGTTTAATCAGTTTGTTAATTTCTGTTAAGAAATCATCTAGAAATTGATAACTAATGCTGTACATTCACTTGTAGATTAGTTTGGGGAGCACTGCTATCTTACCAGTACCAAATCTTCTAAAATAAAAATAGCATGAGTTATTTTCCACTCATTCATATTTCTACTTCTTGTTAACTTTTTAGTATTTTATTTTTTGATGCTAATATAAATGAAATATCTTTATTGGCTTTATTTTCAGATTACTCATTTTTAGTATAAGGAGTATGACTGATTTTTTGTTTTGATTATATATTTTATATTGCTCAACTTGATTACCAGCTCTAATAATTTTGGTGGGACTTGAGATTTCCTGCAAACAAGATGATGTCACATGGTTGGAGTTTTGCTTCTTTACAAAGTGAATGTTTTTTACTGTTTTGTTAACAAAGCATATAAAATGAGATCTTCCCTCAAAAAGTATTTCAGTGTTGGTGCAGCACACTGTTTTAGTACAAATATTTGAGTCTGTCCAAAGAAAAACAGCCTATTATGTGGGGTTTTCCAGGATTCATCACCAAGTTAAGTAATAAAAATACTAAAAAATGGAGCTGTGAAATTTCTTCAGCTTAGTTCTATGCTTACCATTGACTGCAAAGATGCTGATTACCCTCATGATTTTATTCAGGTATGAGGGACTGAATTCAAGGACTATAACATGCTAAGCATGTGATCTGTTAGTGAGCTGCATAGCTAGCCTGTCTTGGTTACTTTTTTCTCATTGTTGGGCCAAAATACACAACACCCAAAAGGAAGGTAGGAAAGGTTTAATATTTAGCTTACAGTTTGTGGAGGCTTCAGTCCATACTCAGCTGGCTTCAAAGCAGGGTGGCATGATTAAGGGGCAGCCATTCATGGATGGTAACAATCAACAAGAGCAAAAAGGGCTAAAAGGGAAAAAGCACCCTCCTTCCCTGTCTTATATTGTCCCCTGCTGGGTGCAGCACTCACACTGCCAATTCCAGTTCTAGACAATGAACCAATCACAAATGCTAGATCCAGCCACCTCCATGACGACATGAGGCTTTAGGGGGCACCCAAATACAAACCATAACATAAACCATAAGCTATTGATTTTAAGCCCTCAAGGAGCTAAAGAAAGATAAACACATGGTGTGTAGTCACAAAACTTGCTGTTCTGATTGATTCTGCTTTTTTTTTTTTGCCTTTCAAAAGGCCTTTTTTAATTTCAACTTTTGGACAAAGTAGATTCTTGGAGTTTCTTTTCACTGCTTTTTTATAGAGAAGAGAATTTTTAGAGATTTTTACTCTGCCACTTTCATTGGACACTTTCACTTCTTAATTTCCTTTAAACAATTCATTTTAAGTTTCTAACAACCATTTTACCAATTTATTTTGATATTTTATCTTGTCTTTTGGTGAGGCCCACAAATAATTCCTCTCTCACCACCTGTAATAAAACAAAGCTAAGTCACAATCACAAGAATAACTCTGTCCTCATGCTATGCGATTTGAAGGACAGTGACAGATTCTACCACATCCAAGTCTCTCTTAGCAGGTTAACCCTGCTGAACTTCCCACTATTTGCTAAGGGCACAGAGATCTTAACTCTGTTTAGAAAACTTTGATTAAAATTTCACAATATCATGAAGCATTCCTAAAATTTCTCATCCATCATTGGTTGAACTACTTAGCTGACATCTTGGTCTCTGAGATTTTAAAACATAGCACATATATTAAGATACAGGAGAAAGTAACCCATTACATATAGAAGACTGGGTAGCCCCAGTGGTGTGGAGGTAGAATAGATGTAGCAAGGTGAAATGTAAATACAATAGATAAGTCTTAAAACTAAAAAAAAAAATCTAAAATATACCCCATATGGGTTTGCAAACTTTTTCTCCCTTTCTCCCTCCCTCCTTCCCTTCCTTTCCTCATGCATCCACTCATTTATTCATTCTCACTTCTCCTCTCCCCTCCCCTCCTCTCCCCTCCCCTCCCTTTCCCTCCCCTCCCCTCCTCTCCTCTGTCCTCTCCTCCTCTCTTCTCCCCTCCTCCCCTCTTGTTTCCCTTCCCATCCCCTCTTGTCTCCCTTCTCCTCTCCCCTACTCTTGTCTCCTCTTCCTTTTCCTTCTTCTCTTCCCTTTCTCCTTCCTTTCTTCTCTCTGTCCTCCTCCTTCTTCCTCTCTCTCTCTCCTTTCTTCTATCTTTCTCTTTTTATTTTTCTCAGACAGGATTTTGCTATACAGTCCAGATTGGCCTGAACTTGCTATTTATCCCAGGCTTCCTTGAACTCAGGATCCTTTTGCTGGAAATGTGCTGGGATTACTGGCATGTGCCACCACATCCAGCTCTGCAATCTTAATTAAATTGATTATCTTATTCAACCTTGAGTCATTATTGCCATAGGCTCAGCCTTGCCTCGTAGGGTTCTTGTGAAGTTGAGATGTATATGATGTTGTTTGTCATAGCGCCTGGCATAGAGGAAACACACGGTTAATATTCGTTGAATCTGGTCATGAGGCTGATGAGTAAGTAAAGTCATAGGAGGCAGACTGAAGACAAAGAGGTCTCTGTGACTGAGGAAAGACTGCAATTGCTTATCTTGGAATACGAGCCCCCAGGTATACAGACATTGCCTTCATTGCTAAATCACAGTGTGTCACATGGGAACTGCCATACAGTTGCTGTCTTATAACTATTTGGCTGACATTTTGTTTCAAAACCCTCCAGAAAACAAGATTCTACCGCCTGTACTGGTGATCATTTAGGCGTCTAATGATGCACTTAGAAACTGCTTCCCAACAGCTTTTCTCACAACCTCTTATTGCCACTAGGTGCCATTTCATATGACTCAATTCTCAGTGCAGCATGTCAGCTCCTGTTGTGCTTGAAAGGTACGCTTCTTCTGGCTAAGCTGCTGTTAATTTTGAGTCCCTTTAATAATTAATATCAGCTCTCGCTCCAGCCAAGCTGACAGACAGGCTGCTCTGCCTCTTCTCTTGCTTTTTAATTGGCACCTTGTGAGCTGCAAACTGCACAGTGCAAATGAGCTAAATACCAGGCTCTGGCTGACATTTCCTTGTTGACAAAAATTCAGCAAGCTCCACCTCAGAAACATTCCAAGAAGAACTACAGAAACAGGGCTGATTTGATAGGACCCCAATGTTCTCTTGACCCCCTCACCCCACCAATGCCTCCGTAATTACACATCTACAGGGCTAAAAGGTGGACGAGGGTATGAGATGGTGATCGCCAAGTGGAAAATCTGAGGCTTATTAGTAAATATTGCAAATAGTCACGATTGTACATTTACAAGTCAGGTTGTGCAAAGCCCCCTCACAGCTACAGCAAAAATGATAAAACTCAAATCCATAAAGATTAGCCAAATATTAATTTAATGCTAATTTAAATTAGCATTTAACATGGTCCAGCCACGTTATCTTCTAGAAGCAGAACTGAGTGAAGACTGAATATATAGAAGAGACTGTGACAATCTTATATCAACAATGAAATGCCACAGACATAGCCAAGAAGCATATAGAATATTAGAAGCAGAAAGTAAAAGTTCAAAAGCAAAACTTCTCTCATATGTGTCTGTAGACTATACTAAATTTAAAAACTGTGTTCTGAGAGAATGAGGCAGATACTGACAAGATGGTAAAGTTCAGAATCGAGTGAGTACTTGAACTTTTTAAGAGTCAATCTAAATGTAATCTGACCATCAATTTTAAATATTGTATTTTAAGTCATCATTTTGGTTAAATAAAGCTTTTTAAAAAATGGAAATGTAACTTTTTGTTCGGTCAGGCCTGAAATGTTTTTTGGGAGGCGGCTTTGTTTTATTGGTTCATTTTAGATGCACATATGGTAACACTCACCTAGGGAATTTGTACATGATCTATCCTGGTTCTTTTCCCCATCTCCCTCCCCTCCCTTCAGCCCCTCTTCCTCTTCTTATTTGCAAAATCTTTGTTTCCAGAAAATGTAATTTTTCATATAGTCTCAGTTAAAATTATAGTATTTGTATCAACTAGCCACTTAGCTAATGATTCATATTTAACGTAGGGCCTATTACAAAGAAAGGAGATAAAGAATAAGTATTTTTAACCAAATATTACACATTATATAAATTATTTCTGTGATAATTACCTTTACAAAGGTCTGAAAATGTGGCTGCACAGATGCCTCTTTCAAAATAAAAGAAATTGAACAAAGTGTTGTAAAATTGAAAATCAGTAGTCACATAGGTGACTTATTGTAAGTAGAAAAAATGTAGATTTTATGAGTTAGAGATTTTATTTTCATATTCACATCCTCATAACACACATGTATTTATTTTTCTTGAAATCATTCTCTAAGTCAGTAAGTTTTGACTCAGTTTTCTTTTTTCCCTTGTGGGCCATGCAGGTGGTGGCAAGTAGATGCATCTTTGTGTACAGAGGATGTAAGCTACATCAGTGCTATTGGGGGGACAAAGCTGCAGAGCTCCTGGTGCCCTTTAAAACTTCTGCTCAGAATGGCATTTATCACTCCTCTCCCACTCCTCTGGTCTAAGTCTATCATGTCCCTAAGCTCCAAATCAATGAGACGGCAGCATACATTTTCCCATGGCTGCCACAGCAGACCGCAGGTCAGGAGAGAGATTTCAGTCACCGGATAAAATGCTAGATCTCAGGTTAAATTTAAACTTCTGTAACCAATAAATATGTTTTAGTGAAAGTATGCCCCAAATATTACATAATTATATGAAAATATTATTAGCTGTATATAGAAAATATAAGCATCCTAGATTTTTGCTTGCTAAATCTTTTTTAAAGTTTTAAAGAGAAGAAGAAAAATAGAAATAAAATGAAACTTTCAAGTGAGGCTGTAGGAGAATAACAATAATTAATACATTCTGCATTGGTATCTTCATAGTAGTTACTCAGAGCACAAGATACAGGCATAAATAATATCCAGCCAATATTAGCACAAATCTTTCTTTTCAATGAACTAAGAAAAACTAGCTGTATAACTATCTTAACTGTCTTGTGTGTGCATAAATCTTTTTTCTAAATTTTATTTAAAGAGAGAAAAAAAAGCAAAACAGAAAAAGGAGTAGAAATAATACAGAATCTCAGAAAAAAAAGCAGTAAGAAATCACTAGTTGATAAATTACATACTGTCTTCTTAGACCTAGTTGTTAAAGTTACAGAATTAAAGCACACAAAGTGGACATTCAAACAGTGAGACTGCAAAGAAGTTCAATGATCCAGTAACAACTTAGCAACATGGTTTTCAATCCTACACACTCAAACATACATGCAGCCATATCCTCTAGAGCACTTTCTTTTCTTCTTTTTACTTTGTAAGTCCATTATCTGCTTAGTTGTATCCTGTTTCAGGTTGCTCAGTACCTTACTGACTTGTTTTGTTGTTGTTATATACTTTTAATCACCTTATATAATTCTGTTGCCTTGTTTTTGAGTTTCTCCTCATCCATGGATCAGCTTTGGTGGAGTTGGGAGATTTTTGGAGGTATTTTGTTACTTTTTATCTACTTTTTTTTTTTTTGAAGGTAGCAAAATACAGCGGAACAAGACAGAACAAACCCATGCGACCGCACTGCAATAAAACTACCACAGAATCTCAGAGCACGTCACCAGGACACGAGCAATGGGCTCAATAGTACAGCCCATTTTGTGCACATTAGCTGTTCTTTCAATCAAATAGAGGAAAATGGAAGGAAATATTGAACTTGTAATAACAGAATATTGACTAAAGCAGTACCATTAGTCAAAACTGAGCAAAACAGTGATAAAAATATTTGCCTTCAAAGAGATGGTAGAAGGAAATCCCCCTTACTTGCCACACTGTATACATTCACCCTCCAAAAAGATACTCAGACTGCTGGTGCTTACTTGCTAACGGGGGTGGGGTGGGGTGGGGTGGATGGATCAATGTTTGATTCTTAACCTGCACACCGGCAGGCCCCCAGCTGCTTACCAGGCCGGCCAGCAGGCCACCTTATCTCCCAGCGCCCAAAGTTCCAACATGATGCCGAGCTTGGGAGTTGCTGCTAGTTCTCACCCTGGTGTGCCAGTGGTTTGCCAGGCCACCAGCTGCTCCCCAGGGCGGCGAGTAGGCCGCCTGTTCTCCAGCACCCAAAGTTTCAACATGATGCAGAGTTCAGGTATTGCTGATAGTTCCCGCCCCGGTGCACTGGCGACTTGCTAGGCCCCCAGCTGCTTACCAGGGCGGCCAGTAGGCTGCTTGTTCTCCCAGTGCCCAAAGTTCCAATAGTGCATAAATCTTTTGACTCTATCAGATATTGATAATCCTACTAGAGAGAAGATGATAGTGAATCATTGGATGCAATAATACAATCAAATCTACTATTGATACTCTACTTTGATAATTACATACCTTGGGAGTCTGCTTGCTCCTCTCTTCTCCATGAACTTTATATTAATCAAATCAGGTCTAATGTTTCCTGGCTTCACATTTATTCTGAAATTACAGTGGCCTCCAAGCCTCTATTCAGGAATTCAGCTCCCCTAGAAGGGTTGATAATTATTCTCAACTGGATCCACAAACAAATTAGTCATTTGTGGGTACCTGGCAGCATTCAACATACTCTTCTTTTCTCTGCAGCCACCACTGACTGGCCCACACCATCCTGGAATCTCTAGTGAGAGCCTCATCACTGCTGCTCTGTATTCTCTACCCCAAGATCACTGTGGCCATGGTGCTGGGCCCCAGTGTCCCTAAAGTTTTGATGTTTCAGGGCACCCAGCTGGGCTGAGCACCATAATAAGTGGGAACAATAGTCTTCTCTCCATTCTGTTATTTCTGGGGGGCAGAAAAGCTTTAACAATGCCCATGTTCCACAGAGCCTCCCATGGTACATACTTGCAAGCTTTTCTCCTTCATCCTTTGGGCTGTATAGGCTGAAACTCACCCTGACACACTTTTGATGTAAGCATCTGCTTTACAGCTAGGAGGAATAAAAGTCAATCAGAAACTTTGTATGGGCTACTGTCCATACTCAATCTGTTCTTTCTCTGCTTGAGTCTGGTAACCCTGAATGCTAATATGCCATCCACTTCCTTATGCACATTTTGTTTGTCTTTCCCATGCTCTCCTTTGCCTCCAGGAGTTCGCATGTATTGATTCCTCTTGTTGGCATGTTTTACTCTATCTCCTATACTGTAACTTTGTGTTTGCTTCTCCAATATTGATTTTCTTTGTTCCCCAGTGAGAAGCAGCAGTAGGATTGAGGAATTGACCTACAATAATCTAATCTCTACCATTTGTGGTTGGTGTACACAACATAATTCTGGGAACTGTTATACAGAATGTGTTTGATAGAAGCTGCTAGGAAAGCTCTTCTGTTCTCTTAAGAGAGCATCATGGGAAATTATTCCTTTCACTTCGTCTAATTTTAACAAAAAGCACCTTGTGATAAATGCTATGGCTACCACCCTAAAACTATAACAGGAATTAAAAGTAGGATGAACAAATACTGAAGTTAGCAGACCAGAGTGAGTCCAAAATCCTGTGTCCTTAATGACATCACCCATATTGGAGCTCAACTGAATCTGTTGCCCATCCTGTCTCCAGAGCAAGTGTTTGCCACTTACGTACTTCTTCCAACTAGTTTTGGTGCTCCATTCTGTATTAGTGTTCCTGTCACTGAGACAGAATACCGGAGACCCACAAATTTTAAAGGAAGAGAGGTTTAATTTGGATGGTTTTGGGAGTTCAGTTCATGGTCAGCAGGGTCAAGGGCAGAAATATCTTTATGGAAAGATATGGGGGGAAACGAAGATGCTTAATTCATAGTGGCTGGCAGCAGAGCAGGGACACAGCGCCAGAGAGGAACAGGTGAGGGATCAGGTGTGTTGTCCAAGGTCAGGCATCCATGAGTTGCTCAGCTTTACCAATCTGCTGGGTGTTTATTAATCCAGTGAAGTTGACCTATCAGGATTAATGGTCACACATTCTTTACATTCAAGGCATTGGATCCCACTTTGACTCCTCTTCTGGTGACTCCCACTTGAGTGTTTAATTCAAGTATAATTTTCTTCTTCTTCTCCTCATTCTCTACCTCCTCCCCCTCTTCTCCTTCTCCTCCTTTGACACAGTGCCTCAACATACAGTTAGAGCTGGTTTTAAACTCACTTTGTAGCCCACCCTGTTCTCAAACTTGTGGTGATCCTGGTGCATCAGCCTTCTCTGTGCTGGGATTACGGAAGTGTACCACCTTGCCTGGTGTTTCAGTCAGGGTTAGGTGACTCACACTTCTGCTCTCATAGTCCAGAAGATTTTTTGTCATCACTTGTTTAACATGTTCCTACTGACTTGACCACTGGTGATACATGTGTGACTATCCTATTGGCAGCTTGTGTCACCCAATGGGAGTATTTCATGTCACCTGACAGGACAGCCATGCATGTACCACTGGTGTTTCAGAGGTGTCCAGTGATAAGTCACATGAATTATGTTGTGAATTTTAAAGGTCTGGTTGAACTGTTGGAATATAATTCTAAGAGGGCAAAAACTATTGCCAGTGTGCACACCTGGAATCCTAGTTCCTCATAAGGCTGAGGAAAGGGAATCAGAAGTTCAAGCCCAGCCTGGGAAAATTAGAAAGACCTTATCTCAAAATAAAATTATATTAAAAAATCAAATACCACTGATAAACTTCATTGATAGAGTATCCTGGGTTGTATCCCCACTACTCTAATGAATAAATCAGTAATAGCTTGCACTTTTGAAATGTCACTTGATAAGACCAACACTGATGCCTTCAGAGGATTATGCCTCCAGGGACTTAGTCACTTTTAGTTTATCACTGTTATGATGCCAGTCACAAATCAGATGCTGACTAAAGGTTTGCTGAAAAAAGGGGCTCCAAATCCTTGTACGGGATGTGCCAGAACTGTCACATTCACCTGCTCAGGCTTAGCACACCTTCACTGCCTGGTTTCAGCTGGGTATGGCATTGTTGCTTATCCTCTGTGTTTAATCCACTTTGATCACTGCTTCCATTCCAAGGCACACGTCTTACCCTGCATCATATCACTGGGTTAGGACTCAGGTTCCCAGGCTCCTGGCTTTCCGTATCTTCTTATTGTTCCGATGACATCTGGTAAGTCTAACATTCCTGTCCTACTTCTACTGTAATCACTACTTAGCCTGCTTTAGTCTTCAGCACTGTATTTTCCTTTGTCCACTCCTCATATGAAGTCTAGGGCAACTACCATGTTTCTTAATTCTGAGGTATAGGCAAAATATGAAATAAAAGAATTCATATGGATATACTATTACTTCCTTTAAAATAAATGATTGGGCAATGATTGAATGGGGTCAGCAGGCTCAGATTCCAGGGCTTGGTGATTTCTTTGAGTGATTTATCAGGGAACTGTGTTATTTTGTCATGAAGCCCAAATGGAAAAGTTGGAGAAATTTTCAAAACACACAAACAAAAACTAGAAGCTGTCCTAGATTCTTTATCTTGCACATGGAAATTTAAAAGTGCCTACACGGTGACAGACTGTCAGATTATCTTAGGTGACACAAATAGTGTGAAGAACTGTTTCCATTTTTCGTGAGCTCATTCTAGGATGGCTGTAATAGAGTTATCAGAATGATACTGTGAGAACAAATATCTGCTGGGATGCACTTCTGCAGTTATTTTAGAGGAAAATCACATGAAAAAATATTTGTAATTCACACAAAGTGTGGAGACTTAAGTAATAAGCTATATCCAGGGCTTTACTTTCAGGAGGAAAAGTTTTTTTAAAGTCATATATTAATTTAGGTCAACAATGTCTCATTCCTTTTGTTCAGAGCTTTAGATGTATTACAGCTGAACTTAAAATATTATATACATAAACCTAAAGTATCAAATCTGTCTTAGCTTCTTTTTTCCTTGTTGAGACAAAATACCTAATACTCTCAAGTTAAAGGAAGGAAGATTTATTTCCGTTCACAGTTTTTAGTGGCTTCGGTCCATAATTTGCTAGCTCCAGGGCAGGGTAGTGTGTTAGTTGCTTTTTTCTCATTGCTGAGACCAAATATCCTATACACAAAGTGAAAGGGAGGAAAGCTTTCTTTAACTCACAGTTTGGGGAGGTTTCAGTTCATTATTGGCTGGCTCCAAGGCAGGGATCACTTGGCAAAGGGCAACCATTATGGTAATGGAAGACAGCAAACTCTACAATTGAAGGAGAAGGAACAAGCTTCAGATTGTCTACTGTATTGCATGCAGGATACCTGTTCTAGGGTGGGTGAAGCGTTCACACCATTAATCCCAGCATTGCACCACGAATCAATCACATATGAATCAACCACAAGTTCTAGACTCAGCCACCTCTTAAAATCCTGACCCCATTACTGCATGAGGCTTTGTGGGGACATCTAGACACGAACCAGAACAGGTTTCACAGAAGAATAGAAACAGTCTGTGGCAGGGTAGGCATAAGACAGGTTCATCAAGCGTGCCTTTTTTCTGTCTTTTTGAATTTCATTCAGGCTATGTGCCTGCTGACAGATGTCACTCACATCCAGGGTGGGGCTTCCATTTCTACAGCCCTTAACCTATATTCACAAACACTAATCCAACATCACACACCCGTGATTCAGTCATCTTTCACAAGCCCCGCTGCATATGGCTTTGCAGGGATATCTACATACAAAGTATAACATTCTGAGTGTGTGAGTGTGTGTTTGTGTGTGTGTGTCTGTCTGTGTCTCTGCCTGATATATAGCACTTTAAATTCATATATAAACTTAGAGTATCATATTTATATGTTAACTTTCCATTACTGTAACAAATATCCCAGGTAAAACAATTTGTAAAGTAACAAGGTTTGCACTGGCTCACAGTTTTGCTTTGTTTTGTTGTTTGTTTATTTGTTTTGGTGTTTTGAGACAGGGTGTTGCTATATTGTCCAGACTAACTTGAAATTCGCTGTGTAGCCCAGATTGACTTCATATGTGTGATACACCTGTCTTGGCCTCCCTAGTGCTAAGATTACAGGCTTATTCTACCGTGCTTGACTGGTTTATGGTTATAGAGATTCTAGTAAATCATCCTGTGGTCCTATTGCTTTTAGGTCTCTATATGGGTGTCAATGGCAAAGGCAGAGAGCATGTAGCAAAGCAAAGTCACTCGCCTCATGGCTAGTAAACAAGAAGCGATTAGAAGAGCATGGAGGTCTTATAAGTTCCTATTTGAGGGCACACCACCAATGACCTAAAGACTTCCCAGTTCATCCTACATCTTAAAGGTTCCACCACCTTGCAGTAAGGCCTGGTGTCCAAGATTGCTGGGAGAAATTTTCTGAACCATAGAAATATGTTAAATTTCATTTTCATTAGATAATTCAAACACGTACAGAAGAAGAGAGAATTCTACTGGAACCTCCACAAAGCTATTATATAGTCTCTTTCAGTCATAGACCACACTGCCTCTCAGCAGAGGTAACATACCTGCATATCAATCATCTAGCAATTTACCAATGTCTTAAATGAATCAATAAATCAATCAGCTGATATTCATTGAGCTCTGGTTTTATACATACACTCTGCTAACTACTATAAGGAAAAAGTTTTAGAGGCAGATTAACTGGAAAGTGGGCCCTGGGGTAGCAGTAATTTTTAAATAGCTTTAAGGAAATATAATTTAAGTACCATAGAAGTTGCCATTTCAAATATATTATTCAATGAATTTTAGTATGTTTACAGATTTATGCAACTGTTGGTGGCAGGAAGTTTTGACTGTTTAAATCCACTTTTGCTCCAGTGCCTAGAAGCATGTGGAATATTATGTTCTCAAAAATATTTGTTGAATAGGTGACTGAAAAAAAAGATTTATGCCCTTAAGGAGCTTTTGCTTTATTGTTGGTTAGATGAAACATACATACACAAAGAGAAAATAATCTTTATGACAACATATCAAATTTATTCAGTTATTTATTAACTCAGTGTGTATTTATTGAATGCCTAGTCTATACCAGATGGAACTGTTATTGAAATTTTGATTTTTATTTTGGAAACAAATTTAAAAACAGTGACCTGTGTACTTTGTTATTATTGAATGTACTAAGACTTAATGCTTACGTAAGAAATGTCAGTATTTGTTGACTATAAAATTTCCTATTTTTTCACAAAAATATAAAGAATACAGGCTGTACTTTTATAAGCTGTAGTCTAGAGTCTGTCCTTGTTCTGTAGTGAGATACAAAGGAGACTATATTAGCATCAAGACAGGTTTTCTAGATATTAGATCATTGTGGAACAATGCTTTTATGAATAGAAGTCATTTGAAACTTAAGATCACAAGATATAAATTCTCAGTCAGATCTGGAGTCAGGAATTGCAAAGTATAACTTCAGTTTTTAAAATAAACACAATATAATTCCCTTTCTAATAAAATTTGAAAGGAATTATTGAGATTAATAAAGAAAAAAACAATTTTCAAAGTGTATGATAATAGTTTTAAGGACTCTAAACTTACACTAAAGTTGATTCTTTCAAAAACATATTGCTTGGTGCTCAAGGTAAGACTACAGCTTAAATTTTATTGATCTTCAATATTTGGAGCTGTTTCTCTTTAACCTCATTGTTATGTACTGGATGATTTAGAGTGGACATTGGCTGACAGTTTGCGTCTGCGTGGACTGAGGAAAGCCTGAGGTTGCCGCACGCTGTGTACCTCACTGTAAACCTCAGCATGATCTCTCGGTGTTAAAACTGTACCTTTCGGCGGACTTTCAAATGCATCTTCCTGTCATGGCTAACACTGGAGAGCTTCCTCTCTGTTCACAGAGAAGTTCCTAATGTCTCTGTGTTTGGAGATTGCCAGTGTGGAAAGTGTCTGTTTCTATTTGTGTCTGTTAGTTTTGATATTGCAGGATGCTGTTCAAATCATGTTTGAGTTTCACTCTAAATTATTTATCCTGTATAAGGGAAAGAGAAGATAAATATGCTTTCTCTGTGTTGAAGGACTCTCTGTGTTATTAAGCATCGCAGCAGACGTTCTGAAGAGCCACTATGCTGGCGGCACAAGGAAGCTACTGGAGAGACTGAGTATCTAGGTTTCTAATAACCTGGGTCAGAAGAACCATGCCATCAGCCAGCAAGGTCAGTACCCATGGAGATCGTCTGACACATGGGTGGCAACAGAAACGACTGTGGACATTCTTACAGACACTTAGGGTGTACCTGTCCCCTTCATGCCACACTATAACTTCTCTATAAAGTTGCCTTTGATTGAAATGGTAAACTGCTTTAAAATCTCCAGGGAGTTTTTCAAGCCCTGAGCCTTCTTAGGAATGGCTGGAGGCCCCACTTAGTTCTTCTAGGAAGGTCACCAGGTCTGCACGTTAATAAGAATAACCACAGTGTCTATCCACAATTCCTGCATGACCAGAAATCACTGTATTGCAACAATAAACTAACTTTCCAGAACCTCAGCAATTGATAATTATTACCTTCACTTGTGTAGACTCTATACCCCATGCTGATATCCTGACAGCTCAAGTATATTAATCATTTGTGTGTATATATATATATATATATATAGTACTTTTGTGTTCATACAATGGTTTATTATCAATTTTCTCCTTTATTTTTGAAAATAACCCTGTCAATGAAACATTATTTTTATCTTCATTTAAAGATCAGGGAGCAGAGACTCAAGATCATTTTTTAAGGAATCAAAATCCCATAATCTTTTGCTTATTCTATGTTCTTGTCTTTAAACTTTTAAGAGACACTCAAATTTACAAAGGGCATTTGAATAATGTAGTGAATGTTTAACTAAAAAAATTATTCAGTAAAATATACATTACTGAGAAAGATGGAATAAGTGTGTGGAAAGTGAGGGGGAGTATTCTAAATATTTTGGGGGGGATTCATGGCAATTAGCAGTTTACTGTAATGCACTTTTAAATTTAAACTTTTAAAAATGTATTTTATGATCACCCCTCATTGATAAACTGTTTATAGGGATTTCTGTCAGAAAAAAACATTATCATGTGTCCTCATCCACCTTGTTCTCTGAATCTGACACCTTTCAACTTCTAGTTCTTTCCCAAAAATCTAAATAACAAGAGTTAAACACTTTGAATTAATTCAAGATATGGAGGCATCCACAAAAGACTATTTCTAGAACTACTTCCGAGTGTGGCAAGAAAGATGGAATAAGTGTATTTGAAATGAGGGGAAGTATTTGGGGTGCTATTATGGTATAAATATTGTTCCCTATAACACACTTTTTAAAAATTTAAATATTCACCATATTTTGTGATCACACCTTGCATGCAAGATTAGTTAAGGGACTTGTTTCTTTCAGATCAGTTACAATTATCCACCTTACACTATGTGCAATGGCCATGCACAGAAAGACTGTACCATCTCACTTTTATGCGGAATGTTAGTAAGTAAAATTCATAGAAGTAGGGAATGTTTGCTTCCAGAAACTAGAGGTGAGGATGAGGCCAAGGGAAAAGGAGATGGTGGTCAGAGAGACACATGCTACTCATGACGGATAAATTTTGAAAATCTATTACACTATCTATGTTAAAATATAGCTTCATAATGTATATTTTTAAAATGCTATGTTTAGGGCCAGGGATATAGCTTAGCAGCACAGCACCTGCCCAGCAATATATATATATATATATATATATAATAAATTCTGTGGGTCCAGGGGTTTGGCTCAGTGGTGTAAGTGCCTGCCTGACAAGTGTGAGGACATGAGTTCCATCTTGGGTACCGAAAAAAAAAAAAAAGAAAGCAAGCTGTGGGTATAAATGCTCTAAATATTTGTAGAGCAAAATAGTAGGTACATGAGTTGATGGGTATATTAATATAATTTAATCATTCTATAAGATATATATCAAAAATAACATCATATCACATAAACATATTCAAATATTGGTCAATTAAAAGTAAAAAAGTATAATAGCATCTTATCTATTAGAAGTTAAATAATAAACCTTAGTTTTTCCCCTGCTTAGGGAGGAAGATGTACATCATAATGGCTGCTAAATGCATGCTTTATCCTTGAGGCTGGTTCAAGGGCATCCTCTATTGATTAGCATATAGTAACCACATAAGGCAAATTGCTAACTGGAAGCAGCAATGTGTATAAACTAATTATGATTCCAAAACTGTATTGCAATAAAAAAATTTGCTTACTCAGGTTGTTGGGTTTACCTCTTACTAAGAGCTTTGTTTTTCTTTTCTTTTCTTTCTTTTTTTTCTTTTCTTTTATTTCTTTTCTTTTCTTTTCTTTTTTCTTCTTCTTTTCTTTTCTTTTGACTAGGGGAACATTTGGAAGCTTCAAAGTTACCTGAAGAAAAAAACTGGATAATGTTTAAATACCTTTGATGACAATGAAAAATTTCATACTGGAGACTGTCCAAGTTTATTTATTAAGAGAAAAATAAGTAGTGTTCTAAAATGTTACTATGATACACACTGAGGCATGTGACATAACTTTTTCATATTATCTTTAATCAAAACATTTTTCCTACCTCTTACTTTGAATTATTATGCTGAAGAAATTACTGTGTCTAAAACCATACTTGCCTATATATTTTAAAAGATGCAACAGATGCATAGATACATGTGAAAGGAGTTTTACAGGATGGAAGGCAGTTTTATACAAAGTCACAGCAGAGTTTTGATATGAAGGTTTCCATAGGAAGTAAGCTTATAGCAAGGGGGAACAGATACATCCTAAGTACTCACTGTAGTTCAAAGTTATTTTTAAATTTAAAAGTAATATTGTTCCCTGACCTGAGGGTTTACAATATCATCACACCTTATCCCTTTTCTGGGGGTGGGCTCAGAGATACCAAAGAACTCACTTAAATTCACAAAGCTAGGAAGTGAAAATAGCACTGTAGAATGTGAACCACAATGAGGCCCTTAATCACAATTCCTGTTGTCTCGCTCAAGATTCCAATGTCCCAGCCAGAACCAGAACTGCCACCCAGATCTGCTAACTCCTTTCTCAGAGCTGTTTTCTGTTTCATTCTGTTTTCTCGTAAACTAAACTTGAGGTTAGTGTCAGTCTAGATTCCTGACACCTGGCAAATGTTCCAAAGCTTCTGACAAGCTTCAGGCTGAGACTCCTAAAAGTTTCCTCCGTCCCTTGGCAGAATGAAGCCAAGATTCCAAACATCACTGAACTTTCCGGGTCAGCGTCCTGACAAGGTCAAGGTTGTGCAAAGTGACTGCAAGAGACTAGAGACAAAGTTTCTGAAGAGCAGCTTTGCACACTTCAGTGAATGAAAATAAACACATTCGCAAGTAGTAAGAGGAGAGACCTGGCAAGAAGACTGATGAAGCCAGTTAATTCCTCTAAAAGCGCTGGAATCGTTAAGGCTGCAACAGCTGAACAAAGATGCAGAAAAAACAGAGCTTGGCTCCAATAGTGAACAATTACACCCACCGCATAGACAAGCCAGGCTCATTTGGGCAGCTAGTAGTCACCCAAATGAAACAGGAGAGGTCACTGGAGAGGAAGTAGAGATGGCTTGGTGACTGAGATTCCCGTTCTGGAATCAAGGTCTTCAGTCTCAGGTTAGGTACTCAATAAATCATAAATATTGAAGTATGTATATGAGATACATTTTGCATATGTATCATGCATTTCAATATATATTTTTATTACAGACAATTTTGTTTTTCATTATACGGATATGTACTGCAAATAAATACACTTACACACATAGACAAACGTATACATTCATCATATACTCTGAGGGGAGGAAACCTTAGAAACACCCCATTTCTCTCATTTCACTCACGAGTAAGCCAGATTCCCAAAAGGATATTCACTTCATCAAGGTTATCTAGTTAGCAGTAGATTATTAGAAGTCCACTCATTCCACTTAACCTTTATACCTGCCTTGTTTTCAAAACGATTTGCAATAATTAGCTAGATAGAGATGGATTTAGAGTATCACAGGAGCAATAGTCGTAACCTACTATGAACCCAGGCTTTGGACTGTCTACATCATTTTTAGTCTCACACACTTCCTAGAACTGCAAAATGTGGAAAGGTCTTGTCTATGAAGGAGCACATTTTTTTTTTCTTTTCTTAGTTCATCCATACAAAGACCAGTACTGTAATGTGGAAAATTCAAAGAATGCCATTCTCCTTTGTTTATTTTCAGGGTTGTACTCCACTTAAGGAGGACCTCTCAATCTGCCCTGATACTTTAACAGCACATTTCAAAGAGTATAAATTACAAACAAACATTTTCACCTATTGTACAGTCTTACAAAATTGCGTAAGGTGGATTCTTTTTAAACTCAGTTGTCTCAATATTCACCTACTGAATTTCAAGTCAGGCAAACTTTCATAAAAACAGGTGAATGCTGTATCCTGTTGCTAGTTTCAGTATGAATTCCTGAAAGCACTGGTAGCAAATATGTGTGCACACTGATTAACCCTAGGCACAAATAACTGATTTCCCTTGGGTGAAGCTAAGAAACAAAATAAGTAGGTAATAGAGGAAAAACTGAGTAGCAACTCCAAATGGCCTTTAGGTTGAATTAATTCTTATTTAGAATTTTTATTTTATTAGAGCATGTGCATCGTACCAGATGCTTAAGTTCCTTGCGTGAGCTGATGCATGTACCTAGCACAACCTCATTCCTTGTTTCGCCTCCTTTCCCTGCCCTCTCTCTCCCCACCTAACTCCTGGTTCCCATGTTTTATTTCTTGTGCATGTTTGAATTGCATAATGCTTCTATTTCTTGTGTGGATTTCGTACATGTAAATAACATGTCCCAGTTTATTCTTGTTTTGTTTTTTGAGACACTGTCTCACTGTGTAGTCCAGCCTGAGCCTTGAACTCACTATGTAGCCCAGGCTGGCCTCAAACCTGTGACAATCCTGCCTCAGTCTCTGGTGTGCTGGGCTTACAGGAATGCACCACCATGCCCAGCCATTTATTTTCTCAATTAATTCCTACACTCCACTTTTGAATTGTTAATAACTGTTCTATAATTTTAATTTTTCTTTTTTCCTTCATCCAGGTTTAAATGTATGTGTCCTTAACAAATTCATATGTTAAAACTTAACCATCCGTGTGACAGTGTAAAGAGCTGGGGCCACCAAGCATGGTGGTGCATACCTGTACTCCCAGCACTTGGGAGGCTGAGGCAGAAGGACTGTTGCGAGTTTGAGGCCAGACTGGGCTACATAGTGAGCCCTGTCTCCATTTTTTCAAAATTTTATTTTAAAGAGAAAAAAGATAAAGCAAAATTTCAAAACAAGATAATAGAACAATAACAGTGGTTAATACACTGCATATCGCTATCTTTAAATTAGTTACTGGCATTTACTGTTCAAACAATATTACTACAAACCTTTCTTTTCATTTTAAAGAGAAAAAAATTTCAAAACAAGATAATAGGAGGGTAAAAATGGTTAATAATTGTGTATTGTTATCTTTAAATTACTCAGAGTACAAGGCATTGCCATTTAACTGTACAAATGATATTAGCACAAACTTTCTTTTTTCAATAAACTAAGAGAAATTAATAGTATAACTATCTTAACTATCATATATATATATATATATATTTTTTTAAATTTTCCCTACCTTCTTTTCTCCATTTCCTCCATCCCAGTTTCTCTTTCCTTTTGAAGTTTCTTCCCATTTTACAATATCTATTATTCATTTTGGATCTTATTTAATCTTTCAGTTTCTCACACTATGGGACAGTATGATGTTTACACATGTACATCTTCTTTAGTTCCCTGTGATTATGGTTTTGACTTGCATTCATGTACAAGTTTCAAGTTTATCCTTTTCATGACTGAGTAGTACTCCATGTATAAAAGTTCACATCTTTTTTATCCATTCCTCAGTTAATGGACATTTGGGTTGTTTACCAGATCTAGCTATTACAAATTGTGCTTCTATAAACAAGGCTGCACATATATTGCTGTGGTATGATGTTTTTAGTTTTTTTGAGAAGATATCCCATATCAAATGGAACCTCCAATTCTAATTTTTGAGGAATTGCCACGCTGAGTTACACAGCGGTTGCACCAGTGTGCACTCCCACCAACAGTGGAGAAAGGTTCTTTTTTCCCCCACAACCCCTACAAGCATTTGTTATTGTTTGATTTCTTGATTAATAGGCACTCTTTCCCAAGTGAGGTAGAATCTCAGTGTCAATTTGCTTTTCTCAAATGACCAGTGACATTTAACATTTCTTTATATATTTATATGCCATTTGTACTTTTTCATCTGAGAAGTGTGTATTCATCTTTGTGCCCATTTTTGGATTGTGTCTATGAATTTGGAAGGTCCAATTTTTCTGAGTTCTTTTTATTTTCTTGATGGTAATCCTTTGTCTGAGGAATAGCTGGAAAACATTTTTTTCCACACTGTGGGTTTTCTCTTCATTCTGTTGGTGGTTTCTCTTGTTCAAAAGCTTTTTCATGAGATATGATCTAAGCTGTTGATTCTTTGTGATAGTTCCCATGTCATCTGGGTTTTATTCATAAAGTCTTTGCCTACACCAGTGTCTTCAAGAGTTTTACCTACTCTATCTTCCAGCAGATTTAATGTTTTTGTTTTAATATTTAGATCTTTGATAGACTCTGTCTCCAAAATGAAACAGAACAAAAGAGTTGGAGCATTTAGGATGCAATGAAATGATGAAGACTCTGCCACATTAATTTGATTAGTGGTCTTATTAAAGAAGTGTAAGGGAGCTGTTCACCTTCTACCACATGGAGATGCATGAGGAGGCACCATCTTGGAAATGGAGCAGTTCTCCCCGGGCACTGATGTGCTGGCTCCTTGACCTCGGTGGTGTTGCTCTGAACTGTGAGAAAATTAACTCCTTTTCTTTATAAGTTACTCCCTTTCAGGTTTTTTTTTTTTGTGCGTGTGTGGCAGCAATAGGAAAAAACAACAACCCAAATTATTGTTTAAATTCTAGCTCAGACTAGTCATATATCAGGCATTGTGCTAGCTGCTGCAGATACAGAAATTGGTGTCCCTGCTCTCAAAGTATGCATAAGCCAGCAGGTAGAGAAAAACACCTAACCATAAACCAAAGAGACAAATTTATGCTTGCCCTGCAAAACTGACTGCTGATACAAATATGTTTTCTCAGATAGAATTTCTGACAGGCAGAGACTGTAATGACCAGTTGACACAAATGTTCTGATTTCCTTCATAATTATATTTCTTACACAAAGAATAAATTGTCATTTTGGTTTCTGGGTAGGGGGATTAGAGTTTTGCAAAATACTTTATTTCCCAAGATTCAGTTACCACACAGTGAAATGATGAAACCACAGACTGACACTGCCTTATTGAGAAAGGACCCCAAACATATGGCGATTTCCACGAGATGTGTCTCCCATGAGATGGACTAGTGTCCACCTCTAATATAACATCTTGGCAGGTAGGTAGTGAAAGATGAGAGAAGGTGTGCTTGGGAAAGTCAAAAAGGCTGGAGGTACATCTCTTGCTGGAGGAACATTTGGGCAGAGGTAAAGGGGAATCAACATTTGTTGAGTTGAATTTGTTAAATAAACATTATTTTAATACTTGGTTTAGAGCAATTGTTAATTCTCCCAAATTGCACATTTGGTAAGTAGCAAATTTAAAATTTGAATATAGATATGTATTCTGCCTTTTTTTTCCTCAAAGAATATTATTAGACAACATATCAATAACCATAAAAGTCTTTATTCTTTTTAGTATAACATTTCATGTATAAGTATTTCAAGAAAATTATCAGAAATGCACACAAAGATATTATTTTTAAGTGCACAGAAAAACTCTTAGACAGCAATATGTACTCACTACAGATGATGAACATACAAGTTAATTCAACTTTTTTTGCAATTGTGTAATTTTCAGATATGTAATGTATTATTTTAAAATAAATACTTTTGAAGAAATTCCCTGAGACTTTCCAAGCAGTAATTTTGAGACCTTAAACTGTTGTCTTCTGTATCTTTAATCTTGAAGTCATCTGAGGAGTTATTATTATTTATTTTCAGAGATGAGGCACTTAAGATTCAAAAAGACTAAAAAGCAATTTGGTTGAGCTCACAGAGTGAGATTTGAGACTTGGATTCTGGCCTTTTCTTTCATATTTTCATATTATCTCTTGGTATAGACCATATATAATTGGAGCATTGATGCAGAATATGCTAAAATCTTTCCCTCTGCCTTCTCCTAAATAAATATTCAAAAGATGATGAGACTGGCACAGTGGTGTGCATTTGTAATCCCAGCACTTTGGAGGTTGAGACAGGAGGGTTGCAAATTCATGACCAGCCTGGAAAATTTAGCAATTTAGCAAGAACCTGTCTCAAAATAAAGAGATAAACAAAAATGGGTGAGGATGTAGCTCAATGGGAAGGCCTTAGGTTCAAGCCTCAGTGCTACTATTTAAAAAAAAAGAAAAGGGTGATAAGAATCAGCTCTCTTATCAGTCCTGTTTGTTTTCTCTGCTGAAGTCCCTCCTCTAACATGCTGACCCACTTAAGGATAAATAGTAAATAACACTCCTGGGGTGTTGGTCACAATAGTTTGTTCTGTTTGTAATTTTCAGACATAAGTCTCTGAGACTTCGAAGTAAGGTTTTCAGAGTATAGGGTTCATAAGTATATCAAATTTTCTAATCTGAGAAGTCTAGAGAGCTCAAATGATAACTTGCTTTCTCTTTTTAATGCAAAAATTATTTTATTATTCCAAAATTAGGCTATTTTAAGTGATGTATTTAAAATGATCAAAGAGCCAAAGATGAATGTCTTTTAATATCATTCAGGAAAGTAATTAAATGATATTCAGTCACTATTTAGTTGTACAAAAATTTTAAGTGATTATTTACTACAGAGAATTATATATCACTCATTTTCAAACTAAGAGATAAAGAAATATTGCCCAAAACTTCTCCCAAATGATAGGAGATTAAAGAAGTTTATCTGATTAATAACATTACTAGTCAAAATTAGGACTTTTATCAAGGTGTAGAATTTAAATTGATCTTGTTAGGATCAATTAAGCAATTATACTTTTTGGCTCCAAACTTTGTACCAAAAATAGAAATCAAAACTCAACGAAGAGTGAGTTTTGGGAAAAATACCATGCAGTATATGTATTCCCCCCATTTCCTCTGGAAATCAAAACATATGAATAAAATGGATTATTGATAACAGAATCAGTATGCTCAGATATGTTTTCTCATGAAATACATAGTAGAAATATGAACTAGTACCAGTAACCATGGAATTCAGCTTAAACAAGCTGAGTTTTGGAGAGGGCTTGTGTTTTAACTCAGTTGCTATAACAAAGTATCATAGACAGATGTCTCAAGCAAGAGAAATTCTTCTGTCACAGTTCTGGAGTCTACAAATTCCAAGATCAAGTTTCTGGCGGGGTTTGATATTGATTTGTATTCTGTGTAGCAACAGTCATAGTCCTACCATCACAGGAATTTGGAGCAGCTCTTTGAATTTTATATTTTTAGTATTTCAAAATATCTAATCTTGCCATTTCCTGAAAGCAACTTTTAATCATAGTCAGTTAAAACAGTTTGCACATTTCCTTCCACAAGGAAGCAAGCAAACAATGCTATTTATTCTATCAAAAGACATTTCATTGATTTTTAACAGTATCTTATTTAGGAAGAAAGGTGTTCAATTTGTCTATAGGATTCATGCTTTGAACAGATTTGGTCAGTTTAAAGATGTTTTACCTCTTGGCAAATGAACCTAGCTTGCTCCATTTCTCTAAGGAAAATGAGGACTCGTGTATTCTTTTCTCAGATTTTCCATTACAACTGCAAGGAAAAACTAGAAAATAAATATTCATCTCCCATGTATCCAGGGTAACTTAGTAGATACTCAACTTGTGATTATAGGTTAAAGGCACATTTTTTTCTTACAAATTAAATTCATATTAATATGAATATTGAATATTTTCAGGGTGAAAATGCTCACCGGCATTGGAAATCAGATCATTATAAAATGGTGCGAGCTAACTGCCTTGTAAGACAGGAAAGAGACAATGGCTCTGTACACAATCAATATAATTGTTAATCATAGACTCTCCCTGGATTGTTGAATATCTTTGCAGACACCATGGTAAATAGGACCAATAACCCTAAAAATCTCCCTACACTTATGGAGCTAAAATTCTAGCTGAGAGATACTGCAAATCACCGTAGGGTTTTACCTGGGTCTCGTTCAGCTTCGTGTACAATGATTCTTCTTACCTACTGTATTTGGAGTTATTCCGATTGCCGGTTAGAACAAAGGTTTCTCGGTTCTACACTCAGAGATTTGATATTAAAAGGTCTGTGGAGGGTTTTTAAAGCAAGTATCTTTAGTAATTCTGATGCACGGTCTCCATTTATCAGCTGGAGGCATAGTTGATAGCACGCTTGTCTGTTCTGTTGGCTTATGAGGAATGTTAAGAATTGCAAGGGGGTTGTTAATGGTTTATCTTCCTGTATACTCAGGTTCAAATTCAATCTTTGAAGGATACTTCTTGCCCACTACAGGTGAATGGCTGCTGTTTCTGTGATTTTGGAACAGAAAATTTAGTCTATGAATAAGAATTCCTATAAAGTTTGACCTGCTATAGATTTGCTTATATTTCATCTAAACGGTATTAGTCAGTTTCCTTAGATCACTCAAACATGTTGCTCTTTTGAGTGTAAAAGAGTGTCCAACAAAATGTAAATTGTGGTATGAAGCTTGGATCCAGCCCCCAAATACATATACTAATCAGAAAGGTGTGAGGGTTTTATGGGCAAGAAGACATATTCCTGAATGACACTTTAAAACATCTTACAGTATTAATGAGACTTTGGTCAGTTTATCTCATCTTGGTAGACCTCATTCAAAGACTGATCAGATGATTTCTTAGGTTTCATATAATAAGGAATGCCTTGGGAAGGGCCAACCCAAATGTGCAGACAATGTCTAGCTTAAAATCCAAAAAGGAAGCTTTTGTTCAATAAAAGAGCCGCTAAATATGAGTCATAATAGATGCTATGTGTCAGTTTCTCACATGTACTGCAATAGAAGGAGGCTAAGGTGGTCATGGATGTTATAGAAATACATGATAGTCAGCAATTAATGGAATTCATAAGATTAGTCTATTGAACAATCCATTTATGATCAGGGTGAACCAACTGTTCTAGTTTGATTTCCAGGAATGTTGAATTTTCTGTGCTAGAGCCAAGGTAAATTCATCATTCCATTTATTATCTACTGTATATTTATGGAATATCTGCTCTTTGAGTTTACATCATGGTTTTGGGAAATGAACAAAACTAAAAAAAAAAAATTCTGAGCTAATTAGGCACTGCTGCCTCCAGGGACAACCACAGTTCCGAGAAAGAAGATGTTCAGTGTGGGATGTAGTCACCACAGAGTTTTAAGAGAAAAAGTGTGACCAGATTCAAAATTTTTTTACCTGCTATCTGCTCTGTAAGATAGGACCTTATGCTTTTTGCACTCATGAAGCATAAAAATGACTTAGAATGTACAGTTAAAAGTTATCAGAAGGAGCAAAAAAATAAGATAAATTTAAATCTAAGTTAATTTTAAAACATTCTTTTGTCTATTATTTAACAAATTAACATTTATTTTTTCATATAGTAATAAATATTGAGCATGCAAAAATGAATAAAATGGCTCTTGCTCTTGATATGCTTATGGCATAGCCAAGTGTATGTACATTAATATGTAAAAAAGAAATTCAAATCTATGTGAGGGAACCAATAAAATCAATTCTCACAGAGAATTTTGGCACCCCAGAGGGAGAAATATGCAAGCTAAGAAGTTGGGGTTCAGTAAATAACCTTACCTTCTCTGCATTTAATGTTAAAATCTGTTTTTGGACACATTCAGGGCAGCTAAACTAGGTAGCTTGATTCTAATGCTTGTGGTAAAATAGTCCTTTAACATGAAATTTTAAAAAATTCACACTGCATATTTTAAATGTTGAAATGATTTTAAAATCACTGGATTTTTATGTTACTGGATGAACCCACTATGTTCACAATAAGGGACACTTTAATTAAGTCAGATAAACTTATTCAAGGACAGCACAGAGCTCCAGCTATTGGCAGCAACTACGTGAACAAATGCACAAGATGTACATTTGCTCAGACTCAGTGCTGCCCTGGGAACTGAGTTTAACATTTGCTGATGTTGTGAGTCTACTTAGTGGAAATGAGGTAGGTTTTGCATTTCACAGACATAAACTTTTTCAGTGGTGCTAGGTACTGCAGCCTTATTAAAGATGAATGCATGTTCCAATTTCACATAAGGAATATAAACATTATGTACTGCAATTCTGTAGTAATAAAAAAATATTTAAAAAATGATAATAGAAAAAGATGAGTAAGTTCTAAGATCTGGTTGAATCTAACAAATGAATCACTGTCCAGTATGACTGCCGGATAATACAAAAGCACATCGCAGGAGCAGCTAACATAATATGAGACAGTTTGTTGTGAAGAGTGAAGGGAGTTAGTTTGTCCCTTTCAGAATGAGGTTTATTTCCTTGGTCCCCAACAGATCCAAGATGGTGCCCTGATTCTATTTATGGCATTGGGTTCTCACTTGACATCCATTTAATTGTCTTCCTGCTTGTGAGGGGCCTTTACCCCTTGTGTTGTGGTAGACCAAGAAGAGAAGGAGCAGGGATTGTCTTTCCAGATGCCCCAAAGCCTATGAAGTAAGATTCATCTGGGCTCAGAATATAACTCACCTGTAGAACATTTACTTAGCAAAGTCCTAGGTGCAACTAACAAGCACTTAAAATAAAAAGGAATCTACCTACTTCTCTTAGAAGAAACTTAAGGGCATGTGCTCTTGTTATGTGAGTTGTGGGCTTTTACTGAAAGACAACATACACACCTAAGGGCAGCATCATATATACAGTCTCCCTGGGCCAGTCTGGAAACCACAAAGTAAGACTTTGGCAAGATTTTCATGTGGGTTTCAACTATACATTTATCCTCTTTAGTGAAATGTAGAGCTTTTTGTTATTTGATTGTTATTGTGTTTTCAGTAGCCAACTCTAAAGAATAACACAATCAAATGGAAGGTGCTATTCCATCAAGCATATAAATTACATTTCTTAGAAACAGGATCCATCCTTTGGTTCCCAGTCTTATATGCATCTTGCTCTGTGACTTGCAGCATGATGTGTCCTATCTCTAGAGGCTTTCTCTTTTTTTACCTGGATATGCATGGCTGGAGTGACATTCTGTGAACTGAACCCTGAAGATTCTTTCAGCACAAGGTCAAATCCTGCCTCTGCCACTTACCAGTTCTCTCACACAGAACAATTTATTTAACTGTTCTTTTTTCTCTTAGGGATGATGAAAAGAATGCGTAACACAGAGGAACTGATGTAAGGATTGGAGAGGATTATGTATGCAAAGCACTTGCTAAAGTGTCTGACCCCTAGTTAGCACTCAATAATTGCTATTTTTATATGACCCCAGCAGTCATTCTTGCCTCACAAATACCTGATTTACTGTGCCCTGTACATGTAAAGAAGACAGAGCCATTATGAAGGCAGTTCCAAAGCCTCTCCAAAGGCCAGAAACCCCATTGTTCTATCTAAATTCTTGACTGCTTCTAGTCCAGATATTCAGCAGATGCACAATTCAGTTCCATAGTGGACGTAAGAGTTCACCTGCCTTAACTTCATGCAAAACAAACTAGAACAGTCTACATTAGGACTTTCAGAATCTATGTTCTTTGCAATTTGCATGAGTGTGAGGCTCTTAATAAATGTCCCAGGAGAAAATTAGGATTGATGATCATGGACCAGACTGTGTAATGGGCCAGAGTAAATTAACATGTATGAAGTATGCTAGAAAACTGCAGCAAATTTTTACATTAAAAAATTATTATAGGAGAGGGCACATTGCCGTTAATCCCCTCTCCCACAAACACTCTTCATTACTTCAAGCACACGTATCCCATTGTTCTGGCCACTCTAACCCTGTTCTGGAGTTCCTTTCCATGAGTATCTTTAGTTGTGCTGTTGTGATCATGTTAACATCTTTAAGTGATTCAAAACACTTACTTTTCATTATCATTTTGATTTTGAGGAAGAGCTAGAAGTTGTAGGGTAGCAGACTCAGTGAATAAGAAGACAGGGATACATCATAATGATCTTATGAGGTTTTCTTTCCATTAGATAACATTTTGAAGCAGCAATTACTGTATTTTTTAATCATACCTTATAAAGACATGAACGAGAGCTTCAAGAATTGCTTCAAAAAGTGACAAGAATGATCCAGTAAGTGTGTTCGAAGTAAAGGGGAGTATTTTGAAGTAGGATTAATGACAATGTGTCTTTTACTGTAATAAAATTTTAAATTGAAAGACACAAAATTTCTATCATCCTTTGTATGTGGCCCTAGCCTATTATAATTAACAATTCAATTTAGTCTCAATAAATGCTTCCCAAACATAACGGGCCCTATCCGAGTCAAAGGGTCTCGCCTTTCAACTGAGAGGCAAGCTATCAGAGCAGCTGTTTTACCAGCATTTTCCCTTGTTTTTGTGTACAGTATATGGGAGTAAAATCTTGAAGCTACAAAAGCTCATCATTGATTTTTTTCCCCCTAGCTTCCTGCATTTGCGTAAACATGGCAATCAGTCCAAAATCCAGTCTGCAGACCTTTCATTTGTTCAGAAAGATAAAAGATATAAAGAAAGTCTCCCTCAGTCTGCCTGAGTTCCAAACTATCACCTCTGACAACGGGGAATCTTACCTATCTCAGTTGTTATCTCTTTGTATATCTAAAACAGTTGAAGTTATACTACATCCCTAGGCCTTCCAAACAAATAACCACACCCAGACACTGCTGTGTGGTGTCATAAAGACTTCAACTCTGCAAGCACTAAATTTAATATCAGTCCTTCAGGGGCTGAAAGCCATTGCTTGGTCCTTTGCAGAGTGACTGATTTAATTAAGATGTTTTATGTCTACTTTTCCACTTTTAAATGTGGAAATTTAACCATCTATAATATTAAATAATTCTGTCCTTTAGAAGTATATTTTTCTGGGGAAAAAAAAAAAGACTGGCACGTTTTCATTTATACAAAATACTCCAGCATCAAGAGCCAGCTCATTAGCTGCAAGCTTCACTTTGTCTCAGTAAATTAGCAGAATGTAAATGAGCCAAAGTCCATGAAAAAAAATCTTACTGATTGCTTCTTCTGGTTTTGCCTCAGCCCTTTTAGGACTCACATATTAGACATTATGCGTTCAACTTAGGCATTATTTGCATGAAAATGACAGTGCCTTTTTATTTATTTTTTATTTTTTTAAGCAGCATGCTTAGAAATGTTCATGGAGCATTTAAATGAATTATAGGCCAGTCATTTTTTAAGGGGACATCTGCCTTGAAATGGTGAAAAACAGGAGTGAAGCGCCTTAGGTAAGAGTTCACAACCTACAGCTGGGGAGCTACGAGCAAACTACTACCGGTAACAGCTTCGCTTGGGTGGTGGCCCAGAGAGATTTCATGTTGGATCAAGTTTTAGCACCCACTAATATGCTTCTATTTAAGAAAACAAAATGAGAGTTAGAGCTGGGTTCTTACAGATAACTTTGCACGCACATAAATTTGTTTTTAAAAAGTAAACTTTGGTGTTTATCGTTACTACCTGCTTTAGTCACTTTCTCATCCCTAAGACACAATACCTCCACAATTTAAAGGAGGAGAATAGGACACAATACCGCCACAATTTAAAGGTGGATAAGTTTATCTGGGCTCATATTTTTAGTCTACTGTTGGATGGTTTCAAGATACGTGCAAGAGTCTGACAGAAGAAAGCTGCGTATTCCGTGGTCCCCAAAAAGGAGAGCTCAAGCGTGGAGGCAGGAAGGGCGATTCCAAGTCACAGCTCCAATGACCTACCTCTCCCACTCAGGTCTGCCTTCTAATAACACATTCCACTATTGCTTCATCAGTGGATTAACCCATCAATGAATGTAGCACTCCCCTGATCCAATCACCCTGCCTCTGAGTGCATAAGAGTTTCGAGGGACATTATAGATCTCGATCATAACAGTACCGCCTGCTTGCAACACCCTTATAAGCTTGTAGATGGGAATGGTAGAGGCAGGGGTTCCCTCCCTTATGGAGAAGATTTTCTGAGAGATACTTCATTGGAGAAGTTTGGCTACCATATAAAAGTTGAACTCTTTTGCCTGTAAGAGGGAATCAATAATAGAGTACTCCCTCTTTCAGGGTTTGCTGAGTGGTGCATTAAAATGCCACTGAATATAAAGTACTTGGTGTTAGCTGAAAAGAGTTATATAAAGGGACCTGCTGATATCCACAATGGTCTGTGATGGGCTGGAGATCTACATCATAGTATAGGACAGATAAACTGTTCTGCAGAAGGGCAGGGTGCACAGTTACTGGTAAAGCCTCTTTCAGAAAGCTTAACTAGTATGGTTGAATGAATGAATACTTGAATGAATAAATAAATGGTGGGATAGAATAGCATGATGTAATTTTGAGATCCAAAACAATGGATTGGTTTGAAACTCCTATTTCTGTTGTTCCGGCACTAAGTCTAAGAAGGGACAGTCCATGTGCTTGGGATGCTTATGATGACTCTCAGTGATAAGCACATGGTGTAGAGATTGGGGCAGAAGCTCTTGGATCAGATTACCTGGATTCAAATGCAGGAACCTTGTGAGCTAGTTAGGATATTTATCAGTATTTCTAACACTTTGGTGACTTAGCTTTGTCCTCTATAAGGAAGAGAATGATAATGAAGATGATTGTCATAGTGATAACTACCTCAAAATCCTCTTATACAAATTTAATAATTCAGTGCATATTTAGTGCTTGCAATACAAGTGAATTCACAATAAATTTTAGATCTTACATTTGGACTGTGAAGAATTATTGTGACCTGTTATAGTTTGGATCTTATATATTCCTTCAAAGCTCATGTGTTGAAGGCTTGTTCCCTGGTTGATGGTGCTATGGGAGGTGGCGGGAACTTCAAAAGTCAGGGATTAGTTGGAAGAAGTTTGGTTTTTAAGGGGATGTTTGATGATGATATTGCGACCATGACCCCTTCTTCTTTCTTTTACTTAGTGATGTTCTGATGCGAGCAGTTTTGTTCCACTGCACACTTTTCCACAACAAGATAAGTGGTGGTCTTGCTACACACTCAAAATTATGGGACCAGGTGACTGGACTGAAACCTCTGAAACTGTGAAACAAATATTTGCTCTTTAAATTGTTTATCTCAGGTATTTTTCCAGAGTGGCTGGAAGATTATTAATGCAAGATCTAATTATTTGCATTATGTATGTGTGTAATTGATGGTTTCCCTAGAAACTGAATGCGAAGTCAGACCCTCAGCAATAAGAATGGTTAGTATTTCAAGTCAGAGAAAATAAGTCTTAAAAACTTGCTTTGTTTTTTACTGAGTAAACTATAACTATTTTTTTCTTTTTGAGGCCCAATTTCTAATATCTAAATTGAATAAAATTTTATGAATGCTTCGTAAAGATTAGTTTATATAAAAGAGATTTGTAAATTTTTTTACAAAAACTTATTGCAGTGTTTAAAATTTTGCCTTACACTGTATAATGTTGAGAATTTTAAGTATTTTCACGTGCATTGTTAGAGATGTACAGCCTTTGTCTCTATGTGTTCTGCATCATGTTTCTGCCATATTTCCTTGATTATATATTTTCATGTAATAAATTACCTTAATGTGCTACTATGACGTAGGCAGATAAGGCTCAGCCAGGTGGGTCTCATCTGCACTCTACTGAATGAGTAGTTAGATCGTGGCTGTGACTTGACACACCCAATATTCTAGAATGGAAACACTAATTCCAACTGGATACGGAAGTCATATGCCAAGTGACTGTAACAAATAACAGCTGATCTGTAAAGATGGTTCCCTGTCAGTTTCCCTTCCTGGTACTGATGAGCTTATGTGGTTCTCCTTTCCTAATCACATGCCTTGCAGCTGGGTTAGGATGGTGGGAGCGGCCGGTGGATGTTCAAATCTCTTCTTCCATGTTGCTTCTCCATGTAGCCAGTTTCTACTCCTTTTTGGCAGGATGATTCAAAGCAGCTGGGCTTCTTTCACAGAGGCCAGCCCCCTACCAGAATTAGTGTTCCAAAAGACAAAGACAGAAATGCGAGGCTTCTACTCTTGACTCAATGTCAACCGCCTCACACCCTACTGGCTAAGAGTAACAGGGCTAGTCCAGGTTCACATAAAGAAGACAACCAAAGCTCATGATTATGAGGAAGCCTGGGTCGGGGGAGCTCAGAAACCTATTCCATAGAAAGATCATCTCTTCTTGCACTTAAATTTGTTGGAGACTCAAGAGCCAGATCATATAATAGAATTCTTAAAATATTATAGAAATGTTAAAAATCCCATTAAATTTCTATTAATTCTTAACTTTAAGCAATGTGTTTCTTCATAAATAAGAACATTTATAAAAACAAACAGAAAAAATCAGTAAAGCATAATTTATTCTTTTACTCAGTTTAATACTTTTTATATCTCAGTCAGTGGCTTGGCATGTATCATTATCCTGTGCATGTGTGTATGTACAAGCCTGTGTGTGGATATGCATGTTAAAGAACACCTCTTAAGACAGGTTTTCCAGAAAGAAGTCAGGCTTATTAACATGATTAATTTTTTAAACTTATGATGTTTATAGTATGCAAATTTTTCTAATACATCTAGTACTCTGGGTTGTCAAATTTTAAGTCTTTATGTGTACAGATCTTACTTCAAAATCTAGCTCAAAATGCACTTCTGCAAAGGAGTCTTCTCTTATTTAATGCAATTTGCAGTGATCTCACCTTTCTCTTATCTTGGTAGTACTGTTTGTCTGGTTTATCTCCTAACATTTATATATGGCTTCATGGCTTACCTAAAAAAATCCTCTATCAATCTTTAATTCTATATCATAATTTTTTTGTTTACTGGTTTTTATAGCTCCCTAACATTTATTGTACATTTATTTGCTTGTCTGTATTTTATATATTTCATCCCTTGGATATAAGTATCATAAAGGCAGAAAATTTGCATGCATTACTCATTGTTATATATTCAGTTCTAACAAAAGCATCTGAAAGAGAAGATAATAAATCTTGGCTGAATGAACAGTATGGTGAGTTACTCTTTGAGGCATGTGCAGGCCTTGGGCCTTTACGCCCTGGAGCTGGTTAGTGGATAAACAGGTATTTTGCTCATGTCTTAGCTTTTCTGTGTGCCAAATGGACTATGTATTTCTTCTATCTTATTTTGCAGAGATGTTGTAAAGATGACTGCATGATACTCTAATTTACTAATTAATAGTTGAAGTGTTCCCAGAGTGCAGTCAGTTTCAATTTGTAAATTGTTCTGCAGTTACCTAGATTTAAAAAAAAGAGCATATAATCAGAAATTTCTTCATTCTAATATAACAGTGTGAACTGTGTTAGTTTAATTATCACCCGTAAGATATAGAACAAATTAACCTTCACTGCTATCACTCAGCAAGCCTATTTCTTCCCACCCATATGGCTCCATCTAATCTTTAAAAAATCATGAGCCTGAAAACATGGGGTACCCCAAATTCAACCAGGGCCATAGGTGTTGATTTTCTTGCTTGTCTCTGCAGTATGGCACTATTGTTCCTTAACTCTGGACACACAGGATGTGATGCTACAGTGCTAGTCAGAAGCACCCAGGGTGGCATCTATGGGATCCTGGACCCTGTAGGTTATGAATTTCAGCTGATGCAGCAGGCTGACTGCACTGAAGTTAATTCATCCAAGTATTTTGTGTGTACTCCAACCAGTCAGGCTCATTTTCTTAGACAGAACATATGAATTTTCCCATAAGTTGTATGATGAGCAGAGGAAGGTGTATAAGAACAAGTATATTAATTTTTGAAGGACTCTCTCTATACCTTCAAACTTGCTTTCTTTCTTAGAGCTCTTTTCTGGTATACTTCCTTCTCTATTTTGCATATTCAACTGTTCACCTTGTAAATCATTCACTCACTAACTCACTCATTCCTTTACTCAGCATGGATTAAAGGAATGTGACATGCAGAAAGATAAATGAAGCATATGTAGATCTGTCTTAGTTACTTTTCTCATTGCTGACACAAAATACTCGACACCCAAAGTTAAAAGGGGAAAAATTTTTTTAGCTCACAATTTGTAGAAGTTTCAGTCCATAACTGGCTGGCTCCAAAGCAGGGTAGTTTCACAGAGGAGAGCAGATCATGGTAGGAAGAAGGTAGCAAAGCAACAAAGAACTTTAGCAATGTCTTTCCGCCCCTTTTATTTTATTCAGAATACTCAGGGTGGGTAGCACTCACACCGTTAGTCCCAGTGCACTTGAGCCCAGCACTGCACCATGAATCAATCCCAGCATCACGCACTCTAGATTCAGCCACCTCTGAAAAAGTCCCACCTATGACTGCAGGAGGCTTTGGAGGAACATCTAGAGACAAACTATAACAAGGTCAATAAGCAAGAGATAGCTTGTGGCCTCAAGAGTGAGAGTGTAAAAGGAGGTGCTCTATGGTGCTCCGTTTCCAATATACTTTTTTTTCCCCTATAGGACAAACTCATTCAAATTGATTCATGTTCTAAGCACAATGAGCCAAGTAGAGCTAAGGTATTGAGAGGAGTAGGGAACAGAAACAAGATGTCTTTTTTCTCAAGAAGCTCAGAGGAGAGGAAAGAGGCCATTAAAATACCAGCATGCCTGAGGGAGATCAAAATTAAGTTCAGGACCTTGGGGCACTGGGAAAACAGGCAGCCGCCAGCATGCCACTCTGGTAAGTGGCTGTGGCCTGGCAAGCCTTGGCCTCCCCAGGGCGAGAACCATATCAGCATCTCCTGAGATCCGCAGTGCTCCATGTTGGACCTTGGGGCACTGGGAAAATGGGCAGCCAGTTCACCCCTCTGGTGGGCAGCTGTGAGCCTACCAGGGTGCGGGCTAAGAATCAAACATCCACCCCCACCCCCCAGCAAGAGAGAGCCGGAGATCTGAGCATGTTTTGCGAGTTTGACTGTATGCGATATAGCAAATAAGGGGAATTTTCTTCTGCCATCTCTTTGAGGGCAAATACTTTTAGCTCTGTTTTGCTCAATGGTATTGCTCTATTCAATATTCTGTTCTTGTAATTTCGGTATTTTCTTTGATATTGCTCTGTCTGATTGAAGGAACAACTATTGTGAAGAAAACTAGATGTACTATTGTGCCTATTGCTGTTGTCCCGGTGGCCTGCTGTGAGGTTCTGTGCTAATTTCACTGCACTGCCTCAGTTGGCTATGTCCTGTCTTGTTCTGCTGTATTTTGCTACCTTCAAAATAAAATAAATAAATAAAATAAAAAATAATAATAAAAAAATTTTTAGAAAGTAAATAACAACAACAAAACAGATCAGCAAGGTACTGAGCAACCTGAAACATGATATAACTAAACAGATAATGGACTTAAAAAGCAAAAGGAGGAAAAGCAGGTGCTCTAAAGGATATAACTGCATGTATATTTAAGGGAGTAGGAATGATAATTATGTTGCTAAGTTTTTGTTGGATCAGAGAACAGAGCTGTTTGCAGCCTCACTATTTGAATGTCCATTTTGTATGCTTTGATTTTGTAACTTGAACAACTACATCCAGGAAGACAATATGTAATGTATGAACTAGTGATTTCTTGCTGTTCTTTTTTTTGAAATTCTGTATTGTTTCTACCCTTTTGTTCTGTTTTGCTTTATTTTTCCCTCTCTTTAAATAAAATTTAAAAAAAATTAAGTTCAGCAAGAAAAAAACAAAACAAAAAAACCCCACCGAGATACTACAATTCTTTAGAGGAAGGAGAGTTTACATTAGAAGGTGATAACAGAGAAGAAAGGCCCAAGGAATGCTTCTGGAAGAGTGGGCAGTTTACTTGGAGGTAGAAGGATGTTTGGAATTTTTTCAGGCTGACAAGGAGAACTACCAGACCTAGGGAAAAGTGGAACAGAGACAAACATAAGACTATTTTAGTAAAGACAGCCTTAAATGCCCAAGTGAGAGATTAGTGCTTCACTGCCTCACAGAAAAAAGTCCCTGAAAGCTTTTGAACTGATTGACTGAAAACAGCTTGCTCAGAGCAGCTCTGTTCAGTCATAGGTGGGGTAGGCTATGGTGGGAACCAGATAAGCGTAGGGATGGTGAGCAGTAAGGAGAAGTAATGAGGTGCTGGCAAAAGGAGTACTCATGTTATGCTTGCAGAATTAGCGTTTCCAACTCAAAAAGCACTGGGGTAGAGGAGGTGGAGAGTCACAGAATGAGCTGCAAAGAAAAGAAAAAAGAAAAACAATTGCAGTAATACCAAAGGGCTTGTACTTTCCACCTTGACTGATACTACATCTGAAAAGAATCTGCCTCTGATGATGTTAGTGTTGTACTTGGTCATTAAAAAAAAAACAAAGTTTTGATGTTAAAACATTTGAAACATGGTTGAATAGTTGATATGTATTCACTGCTTAAATTCTGCTAAAATTTTTCAAGTTATTTCTTGTTGTTTAGACCTTTTGCTCTATTGTTTATCCATTTGCAACTATGTTACCTGTCCAGGCTGTGCAGCCTGGCGGTATAATGCTATCACATCCTGACTTTCTTTCCCTCTGCCATGTCAAGAGGAATGACTTGTTTTTGCGCCACTCTCTAGGTTAAGGATAATGCCTGCCAACTGGATTTCCAGCAGCACTGGGATGGATTCACATTGATCCCCGTGCTGCCTCTATACTGTGTTTCTTGTGATCATAAATGTTTGCTAGGCCTGGTCACCTAGGATCAGTGGCCTCATGAAGCCACAGAACATAAATGCTCCTCTGGGTGGACCACCGTGTGGCTTACAGCTGGCGCAGACAACACTCATCATGCTGTTATTTGAAGGAGAGTCATAGATTTCTTTATCCCAGTTTTCTACCCCAGTAACATTTAAATGAGAACAATCCTATTATTCGTTCAATAATTCATCCAACAAATATGTATTTCCTTCCAGGGTGACACTGACCCAGTAGACAAAATGCTCCAGCTTCATTATTAAAACATAGAAATCCTTCCTCTCTGCTTTGTAAGCCGTCTTTGCCTGGAATCCTCCTGCATATTCAGTTTCACCTTTAGACACACTCAGGGGTCCCAGCCCCTCCTTATCCCAACACATGCATACTTCCCTAGAATCTCACATCTGAAAGATCAAACCTCACAGTCCAACAACCAACATCTTCCTAACTAATTGCTTTTAAATCTGTACCTTGATTTTCTACCTTACCAGGTACAAAGTAGAATGCTAGATCCTTTGGCAGAACTAGGCTACAATCTTGTCTTCAAGTGGCTTCCAGTCTGTGAAGTAATTGAACTAGTGCATGGATGATAAGTAAATATGTAGTCAGTTAAACTATGGTCCTCAAAGATATGTCCACAACCTCATCACCCAAGTCTCCGAGTGTTACCTTAAATGGAAAAGTCTTTGAGATATGCTTAATCTTTAGTCAGATTATCCCAGATTATTCGGATGGACTGTAAGTAAAATCTTATTTCTGTAAGAAACAAGGAGAGATTATCAATAGATGGGGAAGAGGAGGCAATATGATGCCAAGGCAGAAATTAGAGTGGTATGACTACAAGCCAAGGAAAGCAGGCAACCACTGGAAATGGAGGGGAAGAATACATCCACTCCAAAATCTCTGTAGGCATATAGCCCCATTCATGTCTTGATTTTGATTTAGTGGTGCCGAAACTGGACTTCTGGCCTCCAGAGCTATAAAAGGAGGAATTTCTGTTAGGTCAACCATTTTATGGCCATTTATATCAGCAGTCATGGGAAACTCCTAGAAAAAGACTAGTTAAATGCCCTCTGACAGACACAGGAAGTCTCACAGGCAGAAGAGAAGTGGACTTTAATTCTGTGAAAAAAGTTTGGAGAGACTTTGGTGGTGATGCTGGCCTTTAATGAATCAGCAAGAATTGGGTGTTAGGGAACAAGTGGTCCTTCCACTTACTTGGAGTACATCTGGCAAGGATAGCAGCACAACCCAGGCCACATGGAAGGGCCACAGTGAGCGGCAAGGTAAGCGTTCCATATCCATGAGTTAAAATTTGGTTAAAAATAGAGGTGTGCAACTCCTTGTTAACCAGGCATGAATATCTCAGTGGTGGACTGATACTTTTTGTTACCACAGAGTTGATGGGGACTAAATTTACATGGAAAATTTAAAAGCAGAACATGGACACCCTTGAATGATACGCTGGTGGTTGCATGTAATAGTGAGGTTAATCCCAGAGTGAAATGGACAAAGTTGGGCTTCCAGGAAGTCACTTCTTAGACCTAGAAAAGATGGAGGTGTGACATTTCACTTTACAGGGGGGCATACAAGTTGGAAAATAAAGGGGGAGACTTTGAGCAAGAAAACTTTTTTTTTACAAGCGCGAATTCATTGAATTATTGTTAAATAGTCACCTTGAAAGTTGCAAAGGCAGAATCTTGTAGTGAGAGTTGACTGGTAGCAGGGAAAGAGAGGAAGGATACGAGCAGGGACAGTCTTTGATGAGGCCAGATGAACACGTGGGGTGGGAAGATGGCAATAAGTCATCGATGCTTAACTTTACCAGTAACAGTTGTTACCGAACAGCATTGATGATCACTCAGAGCCACGGCTTTGACCTCATGAGAACCTTATTCACCCACCTAAGCTAAGCTCCAGAGACTCCATCCTGGAATATACCCTATAGTTGTCCAAGGTTAAGAGTTTACCTCATGCTATTAGAAATTTATAAGGATGCCTTTATTTTCCAAAACAATGAGAGAGACAGTGGGTTTGGCCCTATATACCTAGCTACCTTTGAAAGTTCATTTTCAACTTTTATCTTAAAAATTACACGTAGCCCAAATGATTAAAATCAGTAGAAGTGGTTATCATGCCTTTCTCACACACTTCAGATTGAAATTATTATTTTTAGCTGGATTTAGATCTTCTTGGAACTCATAATTGACTTTTAATTAAGTGCCAAACTGTTTCCAACTGTCGTACACCCCCTAAGGATCTCTGCACCACTGCTGATTTACTTCAGAAGCCTTCTCAGTACATGAAGTGATTCAGAATGCACCTGACTGCAGAGCTGCAAGAAGAGAAATCATAGTTGCTTTTAATAAGATAGAGGAAACTAAGGTCTTTTTGAAAAGAATCATTTCGAGTATATCTTGGTCTGATCTGTGCTATGTTCTCAATTACCCAGTAATTACTTTGGAATGGCAGCTAAAGGTTTATTTCAAAAGTCAGCTCCTAAAACAAAAGATCTTGTGTAGATAAAATTACCCTTGGTATTTCTTGATATTGTTTTGAATAAGTCACAAGTAAGTAATACACATTTTTAATGCAGCTTATAATCAAGTATGAATACATAAAATATGACTCCAAGTATATTTATAGTTAAAAGACTAACAATCAGATGCACAAGATATCAAACTATGAGAACTCAGGCAACTGAGAGCAAACAGAATACATGTTTATGTCTTTAATGATACCAGACACTCCCATTTAAGGCCAAAGTGCAGGGAAGGCCCAACCTGGAAAGCTCTTCCCTCCTCTGTTCGCTTTCCTGTTTATTCTTTCATATTTTTGATCAAAAGTGTGTTATCTAGCCACTCTACACAGAATTAACTGTTTATTTTTCATTAGTTGAGATGATTAATAACCAGAGAATAAAATGTTCATAGAATAACTGCATAATATTTATCTAAGGGTATAATTCAAGTTACCACGCATCAGCTGAGATGATAAATTGCTAGTACTGTGAATCCAAATTTACTATACTTTTGGCTCATTCATTCAGTAAGCATTTATCAAACACCCACTACGTCCCACACATTGTTCTCAGCAGAGAAAACACAATTAAAAAAATAAAACCCTAAGATCTCTGTCCTCCTGGAAACTTTTAATGTAACAAAACAGCAACAAAACAGAGAAGCAAAGAGATAATGCATAATTATATATTATGTTTGACTCTATATGAAATTGTATATTATCAAATAGTGATGTTATTAAGAAAAGATAAACTATAGTAAGTGTAAGTTAAGGAAGTACCTATGTGGTGGTACAGACATTTGTCTAGGGAACACAGTAACTAAGGCTTCATCCATGCAACTATCTGCAGAAGCGTTTCAGAGGAGCAGAAAGTTCAGAGCACAGTCCCAGTGGCCAGAGCAGTACGATGGCAGTGGGCGAATGACAGATGAAGGTGAACAGGCCGGATGGTGTGGGGTAGGAGGTCCTGGTTAACACTGGAAGGTTTGGATAACAGTGAGGTAATTTGATTCCCCATTTTAAAAGATCAGTCAGGCTCAGTGTGGAACATGGACTCTTGGAAGACAAACAGAGAGTGTCAGGAGGTCAGAACTTCATGAGAGATGAAACTGCCTTTGACTCTGGTGGCAGCAAAGGAGATGGTGAAAATGATTGTGTGTGGGCTATTTCCTGAAAGCGGTACCAATAGGACTTTCCATTAGTTGATTTATGAGTGTGAGATAAAGAGGAAAATATAAATGATCTCTGCATTTTTTGCCTAAAGAACTATGCATGTGACTGGTATTCCAAGTAATACGTGAGAAAGGCTTAGATAAGTGCAGTAGAAATAGGTGAGTAAAAAAAAAATCAATAGTTCCATTCTGATACACTATATTTGAGATATCGGTGAATATCTCAGTGAAAGGATCATTAAACAGTTGGAAATATAGTTCCAAATACTATATTGAAAAGATCAATAACACTAGCAATTCTCAAGTGTGATTATTATTAAATTATGCTTAATTACATTTAAAATTCTAGAACCGAAATTAAATCTATTCAGAGTATCCCAAAGGCTTAGTGGATAAAGAATTAGACCTTGCATCGAAGGAAAATATAGTGATATTTGTAGCTTTCATTTAAATACCTACTGTATAATGTGGCATGTCATAAACTCTGACTTATCTATGCATATTTTCTGTACTTTTCAGCTTTGAGTAATTTGTCACTTTTGAATACTGTCACTCTTTTCCTGTACCTATTAAGTTAAATCCTTCTTTCAGGCTTCTTTCAACATATCCCAGAGGGTTGCGGACATAGCTCAGCAGCACAGTGCCTGCCTGACAAGCATGAGGTCCTGAGTTCAGTTTCCAGTACCAAAACCAAAACCAAATGAAACAACAACAACAACAAAAATCCAAGTCACTCTCTCTTTAAGTATTTTCTGATTATTCCAACTTTCTATGCTTTCTATTTTTTGTTTTTTATTTCTAGTGGACATTGCTCTCATCTGTCCAGCAGTTCTCTTCCATAGATGGATTTTGATTAGAGTTGCTTATGTTCCTGTTTCACTCTTCAAGTTAAATGCCTCATGTTTGCAAACAGTTGCACTGTACTCTTGCCTGTGACAGGCTCCTATCACACACACACACACACACACACACACACACACACACACACACACACACGCACACACACATATTTTAGCATAAAATATTAACCTCTTAGAAGACTCCTCCAGTCATCCAGAGTCCTTAAGTGGATTTCCCAATAATCACCCTTTAAACAGCTACTACCCTTGCTTCCTTTTTACCAAATACTACATGGAACTACTATGTCATAATAAATATGATTGCACACCCTAAGAATAACCAATAATAAATAATGATAATGCTATATTGATATTATATTTCATTCTCTTGCAGAATTATCTTAGGAACATCGCATTGTTGAAAACTAAAAAAGGGCAAGAAATTTTCATCCAACTTTCTGGAAATGTTTGTTTATTAGAAGTTGCTATTTATAGTAGTTGAAGTTATTAAGCAAACAGGAAGGGAAAGTTATCAGTTTTATGAATTTTTCATTGATCGTCCTTTTTTTGGGCAACCTTAGTACCGAAACCAGAGTGAGGTACACATATTTGTGGAGTTTTGTTGGTAGAACATTTAAAATTAAGAGTTTGGCTGTATTTCTCTGCAATTTCCTGTTATCCTATTCTAGAGCAACAACAGCAGGGCCAGGTGAATGTGAAGAAGTTTCCTTGTAGTTTACATTGTAAATTTGAACTTAAACTTTCACTTGCATCTTTCAAGTGCTGTAGAATTTACCACCTGGTTTTTAAAAGTCTTGTTACTGTGTATCATCCCACGTTTCCTGAGTTGTTGACATTATTTTCTTGTTTTATGACCAAGAACTGAGTGTAAACAGAGATTAAAAGCACTCACCCATGGCCCAGCAGCTGGTAAGCAAACATGGAGCTGAGTGCTTGCTCCCTGAGTCACAGTCCAGGACTTATCCTGCACGATAGCTGTCCTAGGCACCAAGTAGATGAAAACTCATACGTGTGTGGAGGATTTATTTGTAGTTTATATTGGAAATGTCCCCCCTATATTAACATTTTAAAGTAAGTTTAAAGGGCAATTCATGAAGCTGGTTAAGAAAATACAATTGTAAATCAATGTAGAGTGGAAAGGAATGTCATTCCTGTGCCAAATCTAGCTCACTTATTTTTCTGGGAAAGATCACGTGCATAGCAGTTTTTCTGTATCCCCCTCCAAATTTTATGTGTTTGTAAATATATGAAAATACTTTTGTTTATGCTAAAGTGATTTTTGTAGAAAAATTGAGGGTGAAAATGATTAAAGACTGTTCGTATGTTTCAAATATATAAGGTAACAGTTGGATTTCACAGATAATTTTCTTAACAGCCCTTGCTTAACTGGCGGAACCTTGAGTTACTAGATAGGATGGCCCCAAAGGAGATGCCTCTGAGTGTGACATCAAGTCTACATCTGCAGCTTGCCTTGTCCATTCTGGGTAAATGCTTCTTGAGCTAGGCATGATGGCACATGGCTGTAATACCAGCACTTGGGAGGCTGAGGCAGAAGTACTGAGGTAATTTTGAGGCCACAAGGCCATTTTGGGTTACATAAGCAAGTTCAAGACCAGCAATGCACTATGTAGAAATTCTACCCCATATATATATAATTTTAAACTTTTAAATTTTGTTTTTTATTTTTGTTTACATGCACAGAATATGTCAACTGGTTCTACAAGGTTTGTTTAACTAAAAAAGAAAAATGTACAACTCTCCATCCCCATATCATCTTCCTAGCATTAATCACTTCCTTCTCTTTTAGATAATTTTATTTCTTGAAAATGTGTTTTTATTGGAACTTTATTTCTCTAAAAACTTTTGTTTCCCCTTAAGTTAATTATCTCCTCCTCCTTCTCCTTCTTCTTTCTTTTTTAATCTTTTTTATTTTTCTCCATCCTGGTTACTCACCCAACTGAAAAATTCTTGCCAAGTGTCTAAGTCTCTTGTCAAGATGTTAAAAATGTCAGACTTTCTATTAAATTTTCCATTCTAAAAGAGTCACCCCTGACCTGCTTCTACCTGACCTAGTTTCTCTCCAGGATTCAAGGTCAGCTATCATTCTAGGGTTTGTCTCTGTAATGTTCTAGCAGATTCTCTGTCTTTGTGGAAGTTCCTTTTTCCTATGTCCTATGTCTCCTATATTATTGTCTTTCTCTTTTATTTTGTCAGAGGTAGCTTTACTAACTTTCTGAGAAAAGATTCAGGAAGGCAATTTTTTGAGCCATGTCTTATAAATTCTACACTCTACTTTCCAACCCAATGGAAAAATTTGACTAGCTATAAAATTCTAGGTTAGAAATAATTTTCCTTCAGAATATGAAAGTGTTTATCTACCATTTAACAGTGTTTGGGTAGATTCAGAAATTTGAAGTGATTCTAATTTTTGATCTTTTGTATGAGATTTACTTTTTGCTCTTTGAAAGACTGAGAATCTTTTTCTTATTTTCCTTGAGATTTGAGAACTTCATGATGATATGATTCAGTGTAGATACATGATTATTTTGATATGTGGAAACAATGGATTCTTTTAATTTGAAGTTTTTGTCCCTTAGTAAAATCTTCCTTTTGATTTTTTATTATTCATGAAATTATTTTATGATTTTTTTATCTGATACTATTGTTCCCTTTACAGTCATGAGGGTTTGGAAGGGAAATCCAGTGCTATATCATTCTATTTTCTTTATCCCAAAGTTTCAATTCTACATTATGTCTTTTCTTCTTAATAATAAAATTTTGTGAATAAAAAATGTAAACATAATTGGCAAAAATGATGTTGAGCATTACTTTGTATTATAATTTCTCAAAGAATAACATTTCAGGGGAAATTATCAGAGTGATATTAAAAGGTGGCATTTTGAAATGGCTCTAACATAGTGATAATTAGAAAGAAGACTCAAGAATACTCAAATCTCTCCTGGTGTAGGCATCCCCACCCCACTCCGCCCCAGATTAAAAGTTGCTGAATGAGGAACCATGGTGAGGGAAGAAAAAGAAAGTGAAGGTAACATTTTATTATTAAATGGGACTTGATCCTGGAGTTTGCTGCTAAATTTCGATAATCAGAGAGGCTAGAATACAGAAAAACCCATCTTCTGTATTTAATTAATTAATTAATGTAATTAATGTAAACTACAACTAAAAAAGAACATAGTTCCCTTCTTTATTAATTTGTGGGCACACCCACAGAAGACAGATGAAATTTAAGAGAGGAAGTTAATTTTATGGAGTCTTTTTTTTCCGTTTCTACCCAGGTCTCTCTTTTATTTCTCCATTTCTTCCTTCAAATATAATGTTTAGTTAAAGCAAACAACGTTAAGTATGAACGAGCGTACTGTGTAGATACAGCAATCAGGGTAACATTTGTATTTGAAAAGATGACCTTAAGTAGAAATGGAAAAGAAAAAAAGCAAGGCTTGCCACCAAGTGTTTATTAAGAACCTGTTATATTTCAAATGCTGTGCATCTTAGTTTTACAAACTTCTCAAGTAATCCTGATAACATGAGTGCAAAACAGTCATTTTTGCTAGGCAATTTATCACCTGATGAGGTCACGTGTCCGAGGCCCTGTGTGGTGAGCAGGAATGAAAGAGCAACACTTAGGCCTGTCCAACTCCGCCCCTTTCAGGGGTGGCCGTACTTGGTGCAGAGATCTTTTTTCTTAAACCCTACTGTAGTGACCTCCTACTTACAATGACTATGTGTATTCTCTCCAGAAGTACTAAATAGTGGGGAAGAAATTACTAGGCCAATAGCAAAAGGAGCCCTAGCACACATTTGCCAGAAAAACAGAAGCAATTATCTAAATAGAAGGTCTTCATTCTCTATTATATGTATTTATTAATATTTACAATTAATAAACTTCCATGTTAAACTGAAGTATATTTTTATTATTTACTGTAACTAATGAGTAAAATGGTATGTTTCCTCTTTCTGATTAGTTTTTCCATTAAGAAATCTTGAAATTTATCTTGACATCTAATTTCCCAAGCCAGTAAGAAAAATCTTAATATCTGAAGCTGTTTTCTCCCTTCAACATACCTACATACCCATAGACTGGTTACCAAATTTATGAACAGCATGTGAAAATATTCATAGAGTAAACCAAGTTGGATTTTCATGTCGTTGGAGTTTTTGGTTTGTGGTGCACGTGTGAATATGGGAGCAAGGAGCTGAACTGAGCTATCTCTGGTTTTTCTTGCTTTGATTGATTTGCCTTTAGGCAGCAATTATGCTTCCATCACCTTACTTTATCCTTTTAAAAATGATTCAATCTCCTCCTTTAGAAAAGTCTGCCCGATTCACCTTGCAAGCAAAATAGTCCTGCATCTCCCAGGATAATGGAGGCCTGGAAAGAAGAGCACATGCTGTGCTTCTGTCTTCTCCAAATGGATTCAATGACTACCCAGAAGAGGGTTGGCTCATGGTAGGGTCTCAGTTAGTGTTAGTTTCTTCATTCTTTTCATTGGCAAGTTCACTGTAGAGAAGCAGAGCAGCTGTTTTGTACCATCTGTCATTGCTATAGACCTGGGTTTGGAAAATCCACCAGTGTTCTGTAGTTATTAGTTGAAGGCTGAATTACTGTTTTAGAAAGACTCCCCCAGATACAGTGGTTTAGGCATATAGAAGTGCATTTCTTTTTCCTGTATCAGTTCTATCAAGTTTCCTTTCTATATTTAAATGGTTGCCATGACACTTCCTACATGCTTCTGTGTAATTGTATGTACTCATAAGCTGTGATTAAAGTTAGATTTCACCATACAACAAAGCAAGTGGAGCTACTTCCTTTAAAGAAAAAGATCGATGTTGTAGAAAGGATGTTTTTACTAATAAGCAAAGGCTGGCCCATGATAATCTTAAAATAGCCCACTCTCACAGGCTAGCGTGATATCTAGTATCCAAGAACAGGTGGTTTGGTAGAAATGGAAATGACTTATAAGGAATGTGGGGCTGGTAGTTCCTGCTGTATACAAAATCCATTTTGTGCTTCTTTCAAGGATGCCAGGCACACAGCTAACCAATTAGTTCGCAAATCTTTACTCACCTGTGAAGCTGGTTGTCAACTTTGATTAATTTTTACCAAAGGTTTGCAAGCCAAGGATGTCAGACATCTCTGTGCCTCATGCACACGATCTTCTAGCTACTCTCCAGCTCCAGTAGTTTCATTCATCCTTTCAGGATTGGAAGAGCAATACAAAAATGCCCCGGGAGTTGGCTTAGCAATATTTTGAAAATATTTTGTGTCTTGGTTACTTTTCTCTGATTACTGAGACAAAATACCCAGCACACAAAATTAAGGAGGGAAGGTTTATTTAGCTCACTGTTTGTGGAGGTTTCAGTCCATAATCAGCTGGCTCCAAGAGGGTGACATGTCACTGGGTCAATTCTTCAAGGCAGCAGCCAAAGCAAAAGAGGGAACAAGCCTCTTTTTCTCCCTTATATTGTACACAGGCCACCCCACCTCCATCCCAGGGTGGGTGTAGCACTTGTAAAATCTCTTGCGCCCTCCTCTTGCAAAGGATTAGGATATCTACAAGGAAAAGATCCTGGCTTATTGAAGAGTCTCTCAGTGAAACTTCTGAACTTCTCTAGTTGACACAAAGTATCAACCATAACAACTTGGGTCCCGGACGATTTAGGAAAGAGAACCTCCCCACCAAGTTCACCTGCTCATTTCAGAACTGGTACAGATGATGATAACATATATGTGCATCCATGTGTATGCATATAGTGTATGCATAACAGAAGACATACGTGAAGAAATTAGCAATGCATTGTAGTCTTAAAACGATACTATCTGAAGACTTCTGACTCAGTTTGCTAAATAAATGCATCTTCCCATAGGAATCAATAAAGTTTAGTGAATTTCAATTTGAGTCAAGAATATGAAATCCACAAATAATTCTATTTTTCTTAAACTGGCCAGTCAGTATGCAAAATAATATTGTTTTTTGCTGTAGCACATATCATTTTTGGATAGTTCCAGTTGTTAGAATGTTCTACCTTATTCTAAAATAAGGTATTTGTATAATTTCTACAAACTGGGTTTATCTTTATCCTTGTAGTAAGAATATTTCTTTTACTTCTAAGAGCTAGTCCTATTGCACATATTTGGTCTGGAATACCAGGTCAAGAAACCTACGGGCAAGAATCTAGAAAAAAATCTTTGATACTGCAAGGGGAACTATGGTTGCTGCTAATATAGAAAATGAGGAACAAAATAATATAGGCTACTGGAAAATCTGCTCTACTAGCTGGGTTGAGGCAACTTGATTCTAGTAAAAGCCTCCAGATTTTGCTATCTCTGGGCATGCCCAATCTTGAGTCCAGAGTGATACAGCTCACTGAATTCATATGATAGAGTGAAGGAGCCCAGTGAAGGTTAAGTCATTTTGAACAACCAACTAAAATTTAAAGGCCTTGAGAATGACTGTTGAGTACAGATAGAATGTCAGGTCTAGCAAATGGAATTTTGAAATTGAAAAGTTTAAAGTTGGAGAATTTTAGAGGATTAAAAAATATAAACTATAGCCATGGAATTAGACTTCTGAATTGAAGAGTTCAAAAATAAAATCTTCGGACGAGGATCTAGAGTTCCACTTAAAACACTATCCATTCACTCAACTAAGCTAAGTACAGAGCACACCTGATAGATCTTTCCTATACAATAGAATTATGCTCTGCCCTAATATAAGGGTAAATAAGGTAATTTTCACTATTGGAGAACTCAGGCTAATTTGGTGGTTCCCAAATTTGAGGAGCAGAGTTTTCTAAGAAGCATTTTAAATGTCTATACCAGAAGACTCTTTTGGAATGTGGGGGTGGATCAAGAGATTTCATTTTAAACAAATTTCTAGGGCAATGGTGACCTTTTAGACACAGTCCCCAAATGGGAACTCAAAACTCCTTCATTTTTGAAAATTGGCAACACTGCCATTAAACCTGAATCCTGAGATTTTATTTTAGAAAAAAATAAAGCTCATACAATTCATTAACATTATCTTAAAAGAAAAATAACATGCATGTCATAGTTTTGCCACCACTGTTCTAAGGTCATTCTTATTATCTTGTACATTTCCAGCCCACAGAAGTAGTGAAGACAGAAGTGATCTCCTACAGCCAAATACTGACATAATCTAGCATGATGGAGACACACACTGAGCCAAATGTCTAACTCATGAATGCATGTGTCAAGTCAGGGGAAGATCAGTAGTTTGGTAGGGGTGTCATTTTCTGTGCCAGGAGGGGTTGTGAGGGTGAAGCAATGTAGAAGACACTGATACGGAAGTCACAGATTACTGAGGGCAGACACTAAGATCAGCAAGTGTGGAAACTGAAGAAATGGCTTGTAAAACTGTTGCCAAGAAAGAATCATCATCAGAAGAAACTGGCTTCCTACGGAGTCTTGGAAATTGTGGGAAGAAGCAATGCGGGGAATTGTTTTAAAATAAAAGGTTAGAGAAAGTTATGAGAAATGAGTGAGAAAGGGGAATTCTCAGGCACAGGGTAGCCCGGAAGGTGATAGCCCAATGACTGGAAGGGGAACAAGTTTGGGAGAGAAAAAGTCTGTGCTGTAGTTACAGCTGGGGAGCACTGAGCTGAGAGAATGTCTGCAGATACGTGATGTTTCTGTACTTGTCTGAGCTCTGTGGACTTTCCCCACTCCTGCCACCAGTAATCCCTTAGTTTATACATCACCTTTTATTTATAAGCCCTTGGGAGATGAAACAGTATTCCCAGATGTCCCACTGGGTTTGTTATAAGATACAGAAAAAACAAGATAATTTTCTCTTACAGAACCAAATCCATGCCCTACTCCTACACTTTTAAGGGATTCAATAATTTACATTGAAAAGAATAATAAAGTTGCCTTATTCTTTAAAAGAAAGTGCTTTCCTTGGTAAAGATTAAAGGAAGGTTGGAAAATTCTCATTGAAGATGCCAATTTTGCCTGGGATTATCAGACCAGTAATGCCTCCAGGCCTTGTAAGGAAAGGGCAAACTGTCCACATAATCATGGAGATTCACTGTAATTTATTCCTATGCAGCCTTCAAGCAACCTGATCCCTTAGCAAATTCTACAGGGAGTCAAGCACCAGAGAATATACAACAGCAAATTAGGAGTAATTGAATGTCAACCTTTTCCTCTTTCTTAGCTGCTACAGGGCTATTTATGTAAACTTTTCCTGGGGGAATCTACCTTTCTCCTCTGGAGCAATAGTGACGACACCTTTCTTTAAGGAATTCTGCTTGATTGGTCAATCCATGCCTCATTGTCTTTCCCATAAGGTGATTAACAGATAAGTGGAATTTCTGTCCCCTCCAGAAGCAATGAAATCTATATTAACACCATCAAGGTTTATGCTTGATATCCATTTCATAGCATGATACAGTAAATAAGTCTCTCACACAGGACTGTTTAGAACGATTGCCCAGTGGTGGGCTTGGAAGTGTGGCAGGGCTGCATGGGACACAGGACAGGAACCTTGGCATTCTCAAGGCCTTCCTGCTGTCGGCCTCTCCCCTCACAATACCCAGGTGCAGCAGGTTTCCAACCTCTGCTCCATCCCAAGAATTGCTGTGTCTGCATGGACAGCCCATGATTAAGGGCATAGTGGTCTGAGACCTCTATAACTAATTTCACAGACTTTTGTAATATTCTTTCCTTCTGCCAGAGGCATAATAATTTAATGGGATAGGAGAAAACAACAGCCCCAAAATAAAAACAACAAAACCAGACCAAAAAGATAGCTGATGCCTTCCCTACCCCATTAGATTTTACTTTGGATTCTTCTAGAAATGATGTCCCTTATTTTAAAACTATGAGGATAACTGGGGTTCCAAAGTCACAGCCAGCCATTCCTACCTTAGAATTAAATATCTCAAAGCTACCGAAATCTGAAAAACACTGCTTTCAGCATTGAGGGTATTGAGACTCAAGGAAACTCCATTTCTTCACTTGTGCTCAAAAAGAATTTCCAGGTAAAACTCCCATCCTTCCTTCTATGCCCTTCACAGCAGTCAGTATAGCAGGACTGTAAGCACCAGAAGCTCAAAGAATGACTCAACACATAGCACAATGCTCACGAGGGACACTCTAGTTCCAGACTGATTCGAAGACCTTCTTAAGCTGCCCACTCCCCATGTATACACAACGGTGAGCAATGACACTGGACAAATCTGGGTGATGAAAAGTTCAGGACTAATTTTTCAGCAATGACATTTCAGGTTCAGTCTGTGTTTTGAATTCCTCCTCCCCCAAAAAAGCTACTTAAAAAGTGTGATGAGCTGACCACTTGTGCTTGGACCAGCTACTAGGGTCACACCTGCCAATGAAGGGCTGTATTTTGAACATATTAATTTTGACACATCTAGAAATTTTCTACATGGAAATAAGAGGTAGGCAATTGGACTATGCACCCAAAAAATGGACATGGGTGAAAGAGAGAAAGAGAAAGAGACAGAGACAGAGACAGAGACATACAGATCCTAGACTATATTCAAGTAGTATTTATAAAGACTCAGGGTTTGGTGAAATCACTACAACACAGAGTCAGATAGAGAAGAGAAGAAATATCAAGACTGACACTCTCACCCCCTGCCAAATTGAAATAGGTATAGTGATGCAGAAGGAGATAGGCAAGCAGGGAAGAATTATGTGGTGGTAAAATCCTAAGACAGTGTGGTGCCATGGTAATGAAGACAGAATGGTGCAATCAGCTGTGTCAAATGCTGCAAAGGGCCAAATAAGATGAGGTCTGAGAATAGATCACTTTATTTGAAAAAATGTGACTCTGTGAGAAATCTCTCTTGGAGCAGAGGGGTTAGGATGGGAAAAACAACCAGATCAAAACGCACTGGAGAATGGAACACATTTCCAATTATATTTTTAAAAATCTGAAAACAAACTTGAGATGAAGAAAATTGGAACAGATACTTCAAATAACTTGAGCATAGGGCATTAAACTATAAGATACTACGGCATGTTTGGAGGCTGTGGGAATGATCCATAACAGAGAGTGGTTTGCTGAGACAAGAATGTGATCATATTTGAAGGAATGAAGGTATCTAGGAGGCTAGGAAAAAATGTGAATCCTAACACTTGTTTGATGAGATTTGCCATCTACAAGAGTAGAAAAGCAAAGACAATTCGAGGCAAAATTTGTGTGGTGGAAAACAGGGATGATTTCTGTTTTTAAATCAGGAGTTTGATTAGATAGAAAATTGGGAGAGAAGAGGGTCCTAGGAAAGTTTGGGAAAGGGAACATATAAAATATTATTTATGTCTGATTCTAAAGCAACTCTAGATAGAACGGTAAAAGATAACATTTTCATTTTCCAATCTAGAATAACCATTCCCTTCATATGATATTTTTGCCAATTTATGTATTCATACCATTTAATTTAGTTAAATATATACATTTAAAAATCACATATTACATGAAATAATCTAAACAGAAAATATAGCTAAAATAAATAATATCAAATTTAACAATTCCTTTATAATTTGTGTCTGTTGTTTCCATGTAAATTTTATAGAATGAAAAATTTTAAAGTATAGTAGGAATATTACCCATAGAGATTTGCCTCAAGAAATATTTTATCAAAATCTATGAAGACATGAGTATAAAGTGATTTCTTTTCTACTTTTCTAAAATATGATATTGGGTAATAACTAATAAAATGAACATGTGTTCAAATACCTACCAACTTTAGGACCACACACCATGTTCAACTAGGAGACTGGAAAAGCCAAGTCCTTGGGAGGGCGAAAGGGGAGGCCCGGGAGAAGCTGGCCTCGGTGAGCAGTCCTGGGTTACAAGGAAACCACCAAGCCCGAGTGCAGAGTGCTTTCTGCCTGCATTCACTCTCAAACACAAGCTTGAAGGTGGCTCATGAGGTTGGGTTTTGCCATTATGGTTATCTTAGTTCATTACGTGTGGCTATAACAAAATGCCCAGGATGGGGTACTTTATAGGAAAAAAGAAGTTTATTTAGCATTAAGTTCTAGAGTTCCAAGGCATGTTGATAATATCTGCACAGTTTTGGAGAGGGCTGTATAGAAGAAAGCATCTCAGTGACTGGGGCATGGGCATAAGGGTCTCATGGTGAGATAGAAGCTGGTGACTGGGGAAGGGCCAAGATTGTTCTTATAACAACCCAATTCTGCAGAGGTAATCCACTCCTACTAGATCTGATTCATTCCCTGAAAACAGCACTAATGTATTCATGAAATTAGAGCCCCCATGACCTAATAATCTAGTCAGCTCCATATTTTTTATTCTATAAAAAACAAGATTTCATAACAAAGTAATAGGAGAATAACAATAGTTAATACACTGAATATTGTTATCTTCAAAGTAGTTACCCAGAGACAAGATACAGGCATAAAAATTTCCCCAAATGATATTAGCACAAATCTTTCTTTTCAATGAACTAAGGGAAACTAGTAATATAACTATCTTGTGTGGTTTTTTTAACCTTTTACCGTATTTCCTTTTGTCCTTGACCTTCCTTAATTCCTCTTTCCTTTTGAACATTGTCTTTTTATTACATAATATCTATTGTACATTTTTGGTCCTTATTTACTTCTCAGCTTCTCACGCCAGGGAGACAATATGATGTTTACACATGTGAGCCTGGTTTATTTTATTCATGAAGATTGTCTCAGGTTACATCTATTTACCTATAAGTGTCTCAACTTTAGCATTCTTTATAGATGAGTAGTACTCTATTGTGTAAAAATACCACTTTTTTTATTAATTCCTCAGTTGATGGGAATTTGGGTTGCTTCCAAGATTTAGTTATTACAAATTGTGCTGCTTTAAGCATTGGTGAATATATAGTATTATGGTACAATGTTTTTAATTCCTCTGGGAAGATACCCAGAAGGTGAATAGCTGGGACAAATGGGACCTCTAATCCTAGTGTTTTGAGGAATCTCCACAATGATTTCCACAGTGGTTGGCTCCATATCTTAAATATTCTACCACCTCTTTTCTGCCACCTTGGGAACTAAATTCCCAGCTCGCGAACCTCAAATTCAAAACATAGCAATGGCTGAGAGTGAAGAGAGCTTAGGTTTAGAATAGTTTAAGAGAGTATTGAAAGATGGTGGAAAGCCAGATAGATTATGGCATAAAGAAAGAAAAATCTGAAGTGATTTGACTTATCTTTTCTCACTTTCCTGGGCCTGAGGCATAGGAAAACATTGGGGGAGGCAGTAAAGCAGTCTAACAACCGAGGCCTGGAGTCCCATCAAACAGGACTCACCTGAGTGACAGGCCTGGAGCAGATCTATCTGCTCTTTTATTACCAGTTTTAGATTGATCATCATCAAGGAGGCTTCTCCAGACTGTCAAAATTCCTGTTCTTACTGGGCCCTCAGTGAGGATATAACACAGAATAATAAAAATGGCTCTGTTCTAGATGTCAAAAAGTGCAAATTATTATACTAGCCACTCCATTTACTAATGATAGATCTTTCCTAAATTAGAAGGGCTTCAAGGGATGGAGGGAGTGAGAGGAAGAGGAGAGAGGGGAAGGAAAGGAGATGAAAAAAGGGATTAAAATGTGTTCTGTACACATACCACCAACTCCACACAAGGAACGTAAATATTATGCACTGAAAACACACGCAAATAGAAAAAAAATCTACATTGAAAAATGGACTAAACATGAGTCTTCCAGTTTATAATTTATTTCACAATACTTCTAGTGTTCAATATCACTACATTTCTTGTGCACTAACATCTAAATGAGAAAGGAAATCAGTGGAGTATGCTTCCAGGAAGCCGTGTATTTACGGAGGCAATGAAGGGAACGTATTTGATGTTCCTTTATGGTGCCTGATTCACAGTTGGTGTCCATTGTTCATAGCTGTGTTAAAAAAAACAAAAAATCAAAAAACACAAAACCCAGGAAAACACCCTCACAGAAATAGATCATTTTCTAGTCTTTTTTTTTTTCCCCCCAGGTAATTGCTGCATGACAGGGAGAACAGAGCATGGCCTCAGGAGGGCAGTCACAGCTCAGTTTAAAGCCAACACTCCTGGTGCTTAGCATGAGTCTGTGGTCCGTTTTGTTAAAGTCTTTTCTTTATATGAAAATACACAGCACCTACAGAGACTGAAAGCACACTAAATGGTAGCTCTTGTTTTTACCATTACTTTAGAAAATTAACACTGCAAACCTGGTTCCTATCCATGGGTAGAGTATGTGCTTGTCAGGGTGGACAGGAGATTGGTGAATAAGCTTCAGTTATTTAGTTGTACCTTATTTAGAGACAAGAGGACAATGACTTCTATTAAGCTTTTTGTTTGAATTGGAGAAATTTTCAAACATTCTTCAGAAAAGATAAGCTAGAGAAAGCTGAGTTAAGAGACAGGAGAGAAGAGATGCAAGAGGCTGAGCAAACAGAATAACAGGCATAAAGGGTGAGGAGAGAGGGGCCAAAGCGCCCGTATTTTCCCTTTTTACTCACAGTGAGGTCTGTGGTCTCCCGGTTGAATCATTCACCTTATTAATCCTCAGCTTCCATGTGGCAGAAGCAGCAGCAAGCAATGCTGGCTCATTTCATATTTACAGACAACACCAGTCCTCTAGCATCCTTAATCTTTTCGGGGTGATACAGCTTTTCCTACTATTTCTTACTGAAATTTGAAAAAAGCAGACTAAATTATGCCAACTTCTGTGTAGGCAAGATGATATTTTATAAGCAGCAATCAATTTACCATATTAATACTTGGCAGTAATCCTTTTCAAGAGTAGAATTTATGTTTGTCTACTCAGGGAGAGTGTTATAGTTTACCAGCTGGTGTGCTAAAACACCTACAGCCACCTAAAACCACCTACAACCTCTATGTACTCCACATAGATCCTAAGTACTGTATACAGCCAGGTTCCCCGATAATCTTGTCAAATGAGTTATGTTTTGCAAGTGTAAAAATAGATCAACTCCACCTTTATTATTAGAAATACTAGACTTCTTTTTGTAACATTTATTTGGATATTCTGAGGTTCAGTTTCTCCTCTCTAAAATGGAGTGATATTTATACTTTATCATTAATTTATTTTCAGGATTAAATAAGAGTATGATGTGTAAAGCACTTAGCATAGTCCCAGATACTTATAATTACTCAACAAATGCTGACTTCTCATTTCCTTCTTTCTTTTATTCTTTTCTTCCTTGCAATGCAATGATCTCTGTGTCCAGTGCCAGTAGATAGAACTGAGACACGAACTAAAAATCAACAGACACAGCTTTACTATGCATCCCTGGCTATGAATGGAACAAAGAGTCACTATCCTTAATTTTTTCTGTCTGTAAATAATGGGGGTGGTGTTCCAGAAACCTATTTAGTGGTTTCTGGAACCACTAAATTATTATCCAGAAACCTAATTCGTGAGGATTCTGTGGATCAAAACAAACAAGCAAACAAACAAACCCTGAGAAAGTGACACTTTTGAGTAAACATTCAGAGACTGAGAAAATTGCTGATTTTTGCTCTAATTACTTTTTAAATTGTTAGTCTTTCCTCATGGAAATTAGCTTCAGAGCATCCCTCAAGAGCTAAAGTCTCCAGAATGCACCATTTTGTACTCCGACTAGGACTCTACAAGCCTTCAATCTGTCCATGTCCTCTCTGACGCACTATTTTTTGTTTTGTTTTGTTAATAGCCATATTTAGCTATGAGGAGATGTCTCATTGTCATTTTAATTTACCTTATCCTGATGATTAATGATGTTGAACATCTTTTCATATATCTCTTGACCTTTTGAATGTCTTCTTTCATGAAATATCTATTCAAGCCTTTTGCTAACTTTTGAATTAAAACTTTTCTGTACATTTAGTTTTTTTATATTAACTTGAAGGAGTTCTTCATAATTTATATTTTGCATAGTAACCTCTTTCAAACATTTTCTCCCCTTCTCTCAGTTATCCCTTTTCTCTTTGCTGTTTTCTTTGTAGTGCAGAAACTTTATGGTTTAATGGGATCCTATTTAATCATCTGTGCTTCTGGTAGCGTGCTTTCCTGTCATTTCCAGAAGGACCAATGCCAAGAAGGCATTGGTCATTTCTAGGAAGACCTATGCTTTCTTTGAGTTTCAAAGTGTTGATTCTACCTTTAAACCTATAATCCATTTTGACTTGATTTGTGTAAAATAAGATAAAGGGGTAGCTGTTACAGGAAGCAGTAGGAGTTTCCTCAAAGATTAAAAATAAAAATATCATCTGATTCAACGATCACACTTTTGCATACTTATCCAAAGGAAGTCAAAGCAGGATCTCAAAGAACTGTTTTCATTCCCACATTTATTGTAGCATTATTTAAAATAATCAAGGTGTGGAAACAACCTATGTGTTTGTTCTGATATACACAAAATGGAATAGAATTGGTCACCTAAAATGAAGGATATCTTCCCATCCGCACCAACAGGATGAACCTTGAGAACATTACACTAAGTGACATAAGCCAGTAAAAGAAAAGAAGGATAAATACTGTACCACACCACTGACATGAAAATTTTAAAATAGTCAAATTTATAAAAGCAGAGAGTGGAATCTCGGTTTTCAGGAAATGGAATAAGAAGCAATGAAGGGTCAATAGAACAGGTATAAAGTTTCACTTATGCAAGATGATTATACTTTATATACCTGATTTATGCCACTCCTGTAATTGCTGACATTATGCTGCACACTTACAATTGGCAGAGTGGATTTTATGTTAAGTGTCCTTAGTACAATAAAACTAAGTCCCTAGGGAAGATGTATCACTCCATTTTCTGATGCTGTGACAAAATACCAAAGACAAGTAACTTATAAAAAGTGAATTTCTATTTGTTTTACAGCACTGATGGTTAGGAAGTCTAAATTCACGGAAACCATTCCTGGTGTAGGTCTTTATGCTTGGTCATCACATGATAGAAAGGAAAACAGCCTGTACAAGCCTGAGACAGAAAATCAGGCCAAATTCAATCTTTTTAAATCAGACCACTCCTATAATAACTTACCTGCTCTGACAAAAATGGCACTAATCCATCCTGGGTGCAGAGTCCTAATGCATTAGTCACCTCTGAAAGGTCTTTTCTCTTAATACTGTTACAATGATAATTAAATTTCAGTGTGAGCGCTGGAAGGACATTCATGGTATAGGAGCAGTGATTCTCATCTTTGGCTGTGTATTGCAACCATCGTGGCACCTTAAGGAAAAGAATATGTGCAAGTTTAGTACTTGTAACTCTGATTTAACTACTCTATGGTATATTGTGGGCATGCAGGAGTTTAGGGTCATCCATAATATTCTAATGGGCTACCAAGTCTGGGGGTGCATTGTTCAGGGACAATCTAAACTGCTACTTAAACTAGTGCATCTCAAGCTTTTAATAAACATACAGATCACCTGAAAACCATGTGAAAATTCTGATTCTGACATAAAATGTTTGTTGTGGAGCCTGAGGGTCCAGATTTCTAAGTCACCAGCTAACGCCATTGCTGATCTGTGGATCACACTCTGAGTGGAAGTATTGAGTAGGGATTAACAAATCATGGCCCCAAAATCCAGCCTGCCACTATTTTCATGTCTCAAGGACCAAGAATAGTTTTTACCTTTTAAAATGATATTTTAAAAGAAGTTAAAACAACAATAATTTTTGACCCATGAAAGTAGCACTCATTAATCAAACTTTATATATCACCGCTTTTGTGCTAAAAGGGTGAACCTGAACAGCTGCAAAAGAAACTATATGACCTGCAGAGTGGGAAATACTTTCCACTTGGGCCTTTATAGGAAAGGTTGGCCAACTCTGGAGTGGAGGGTAACTTGGTTCTCAAGGAAGTAAATATTGGCCTCCAGTTTATTTTTCCTTTATTGCAATCACACACAGCAGCAGCCTTCTGCCCGCTGGTACTTCTTACCAGACTCAAAGATTTCGGCCTCTTTTCTACAGGCACCATGTTGGGCACATTGGGTCTAAGATGGTAGGTAAATCAGAATTTCTGCAAAGGCTCTTCTTATGAGAACGACCAGTCTGAGACACGATCTTTCTTGCTCTTGCTCAGTCTCGCACTGTCATATTGAGGGTGTTCTCATACACATGGGATAGCTAATGCACAGAAGAAAACTGACTGACAGCTGTGAAAATAAAAAAAAAAAAGTCATCCTATTTCTCTGTCAACAATTCTTTGAAAGTACACATTAAAATCTGTCTTCGGAAGAAGACAACAGAATAATCTAACCTGCTTTAAAATAAAGTTACAAAATATGCATGGAGATCTTTTATCAGCATAACTTTCTATTCTCAGATGGGAGCCTGCTATGATTTAGACCTTAGAGATTTCCCTCAAAGACAGCCCTTGGTACTACAGGGAGGTTGTGAAGCCCATGGAACCTTTAAGAAGTGGGGGCAGGTGGAGAGCATTTGTTTCCTGGGGGCTGTGCCCCTAAAGCACACACGGGGTCAGTGCCTCTCTGCCCCTCACTGCTGCTTCCTGGCCACCATCAGGTAATCAGACTTCCTCCACTGTACATTCCTGCTGCAATGAGCTGTCACTGGAGGCCCAAAGCAACAGGGCCAAGAACCATGACCTGAAGTCTCTGAAACCATGAGCCAAAATAGTCCTTTCAGCTTTATAAGTTGATTTTCTCAGGTATTTTGTTATGGTGATAGAAAGTTAACACAGACCCATAGATCCAGTTATTTTTTTCACTAAGGAATACTGGTTTTATTTCTACCACGAGAGAAAATGATTTAAAGTTTCTATCCATCTCTCTCACCAATAGCTTAAGATCAAAAAATATTTAGAAAAGTCTACAAGCCTGAAATACTAAAGAACACATAACAGTTAACAAAAAAAAATTGTAAAATGGAAGTGCAAAAATGTACTGCACACCGAACTACAAAGCCTGTTCTCCTGAGGCCACACACTGCTGGCTGGCTGCAGGGCACCAAGGTACTGCTTCCTTTTTTTTTTTTTTTTTGCACTTTCTGTTCCTCCTTTTACTTTAAAAAACTTTTTTTTTTATTTAAAGAGAAACAAAAGCATGTAAAGGATAGAGATAACACAGAACTTCAAAAAAAAAGACAATAAGAAATCACTAGTTGATAAATTACACATTGTCCTCTTAGAAAAAGTTGTTGAAGCTACAAAATTAAAGCATACAAAGTAGATATTCAAACAGTGAGAGTGTAAACAGCTATGCATGCATGAGTCTCTACATGTATTTCTATCCTTTCTGTATTAGAGGGAAAAACAAAACTTAGCAAGACAAAACAAAATAAATTCCTATAAAAACATGAAACCAAAAAGTCATATAAAACCACAGCACAAGGTGATCTACAATGATTAGTGTGTTGTTTCTTATTATCTTCAATAGAATTTTCTGTATCATTGGGCATAAATGAATATAGCAGTATAATTGAATATAGCAGTACATAACAATATTAGTAAAAATAAAACATTGTAGACAGTATAAAACTTCAAAGGCAGGTAATAATCAAACCATAGTGGATATTCTAGTGGATCTTGTCATCTTCAGTGCAGTTGCCTATACTCTCAGACTTGATACTATCAATCATAACAGCTTTGAATAAAATCTATCAATACAAAACAGCGATCCAACAAACCGGATTCAATTATGATCAGTCATGGTAAAACAGTGTAGGTTTTACAGAGCTTTAGATTAAGTTAATAGGAAATTAAGGTTGATTACTGTACTATATCCTGTTATTTTCGGGATTACTGTCTGTGCCCTCAAGTCTAGTACAGGTAGAATGACTGGAGCAGAATATAATACATCTAAGCAGAGTAGTGTGAGTAATGTGGGTTTTAAATCCTGGTGCACTATTAACAATATAGTGTATCAAGGCCATCTATGTTAGAGATTCTAGCCATCCTTCTCTGCCTCATTTCTGCTATGCTATTTTTCTGCCTGTTGGTCTATTTTTCTCCTTTATTCTACTGCCTGCCCCACTCACTGAGGCCTTTCTGCCACTGTTCCTAAAGTCTCAGTATTTTTTTCTCTCTCTCAAATGTCTTCCAGTATTCTCTGTAGGGTTGGAGTGGTGGTCACAAATTCCCCCAGTTCCTCTTTGTCATGGAAGCATCTTGTTTCTCCATTAATTTCTAGTGACAGTTTTGCAGGGTACATCAATCTGGGATGGAGGTTATTTTCTTTCAGGGCTTGGAATATTTCACTTCAAGCTCTTCTTGATCTGATGGTCTGTGTTGAGAAGTAAACCGTGATCCTGATGGGCTTTCCTTTATAGTTAATCTGTTTCTTTTCTCTGACAGCTTTTAATATTCTGTTTTTGTATTGAATTTCTGGTATCTTGATTATTATATGTCTGGGTGTAGATCTGTTTTGGTTGTAGGTGGCTGGGGTTCTGTATGCCTCACACAACTGAATGTCATTTTCCTTTCCCATGCTTGGGAAGTTTTCCTTAATTAGTTCCATGAATAGCCTTTGTAATTTGCCTATATGTATTCCTGCTTCTTTGTTCACATTTCTTATTCTTAAATTGTAGATTCTCTTGTCATCTTCTAGCCTTTGTATTATTACTGCCTGTTTCCTTTTTATTTTTAAGAGATCTTTCATTTCATGATCACACATTGCAAACTTGTCTTCAAGTTTTGATAGTCTATCCTTAGTTTCTTTTAAGGTGGTTTGCCAGCTTTCAATGGAGTTTTTAATTTCCTGGTAGACTCTTTGAATCTGCTTCATGTATTCTATATTTTCTTTATATTCTTTATTGAATGTTTCTCTACTTTTGTTGTGTTCCTCCCTTCTTCTGTCTGTATCTTCCTGAGAGATGCTTCCTGAGAGCATTTCTTTTATTACTCTACTCATATCTTGCTTTACCTGATTTAATATTTCAGTTTTGAGCTTGTCTACAAGGTTCCGAAGATATCTCTTAATGTCTATTGAAGCCATGTCTGCTGCTGCATGTTTGCCACCCTCAGTCTCCCTTGTTTTTCCCTCTCCTGGATCAGGGCTCTCAGGGTTCTGGGCTGGGGGCCTCCTCTTGCCTCTCTCTCCTGTCATGGCCCTGGCTTCCTCCACACAGGTTACAGTGCAGGTCCCAGCCCCCTTCCCTGTTGGCCATGGTTCCTCCGAAGCACACTGGTGAGGGAACTCCCCTCTCTCCTGTCTGCTCTGGTCACTGAGGTATAAGTAGCAGCTGCCTATGCCTGCCCCTCCCCACCAGGCCAGCCAAACTTCAGGGGCTTTTCACCCAGTTAGTGCTTGCTAGGCAGAGAGAATCGATTTGGGATGGCTCATTGGGTCCTGGCCAGGGGCACGGCCCAGTCCAAGCAAATCTCATGAATCTGCTCTGGGGAGGGAGCAACCAACTGAAGTCACTGTCACTCCCAGTTCAGGCTCCTCCTGCCTGATTCCAACATGTTGCCCATTTGGTTGCACCCTTCTTGTGTGGGGAGGGTCTCATTCCCAGCACTGACCGTGGATTAATGAAGGTCCCTTGCCGGCTCCATTCTTCGTTGGGCTCACCAACCCCCGACTTCAGCACTGCTGTGCTTCCTGTGAGTGGCGGTGGGAACCAATTTGAGTGGCTCTGCCGGCTGGTGTGGATTCAGGCTGTTGCAAACTTGGTGGGTCACTGCGAACAAAAATGCTGTGTCCCATAATTTTTAGCTGCTTCAGTTGTAGTCCCGAAATATTTGACGAGCTTTTTTACGTTTTAATCTCTTCCTGTGTCAAGAGGATCCATTTCCCTCTGTCTCTCTACAAGGTGTTTTATTCTGGCATATGAGTTGTTTCTCCCAGCAGGCTTTGAATTTTGTTGCTCACTGATCAGCCATCTTGACTTCTTCCACTGCTTCCTTTTTCAAGGGTACAAAAACTATTTCTTCAGGGTGGTGATCTTGAAAAGCCCTTTAAAATTTAACTTGTGAAATATTCTGAAACAAATCTAAGTAAATAAACCTGTGTTAGGGTTTCTTCTTAATAGTTCCAGGTTAAGTTTATCAACATAATTGTCTCTGGTTTGGGGAATAGTCAGCAAACCTGACAGCTGGCCTACATGGCAAGGTATCTACTGTTTTTGGCTCTCAAAAACCACAACTGGTCCACACACATTGACTAAGCTGACCATAATAAGGTGGCTTCCTACTAGCTCAGCCACTGTAGAAATTAATGTGTCAGGAAAAGTTTAGTAACACACACAGCTTTTTTAAATGAACAAGCACTGTTCATTTTTGTCTTGTACAGATATAAAAATTATCATTTAAAAGTCAAATAAAAATAAATAAGTAAAAATTTAAAGTTACTAACATAAGCATCTATTATGATAATTCTGTGAAGTGTGAGTATTCTCACAGTGGTTCAATGACTTTTCCAAGGTCATGTAGTTATTTCATGGAAGAACAAAATTCAAACCCTAGTCTCAGTGACTATGAAAGGAGCTAAACCTTTTATTTATTTAGTTTTATTTTTCCGTACTGGGTACCAACCCTGGCTCTGAGATACATGCCCAGTACTTTTTAAAATTCTGACAGAGAGTCTCACTAAGATGCTGAGTTCTTCAGACTGGCCTTGAACTTACAATTCTCCTGCCTCAGCCTCCCAGAGCCCTGGGACCATCGGTATAGGCTCCTACAGCTGGCTTTAAACTTTTAATTTGAATCTGTTTACTTTTACTCTAGCAGCCCCTGACTCTATTAGTAGAGTACGTTGTGACATAAACTTGGGAAATTCTCTAGAGTGTCTTTTCTTTTTGAAAATTCAAAATGAACATTAACCTAGTAATAGCTCCAGGCTTGTTGGCTGCTTCCTTATAAATCTATATGTACTTGCTTAACTCTTTATTCTTTATTCCTCAAATTAATTTTTCCACAGACCCTTATCCCCCTCACCCCTGGCTTTTCTTCACATGACTTTTAAAAATCTGTAAAGTACACTTGAGAGAATGCAACACTGAGTCCTTCAGGTCATGGCGTTAATGCTGCAGCCAGCACTGAAGTCAACTGAAAATATATTGCAGGAAGAAAAGGGAAGGGTGCAGAGGGGCACAGTGAAATGGGGAGGAGGAGGGGGGGGCAGAAGAGCAGCAGGAGGAGGAGCAGGAAAGGAGAGAGAGAGGAAAAAAAGACAATGATCAACGTGAATGAATTGCAGCATAAAAGGAAGAGAAGGATGCATTTGACCAAAAGTATTCTTCTGGCAGTTCATTCATGGTTCGAGAATATAGTAATATAAGTTGAGTTCGTAATATGCCAGTGGTTTTCAGCAATTTTTCAGGAAGGCTGAGTGTCTTTTTCAAGCATCTTTCTTCGTGTTTTGTGTCTTAGTGAAGGTCAGTTCAGATTCAGAAGACGAAGAAGATTCAGAAGATGAAGTTTCCCTGTCTCTCCTGAGGGGATTATAATGTGTTAAATCATAAAAGCCAAACATAAAGATAGTATCAGCATTATAGAGGGATGACAAGGATCCCTGGAAATATCCAAGTAAGCCACGGCAGTACAGAGAGAGTTATTTGGATACGTGGCTATGGAGGCCCTGTGAAGACGATTGCGGCCCTCAGGAACTGCTGCCTCAAGCTAGACTTCCAGGATTGAGACACAGACGCCATCAGGCCTAGCTGTGTGTCTACAGGCACTTAGTTTACTTATCTATGCCTAGATTTTCTTATCTCCAAAATTAAATACCAAGTGAATGTGCCTCATAGGGTCACGTGATGATTAAATATTTTGAACATTTCTGACACACAATATGATTTACAAATGTCTATTATGATTATATTTTAAATTATTATTTTGAAATGAGTCATTAAAAAAAGACATCCAAGAAACAGAAAAGCCCCAGGAATGCTATGACAGTTTACAAAGCTAGGGGCACATCACCTCTGAGAAATGTTTTACATGTTTGTCTGGACTGCATGCAGAAGAGAAAAAACACGAGGAAGAATTCAGTATTTGCATAGCTGGAGAGAGCCAAGGCATTCTAGCCCTGGAATTTCGCATCTGGTGGAAGATAACCAGAATGATCAAGTGTCTCAAGGATTGTGGTCAGAGTCAAGAGCAGGCTGAGTTTAAAGTAAAATGAAGGGAAATGAGCCAGGAAGAAGTGCTGAGCTGACCACAGCCCAAAATACTGGGGTCACGTATGGTGGACAGCCAGTCTGATAGCGTCACACTGGTCTCATCTGGCTGCACCTGTGTAGAGCGAGCCGCAGGAAGAACGTGTAGGAAACAACTTGGAAAAAAAATCAGCTCTCTAAAGAGCATGGCCTTAGTCTTGCTTTCATCTGTAATAACAAGAAATGTGTGTGATTAAACTGAAATTCCATTTGTATCTCTTGTTGGCAGGGGGCAGCTCTTTGTTGTTTGCCCCACAGATGTGTTGGGAAATTGTCAACCAATTAAAATGTACGAGGTTAGCAAATTGGTTAGTCATTTTCCCAAAAGTGTACGCTGAATGTGCTGTAAATGAGCATGCTTTAGAAAGTTCAGTGAAGTATACACATTCCAGTTACTGGTAATGACTCAAAATAAGGCACTAGAAATGCCACAGCTGAGTGTGGTTTTTACCCTTTTCTTTTACTTCTTGATGTGGCTCACTGAAAACTGTAATTGAAATGACTACTTGAGTTATGGCTCCCAAACCCTGCCTTTGTTGACGGGGAAGCCAGAAAAGGCTGAGAGGGCTGGGGCAGGCAGGGCTGGGGAAGAGAGAGGCTGCTAGGAATGAGGGGACAATGCACTTGTTTCTGCATCCCTCACCCCAGTTAGTGGTGGGCAAATCCCTGAGGTTTCATCACAATCTGTTCAATAAAAACCATTATTGGAGCTTCTCTACTGTCTGCCAGTTCACGCTGTAATTGCATCCCATTTCAGGATGGCTCCACTTGAGCAGCATTACTAAACCTTACATCACAAAGTTTACAGTAATTATCAGAGAATTGTGACTGCTTCTGCGTATCCACATGGGTCCATATATCCAGTGAACAAATTAAAGAGAAATTCATCCCAGAGGATTTAAAAATAGATTACTAGAGAAAACGGAAACAGAATGTTAAAAGGCTTTAAATAAAACAGCAGGAAGGGAGGTGAGGGCAGGAGAAACTCGAGGAGGCTGCTCTGAAAAGTGTGTGAGCGGAGTATGAAAGCAGTGTCTCCACGTGTTCATTCCTCTGAGTCAGTGATTCTCAGCTGCTCCTCCTGATGCAGGGAGAGGGTGTTACTGGCACTTGTTTGGACAGAGGCTTAGGATGTTGTCAGACATTCTGTGGTGCAAAAGACAATCACCTACAACAAAGACTTTTTCAGTCCAAAATGTCAGTACAGCTAAAGTTGGAAAGTCTCACTTTGTATGAAGCAAGGTTTCTAGAAAATATTTTTCCAGCTGGAAAAAATGATTGATAGTGTATTACCCATATCCTGAATAGACTTTTTTCCATTTTAAATAGTATCAGGCAACAATAATATACAGAAATTGAAGGAAACTTATGTGTGCAGATTAATGAATTACATAACCATCATTTATGGATATTTACATAACCACCAATCCAGTCAAGAAATAGAATGTCATCAATTTATATCCCACCCTCAGTCCTCAGCGCTTTTTGACAATTATAACCCCTTTTCTCCTCCTTATTTTTCTGACTTGGTTCCTATATTATTTCTTTTCTTTTCTTTTTGATCATAATGTCTCTTGTTCTCTTCAAAATAGCTGTCCATACCTTCACACATATTGAAATTAAATAATGCAAAACAGACTAAAACCAATAAAACCAAGAATAAAGAGCATTACTGGACTTCAAAACAAGATGATAGGAAATCAGCAATGGCTAGTATAATGTCTTGTTTTCTTCAAAGTAGTGGTTCATATCATCACATGTAATAAAATCAAGGATGTTATTGTTCACACTTATCTTCAAAAGAGTTACTCAGATTACCAGATATGAACATTCAAAATAGGTCTAATCCTATGAATGTTAACTGTTTTGTTCCAAGAATTAATAGAATTAGTACCATAATCATCTTGGCTTTCTTAAGTGTATACATACAAATTTATATCTTTTTCTTTTCTCTCTTCTTTCCTCCTTTTCCCTGAGTTATTTTTCCACTTTCAGCAGTTTCTTACCATTTCAGAGACAATATGATATTTACACATGTGAGTTTGATTTATTTCACTTATGAGTATGGTCTCAAGTCACATCCATTTGCTTATAAAAACCTCAATGTGATCCTTCTTTATAGCTGAGTAGTACTCCATTGTATAAAAATACCTCATCTTTTTATTCATTCCTCAGTTAATGGGCATTTAGGTTGTTTGCAAGATTTGGCTATTACAAATTGTGCTGCTATAAACATGGGTGCACATATATCAATGTGATATGATGTTTTCAGTTCTTCTGGGAATATACCCAAAAGTAGAATAGCTGGGTCAAATGGGACTTCCAATCCTAGGTTTTTGGGGAACCTCCAGACTGACCTCCACAGTGGTTGTACCAGTCTATACTCCCATTAACACGAAAGAAGTGTTCCTTTTTCTCTGCAGCCTCTCCAGCATTTGTTATTGGTGGTTTTCTTGATCCTCGTCATTCTTCCTGAAACAAGATGGAATCTCAGTGTGGTTCTAATTTGTATTTCTCTAATGACCAATGATGCTGAACATTTTTCCATGTATTTATTTGCCATTTGTATTTCTTCAGCTGAGAAATGTGTATTCATCTCAGATGCCCATTTTTGCATTGGGTCTTTGAATTTCGGGGATCTTATTTTTTAAAAATTCTTTATATATTCTCAATAAGAGTCCTTTGTCTGAGGGACAGTTGAGTAATGTTTTTTCCTAATTTGTGGGTTCTCTTTTATCTGTGTTAGAGATTTCTTTCAACATGTAAAAACTTTTTAACAAGACAAGATCCCAGTTATTGATTCTGGGAAGTATTTCTCATGCAGTTTTATTTTTGTTTATGAATTCTCTGCCAACCCTATGTCTTCAAGATTTCTACCTACTTTGTCTTCCAGCAGATTTAGTGTCTCTATTTTAATACTTAGATCTTTGATCCATTTTGACTTAAGTTTAGTGCATGGTGATAGGCATGGGTCTAGTTTTAGTTTTCAGCATATGGAGAGCCAGTTTTTCCAGAACCACTTATTAAAGAAAGAGGTTATCTTTCTTCCAGTGAACATGTTTGGCCTCTTTGTCAAAGATAAGGTGGCTGAGTGTGTTTTTAGTTGTGATTGTATCTTCTAATCTATTCTATTGATCTTCAGGTCTGTTTTTATTCCAGTACCATGCTAGTTTTATCACAGTGGCTCTGTAGTATAATTTCAAGTGAGGGATTGTGATGCCTCCTGCCTTGCCTTTGCTGCCCAGAATTGCCTTTGCTATTCTAGGTCTCTTCTGTTTCCAGATGAATTTTAGGAATGATTTCTGTAGGTATGTGAGATATGCCAATGGTATTTTGATTGGAATTGTATTAAATCTGTATAACAATTTGGGAGAATGGCCATTTTCATGTTTGTTTTTCCTATCCATGAACAAGGAATGTCTTTCCATTTTCTGAGATCCTTTTCTATTTCTTTATTAAGAGTATTGTAATTTTCACTGAATAGATCTTTTACTTCTTTTGTTAGATTGATTCCTTAGTATTACATTTTTTGGATGCTATAGTGAAGGGTGTGGCTTCTCTTATTTCTCTCTCAGTGAGTTTATTGTTTGTGTATAGGAATGCTACTGATTTCTGACTGTCAACTTTGTATCCAGCTACATTACTGAATCCAGTCTTTCAATGGAATTTTGGGTGCCTTCTATGTAGAGTATCATGTCATTTGCAAATAATGATCATTTAACTTCTTTTACTATCTTATTCATTTTATTTTTCTCTCCTGTCTAATTCTTCTGGCTAATATTTCCAGCACTATGTTGAACAAGAGTGGTGATAATGGATATCCTTGTCTTGTTCCTGATTTAAAAGTAAAAGCTTTCAATTTTTGACCATTTAATAGGATGCTGGCTATTGGATTATCATAGATGGCTTTTATCAAATTGAAGTAAAGACCATCTATTCCAATTTTCTGTAGGTTTCTTATCATGAATGAGTGTTGGACCTTAACAAAAGTTTTTTATGCACCTATTGAAATGATCTTGTGATTCTTATTTTTGGCTCTATTGAAATGGTGGATTACATTTATTGATTTGCATATGTTGAACCACCCCTACATTCCTGGGATGAATCCCACTTGGTCGTGGTATATAATCTTCTTGATGATTTTCTGCATTCTGTTTGCCAGTATTTTATTGAGGATTTTTACATCTATGTTCATTAGGGAGATTGGCCTGTAGTTCTCTTTTTTGGTTTGGTCTTTTTCTGGGTTTATTATTAGAGTAACATTTGTTTCCAGGAATGACTTAGGGAGAATTGCTTCCTTTTCAATTTCATTGAAGAGTTTGAGAAGTGTTGGCATGAAGTTTTTCTTGAATTTCTTGTAGAATTCCACAATGAATCCATCAGAATCTGGGCTTTTCTTTGTTGGTAAGGTTTTAATTGCATTTTCAATTTAATTAAGTGAAATTGGGTTATTCAGCAGTTTTATGTCTTCTTGATCCAGCTTTGGTAATTCATCTCTTTCTAGGAATCTGTCAATTTCTTCTGTGTTATCAAACCTATGAAAGTAAAGTTTTTAGAAGTAGGTGTTGATGATCTGTATTTCCACAGGGTTGATAGTGATTTCATCCTTTTTATTCCATATTGCATTAGTTTGAGTTTTTTTCTTTCCTTTTTTAAAAAATAAGGTTGGCTAGTGGCTTGTCAATTTTATTTATTCTTTCAAAGGACCAACTCTTTGATTCATTAATTCTTTGTGTTGCTTTCTTAGTCTCTATTGCATTAATTTCTGCACTGATTATAATTTCTTCCCTTCATTTGGCTTTGGGCTTGGCTTCTTCTTCTTTTTCTAGATGTTGGAGGTGTATCATCAGGTTGGTTATTTGTGTTTGTTCTTTTTTCCTGATATGGGAGTTCACCACCATACATTTTCCTCTGAGGACTGCTTTCATTGCATCCCACAGGTTCTGGTAGGTTGTATTTGTATTTCCATTTGCTTGTAGATATTTTTAAATTTCTTCTTTAATTTCCTTTGTGACTCATTAATTGTTCAAGAGTGTATTATTTAATTTCCATGTGTTTATGGAGTTTTTGCAGTTTCTTTTGTCATTAATTTCTAGTTTCATGGAACTATGATCAGATAATATACATGGGATAATTTTGATTCTTTTGCATTTAGTTAAGCATGTTCTATGGGCTAATATATAGTGTATTTTAGAGAATGTCTCATGTGCAGCTGAGAAGAATGTATATTCTGATGTTATTGGGCAGAACACTCTACATGTTTATTGAGTCCATTTTTTCACATGTTTGATTCAATTATGTTATTTCTTTGCTGATTTTCTGTCTAGTTGATCTGTATCTTTGTGTCAATGGGATGTTTAGGTCTCTCATTATAATTGTGTTGTTGTTTATTTGAGTTTTCATATCTATTAATATTTGTTTTACATAGCTGGGTGTTGCTATATTTGGTGCACATATATTTAAGATTATTATCTCTTCCTATTGAAGTTTTCCGTTAACTAGTATGTAGTGACCTTCTTTATTTTTTCTGATCATTCTCGGTTTGAAGTTCACATTGTCTGAAAACAGAATAGTTACCCTTCCTTTTTATGGGTTCCTGTTGCATAAAGTGTTGTTTTCCATCCTTTGACTTTCAGCCTATGAGTTTCCTTTTGGGTTAGATGGGTTTCTTGTTGACAGCATATGGTTGGATGTTGTTTCTTGATCCATTCTGCCAGTCTGTTTCTTTTAATTGGTGAATTGAGGCCTTGGTTATAACTAATATATATTCACTCATTTTTGTCATGCTATCTTTCTGCTGTTGGTTCTTTACCTTTCCCCTCTGTTTAATTGTTTGACTTACTTAGTGTTTTTTTTTTCTTCTGGTGTCCTTGAAGTTGTAGTTATTTTTATGTCTATCTGGAATATCTTTCAGCATTCTTTGCAGGGTTGGTTTGGTGGCCATGAAATTCTTCAGCTGTTCTTCATTGTGCAAGTATCTTATTTCTCCATCCATTTTGAAGGACAGTTTTGCAGGGTACATCAGTCTGTGTTGGAAGTCATTATCCTTTAAGATTTGAAATACTTCACTCCATGCTCTTCTTGACTTCATTGTTTGTGTTGAGAAGTCTGCCATGATTCTGATTGTCTTTCCTTTATAGGTGATCTGTCTCTTCTCTCTAGCAGCTTTTAATATTCTGTTCTAATGTTGAATTTCTGGGATGTTGATTATTATATGTCTGAGTGTAAATTTATTTTGGTTATATCTAATTGGGGTTCTATATGCTTCCTTTATCTGTATGTCAGTTTCCTTTCTTAAGTTTGGGAAATTTTTGGCTATTATGTCTGTAAATAGTCTTTTGATATCATTTGTGTTGCTACCTTCTTTTTCATTTGCACCTATTAGTCGTATTTTTTTCCCTTTTTTAGTTTACAACTGTTTAATGGTTATTCCCTGATTCCTTGTTATTTCTGAAAGATTTTTCTTTTCCTGTTCACTAGCTACAATCTTGTCTTTGAGATCTGAAAGTCTATCTTCACTTTCATTGAGGCAGTTTAATAGCTTTTGATGGAATTTTTGATTGCCTGTATATCTCTTTGAATCTGTTTCATGCATTCTGCTTCTTTCTTATATTGTTCATTCAAGGTTTCCATCTTTTTGACGTGCTCCTCAATTTTTTTTTTAGCTATGTTTTCTTTAGATGTGTTCAGCATTTTTTAAATTACATATTTCATTTCTTCTTTTACCTGGGTGATTATTTCAGATATGAGTTCCTTTACAGCTTCATGGAACTGTTTCTTTACTTCAGTTGCTATCATTTCAGAAGTTTTAGGTGTATGGCTTACATTTTCTTCTATGTCCATGTCTCCTAGGCTTGATTGGGTTGGGCCGGGGGTTTGAGATTGCATTTTGCTATTGCATTTTGTCATTTTCCTGTATTGCTCTGGAGATTCTGATGCAAGTTCTCAGTTGCTTCCTGGGTTGAGGATATCTGTACGTAATGCAGGGAGTTTCCTGAGTGGAGTAGTGGTCATTAGTCAAGCCTTACCAGGTCCCTATTGGCACTTGAAGGCTCTTCAAATGTAGGGAATAGCTGGGTGGGCCTTTACCACACCCTACGTGGTACTTTGACACTCCCTGGCTGCTTGAAGTTGCTGACCAATAATACTCTACCCAGGTTCTGAGTAGCATACCAAGGCTGAACAGCTAGATAGAGTATGCTGTGCAGGCCTTCAGCTCATGCCACGTGATGCACCAAAGCTCCTCAGCTGCTTGGGGTTGCTGGGTGGGGCCCTACTAAGTTCCAAGCAAGGTGCCAAGATTGCATAGCTAGATGGGGTTTGCTGTGCAAGCCTTCAGCTCTTGCCACTGAGTGCAGATGGTTTCCCCAGCCACTCAGGGTCACTGGGCAGGGCCCTACCAGGTTCTGAACAAGGCGCTGAAGTTTTGCGACTAGGTAGGGTTCACTGCTCAGGCCTTTGGCTCATGCCAGTCTAAGTTATTTATTTTTTATAAATCACTATCTAAATGTTTACATTTTAAACACTTTAGTATTTACCTGATTTTGAATTTGTGTGACCAGAGTCACACAGGATGGATTCTCTTGTGTGTCTTTCTTTACTCATCAGTGTACTTAGCTCTACCTATACATGCAACAGTAATGCGTTCACTGCTGATGCTGTGTTTATTCTGTCTCTCTGTCACACTTTTTTTATTCTATCATTATGCATACTTGGGTGGTTTTTAGTTTTGAGTATTACAAATAACCTAACTGTGAACATTCTTGTAAATAAACTCTGATATGTTCATACAACTCTTCTGTTGGTTTATATTTAGGAGTGGAACTTCTAGATCATAAATACAGATCTTCAATATTGGAAGATGTGTCAAATTTCTTTTAAAAATGGTTATAAAAACTTTCCTTCTACTTGTAGTACTTTGGAGTACCAATTGTCCCACAATTTTTTCTAGCACTTAGTATGTTGCCAGTCTGTCTTTTTCCTCCTCCTCCTCCTCCTTCTTTCATTTTCTTCTTTAAATATATTTGTATAAAATAATGATCACATTCATTCTGTGGTGTTGATACATTTATGTAGCACATCTTAATTCTTTTTATTTTCTCTTCCCTTCCACTGTCTCTCCCTCTGTGCGCTCCTTTCCATTTGCAAAATATCTGTCTCCCTATATCTCTTGGTTCCTTTCCCATTTGCAAAAAATCTCTGTTTCCTATTATGTCTTTCATTTTGCTCCTTAAATCATTTATACTTTGTGTTTCTCATACAAAAGAAACTGTGTGATATTTGTTTGTGCACCTGATTTATTTCACTTAACATTATGGTGTTTCCATTTTCCTATAAATGATTCAAGTTCATCCTTATTTATGGCAAAGAAATATTGCATTGTATATAAATACCACATTCTCTTTATTAATTCATCTGTTGATGGACATATAAGCTGCTTCAAAGAGTATATTGTTTAATCTCCATGTTTTACATAATTTCTGAGGTCATCTTTGACATTGATTTCTAGTTTTGTTGCTCTAGGAGCTGAAAATATGCCTTTTATGTTTATTGTCCACTTAGATACCCTTTTTTATGAAGTGACTCTTCAAATTTCTTGACTACTTTTCCATACTGATATTTTTCCTTAACAATATTTATTAACTCGAGCACTGTGTTGGTTATTAAGTGGCAGTACAGTTTTCCTTCTGTAATTTGCCTTTTAACCTTCATAATTATGTCTTTAATGAACAGAAGTTATTAGTTATAATGTGGTCAAATATAAACACCTTTTTACATATCATTTAAATCATCTGTTTTTTCATATTGTACAAAGTAGGAGTCCATCTGTCTGCCTGCCTATCTATCTGCACAGTCTCAGAACATTCACTGAAATAAATATCCTTTACCTGCTGCTCTGCACGGAGATGGCTATCATGGATCAAGTATTCATACATACATGTTTCCTTCTGTCCTCCAATTCTGTTTTAGAATTAAAAGACAAATCTGTTTTGAGTTAATGCTGTGTTCTGTTGATAACAGGAGCTTGCTAGCCATCATTGTGTCTATAGAATAAGACAATGTTGTTTTTCTTCAAGAATGTTTCGATTCTCCTTAGCTTTTATATTTTCATGTGAACTTTAAAACTAGCTTTTCAGTATTTGCAAACACATACAAATACATATTTTAGAAATATTGTTTCCGGTGCACTGAATCTGTAGCTTTTCAGTATTGAGCTTTCTAATCTACAATATGATAATTTTAACTATTTAGATATGTTTTGTTTAATTTGTTTTAATAACTCAGAATCATGTGTTATTCAATAGCATACAATACTAATAACAGGATACAAGACTAAGGCAAAGAATTCTTCCTCTGGAGAAGCTTAAAAACAACCTACGTGCCCAGGTATTGATCATTTCCTGTGTTAGATTATATTCTGGTTCTGATATAACAGTCAATGTTTAAGCAATGCCTCATGAATGTTCCTTATACAAAACAAGCTATGTTGGTTAGAGAATAATGACATTTTACATTTAAAAAATTGGTTAGTTTATGAGATAATATCTAGATAAGCTATATCTAAATAGCAATATGTCTGGCTTTACCTATGTTAGGTAAAAAATACTACAAGCATTCTATTAGAGAGAGTGTCCCATTTTTCCTTCTACTACTAAGAACCATTAGCATATTTACCAGGAGAGGGAGTATTGGCATGATTTTAAAAAGTTTAACTATAACTTTTTTCTTTCATTTTTTTTAACCAGAGAGGAGAAGGAATTGTTTATAAGCCATTGCTCCCCCAAAGTCTCACTTACTATTTGCTAGATGTATTAACCCTATCAAGAGTTTGTTTGTTAGATATACCTTTTTAATGTATTAACCCTATTAAGAGTTTATTTAAATGATATAATCTACTGAACTTCATTCTTAACTATTCATGGCTAGAATATAAAAATATAACTAATTTTTAAAATTGACTGTAGATTAATTCTAACAAGTCATCTGTAGATTGTTTTGGCTTTTCTACTGCCTTATTTTTTGCTGTAATAAGAGGTTTCTTTTACAGTCATTTAAAAAATTTATTTTTCTTGTCCAATTTCATTGGCTAGAGTCTCTAATACAGTACTGATAGAAGTGGTGATTGTAGACATCCTTGCTTTCTTCCTAGCTACAAAGAAGCTTGTTCAATATTTCACCATTTATGCTGTTTACTATAGGTTTTTGATGATAACATTTAACAGATTATGGAAATTATCTTCCGTTCCTAATTTGTGGAAAATTTTTGTCTTGAATAGATAAATTATGATGAGTGATTTTCTATATCCACTGAGATAATTTTTTCTTTAGTTATATGACAAATCACACTGATAGATTTTTAAATATTTAACTAATTTTACATTTTTGGAATGAAGTCAACTGGATCATAGTATTATATCCTTTTTTACATATTGCTGATATTTTGACTAACATTTTTATATTCATAGATGTGTTGGGACTACAATTTTTCCTTCTTTTACTGTCTCTTACAAGGTTATGGTAGCCTTGTAAAGTAAGTTGGATAGTCTTCCTATGTTACAGAAGAACCTGTACAGTATGAAATTTGTCTCTTAAATATTTGCAAAACTCTCTTTAATTATCTTAAATAAACCATCTGGGTTGTACAGCTTCTTTAATCCAAGCTTCATATCTTTAGGATTTAAGTGAGAATTTTTTATTTTTAGTAAGAAATTAAATATATAAAACAGTAGGAAATAGAGTAAGAAAAATTTAACATGGTGCTACAATGATTATTTGGAAAATACATAATATATTCAAGAAGAAATAACTTACACATAAGCACATGTACATGTTCACGCGCATGGGCGCACACACACACACACACACACACACAAATACACACGTCAACCACATTTTGGCAACAACCAGCATTTCTAGTCCATGCTTTAAAATTTCACAATATGTAAGGCTTATAAAATACTGAGTTTTCAGCAAGCTCTTACTATCACTAAGTAGTCTTTATCCTGAATAATTTTCTTTATGTCTCAGTCCATATATAGTGTGCCCATTTGTTCTCTAACCTTAAAATTTCTAAGGGATTTCCATTCTGAGTGCTGTATATGAGATCAAGATTGCTACATATGGGATCTTCCAGAACAGTGGTGGTGAACCGAGGGCACGTGGGTTGCGTTTTTCTTTTAAGACAAAAGATGTTCATGTAGAGCTGTTTTTTCTAAACTAAAACCTCAGTATTTAGGTTTAATTGCAGGGTTGGCACTTTGTGATAAACAAGCGGGTTTTGTGTTGCAGTTTGGCCCTTAAGCTCTAAAAGGTTTGCCATCACTGTTCTAGGACGTTTTTCTTTTCAAACCTTTCTGAGAGGATTGCAATATAGTTGAACACATAAAAGCTATGGACCTTGAGGGGTGCCTGCCTTTCTGCTGTGCCTTACCTACTCTTTGGGGTACCTGTATATCTTCCCCTTAACTTTCCCTCTCTACTTTTTTGAATAAAGTATCTTCCTTTACTTTAAAAAAAGAACTATGGGCCTTGAAGAACATCTTTGTGATGGCTATCAAGAAGCTGTGATTAAATCTGCAGCACAGAGTCAAAGATGAATGTTTATTTCACTTATGGTTGCAACAAAATGATCTTAAAATAGGGTTTATCTGTCAGCTAATATACACAGGAAAAATAACTAAAATAGAGGAAAGAATATTTAAATTATTATAATTATTTCTTGATCATTTATCTTTTTCTCCAAATCTTCTATCATTGGTCTTTTATTTCAAAATATTTTCACTGAACATAAATTCCCATGATTGTGCCTTTAAATCACCCATATCCCACAGATTCATCTCAACTGTCTTTTCTCCATGAAACATTTCTAGACTGTTAACTCCATCATCTTTTGTCCATGCGTCTTTTGGGGGGGGGTCTCACTCTGTCATTCAAGCTGGCCTTGAACTCAGTAGGTAGCCCAAGTTGCCTTGAAACCATGGCAATCCTTTGCCTCAGCTTCCTGAGTATTGGGTTTAGAGAGAAATGCCACCATGCCTGGCTTCTACGGTGTCTGTGGCCAAATTTGTGCCCATAATATTGACATAGTCTTCATTTTCCTGGGACTGCCTACAGCAGCAAGTACAGTGTTTGGCTGGAACAAAAAGCATTTGACTGGACCCAGTTTTCTTTGCAATACAGTGCTATGCTTCAGGCACATTCTTCACATTTACTATATGTCCAGGGGCCACCAACTAATCATTAGGAAGCTGAAGTTCAAGGGAAGTAAAGCATGCTGGGGAATGAGAACTCTTGAGTTGGTGTGTAAGGATTATACCTTATGCCTTCAGTGATGCAGAAACAAACAAAACAAAACAAAACAAAACACCCCAAAAACCAAACGACAGTAGCAACAACAACAAAAACCCCTGAAAATACAACAGCTTTTTCTTCAGCTCATTTCTGAGGAACACACTTTCCTCCTGCCATGGGAAGGAAAAGGTTCATCTTTCCTCACTAACAGCACAATTATGAAACTGAAATGAAGCCAATCACTTCTTAGAATTGGAGATAATCCTTTTCATTTTCATGAGCACCTGGTCTTCAGCTGCAGAATTCTGTCCCTTATCATCTTATTAAACAATTTTTAAAATAAAATCACATTATCCTACATTGGTGGGATTGTTTGACTCCCTGTGTAAAGCTTAATTCTGTAGCTCCTATTTTACAAGTTATATCAGTGATTGGCAAAGAAAGCAGGGTACAGGAGCAGCTTATTGGTGTGCTAATAAAAAAAGTGGAGTAATCAAGATTTAATCACAAAACATCTATAATGAAGGCTGTAAGGAACCTATTCATGAATTCTTCACTAGACTGCTGTACCAAACGTTGCAGGAGTCATGGAGACTATATTTATAATTTACTAATAAAGATTTCTTTCCAGAAACTGTGCCTTTACTTGGAAAATTTTAAAAGAACTTGATCATTAAAAAAGATATTGATGTGTGATCAGTGCTGATTCCATTCTTAACTGAAAATTTATATTTCAACAATTCCCACAAGTAAATCTGCCCTGAAAATACATTTGATCAGCAATAAATGATACTAGATAGTGTAGTTCACTTTCAGCCTACAGACTGATCTCATATGATCCTCTGTCTTTTATATGTTGCCTCAATTGGCATTCTAAGGTTTATGTTGAGAGACTGCAAAAGCAACTGTCTGACATCCCACCTGAGGAGAAAATGCGAAGGGGCTGTGGGCAGCGGATACAATAGTCACTGTGCCAATTATGAAATGTGAGAAAAATACACTTCTTCCTTGTGTCTCAGAGTGGTGACACCAGTTCCTTTCTATATCATTTGTCAAAAACTGATTCAAGAATCTTTCAAAACCTCCTGTTTACCAGTTTTTAAAATGTTACCATTAAAAACATTTATGAGTATTTCCGAAGGTGTGCAAATTTCTATGTAAGAATATTTAGACTTAAAAGACCCCCAAAATAAAAAAAGATCATTGATTTTGACACTTGCCTCACTGGTTATCAGGCTACTAATGATTACTTAGTGATTTTACAATCCCATCCTCAAATTCACTAGAACTACTGCTGTCACCTACATGACAATTACCAGTTGAATAACTGGAGATTCACCATTCACCAACATGAACTCATTTAATCATAACGTGTAGGATAGGCAGGTTATGGCTCTTTCATATGTAAGAAGACCAAGGTTTAGGTAACTGAAATTAAGTTAACCCAGATAAACTACGAAAGTGCCGGAGTTTGAGCAAGGCATCAAAGCTTTAACCTCTGAGACACTGTCCTTCTATTTCAGGACAGGGTAAAAACCAGGTAGTCAAGGTTATTATAAATGTGTCAAAATGTAAAGAATATATGTCTTGCATTAGGCCTAAGGAATTCTCCTGAAAGCAACAATTCAAGTTTTAAACAGTAGCTTCCACCCAGTGTTGGGGAAAGCAGAGCATTATTAGTCCTGTGAAACTCTGTAAAAAGTAGTTTTTAATACATAGGTTACTATTTTTCAGATGCATAGTTTTAAAACATCAATTGATTTAAATACCAATGAACACATAGTTGGCTTTATTTATTGTGCTTATGTGTGTGTGTGTGTGTGTGTGCGTGTGTGTGTTACTGGGAATTAAAACCTGGGCCTTAGCCTTGAGCTACAACTTTAGACTTTTTTAGTTTTTGTTTTGACACAGGGTATTGCTAAATTGCCTAGACTGAACTTGAACTTGTGATCTTCTTGTTTTAGACTCCTGAGCCTCTGGGATTATGGGTATATGCCATCACATCTGGCTTAGACTAATTTATTGATAAGTGGAAGAGAGCACAGCATAGCAAAGTGGTTAAATACACAGATCCCAGTGCCAGATGTGAGTTCAAATCTCAGGGTTCTCACTCTCTAGCTGGATGGCCTTGGTTAAGTAACCTAAATTCTTTGTCTTATTTTATTCATATGACCATTGAGTTTTTAAATAGTAGTGACCTCCTAAGACATTAGTGAAGATAACATGAAGTAAAACTTGTGTAACATTTACTTAAAGTACTTATCAGTTTGTATAGGAAGCATGAGTTTCCTTGGTTGCTAAACACATAAGAAACTATCCTTAAGAGTTCTGCAACTACTTTTTGGATTAAACTGAAAATGTTAAGAACTGCTATTCTGGAATGGATACATTGAGTGTTGATTCAAAGACCTGTTTCAAATCCTTCCAGGTTATTAGTGTTTCTCCTAGCACTATTTGCTGGGTATCTATGCTTTAGGGAACTGAGATGCTACTCTACAGTCTGTTAGGAACTCATGTGGATAGAATTTGTACTTAGGTATTAAATCAAAGTCAACAGAAAATGGCCACATCTGGAGAATAATATTTACTGCAAAAGCAACATGATAGACAAAGAAACACAACAGACAAAGAAAACATAATAAAAAAGAAAAAAATCAAGTAAATATAATTTTTTAACAGTTTCATTTTTTTATTTGGAGAAATAGATTCTTAATCTTTTTTGTCTATTAATGTAGTTTGTCTAATGTACTCTGCACGTATGTTAAGATACATAATTCTTCCATAAAGTGAATTTTGAGTGCAGAGCCAATATTAAATGCTATTTTCTCCTCAGATGGAAACTCCTCTGTCTGCTGTATGAATACATTTACTTGTATTCATAGACTCTGCTTCAGTATACAGAAAGTCATTTTTTGGCAGCCTTAGGTAATTGCAGATGAAAAGGCTTGAAAAGTAGTTTTTCCTTTATAAGAAAGTGAGGAAAGATACTGTTGAAAAGTAAAAAGGCTCAGGCAAATAAGGAAATATTATAGGCTGGAAATACAATTTGATTCTATCACATCCCAGGGAGGTTAGAGGACCCCCAGCATTTCTAAGGAGTCACTTTGCAGTCAGCCACACACACACACACACACACACACACACACACAAACACTACATGTGTTAATTTGCAGCCCAAAGAAAAATCAAGGCAGTAGTCTGTTTAGACATTAGGATCACAAAATCCTAGAACTGAGAGACCACTTTGTACAAACCTCTCTTGGGTGAACTGAGCATGTCCTGAGGGATTTGTTCACAGAGTCTGAACAATAAGCCAGAACTCTGTGAGGTAAAACAAAGAAATGCTAAACATTTCCTCCTTATACTTCCTCTGACATGAAAGGACAATATGCTCATCTTTGATGTAGGAACGGAAAAGGGAAATGTGTCTGACCTGCGTCCTAGAACAACGTCCTGTCTGAGTGTGGCATCACGAGGGACAGTCCCCACACTTCTGTTGTCTTTGCTGTCCATCACAGTATATTTGTGGTTACAAACATAGATCCTTAGTAATCAGAAGGCATTCACTTTTCCATATTCCATATACTACAAGGACAAAAATCAGACTGAACTCCTGTGCAACAATTTAAACTACCAACAAAAAGCCCTTCTTTTCTCAGAGCAGTGCTTTTCAGTTTGCCTGTGCACACACCGTCTGGAGGTCTTGTTGGAATCTGAGCTGCTGAATTTCATCTCTAGAGTCTCTGATTCAGCAGGTCTGAATGGACCTGAAAATTCTCCCAGGTGCTTCTGGTGCTGTTAGCTGTAGGGTTACACTTGGGCAACACTGATGTAGAACAGTGTGATAAACACCTAATGTTTCTATATATTGCACATCTTTAAAACTACTGATGTTTAGTATTCCCAGAAATTCTTATTCTATTGATAGGGTTTATGACTTCAATATCGAGATTTCATTAATTTCCCCATATGTAGTAAAGTTTGGGAACTGTGATGTGCCTCTCACCAGCTTTCGCGTAACTAACATCTAGCAAAATCCTTATGAAATGACTGATGCCCTAGTTTCCTCACCCTTTTGTTTCACCTACCCAGTGAACATCTTACACTTGGAAGGTACAGTCATAATCTGTACCTTCTCTCTCTGTGTTGCTGTGTATTACTGGAGAAAATAGTGCGATTATATATACTCATGCATTGATATACTATGAATTCAGTCTTTTGGGTCAGCTGAGCCCTCAAATGTTCCTAATTGTCATTACACAGACCTGATTCATTCATTTATTGTCACGTTTTCCCTTCAAACATGATCTCTTTTCCTTTTTCTCTTGTATTAGCTTTTCATCACTGTGACAAATACCTGAGAAAAATAATTTGTAAGAGGCAAAATTTATTTTGTCTTACACAGAGGTTTCACTCCATGGCTTGTTGACTATGCTGCTGTGGGTCTGCAGGAAAACAGCACATGAGGATGGAAGAATGCGAACCTATGGCAGCTGGGAGAAAAGAGAAAGAGAGGGAGAAAGAGAGAGGGAGGGAGGGAGGGGGGAGAGAGAGGGGGGATGGGGGAGAGAGAGAGAGAGAGAGAGAGAGAGAGAGAGATCTCCATGGTGTACGTGCCCGTGATCCACTCCTTTCAACTCTCTTCCAGTCTCCTAAATTTCTATTAACTAAACAATGCCATCAAATTATAATCTCATCAATTGATTAATCCACTGAAGTTAGAACTTTCATGATGCAATCATGGTCTAAAAACCCCAGTATCTAAACACTTGAGCCTTTACAGGGTCACTTTAGAGCTAACCCATAGCATTTGTCATTTCTCATAATGTTTATTTAATGTTCTCTAAACACCTTAAAATCTACCTCAGTAGGTTCAATCTGGGACAGTTTCACTCCACAGAGGACATTTAGAAACAGCTAGGAAAATGAAATTTTTGTCACATTTAGGCACTTACAGTTGTGCTACTGACATCCGGTAACTAGAAGAACCGGGTATACTGCTAAGCACCCTACAATAATAAAGAAATCCTCCCGGATTAAAAAAAAAATCCAGCTGCAAAAGGGGCATGGGTAAGAAACCATAGTATGTCCACATCAGCTTCCCCTAACTCTCAGAAGATGACCAGCACTTGACCTTCAAAAGAAAATAGTCTATAGCCCTTTTCACCTTTATCCTCACATAAATAATCATTCTTCACTGTTTGGTTTAGTTAGTTGGAACAGCTGAGTTCTTTAGTTAATTATTGCACAAGTATTCCCAATTGCAATTTTCCTATCCCTTTTGGATACTAAAATATCTAAAATTAGTACTTATGGTTTTTTTTTTTTTTTACAGATTTATTATTAAATTCTCTTGGAAAACAGTTATCTACCATGTATCAGTACTATACAAACTGCTAGTAATTTAAAGCCATTAAGACAGGCATAGTTCCTCTCCGTTGGTCTCTATTTTGGTAGAGAAGACACAGGTTAATTAATCCTCCCAGTAACAAACCGAGGTCAGTGCTAATCAGGCCCCTTACTGGTGAACTTGATCTATTTTGAGGGGTCGGAAGAAGCCTCTGAATAGTGTTGGTGCCATGTTTGTCTCATTGGCTGGAGAGAAAAGTGCAACTGAGGAAGAGGAAGGCCTTCAGGCAGAGGGGCAGCATGCATGACACTCCTGAGACCAGATGGTACAAATCTGAAGAGTGTCTCGCCAGTGGAATGAAAAAAGATCAGTGTCTCTGGATAGTCTAGAGGTAAAGACTGTTCCGAAGAAACTGGGCCAGTCATTAATTAATTAACTAATTAATTCAACAAGTGAGCACTGATTATTTCTCATTGAGCCAGCTTCTGCTGTAGGGAATGGGGAGTTAGCAGTGGAATTAATCAATGACTAGATAGAACTAGATGATACAGATAACAAAAAATAAATAATGAATTGCACATTAGATGGTAATCATTTTAGAGGTGATAAATAAATTAAGTAAGGGGCAGGGGATATGGTGAGAGGAACAAGTGTCTACTTTTACAGTGGGTGTCAGCACTGAATACACCTAAAGAGAGTGAAGAAGCAGCCTATTTAAATGGGAACACCATTTCTGCCAGAGACCAGCAAAATCAAGTCTAGAGAGGAACTCTCTCTCTTCAGGCTGAGAGGAGCTATGTAGCCTGTGTATCAGAGGCATAATTACTAAGAAGAGAACATAGGAGAACAAAATAAAAAGGAAATTAAAAGAGAGAATGACTGATTGAAAACATAACCCAAATACCTGGTCTCTGTGAACAAATTCACCTTAAATATCATGATACATGAGGTTGCTAGTAGAGGGGCAGAAAAAATACCATCCATGCAGGATTAAAGGAGAATAGAGATGGCTCCAGTAATACTGAATAAACTCAAATTTAGAGCAATAAATTAATAGAGAAAAAGAGGTATATAATATTACACAATGATAAGAGTTATTCTATTAAGAAGACATAGAAATCCTAACTGTCCATGTGCTAGATAACAGCTGTAAAATGAAATAAAAAACAAAATAACTAATAGTTATATGTGGAGATGTCCACATCCTTTTCGAATGACTGATAGAACTGATAGAACTAGACAGAACATCTACCAAAACAGAATTCAACAATATTATTAACAAGATCCTATTGACTCCATTAAATAATAGAATACATATTTTTTCAGGTTTCTGTTCCTTAACACATTTAGCATAATTGAAAGCATATAATATACTTTCTGATCACAGTAATATTAAACTATATAAATTCATACAAGAAGGGTAACTTGAAAATCCATCAATACCTAGAAAGTAAAGAATGTATTTCTCAATAGTCCATGGGTCAAAGAAGAGGACTCAAGGGAAATTTAAAAATATATAAAACTAAGCACAGAAATATATGACATCACCTTTTCTGGATGTAGCTAAAGGACAGCTAAAAGGGGAATTTATAGCACTATATAAACAAATAGATAAGGTGTCAAATTAATAATGTAGACTCCCATATCAAGATAAGGGAGTGAATTAGCAAGATGGCAGAATAGGAGGTCATTCACTCACTCCTCCCTGGAAGAACAAGAATTCTGCAACCATCCATGGACAAAGATCTCTTTATGGAGTAAGTGGTTGTAAACTCCCTGAAGAACCTAAGATCTAGGAGAGTTGTTTTGAGAGTGGCAGACCTGTGGGTTGGTTAAAACTCAGAAGGAACTCTCTTCCTCAAAGTACTTGGCTTCTGGGGCCTGAAACTAAATCCATTTGTCCTGGAGTCCAGGAGGAATCACACGATGGCTCCTTGGCTAATGGCTTCCTTGCTTACCCATGTCAGTCTTAACAAGAGACCTTTGCCTTCAACCCTTCTCAGCTAAGGTCCCATTTTAGTAATGCTCACAAAAAGACTCAAAGGAACACATGGTTATCTCTGCTACTGGGAAGAGGCTCACCAGCCCGCATTCCATAGACAATCATAAAGAGACCCTCTCCTGGCTCCAGCCATCTTTGCTATTGTCAGGAAACTATCTTGCCTGAACAAGGAATTACCAGACCTTGGAATTGACAATCTATTCCACAGAGGATCCTGAAGTGTCTTGAAGCTCAGCCCAGCCCCTCTTCAGTGCAGCATGGGAGCAATCCTATGACATGCAGAGAGCAATTGGCAGAGACCCTCATCTATGCCACCTGGACAGGCATGAAAGCCTCCACCCCACAGCAGAACCCAGAGAAGCTTGTGTTGGCTCTGTCTTCTCTCAGGAGATAGTTTTTGAATTATTCTACCTGAGAGGAACACAATGCACTTTTTCCAGGCTTTATCCCACAGATTCTTGAAGGGGCCCTGAATCTTAGCTCCAGCTCCTGTTAGCTATAATCTTCAAATAATCCTGTCCACGTAGGAAACTGCTGGGATCTTACTCACTGGTGTCACTGATTTGCGGTGTCAACATTAGACTCATGGAAGACTCTGAATTAACCCTGATGCTCAGTTTCAGCACTGAAATCTGCGGTCTGGGGATTGCTCTACCAAGCCATAGTCTTACTGGGAGACGTGGCTATCTGAGACCTTTGACAAACTTGCCAACTTTTGCTCCTTACAAGATGCCCATACGGTCTCAGATCCTGCCCTTGGCCTTTATTGTCTGTTAAGTAGAGAACTTTTGCTTTGCTGGCCAAAGGCATGCCTTGAAATGTATCTTCAGACAGGAGGATGCCATGACTATGGTCCACTGTGGTTCTTGAAACAGTTTGATAAACCAACTTCTTCCCTTCCAGGCTGTAGTGTGACAGGAAGCTTTCTCACCCAGAAATCTACTGGATAACATGAGTTATCTGTTCCCCTAGGCATACCTAAAACATTGTTTCAACTTTGGACTTGAGCTTATCTAACATCTCAGTCTCACACCAAATCAGCCATAGACTGTCAGTCTAGGTGCCCATGTAGTCATGCAAAGTGAATCTTCTCAGAGTCTCCGAAGAAGCCATACTATTTAGCATGCCTGGTTACAAACCCACTGTCTGTAAACATGGAAGTAGCTCTTTCCCCAGTGCCAACCCCACAGACCAAGGTTCTGGAGACGGCTGAGTCCTCCTAGAGTCTAGACTGAATCAATGGTCACTGTAGTCCCTGGGAATAGGCACACTTCACTCTCCACTTTAGGTCCAGCATTGTCTACATGCCTAAGATTCAACTCTAATCAACAATGATACCAGAAACAATTGTGACAGCCCAGAGATACAAGAAGAAATGACTTTGATTTCACACAAACCAAGGTTTAAAAAGTTATTGAAGGGTATGCTCCTTCAAAGGCACAAAAACCATTTTGAGATTCATGGATATAAAATATTCAGGAAAATATGATACCATCAAAATAAAATGATGAAAGTCTAATAATCAACCACAGAAAAATGAAGATATATGAACTATTTAAAAAAAGTATTCAAAATAATCAAAAAAATTCAATGAGATGCAAAAAATATAGACAATTAAATGAAATTAGGAAAATAATGTGTGAAAAAAGGATGTTTAATAAAGAAATAGAAATGATAAAATACTAAAACAGGAATTGTAGAGTTGAAAACTGCAATAACAAAACTAAAAAATTTAAAGATTTCAGCAACAGACTTCATGAAACCGAATAAAAAATTAGCAAACTCAATGGCAAGTACTTTGAAGTTAACCAAAGGTTTAAAAAGTAATAAGATTGAAAAATCTCAAATTAAAGGTTTTATGGCAAATTTTATATAGCAAAAGGTGTTATAGTGAATGTTTTATAGAAAATTAAAGGTTTTAAGAAAATAAAGGTTTGATACCATCAAAGGTACCAGGACACAAGCTTTAAGAAGAAGAGAGGTAAAAGAATATAAAACTTATTCAAAGCAATACTTTCTGAAATCTTGGAGAGACAGACATATAATTTAGGAAGCTTGAAGGATTTTGAACAAGATAAATAAAAAAAAGAATGTTCCAAGACACATTATAATAAAACTGTCAAAAATCAAAGACAAAGGTAATCCTGAAAGAATAAACTCACCACATAGAAAAGACTTGTGAGTCTACTGGTGAGACTGATGGGCAGGGCCTTCTGGACAAAAGCCTTACAGCCCAGGAGGGAGTGGGGACATATTCAAAGTGCCAAAATAGAAAAAAATTCAAAGAAAGGTACTACTCCAGCCAAGCTGTGCTTCAGCAATACAGAGACGAAGGCACCCCAAGCAAAATAAAAGCTGAGTGCATTCACCACCACAAGAGTGGCCTTACAGGAATACTAATGGGAATTCTTAAAGTTGAGACAAAAGAATACTAAGTAACAGTATGAAAATATATGAAACATAACACTTACTGATAAAAGTAAATATCTATAGTCAAAATTATAAATTCACACTGTAAAGGTGGTGTGTGACTTATTCTTAACCTTAGCACTTTAGCACTGTACATGTGTTAAAAGACAAACACACTGAAAAAAATGATAACTAGAAATAACTGATTAAAATGTATACAATATCAATAATGTAGATGTAAAATTTAGCATTTTATTTAAGAAGGAGATGTAAAAGTGGAATTGAAGTCAAGGTATTATCTGCTTAATTTAGAGTATTACTGTAAGATATTTTATATAAACTTCATGGTAAGTATAAGAAAAATTTCTCTAGTAGATTAAAAACATAAAGGGCAAGGAATTGAAGCAAAACACTACAGAAATATCGCAAATTATAGAGAACCAGTGAGACTAGAGAAGAGGAACAAAAGAACTGCAAAGCTCTAAAAACCTTAATAAGGCGGCAGTAGAAAATGCTTACATATCAATAACTACTTTAAATGTGAATGGATTACATTTTTAAAACAAAAAGACAATATGATTTTAGAAAAAAAAGCAGTCCAATGGTATTCTGCGTCAGGGGACTCACTTTAGCCCTAACATACACACAGACTGAAAGTGAAGAGACAGAAAGGGATATTCCAGGCAACTGGTAAGAAACAGTAGCAGGCATGGTTCTGTTTCTATTAGATAAAACAGACTTTAAATCAAAAACCATAAAAACAGACTCTGAAAATTATTATATTATACATATGGGGTAAACTTAAAAAGAGGGTATAAGAATTTTAGGATCTAAATAAACCAGTAACATACAATGTCACTGAATTGAGAATACACAGTAAAAAAATGGTTTTCCACATATTGCTATATAGATTTAAAACAATTTGAAAATGAAATTAAAATTAAAATGTCAGCATGACTTTTTGTATATATCCCAAGGGATTTTAAAGTTTATAAGAATACTGACATGAAGCATAAGAGTTAAAAACTGATAAAGAAAATAGAATAATATAATTTCATGATTTATATAGCTTTAATAATCAAAATTGCATAATTTTGGCAAAAAACCACATAGTTCAATGGTGCTTGAGCAATATGACTTCCATAAGTAAAGAACCCCTTAATCTAAGTATATAAAGAAAACTCTAATTCATCATAAACTTCTGAAACTTAAAGTATATGAAACTGTAAAATTTTTAGAATATAGATCTTTAGAACCTAGGGCTAGTCAAATAGGTCTTAGATGATATCAAAAGTCAAATTTGATATCCATAAAGTCAAAATTTAATAAACTAGATTTTATTAAAATTAACAACTTTTGATCTATGAACAATTGTTAAGAGTATGAAAAGATAAGCTACAGAGAAAATATTGTCAAATCACATATACACCATGATGACTATCTAGAATATTACAAAGAATACACTAAACGCATCTGCCCCACAAAAAATCAACAATCCAATTTGAAAACAGAAAACAAATAATGAAGATACAGTCACCATAGAGGATATAAATTGTGAAGGAGCACGTGGAAAATGGTCAAATATCATTAGCTATATTTGTAAGATTTGCTTTGCTACACAAAAATACTTGAGGCAATTAACTTATAAAGAAAACATGCTTTAGTTTGGCTTATAAGGTTGTTTTGGAGGATCCAGAACAAGATAAAGTGATCTCATATCTTTAGGTTCCTGGTAAGGATGGCACATCACAGTGGGAATGTATGGTGGGCAAAATCACATACCCCATGAACCGGGCAACAGACACAGAAAGGAATTGCCCCGCAATTCCCTTCAGAAACATGCTTCCAGCGATCTGAGGCCCTCCCATAAGACCCCAACTCATAAGAGTCTGTGGCATTTCTCAATGGCAACACCCTAAAAGACTGACACTAGGATGCACAGACCTTTGGAAGTCCCACATCCAATCACAGCAATAACTATCAGAAAGAGGCAAATGAAAATAATGAGATATCAGTACATATTTATCAGGAACAGCTAAAGAAACTAATGGCAACATTAAATGCTGGTGAGGATACAAAGATACTGATCACTTATTCATACATTACTCATGTGGATGTAAAACAATTCAGCCTCTCTGGAGAATAATTTGGACTATAGTAACAAATTAAATACACTCTATGTACCCTAGTAATTTCACTTGTAGGTATTAATCATAGAGAAATGAAGACATTTTACACATCATTGTGCAAAGTGTTTATAATAGTTTTACTCATAATAGTCCCATGCTTAAAATAACCTAGATATATTTTAATGGGCAAATGGCAGAATAAAGTATGGTACATCCAATATGATGGAGTACTATCTAACAATAAAAATGAATGGACTATCAGTACCCACAGTCACCTTGGTGAATCTCCAGAAAACTAGGATTAATGAGAAAAAAAGCCCATCTAAAAGGGATTCATACTATATAATTCCACTTATATAACATTGGAAAGATAAAGTCACAGATCTGGAAAACATGGTTATCGTGGTTACAGACATGACAGAGGTGGCATGCAGAGTGGCTGTGGCTTTAGAAGTTAAAGTAATATATCTTTGTGGCGATGTAAATATCCTGTACCATGACCATATCAACGTTGAAATTCAGGTTGTGATATTGTACTCTAGTGTTGCAGTAAGTTACCATAAGGGGTATACAGAGGTACATGGGATCTCTCTGTATTTTTTCTTACAACTGTTTGTGTAAATGCAATGATCTCAAAATAAAAAGTGTAATTTAAAAAGTATTAATCCTCATATTAGCATATGTATAGATTATCAAACCCCCTTCAAGGTACAATGATTAGGCCATTTTACTGTCCCTTACTTCTTAGAGATAAGCACTATCAAGTTACTTTGAGAAGTTATTTCTCTGTTGTTTCGCTTCAACAATTGATTGTCTCAAACTTAAACGTGCATGCCAGCATTTGGGAGATGAAATTTTTCAGTGCAGTGTTAGGTTAGAGTTGCCTTTAACTTTATTAAACACTAGGAAAAAGTTAAAGCAATCAATCATCTTACTTAGGAATTCCTCACTTTATTTTTCTTGACTTTTAATATTTAATATATTAAGAAGTGTATCAGAAATTTTGAATGAATGATAAATTCAGCAAGATGACTAAATAGAGATACCTAACACTCTTCAGGCTGCTGCAAGCAACAGTCTTCTTGAGAAATGGCCCATTATCTAGGTTTGGACTGCTCTAGGGGTTAGAATGGTCTATGTCCTCTCATTTCTGGAATTCCTCAGATCTTCTGCTGCATTGGTTCAGAGAAACAGACTTGGACCAGGCTTGGCTCAGTGGCTGACTTTAGCTCCACTGCTAGCTTGCCTACAGTGGTGTACCAGGGATGGTCTTGAGAAATATTAATTTGACTCCATCTGTTATTCTCCCACCTTCAGGGTGAAGAGCCTAAGGAAATCTGGCCATGTTTTGTTTTTATTTGCACACATGAGCACCTCAACTGAGAAAAAATTTTGTCTGGTTTCAATCATAAGCCACTTTCACTTGATCTCTGATGGGTTTAACAACTGAAAAAGTGAGGAGGAGAAGGATGGAAAAGCCCCAGCCATCACCTGTCTCTAGGGATTGCACAGCTGAGGGATGTCAGAGTGCATATTTCTGGGCAAGTATGCTTACATTTGCAACTGAGAGGAATAATCCAACATTTGCTGCCACTGTACCTACATGGATTCCTTCCATCATCCTGGGTCTTACACTGATAAGAAAACTGATTGTGAATGGCACAGGGGAGGTGTTATGATTCTTATACTTTTCTCTCCCTGTTAAGGACCTTGATCCACATCAGTGTCTAATCAGAAGACAAATGCTTCAAGCCCCTCACCACTACTGGAGCAGCCTTACCAGAGACCTATTCGAATAGTGGCCAATATCAACAGTGCCTGAGGAAACACCATAACCCTATATTTGCCTCCATTCCTGCTACAAGAGTAGTAACCCAGGTTGAACCCTACACACTGCTCTATACATCACACCTGTCTGAACTACTAGAATATCCCTAATCTTATACAATCCACAGAAAGTCTATGATAATATATACTGTACCCAAACTCAGTAATTATAGCCAAAGAAGACACAGCAAGATTATACTATGGTACCCAACCATAAACAATCTCATAAACAATTGCATAAAAAACCAGATTTTACATATATTCTGGAGAACGCTTACTAAGAAGGCCATTTCATAAGAGTAATTGAGACTACCATTCCATCAGATGCATACACTTCAATACAAGAAACATGAAGAAACAAAGTAGTATGAGACTTTCTAAAGATGATAACTAGTAACAAATTCCAAAGATATCAAAGTGGTTGAAATGATGGATGAATAATTGAAAAGAATGATTTTTAAAAGTTTACTTAAAACCATGATTTTTAAAAGTTTACCTAAATCCATGATTTTCAAAACTTTACTTAAATCCACTTAAATACATATCAACAGTTAATTGAAATTAGGAAGACAATGCAGAATATAAATGAGAAGTTTAGCGGAAATAGACTTTGAAAAGGGCCAATGGGAAATGAACAATTCAATGAGCCAGATAAAATGTCAGATAAAATGACAACCTCAATAATAGAGTAGATAAAGTTGAAGAAAGAAATTATATAAGGACTTGAATATAGGTCCTTGAGAATATTGCATTCAGAAATAAAGAAATGCAAAGTAAAAAATTTTTAAAAAATGAAGAGAGCACTGAAGAACTTTGGGAGAGAGGATAGCCAGAGAAGAAGTAATAAAGCTTAAAGGGGCAGAAAATCTATTTGATGAAGTTGGGTATGGTGGAAGACACCTATAATTCCACCTCTTTGGGAATCTGAGACAGGAGGATTGTAAATTTGGGCCCAATCTGGCTAATTTAGTGACTTAGTAAAGACCCTTTCACAAAATTTAAAACAAAGTGGTAGGCAGTAGTGCTAGGAATGTAGCTCAGCAAGAAGATTCTGTGTTTAATCCCCAGTACCATGAGAAAGAGAGAGAGAGAGAGAGAGAGAGAAAGACAGAGACAGAGAGACAGAAGAATAGAGGCAGAGAGACAGAGATGTACCAACCCCAAGACCCAGTTAATGAAATAATAGTAGAAAGATTCCTTAATTTTGAGAAAGACATGGAAGCCCAAATACCCAAGATCAGAGGAAAACCTTTCAAGATTATGTCATAGTCAAGCTGTAAAAAGTACATGACAAAGAAGAATTTTAAATTTTTCAAGAAAAAAATGTCACATCACATTTAAGGACAATTTCATAAGAATTTCTCAGGAGAAAATCTACAGGCCAGAATGGCATGAATGACAGACATATTTCAAACCCTGAATAAAAACAAATGCCAGCCAAAATTATTTTAGCTAGCTAAGTTATCCTTCAGAATCAAAGGAAAAATAATTGCTTCCTAAAATAAACAAAATGTAAGAGAACTAATGGTCACAAACCAGCTTTTACAAAAGATTCTTAAGGGAATCCAACACCCAGACATGGAAGAAATTGTCATGATAATACATAAAAACATAAATTCCACTGGAATTGTAGATACAGAAATAAAAAATAGAAAAGTACAAAATATTACCAATACAGTAAACTATCAAACCACAAAGAGAAAAAGATAGGAAAAAATGAACAAAGAATGTTCAAAACAGCTAGAATAAAACAAACAAAATCACAAGCACAAGTTCGTATCTTTCAATAATCCTAAATATAAATGGTCTACATTTTACAATTAAAAACATGGATTGAGTGTATTAAAAACAAGACCAAGTAATATGCTGCCTAGGAGAAAAACATCTCACAAGTAAAGAATACAGGCTGAAAATAGGAGGGAAAATGATATCTCAAGCAAATGGAATCTGAAAGCAAGTGGGAATATCTATACCTATGTTTGACAAAAAAGGACTCTATGACAAAATCAATAAGAAGAAACAAGATTGCCACATAACAAAGGAATTGATTCATCAAAAAGATAAAATAATTATAAATAATTATAAATGTTTACTCATAGCATATTATTAAAATAAACACTATTACACCAAAGGGAGGGAAGGATAGCTCTAGTAAAATGTGAGGAGCAACTTCAGTACTTACTCTCACTAATGGTTACATCACCCCAACAATAATCAACCAAGGAACAGTTAAACTATACTATAGCTCTACTGTACTTAAAAGACACTCATATAACATTACATATAATTTGTGTAGAATCTACATTCTTTTCACCAATGCATGGGATTTTTTCTGGACTAAATCACACATTAGGCCATATGCATATTAATAAACTAAAGAAATAGAGATCTTAGCTTGTATCTTTATTGATCACAGTGGAATGAAACTAGAAGGTAACAGCAAGAGGAACTTTAAAAATTACAAAAATACCTGGAAACCAAGCAACATACCTTTGAATGAAAGTGGGTTGCTGAGGAAGTCAAAAGAGAAATTCTAAAATTTCTTGAAAAACATTAGTGATAACACCTATAGGATATAGCAAAAATGGTGCTAAGAAAGAAGCTTCATGAGGGGCTATATAAAAAATTGCAAGATTTCAAGTAACAACCTCATAATACACATCAAGATCTTTAAAAAAACAAGAACAAGACATATCCAAAATCTGTAGTAAGAAAAAATTAAGATCAGAGGGAAAAAAAATAATAAATAGAGTCTTAAAAAAGCAAAAGGTCAATAAAATAAATAACTTATTGTTTGAAAGAAAGAAAGAAAACTGACTGACTTTAGTTGAACTAACTATAAAAGGTAGCGAATACCCAAATAAATGGAATTAGCAGTGAAAAAGGAGACAACTGTCATCACAGAAATTCAACAGTAATTATTTTTAAAAGAAGTATATTGCCAGGGATTTAGCTCAGTGACAAAAGTGCCTGCCTGGCAAGCATGAGGTCATGAGTTCAATCCTTGGTACAAAAAAAAAAAAAAAAAGTATGTTGACATACTGGAAATCTGTAAGTAAACAAATCTTGGGTATATATGACCTACCAAATTTTAATCAAGAGAAGATAAAAGCGAGTAATGAGATTCAATCATTAATAAATTATCCCAACAAAAACCTGTCCAGGACCAGACAGCTTCACTACTGAATGCACCATAATTTTAAAGAACATAAGTGCTTTCAAACTATTCTACAATATTGAAAGGGAAAGAACACTCCCAAATTTATCCTATGAGTTCACTGTTACCTTGTTACCAAAACATGATAACAACAACAAAAACACTATAAGCCAATATCCCTGATAAACATAAATAAAAAAGTGATCAACAAAATACAAGTCAAATTCAACAACATGTCAAAAAATCATATACTATGAACAAGTTGGCTTCAGTCTGGTTTGGAAAGCTTGTTCAACACATGCAATCATAAATGGAATGAACATAGTGCATCACATAAATAGAATGAAGAATAAAAATCATATGATCATCTCAATAGATGGAGAAAAAGGATTTGAAAATTCAACATCTTTTCATAATAAAAATTCATAACAAACCTGGTGTAGAAGAATCATATCTCAACTTAAGTAATGCTTTATATGACAAAACTTGAGCCAATATCATGCTTGATCAACAAAAATGAAAAGCATTTCTTGTAAATCAGAAACAAGATAAGTGTATTCCACTCACTCTTATTAAATAGAGCAGTATAAGTTTTAGCCAGAGCAATTAGACAACAGAAAAAAGAATTAGAAGGGATACAAACAGAAGATAAAGATGGTATTCCGGTTTGCAGATTCCATTTACAGAATAATGTGAAGAATCACCAAAACACTATTAGTAGTGATCAACAAACTTACTATAGTGGCAAGAGGAAAAATTAACGTACAAAAATTTTAACTGTTCTCTACACCAATGAATTTACTGAGAAAGAAATCATGAAAGCAATACCATTTATGATAGTTGCACACATCAAAACAAAACAAAAAAAAGGAAAATCAGAATACATGTAACTAAGGAAATAAAAGACTTCTACAATGAAAATTATAAAATATTTAATCAACAAATTGAAGATATTAAAAGTAGAAAAGAGAAGATTGCAAGATGGCCGACTGAGTGGAGGCATGATAAGAGCCTCTCTGAGGAAAAAAAAAATAAAAACAACTCAGACGCTGGAATCTGGCAACATGGAGAAAGCCAGACAAAAGGAGAGGAATTGTCATGACCCAGGAAGAAACTGAGGAAAAAGAAAAAGAAAAAAGAAAGAAGAAGAAGCATGGACAGAGGGCTGAGATCGTGGCCCTGTGGAGAGCAGGGGTTGGTGAGCTCCAGACCCTTGGCTGGAGGAGGCCCTGAGACAGGGAGTGGAAACAGCCAGTCGAGCTGCGCGAACTTTGGTGAGTGACGGGAACTGGATTCCCCAAACTGGGAGGACTGGCTGGGTGACATTTTGGAGTTGGGCAGGGCCGGCTTGAATCTGGGCCCTAGGCAGCATCTGCTGATGACTCCTAGTCCAAAGCAGATTGGTGGGATCTGCTCGTGCAGGGCCACGCCCCTGGTTGAAACCCAATAGCCAGGGACGAGGCTTTTCTGGGCCAGTGGCATCCCCAGGGAACACACAAACTTGTTGAAGCATAAGCTGGTTGACTGGCATAGGGGGAAGAGCCGGCTCTCAGCCTGCAACTCACAGATCTGCAGCGGACTGGGGAATGGTACTTCCCTAGCAAGTGCACTGCAGAAAAACTGTAAGCAAAACGAAAGGCCCAGAGACCTACACCACCCACCTGTCTGAAGGGGGCCATAAACATGACAAGACAGAGAAAGAGCAAAAGGTTCCCAACTGCCGAACCAGGGAAAGTGAGTCCAACAGAGGTAAATGCAGAGGAGGTTGAGAGCAGCAACCCTGTAATGTCAGAGACAGCCTCATCAGAAATAAAGAAATACATCCATGACCTCATTGTCGAATTTAAATCTGAAATTCTAACTCAGGTGAAGCAAGATATAAGAAGATTAAGAAAAGAAGTCCTGGGTAATCCTCAAGTAGACACAAATGAAAGAATAGAGGAACCCAGAGAAAGGAGAAAAGCCTTTGATGAAGAATATAAACAAAACCTAGAATATATGAAACAGATCCAAAGAGAATATCAGGAAATTAAAAACTACATTGAAACCTGGCAAAACCTTTTAACAGAAACTAAAAACAAACTTTCAAAACTTGAAGATAGATTTGCAAAGTATGATTGTGAAAGGAAGGATCTCTTAAAAATAACAAGGAAGCAACGATACAAAGGCTAGAAGATGACAAGAGGATTTATAACCTAAAAATAAAATATGTGAATGAAGATACAGCAACAAATACAAATGAAATAAAAAGTCTATTCACAGAAATAATTAAGGAAAACTTCCCAAACATAGGTAACGGAAGTGAAGTTCAGATAAATGAGGCATGTAGAACTCCAGCCAGCTACAACCAAAATAGATCTACACCCAGACATATAATAATCAGGATCCCAGAAATCCATCACAAGAATAGAATATTAAAAGTGGTCAGAGAAAAGAAACAGATTACCTATAAAAGGAAACTCATCAAAATCACAGCAGACTTCTCAATGCAAACTATCAAATCAAGAAGAGCTTGGAGTAAAATATTCCAAGCCCAGAAAGAAAATAATCTCCAACCCAGAATAATGTGCCCTGCAAAACTATCTCTCAAAATTAATGGAGAGACAAGATATTTCCACGACAAAGAGGAACTGGGGGAGTTTGTGACCACCAATCCAACCCTGCAAAGAATACTGAAGGACATTCTAGAGAAAGAGAAGAAAATCACCAGGGTTCCAGGAACAATGGCAGAAAGGCCTCAAAGAAAGGGGCAGACAGTGGAATGAAGGAGAAAAGTAAGCAAATAACAATGACAGAAAAATAGCACAGCAGAGATAAAACAGAGAAGATTGGTTATATCGCTGTTTTATCTTGACTGATTTTATTTGAATCTGGTATGCTTGAGAGTGTTGAGTCTGAGAGTAGGGGCGACTACTCTGAAGATGACAGGACTCAATAGGATTCCCATTCTGGTTTGATTGTTAACTGCCTTTGAAGTCCTGTAATGTCTCCAATGTTTAGATTTTATTAATAGTGTAAAGCAATGCTAAGTTTATATTATATTTGACGATATAGACAATTTTATTGAAAATAGCAAGAGACATCATAGTGACTACCGTAGATCACCTAGTGTTGTGCTTTTGCATGTTCTTCTCATTTCATGTTTCTCTAGGAATTTGTATTGCTGACTTGTTTTGATTTGTTTCTCCCTCTAATACAGAAAGGCTAGGTATATGTGTAGAGACTTATACATGTAGAACTTCTGAGTAGTTTATGAGAATGGATTATAGTTATTATAAAGAAAAAAAAGGAAAAGAGTGTATTCTAAAGGATATAACTGCATGTATGTTTGAGTGTGTGGAATTAATAACCATGTTGCTAAAGTTTTAGTTGGATGGATGAGCAAAACTGACTGCAGTCTCACTGTTTGGATGTCCACTTTGTGGACTTTAGTTTTGTAACTTGAACAACTGCATCTAAGAGGAAAGTATGTAATTATCAACTAGTGGTTTTTAACTCAATTCTATTTTTGTTTTGTTTTGTTTTTGAGATTTTGTATTGTTTCTACCCTCTTTCTGTTTCAAAATTTTTTCTTTAAATAAAAAAATTGAAAAAAAAACAAGAGGAGGAAAAGAAAGTACTCTAAAAGAGATAACTGTATGTATACTTAAGGGTGTAGGATTGATAACTATGTTACTAAGTTTTTGTTGGATTGGTGAACAGAACTGTTTGCAGCCTCACTGTTTGAATGTCCACTTTGTATGCTTTAATTTTGTAACTTGAACAACTATATCCAAGAAGACAATATGTAATGTATCAAATAGTGATTTCTGTTTATTTTTTTTTGAAATTCTGTATTGTTTCTACCCTTTTTTCTGTTTTGCTTCCCCCCTCTTTAAACAAAATTTTTAAAAAAACTTTTAAAAAAGTAGAAAAATTTCCTATGCTCATGAATTCAAAGAATTAATATCATTAAAATCTCAGTTCTGCCGGTATCAATGTACATATTTAAGACACCAATGATTTTCCTCAAATAATTAGAAATAAAACCTTTAAAATCCATATGTAAGCACAAAAGGCCTCAGTAAGCAAAAGCAATCTGAAGCAGAAAGAACAATCTTGTGGACATCACAACTCTTGATGTGAAGATATCTTATGGATCCATAGTAACAAAACAGCATAATATTAGCATAAAACAGACATAGATCAGTAGAACAGAATAGAGAACTTAGAAATAAATCTCTGCATCCACACCAAGTTGTTTCCTGACAAAGTTGCCAAAAATACACTGGAGAATGGACAGCGTTCAATGAATAGTGTGGGGAAACTGGATACCCACAGATAAGCCCCATCGCCCTGTATAAAAAGTGGACCCAGGCTGGGTATTTAGCTCAGTGGCTTAAGCCCCTGGCTGGCAACCCCGAGGACTTGAGTTAGAGCCCCAGAACAACAACAACAAAAAAGTGGACCCAAACCTTTAATGTGAGACCTAAAACTCTTTTGCGGAAAATCTCAAGGAAATATTACAGGCATTGATTTTCTGAATGGGAATCCAAAAGCATACAGAACAAAAACAAAACCAGATAAATGAAATTACATCAAACTAAAATGTTCTGCACAGCAAAAGCAACAATCAACAGATAGCAGAACCAACCTAAAGAACAGGAGGAGATATTTGTCAGATATTCATCTGCCAGTGGGTTACTAGATAGAATGTATAAAGAACTGAAAAGTGCAAGTAATTCAATTTAAAAATGGTAAATTATCTGAACAGAAACTTCTCAAAAGAAGAAATATAATTGCCCAATAAACACATGAAAAATGCTCAGTATCATTAGCCATAAGAAAAATTCAAATGAAAACTATAATGAGATACCATCTCACTGAAGTTAGAATGTGTACTATTACAAAGAAAATACAAATGCTAAAGAGGACATTGAAAAAAAAGAACACGTATCTGCTGCCAGTAATGTAAATTAGTACAGCTGCTATGTAAAATATTATGGAAGATTAAAAAAAAAACTTAAACATACAACTACCATACATTGCAGCTCTCCCACTATATACCCTGGGTATATAGTTACAGAGAACAAAAGAAATACCTGCATATCCATGTTTCTATGAGCACTGCTCACAATAGCTAATGTATGAATTCAGCCTACGTGCTTATTGAGAGATGAATGCATAAGGAGATATGGTGCATGTGTAATGGAGTATTATTCAGCAAAAAGGAAGAATGAAATCCTGCCATTTGTAGCAAAACGGATGGGACAGAATGACAACATGATAAGCAAAATAAGCGAGACACAGAAAGACTAATGTCGCATGTTTTGTCTCCTACATATAAATGAATAAAATAAAATAAGCTGGGCAAATAGGGGATACCAGGAATTTGGAAGGGGAGAAGGGTGTGTTAGTATGATCACTATGTATGGATGCATGGAATATCACAGTGTTTTCATTAACTGATATTCTTAATATATGTTCATAATAGTAAAAATGTTGATACAGAGTAGTGGTTGTGTTTTTAAAGAAAAATAATATGAGACATTTGGCTACCAGTTGTGTTTTCAGAAAGACTTGGTTGTCCAGATAATGGTGCTAGGACAGTGATCTAAAATCAAGCGTGAGATCTCTGAACTCTTTCTGGGTCAGAGCGGTGGTGAAGCTTTATTAAAGCAAGTTTAGAGTGGCTTATTTGGGCCAATCGTTGCCACCATCTTCATCACTGGGTCCATATGGAAAACTTCAGTCCGCCTGGCTTTCACAGTGATTCAAGAGATTCTTATGAGGCCAAGAAACTCGTTCACATCCAAAACTGCTAAGGGAAATTAATAAATTGATGAAGTATCTATGTAACATATTAAATGGATATAATCACATATAGAAGATCACATTAAAATTGCAAGCTACACATCTTTAACACAAGTACTTTTTAAAAGGCTTATCAGAAATGGTTATAACCAAGAGATTTTTATGTGTTGCACATGTGAAAAATATATTGAAGTTATAATAATTAGCATGATAATTAAATTGAAATGAATTTAAGGAAAATTAATTTCTAGGAGTAAAGTAACATCCTCCTAATAAAAAAAGAAAATATAGATGTATTTTATACAACACAAAGATCCAAATAGCCAGGATTGTGCTCTGGTTTATAAAAGAGAGTTAACCTTGAGATTTTAAAACTAGAAGAAATAAAGAAAACCATAAAAACAGAGAACAAGTAATAGAAATGAAAGCCTTTTGTTCTTGAGTTCCTTTAGTTTATAAAGTGTACCTTGTCATCTCTCACCTGGTTATAAAATCTTACATCAAGCTGAATGGCTATTGGAAAAAGAAAGCAAAGAAACAGTTTTCGGAGTAGGACAAGTTTATTTTGTACATGTGATGCCGAGAGAAGCACAAATTCCTGATCATCTTGTCAACATCATAGCTTATCCTTTCTTCAGAATGAACTATGTGTCCCTGAGCCTCTTTCTGCTGGACTGGAACCTTGACTTTTCTGAAACTACTGTCAACTGTTTTTTCATTTTTTTGACTATTGGTCCTGCTATTTATGAATTATGAATTATTATTTATAAAAAATGAAACCTGCCGACTCCTCCTGCTGAAAGCCATTTCAGCCTCAGTCACAAGTGTCAAAGGTCAGGGCTTCAGGAAACTTCAGCCTGCTCTTATTTGGAGCTGTGCCGTGCTCTGTCCTCTCTGCTTTTCTCTAATTGTAACTGCCTTCGGATGACAGTGGGTGTCCTTTCCTTCCTTCTAGACTCCGAGTTTCTGATGATGAGGAAATGTAATGTCAAGTTACAGTTTCTAAATACGAAGGTTTGATAATTCAATAGAATAACAATGGAGTGTATATATCTGTTAAAAGAAATTTTAATCAAAATACAGGCAGGACTGAAGATTTTTATTTTTAGTTAATCAAGTAAGGTAAGCTTTCTCTTAACCAGTTCTCAGAAAATGCTTTGAAAAATGCTGGGTAACTCCCACAAAACATGCGCTTTATCGTCCCCAGAAGATTATTTATCTTGGTATAGATGGGTTCAAGCTGGGATACCAGCCATATCAATAAAGGGCAAGAAAACACTGCAAATGAACAAACTAGTTTGTATAATCACATACTCATTACTGAACAGACTATCCAATACTAATTAATTGGCTTAAGACTAGAACTAAAAACAAAGATAAAATTAAGGCAATCATCACATTTTTCCCATTACTATACTTTTAATCAGTTTTATTATTGTAGCAAAAGCCTGAGATAAAGCCACTTATAAAGAAAATGTGTTGTTTTAGCACATGGTTTTGAAGGTTTCAGTCAATAATTTATTGTCCCTGACGCTTTGCGGTCTGTGGCGAGGCAGCTCTTGGTGGTAAGTGTGCACCACAAAACCATTCACTTCCTTATACAAAAGAAAGAGGAAGAGAAAGGGGCTGGGGTTCCCCTGTCTTCTTCAAGGGCATCCTCTCAATGCTCAGAAGACTTCTCCACCTCTTAAAGATGCCGCCACATCCCAGTAGCACTAGTGCTTGTAAGAAAGCCCTTACCACATAGGCCTTGATGGAACACTTACCTAGGCTATACCATCCTGTGCCTGCCCACAAAGGCTCGTGTCCATCTGGTAACGCCAAATGCAGTCAGTCCCTCTTCAGGATTTCCCAGTCTTAACTGTTTCAGTATTGCTCAGAAGTTTAATTTTAAAGTCTCTTTAGAGACTAAAGATAAACACAGATATAAGTCCCTAGAAATGTCAGAAAATAAATTACATATTTCCAAGAAACAATGGCATAGAACAAACTTTACTATTCAAAAAAGGAAAGAAAGGGAAATCATTAGGAGAAATTAGACCAAAGCTAGGCCAAAAACCACCAGGGCAAACATCAGATCCTGTTTTCATACCCAGTATTATGGGCACACTGTGCTGAGATGTGGGATTCCCAGGGCTCGATGGTTCTGGAAAGGTAGGGAACCCGCAGGTCTCTGCTCAAGGACTCTGCTCCTGAAAGATCATGAAACAAATTTGTATTTTTATATATTCAATTTGCAGTGGGTGGTGTTTTGCCAATTGCTGAGATGGGAACTTTCTTACCATCCTAGTATAAAGCACTTGGCTTCTTTTTAATAGTACTAGCACTTGAAACTGTATTTTCTTTGGCTAGAACTTTACCCATGTTTTTTTCTGTCCATTCTAAAGCTTTCTGCAGTTTGTCCGTCCTGCTCCTCTTTGTCTCCTGGCTGCCCTGAGGGGAGCAGCTTGCTGTACAGTGCAGTCTCCACAGTGATTTGCTTCCTTGCCACAGCCTGAAACTGAGGGGGCAAAAAGTCATGGTCGGGAACAATGAGCTGAGATAAATCTTTCTTCTTTTTAAATTGCTTTATCTCAAGCATTATTACAGCAGTGAAAAGCTGATTAACACATGTCCTTAAATTTTAGTTTTTATTTATGGTAAAAATTTTTACCCTTAATATTATAGAACTATTTCACAATTGCTTACATACCATTCACTTTTCATTCATTCATTTATTCATTCTTCTTCTTCTTTAACACTACTTACTGATTGGGAAAAGGGAGTTGGGGGGTAAATACTATCTCTATTTTAATGGAAAAATAGATTGAAGCTCACCACAGTGCATGTTAAATTATCTGTGGATAAAGTAGTTCTACGGGGACTATAGCTTAGGAGGTCAGAGAGCACAGATTTCATCAGGAAAGACAGAAGCTCTTGTAGAATTGCTGAAACATTTGGGTACAGAATTGAGGAATTCCTAGTTAGCCACACAGAGCAGAGAGAGAGAGAGAGAAGCATGGAAAGGCACAGGGTGGTGAGCTGCTATGTCATACTTGAAAACTATGGCTCTGTGAATCTGGGACACAAGCTAGGACAAAAGACAAAAGATGAGCACCAGCAGAAAGGGTCAGTCAGCGGGGAAAGCCTGGTGTTCACTGCTACAATCTTTGGGTTTTATCCAGGCATCAAGGAGCAAGGAGCCCCTCCTGATTTTATTATGAAAGCAGCACTCTATGGTATTCGGGCAATGGGGAAAAAGTAAGTGAATGAAACCAAATTTTGACAACACATCAACAAAACTTTATTTCTCGCTAATAGTAGGTTAGTAGCGTTGAAGATAACTCTTTACTCAAGGTGTAAGAATGATTTCCAGCCAGGTAAAAATGTTAAGTAGGAGAATAAGTCATATGAAAGTGACATTAGTGTCACTAAACCATTTTTTAAAGTCTGGGAAGATTCAGATTTACCTTAGCTGATCTTTCTAACATTCATCTCAAATGAGTAAATGCCTACTTGTGTTTCCGATGAGGTCAGAGGAGGAAATGCCACAACCACCAGGGGTTTATGACATTACCCAGACCTCATCCTGGAAGTCTCTTTGGACTCACCTAAATTTATTTTCCTATAGTTTAAGCTCATTTCCTCTCTTCTATCCTTGGGGAAGGTAGAGAACAGATGGTCATAAACCTGTAGATAATGAACTTTTATAGACCAAACGCACGTATTAAATCATCTCTCAGCCATTATTTCCTTGGGTTGAACAATGGAAACTCCCTTCTATATTCTTCTTAGATTTGCTACTTTAAGTTTATATCTTTATTTTCCTCTAGTGACTGGCCAGCTGTTTCTAATATCACTTATTCACCCATACACAGATGGAAAAGACTCATCCACAAATATATAGCTATTTCCAGGTAGATTAGAAGTATTTCTTCTGTGATCACTGAATCTGTAAATATAGTTGGGTGTCATTTTACATTATTTTTACCAGCATGTTACTATAGTTTGAGACTAATAAAAAAATTTCCACATATTTTTGTATAATTTGTTTGGAGCCAATTTCCCCATCTTATGACAAGTCTAAACTGTTCTTTTTTTTTTAAATTGCACTATTTTGTTTTATTTCTTTAAATTTATCTGCTCCTCACCATTGAACTTTATTTTGTTCATTTCTAGTTACTTTTTCCTTCTTCCACTTTGATATTTATAACTTACTTTACTTCCTATTGTAGCCAAAAACTGTTCAGATTTCTTTATTTTTCTACATACAAAGATCTTGTAACTTTTCTCTGTCCCTTTTCAATTATCAGAGATTTCCCTTTGTACTAGGCTTCTCTGTAGCAGGCAGGGCCATCTGGTGAGAGCTAAGCTCTGCTCTGCTCCATCTGGGCATTCCCAAGATACCTGAAAGAAGTGACAGCCACTGAATGGCATATACTGAGCACTCTCTTTAGGCCACACACTGGTAAGGGGAAGGGCCAACTGTGAAACTAAATGATCTGATTCCCACTCTTCGGGAACTCAGTCTGAGATTAGGATTTATCCAGCCCATTATTGGGAGAGACTGGATGCAGCAGAACAGCTCTGCAATTTGAAATGTATGTGATTACCTAGGACATAGTATTGTTCTTGAAATGACTTGGAGTGGGGCAATACAAGGTTAAATTTTCACCTGTGCTATCCCTTAACAGGTATAACTGGATGCTTCCTTACTAAGCCTGCTAATAACTATCATTTTAAAATAATTTAAACTTTGTAAGTATTCTCCCGTCCTCCAAAATATCAGTGTTCAGTAGCTTATTTTAAATGGAAGGACAGTTTGGGGGAGACCTAATGAAATGTGCTAATAATAAATCCTAGAGTCCCTACTTAACTATTAACCAAATGTCAAAAAATAAAAACAACAACAACAACCTATTCTTTTTTGTAAACGTCTCAATCCTCCCACTCCGTCAGGTTTTCGTAGCTTCAGACATCTGAAAAGGTCTTCAGGCTGTTGGAAGCGAACATCTTCCCCAGTCTTTCAGCCCCATGCTCCTCATTTCCAGGCGGCTTCCCTCGCCGGAGAGCTAACTGTAAAACTCACACTGTACATTTAACTTCGCATTTCTGGCCAAGATCGATGCCCATTTACATGAGGGATGACAAATTCTTTCTTATTCTAAGGGAAGATAAAGTCAGACACTAGAGTTTTGATCTAGTAACCAGAAGTAGTACCAGGGCTGCAGAGGGGTGGTAATTTAAAATGCAAGCAGGTTTTGATCTGGAGCTGTGTCTAGTCTAGGATCCTAGGAAAATAGACAATAATAAATAAAACTCTAAAGAATGAAATCAGTAAAAACAAAATGTCCAAGAATTTCAGTGTCTGCAGCCTTGAGTATGCTCCTAAAAAGTATAACACAAAAGGGAAAGATAAGAAGATGCTTTTCTTCTAAATCTTGGTTGTGACAGCACTGAGTCCTGTAGAAACCTGGAAACACATACGCATGTCACTGATCTGTACCGCAGAAGCTGAGGTGGTATGAGTAGTTTCCTTTGATGAATGAGGTTTAGTGGTTATTAGTACTTTGTACCCCTCCAAGGGAACCCTTCTTGCTATTGTATGAGAATGGCGCCCCCTAGAGCACAATTGGCAGCTTTAGATTTAGAGAGTAAATCGGAATAAATTTATCCTGTTTGTCTGGATTTGAACCGCCTCATTCTTCTAGAGATTATGGATCCAGCGACCCAAACGAGACTTCAAAGTTAATAGGTCTAGAGTGTATTTGTCAAGTTCATGCTACTCCGGAAGTTCTCTGTTTCCTCTGGACGTGGTGAAGAGATTTTTATCCTGCCCTGAAAATGACTTTAGTACTGGGCTTTTGTTCTAGGAGCCCTCAGCCTTGAGCTTTGTTTGCTTGTTTACTTCCTCTCCTGAAGTCTTGTTTAGGTTCCCAGCAATTTGCCCCCTCTGCTTATTTATTCAAGAGCAACTGCCTGTGTCATTTCCTTCACCTCTGGCATGTCCCTTGGCTTGGTTTTATTTTTACCTTTGTTTGGCTTGGGGCAATAGAAGGCTGTGATGAACAGCCCAGGATGAGGGACTCAGGACATATTGGTGTACGGTGGGCTGAAAGTGGAGGGCGGGCGGCACCAGCTGGGAAGGCACAGACACTCACTTCCTGAGCAAAAATGGCCCTGGGCTTCTGCTGCAGCTGCCCAAGAGCCGTCCCAGGGCGGTGAGGGAAGCAGACGGTCCCACATCCCTGTGCTTGGCCTGTGCAGCTGGGGTCATCCCTGAGCCAAGGGCGCGTTCCCTCTAGGTTACTTTACCAGCGTTGCTGCTGTGTGTGCGTTTGTGTTTTCTTTTTAATAAAGGTCACATTTTATCAAGACAAAAATAACTCAAAGTTACTGAATTCTTTCACCCATCTGTCCTCCCAATCTTACTACATTTCTTGTAACATCTAAATATAAACTTAAAAATTATTTTTGTCACTCTAAAAATTATAACATGTTCAGTTTGGAAACTTAGGAAGAAAAACAGAAAAGCATAAAGAAAAAAAACTTACATCAAATTCTACCACTCAGTTTTAGACACCATTATTTTAAAAGGCACAGGGACTTACTAAAATGCATAACATTCCTCTAGCTTTACTTCAGTCATTTATTTGTTTTAGCAGTAAAATTTGGGGTGTCTTAACATTTTATATCCATTTCACATAATTGAAACAAAGTATGTTTTTAATTGAAGTATAATATCTATACAATAAAATATTTCAAGTGTTTAGCTTTATTCCACATATGCACAATCAGGATCAAGACAAGAAGCATTCCTACAGCAAAACTGGCCTTCTGTGTAGCCCCGGTAACCTCTCCCTGTTACAGGCACCAGCAGTCTGCTTTATGTCTCTAGGAACTGGATTTGTCAAGTGAGAATCCTCATAAGTGGAGCCGCACATTATGCATTCTTGTGTTTCTTTTGCTCAGCACAAATCTCACATGCTTTTCATCACCTATAATTCTGTGTACTTATCTGTATGGATTTTTAAAGCTACTATTCTTCATTTAACAAATGTATCATGAGTATCTCCTGTCATTAATCTCTAAAATTTAAACTTTCAATGATAACAGTATTCTGTTTTATGGGTATAACATAATCAATCTCATAAAATCTTACTAATAGTTTATGTAGTATCAGTGTTTTGAATACATATGTTTGTGTGCATTTCCAAATTTCTGTGAGATGCATTTCTGTAAAAGGACTTTGTAAATTAAAGGGCAGTCAGATTTTCCAGATTTTGAACATACAGTGTGCCAATTTAATCTCTCATCAGCAGCATCTAAAAATATGTGAGGAAAAACAGTACTTCCAAGCTAAAAGAAACTTTAGCTCAGTTTGGTGATCTCTAAACAGGGCAACAGATGCAACCACAGGATGCTTTCAAAATACACCTGTGTTCATTGTAATTTGGTGTATTTGAGGCTCAGGTAGCTAAAGTTCTGCTGATGATTTTGTGGCATAGTCTACATTTAGAATTATCCTACTTTACAAATGTAGAAATTAAGCCAAGGGGGGCTCATTAAATCCTTCTAATTCCCCAACAGTTTGGTCACTTCACCAGGGAGAAAGCTACATAAATTGTCTATTGTCTAGGGAGCAACAATGACAATAAAGACAATCTCTGTGTCCTTCTTTCCCGTCATCGGCCATAGCCAATCATTTAGGACTCTCCTCGGTGGACCTATGAGTTACAAAAACATTTGAAAATGAAGAAGCTGATAAAAGTACCAGGACCACTTCAGACAACTGTTCAAGTGAAATGAAACACAAACATTTGGAAAACAAAGTAATTAGTACTATACTTTTAAGGTACTGACAAAATCTGAAATACACCAACCTTTTTCAGGCTCTGTCAACCCAAATATAAAAAATATATTTACAGTAACCATAAATATCTCACACTTTTCTGTGCACGGATAGTTCCCTGGCTCTGTCCCTACTCATTGCAGGGACACCAGGGCTTCCCAGTCCCCAACTCTCAGAGAAGACTGAGAAGCAAACTGAATTCAGGAATGAGTCCTTTACCTACCCCACAGATTCTGCTTCTGAAGAGCTCTCAGAGGAAATACGTGCTGGTTCTTGTCTGCTAGCATGGCCACAGAGAAGCTGCTAAAGCAGAATTATCTTCCATGGCTTGTTCCCTCCAAGCAGACTGCCACAGACAGCATGGCAGTCCAGATTATCACGTCCATTTTTTGTAGCTTCTCTGGGCTCCCACAATCACCCTGGAGCAGGGCAGAGGCCTTCCATTCAATCCATTCAGTTACCACCACAGGGGAGACATAGTATTGCTCCACTGAACTATTAATTTCTGATAGATGTTAGTAAATAAATTCCTCGTGATATCATCTACTCTTGATTGAAATTCTCCCTCTTTGACTCAGACCTGGATCTGTGGAACAATTTTGTGAATTTCTATTCTTTATCTTTAGCATAAGTTTGATCTCAGGAGCTTACACCCAAACTCCTCAAAGAAAATTTCTTATGTAAATAAACAATTGGACTGTCTTCCTCAGGAGTTCTCCAATTGTACCTGCCTTGTGGACGGATCTTACTATTGAGGTGGGATTCCAACTTAAACCTGCCTGGGAGTGTGCTAGACTTACTAATCAACACATCCTCATTTGCCCAAATCACAGCATTTTATTTGCAAGGATTCAGGATTTCGGGTAAATATTATTATAAAACCAAAGAAAAATACTTCTAAAGAAGACCTTCAAGCTTACATAAAGAAAACTTTAAATTGTGCAGGGCATCTAACATACTTTTCAGCAGTTATAATGATACAGTGATGTTTCCACACACAAATCCCCAGAAATTAGTTTTTTCAAAGGAAACTTCTTTATAAATCATAAAAGAAAGAACTGCTGGTGCCAACACCTCAGGGACCAATTCCTTTTAGCAAGATTTATTTGCCTCTCCTTCTGGTGGCTCTTGCATGACGGTGGGCCCTTAGTTCTTCAAGTGTTGATACCTGCATGCCCTTTTACAAATTAACGTAGGAGAAGCCCTAATAATCCATCACTGTCCTCCCTGATTAATTATATTTGACTTGAAATCCTTTTTGTCTAGCTGGGATGGGATCTAGTTTGGGATGTTGTCTAGTTTATCTGGGATTAAACTTATGACCTTGTGCTTGCCAGGCAGGCACTTGTACCCTGGTCATTATTTCACTAGTTTAAAAAAATGAGGGCATCAGAAAACCAATGGTGAAAGCTGGCTATGGGTGACCAAGAAGTCATAGTGGCCACCTGACTGACCTCTGGAAGTTAAGCTAAAGCAACTTTCTTAAGTCTCAAACACTGGTGTGTAGAACTGCTACTTTCTGTTTCTGAAAACTGGACTTAATTTCCTCCTTCAGCCCTACCTCTGTAGGCTTCTCTAGGTGACTCAGGTCAGATCAGTGATTTCTCTGTCATTCAACACATAAACTCAGCTAAATTCAAGAACTCCTTCCTTCCCCAGCAGCAGACTCAGATTAAAATATTGCAGCATTTGTGGGAAGAGGTAGCAACCAGTTTGCCAAAATTTTATTTCAAAATCTTTATGTCTCTCACTTAGATCAAAGCTTTAAGCTTTAAATCAGGAATAAAACTTCTTGAGTTTTGTTTTTCCCTCAATCCCCCAAGACAAGACAACCTTATGACTCCCAGCTAAGTGCAGGGACTGATGTAGGATTAAGATAACTGGAAGATGAATGACACATATGTGGTGATCTGTTTAACACAGAAGCCTTACCAAGGCTCAGAACGTAACACAAGGATAAGCAAACAAGGCTGTAGGAGGTGGCTGTGGCCTTTCTCGTGCCCGCTTCAGATTCCCTTTTCCTCTGATCCATTCACAAAGATAATAAGGCTTCCTGCCACCAGCTTGTTTAGAGGGAGGAGGATTTTTGTTGTATTGTTGGTGACTTTCTCTGGGCACTGAGGCCTGCCTTGTCCAGAGGAATCCAGAAGGCAGTTTCCTTCAGCTTTCTCCTTTACAAATCCTCCCTGCACCTGCACTCACTGGCCTGGCCCCAGTTCCTTTAATTTCAGTCTAGTTCTTTGCTTTATTTGCCTCCTTTTGCATTAAGGTTGTCACATAGAAAGTCAGTATGTTATATATTATTATTATTTGACAAATTTTTATTCTATAATTCTCATCTGACTAATGCCATGTTTCCCACATTATTGCTTCCGGTTATGTATGATACCTCTGACAAGATTGATTTTAATTTTGGGTCTTTTTGAGAAAGAGTTTCACTATGCAGTTCAGGCTGGCTTTAAACTCACTTTGTAGCCCAGGCTGGCCTCAAATTCACAGTGATCTTTGTGCTGGGATTTCAGGGATGTGCCACCATGCCTGGCTGACACCTCTGACAAAGAGTGATATTGGAATGCATATTATAATTAACTGTTGGTGAATCTTTCTCTTTCTTTAGATGAAATGTTTTTTGAAGGTAAGTACCATAACTGATTTGTCTCAGCTTTATACACAAAGTGTAGTCAACAGTAGGTATCCAATGCCTGTTCAGTGAATACTTAATGCATGCATCCTTTCTGCTGATAAAGAATGGTAAACATCCTTTTAAAAATGTTATCTTCTGGTAGTTCATATACCCAAGGTGAAAGCCAAAGGCAGTCTGCAATCATCTAAATAATTTATCATTAATTACTGCCTTGTTGGTAAAGGAGATATTGTTTAATCTTTTTCCAAGCAATTATTCAAAGCCAGCAGATCAAGGAACTTTAGATGCCTACAATAAGATACAAATCAGTTTTCTGCTTGAGTCTATCAAAAATTATACTGATTTATTAATAGCACAATGGAATTGCTACAATACTGTTTCCTGTGATAACTCCAGCTTTTCCTCACTGCATCATCTGGACTTGGATTATGTAAGACATACTATGAATTAAATCTTCTGCTTTCTGTACAACTATTACCACATTGGATAGAAATCAAATGGAGAAAATAGCAGTATGTCACAGTCTCTCAGGCCTCTACTCAATATTAGCCTTGTGATTTGAGGGAAGGTATTCTAAGCACTTTATATATTTTAGGACTCTCAAATTCTCTGAGTTATATATTAACCTCAACACACTTGAATAAGCTAACAGTTGTTTTATGAGGAATTTATACAATGTTATATATGATAGGTAGCAGGGAAAAAAATATCTCAATTCTTTTATTGGCATCCCAGAACATTTTCTGTCTGATTAGGTTGTCTCTTGAAAGGTACTGATGCTACTGATAAATCTCATGGTGGTAATTACCAGAATGAATTAAAAATAGACAAGCAAGTTTCCAAATATGTTTAACTTTAGTAGACAGAAGAACTACTAGACTTTCATTGTCTTCAACATTATAAACACTATAATGTAAGTTACTGCAAAAATTTAGAAAGTTCTGTTTGTGTTGTGTTTTTCTTTTCATGTTTAAATATTCCCTGAAGAGTAATGATTCACTTATTCTTACTCATAGGAATAACAAAAAGTTGTGATTCATGGCCACCCAATACTGATATTAACCCAAACTGATAGAGACTTGTTATATCAGCAAAACATGATACATATTTCAGATGTTAATGAAAACCAGTGGGGCTTTACTAGGATAGAGCTAGGGATAATGTTACCTATTAGTGGTTTCTTTCACTAATGAATAGAACACAGTTACCACCAACTACAAAGCATTACTCAGAGTTGGACCTTAGTTGCATGTTTAATGATTTCAAAATTATATCAAGAAAACAAACAGAAACAATTGATCGTTGTGTAGCTGTCAATGATTTTGAGGTTTTCCCAATACTCAGCCCTCAAAAATGTGGTTCCATTTTTCACAGTATCTGACTAGACTGTTAGAACTTGTCTAATTTGACCATGCCAGCTGGCAAAGATATTCAACCTCTTATCCCCAGGACATTGAATGCCACATGGATATAGCAAACTTTGATAATTTGGAGCCTGGGCTTTAACTCTGTCTCATCACTTTGTCTGCTATGTGGTCCTCAGCAACTAAACAGAATTTCTATGACCTCTTTTCCTAACCAACAAAATGTAGTTAATAATTTTTTTGGAAAATTAAATAATTGAAATGCTTAGCATGGGAACAATTTATGCTCAACGAATGATATTTAGCAAGCATTTTTTTGTTCATAGTAAATTATCAGAATGTGAATTATGTAGAGACAAACAGAACATAGTTTGGTGTCAGCATAAGAAAAAGGATAGGGTAAATATTCCTTGAGATATTTGAGAATAGTCATAGCACAGCAAACAAGGTCAGTATTGGAAGATGGATAACAGACGCAGAGCAACAGATGTAGAATGCTCTAAGAGGTGAGTGCATTTTAAAAATAGTTAAGAAGATTAAACCTTTTTATGAAGGCACAGTTTTATTTTCCAAAAGAACAAATATTTATTAGGAACTTCTATAACCAAGAACAGACTAAAAAGCATACTGAACTTTGTTCAGTAAATATGAATTGTGCTTAATTATATGTTAATTATATGCTGTATGTGCTGGAAGAGGAACCATGAATAACAGAGTCCAATTCTCTATTCTTGTAGAATTGATATTCTAATGTTAGAAGTATAAAGATATCATTCCTTTCTTCCAAGCATTTACTATTTCTTTAAAACAATCTGAACCATTGAATTAAAGGGGCATAAAATAACAATAATAAATAGTAATAATAAATAAGTGCAGCAAAAAATATAGGAGATGCTATCAGGAGACTCTGGAGCAGTGGAAGGGATTTATGGTGACAGAGAGACCTGAGTCAAATCCAGGCTCTGATAGCACCTTTCGGCCTTAGCCATTAAAACATTTTATGAGAATCTCATATTTTCTGCCATAAAATAAGCATATTGAGTTGCTCTACAAGGTTGTTCTGATGACTAAGTGAATTATAAGTGTAAATCTTTTCATAGGGTGACATAGATACATGGATGACTTAAATAGGAAGACTTAATTTGCACCTCAGATGGCAATAAGCTTTGGGAGGACAGACAAAAGGAGAGAGGCCATTGTAGGCCAAGGAAGGGGTTTGGTGAAAAATATGAATTTGAACAACCCAAGGAAAATTTGGAAGAAAATAAATTAAACAATTAGGCTATTGCAGAGAGTTCATACAGATAAGCAAATAGAGAAATAACTCAAATGATAGGTGGCCCTTGGATGAGTCACAAATGACTTTCTGAAAGTTAGAACAGCTCTCATGCATATGTGACATTGAAACAGAGTGTAATTAGGTGAATCACCCAAGGTTATATCATTAACAGTGAGAGTAGAATCCTAACATCCATCTGGCACTCTGTGTCCTTGATGGGCTGGCCAGCAGTTAAAACAATACCTCATCCTTTTCGTTCATTCATATCTGGAAATTCACAGCCTGTTAGACATTTTTTCATAACACAGAGCAGATACCCTTCCCGGTCCTCTAGTTTCAGTGTTGCATTTATGGCAAGAAAGAGTAATTCTAAAGCAACCAAGGGGAATGAAAACAAGGGGTTATTTCTCAAAAATGAGATGATGCTTTGCAAAAATGAACTGACTTTATGATGCCATCTGGAAAATGCTTTTGTATTACCGATACAGTGCACTGAGCATAACTTAGAGTTGACTAACCAGCTCTGAAATGGTCTCTTCTGCTTCTTCACATATAGATGTAGCCTACAGGAATAAATATTATTGGTCCTTGGACAGGACATCTGGTGTGACTTCTCAGCAAAAAGGTGTGCAGTTCCTGGGTGAATTCCAGCAGAGCACATCAGCTTAACTTTGGAAACTTTTCAGGTTTGAGCCAGTCCCTGGTGACCGAACTTGTTCAGCAACAAATAAATGCTTCCAGACCAACTTTTAATCAAGGAGATTCTTTCCCTCTCCCTTTTGCCTTTTCTTCCTCCCTCCCTTTCACTCCATTTCTTCCTTCTTTCTTTTCTCTCTTCTTCCCAGTGTCTAATAAGAATGTCTGAGCTGTGCAGTGCACTGTGGTATACTCAGAATTAAGAATTTTTGCACAATTTAAAATCTACGACATCATATCACAGTCAGATCTCCCACCAATACAGTGGGAGATGCTCCTCACAGTGTCTTCCAAAGTGACAACAATTTTTTTATATGATTTATTGTAATTGGAAGCCAGAGTTATGGGCAAAGAAATCTTTATCTTTTCTCAAATTTAGTAATAGAACCTAATTCTAACTCCGGTAGAAAAGATTTAGGACCTTATAACTGACAGAAACTTTCATTAATTTGGATAGAAATTAAACTGAAGAGAGCTTTACTTTGCTAAACAAAAAAAATTGCCAATAAAATAATTTAACATAGAGAGAGAGGAACATTTAATTTTCCATAGAGAACAAATTGCTTTCAAACAATTAGAAACATCAATTTATGGATAAACAACAGATATGTTAAATACAAATCATTCTCTCTGTTTATTAAAGAAGCTTTCCAACTCCCTTGCTTGATAATACTAATTAGCTTAACTTGAATTGCTTTATTTAATTGAAATTAATAGAACAAGCTTTCCTTTTAATTTATATTATTGAAATTGACTCCTCCATTTGCTCTACAAATAGTGATACTTAATAAAATCTGCTTTAAAAAACCATTTTCCCCCTTTGGCACACATTAATGGTGAACATATGTTTTTACATGAGGACAGTTTATTTGGTTTATTGGTTACAGGGACATTTTTGCTTCATTTTAACTCTGCCATTTTTGGCATGGAAAAGCATCCTTAGCTACTCTACAGACAAGACAGAAAATAAACAGTGAATCTGGCTACCAGCAGATATGGTTGAGGAGAATGAAAGTTGAAATGCATATCTGGAATAAAATATTTGCTTTCCATGCTGTGGTACTATGACTGGTAAAAATCATGGCCTGTTTATGAGTCAGTTAATATTATTTTAAAGAGTCTAAAAGAAAGGAAAGTAGAAATATAGTTATAACCTTTGGCATCAAACAGTTGTTTCAACTGTGGCTTCATCACACAAGACACTTGAGTATACAAACATTTCCCAGTCCCACTTGAGTGTCAAATGAAAATAATTTTATTGCTATTTAGCAATTGCTAGATCACATTTATTGGGTTGTTAATAATATGTACCAGATACAATTCTAGGGAATATATATATATATATATATATATATAATTTTTCCAACCACCAAAGCTATAAGGTAGGTAATTTTATAACTCTATTTTGTAAATGAAGATATGGAGTCACAGAGATATTAACTCACTTGCTGCAGATCACGCAATATCAAGTGACAAAGATTGAGCTTCAATAGACACAGTTTAATGCCCATTTTCACTCATTCTAGAAGTTTTATTTTTTAGTTTTCTATTCATCCATTCATCTATTTGTATATTTAGAGACAGGGTATCACCATGTAGCCCAAACTGGCTTTAAATTTGCGGTAATTCTCTTGCTTCAGCTTCCCAAGTTTTGGTTTATAGGTATGTGCTACCATGCCTGTCTCTATTTCTGGAAGTTAAAGTGAAAACTGAAGAGGCTAATCTATAAAAAACTACATAGAAAGACGTCATTGGAGTTATATTTCTGATTAATCTCAGATTCCTTTTCTGGCACTTTCCCAATCTTCAGGAGGTTGGAGTCCTTCAGGGGACTTGCTTGGCTTGTCTTCTCCATCCATACTCTTCCATATGACCAGGTCCTCTACTCCTCAGCCTATGAACACCATCTCCACACTGACGACTGCCAGTTCTCCATCTCGCACTCTGACATTGCTCAGTACTTCTGGTTCATACAGCTTCCTACCTACTTGTCATCTAACACTATGTCTCCGACTTAACCCAAAATTGCCACACTTGACTTTGGTCTTTTAAACCTGTTTTTCTCTTCATTGTTTTCCATCCTCATAAAATGACACAGACATCAGCCCTTTTGAGATAAAAATAAAAGCTTTGTGTTCCTATAGCAAATTCTTCTGCAAGCCTTAACTTTAATTTCCTCCATTTTCACTTACACATTTTATTTCAAGCCACTTGTACTCTTGTAGTCTGAGAACCTCTTAAAAATGTTCTCTCAGATGTCTCCCTGACTTCCATATAAATCCACTATGTGTCCATAAGCATTTTCCTTTTATTTATTTTTATTTATTTTTAAATTTTATTTAAAGAGGGGGGAAGCAAAACAGAAAAAAGGGTAGAAACAATACAGAATTAAAAAAAAAACAGTAAGAAATCACTATTTGATACATTACATATTATCTTCTTGGATATAGTTGTTCAAATTACAAAATTAAAGCATACAAAGTGGACATTCAAACAGTGAGGCTGCAAACAGTTCTGTTCATCATTCCAACAAAAACTTATAGTAAAATGGTTATCAATCTGACACACTTAAGTATACATACAGTTATCTATTTTAGAGCACTTTCTTTTCCTCCTTTTGCTTTTTTTAAAATTTTTTTTATTTGAGAAAAAAATTTTGAAACAGAAAGAGGGTAGAAACAATACAAAATCTCAAAAACAAAACAAAACAAAACAGAAAAAAAATAGTAACCAGTAAAAAGTCACTAGTTGATAATTACATACTTTCCTCTTAGATGTAGTTGTTCAAGTTACAAAAATAAAGTCCACAAAGTGGACATCCAAACAGTGAGACTGCAGTCAGTTTTGCTCATCCATCCAATTAAAACTTTAGCAACATGGTTATTAATTCCACACACTCAAACATACATGCAGTTATATCCTTTAGAATACTCTCTTTTCCTTTTTCTTTACAATAACTATAATCCATTCTCATAAACTACTTAGAAGTTCTACACATGTACAAGTCTCTACACATATACCTAGCCTTTCTGTATTAGAGGGAGAAACAAATCAAAACAAGTCAGCAATACAAATTCCTAGAGAAACACAAAATGAAAAGAACATACAAAAATACAACACTAGGTGATCTACGGTAGTCACTATGATGTCTCTTGTTATCTTCAATAAAATTGTCTATATCGTCAAATATAATATAAACTTAGCATTGCTTTACACTATTAATAAAATCTAAACATTGGAGGCATTATAGGACTTCAAAGGCAGTTAACAATCAAGAACAGAGCTCAGATCAGGTTACTGTTCTTAAAATTTCAACCGTCTTCCCATTGCATCTAAATTAAGCTGAACTCTTTACCATGGTTCACAAAGCCACAAAAGATCTGGGCTGCACCAGTGTTGCTAACCTCGTTCTAACCATTATGTCCCATCTACTATCTCTAGACACTCTGAGCATCTGACTTGGTTACTGATTTTCGGGCTCATTTCTGTTTTCAGACAACTTTGCCCAGATTTTCCCACTTCCAGGAAAGTATACTCTCTGCTAACTTAATGATTAATTCTTCTATGTCAGCTTTTACTGCAAATGTCACTGCTACAGAAAAGGTTTCCAAGAAGCTGGTTTGAAGAAGCTCTATCTTTTAGTCCTTTTAATTTCTATACTGAAATGTTTATAACTTCTTATTAGTTTTTATTGTCTGCTTCTGGACTATAGTTCAAACAAGGAACCCCAGAGGCCCATCTGTTACAGGTTGGGTCCTGGGCCGTGGTCCTGTTGAGAGGTGGTAGAAACTTTAGGAGGTCGAGCCTACTGGGGACTTTGAAGCCATGGCAGGGTGCGCTTAAAGGAATCTTAGGCCTCTTTCTCTCCTTTTTCGCTTTTCAGCCTCCATGAAGGAAACAGATGACTTCGTCACAAGTTCCCTGCCTCACTAAAGGCCTAAAAGCAACAGATCCAAATTACTATGGACTAAAGTCTTTAAACCTGGAAACCAAAGGAAAAATGAAAAAAGTGAACCTTCAATCTTTATAAACAAATTATCTCATCCATTTGTTACGGTAATAGAATGCCAACATGGCTTCTAGCCAAAAACACACATGTAAACATGTACTTCTTTACTTAAAATCTGGTGAGGAGCAATGTGGCAGTAGAGTAAACCCTCCAGGGCCATCTTCCACAGCCACATCAGTTTCAATAGCTATCCACATACCAAAGTGCTTTCACAAGAGGCACAGAAGTCATGAGGAGATCAGACGGCCTGGTTTTAACATAATTGAATGAAAAGCTATACTGAAAAACAAAAAGCTTGCAAGTGTTAAACCTTCCCAAGCTCCAAACAGCACTGCTTGCTACAGATGCCTCATTCTTTGCGGAGGGAGAGAATTAAGACCAGGCCTTCGTCTTGACACCCAGCACTAAGCCTCTCTTCACATGGAACCCTGGCATGGCTCCATGTCCTTTTCTCTGAGGTCTGGAATTTCATTAGCCAGTGGATTGATTCCCTCTAATATATCTTTTATAACTTTTACACAGAGTGGAGAGCAAGACTCACTGCACCAGCCAGAGAACAGGGTACAAAAGCTAGCAGAGGCCTTTGTCTTACAGTTCACAGTGAAGTTAACTGAATCCTGTTACTGGGCAGAAACTGAAGGGCCCAGTGTAGGTCAGAGGTCAAAAAAGACCTGCTCTGGCACCAAGAAAATATCTACACCAGTGAAATGGATTCATGCTTTGGTTTGCATTCCTCCCAACAGCAGTGTGGGCCTGGGTGCACCACTGACACCATGAAGATCCTTGTAACTGAAGACTTAGGCATGACACAGCTTACCATCAGCTTTGGTGGCCAATGGACCACCTTCACCAACACTACCCTGACTTTGGGAAGCATAATGTAAGATAAGCCTCCACTGAGGGTAGGACAGGGAGGTTAGCATGGGATAGTGCCTTAGAACAAAAAGCAGGCTGGTAAAACCTAGTTGCCCCCATCCCAAGGTCAACGTCTCTGGACAGATCTTCTGGAATGGCCCCAGTGCCAAGTGGAGACATGAAATCCCAGTCTATTGGTCTTCTATTTTGGCCATTATCCCTTACTCCACAAGTCTACTCGTCATGGCTTGTGTCTAGATGTTCCCCCAAAGCCTCATGTGGTCATGGGTGGGGTTATTTACAGCTAACCAAATCTAAAGCATGTGATGCTTGGGTTAAGGGTGCATGATCTCTAAATTAGTCCACTGATTACTTTGACATAGTTCTAGCTGTGCATAGTGAGAAAGCCTACCCTGGGTGGGGGTGCTACCTGCCTTAAAGGTGTGTAGCCTGGAGAGAATATAAGGGACAGGAAAAACGACTGCTGCAGTCACTTGCTGCTGCTGCTGCTGCTGCTGTTTGCCTTCTGCTGCCTCCTGCCTTATCTGTGATGCCCCTCTGCTATGCCTCCCTTCCTTGGAGTCATCCTATTAAGGGCTGAAACCTCTACAAACTTTGAGCCAAATAAATCTTTTCTTATTTAAATTTGGGTATTGGGTATTTTGTCTCTGCAACAACTAAGTAACCAAGACGTCACTTCAGTGCTGAGTTGCCCATAGCAATATGGGCTGAGCTCGATTAGCTGTATGACATATCCTTGCGGCCTTGGTAATCAAGTAACATCAAAGCCAAGTGCTAGTCCCACTGGGACTGTGTTCAGAGCTGGTCAGAATCCCATAGTGCTCAATCATAGGCCAATGATTGGATGAGTTATCGGAGTTGGCCCCAGCCTCAAGAAGAGACTTTGGGAGATGGATTACCTTAGTTTATGCTGAACAACAGACCAACTGCAGATTCGTGGGAAACATGTAGTGCTAAAATAATCAAAAGGACTATGGAGTTAGAGAAAATAAGCAGGTTGCTTAGTGTTTTTGGAAAGACAGGCACAAAAAAGCCAGATTACAAAGACTGAAATAAATGCCTAGTCTTCAATACCCTTACAGCGAGCATAAAGAGATTTCAAAGAAATGTGACCTCACCTAATGGCCAAAATAATGTGCCAGAAACCTAACACAAAGTGACATGTTTAAGCAAACTTTGGGATAAATTTTTTAAAAAGCTGTTTTAAGGAAATTTGATTACCTTCAAGAAAACACAGAAATGGTTACTCTAACAAAGAAACTTAATAAGGAATAGGATCAGTTAAAAATCAATCAGAGCTGAAAAATACACTATGAAAAATTAAAAACAACAGAAAACACCTTTAGCAGGATAAGTCAAAGAAAGAAAAAAAGAATGAATTAGCGAGCTTGAAGTTAGACTATTTTAAAATATATAATCAGATAAAAAACCAATAAAGAATAAAAAAGTTTATGGAAACTTTGAGACAATACTAAAAGAACAAATATTCAGGCTAATGGGGTTCAAAAGGGTCTTAAGAATGTCAAAGGGGTAGAGAAAGAATATTCAAAGAAATAATAACAGAAAACTTTCCAAACCTGGAAAGCATACAAATATCCAAGTTCAGGAAGGTTAAAAGTTATAAATCAGATTAAACTCAACTCAACCAACCTCAAGACTTCTTATAATCAAGCTCTCAAAGACAAAAGATAAAAATATTCTCCTCAAGGGAGCAAAAGAAAAGAAACACTTAATATATCAGGATACCTCAATTCATCTGGAAGAAATCGCCTCAGAAGAAACCTTAGAGGCTAAGAGAGGGTGACATGAGATTTCACAGAGCTGAATGAAAAAGTTGTCAGTCACAAATACTGTAGCCACCAAAGCTATTCTTTAGAAATGAAAGAGAGATATATACACTGCTGGACAAATAAAAACTGAGTGAGTATAATGCTACCAGACCTGTCTTTAAAAAAAAGGCCAAAAGACCTTCTTCAAACTTATAAAAAGAGATATTAATTAGAGGAAATAAAATACTGGAAGATTTAAATCTCACTGTTAATGGAAACCACAGACAAATTTAGAATGTTTTAGTATTATTAACGTGGTGTGTAAACCATTCATATCCTCAGTACTAAGAATAAGAAGCAAAGCAAATAAAAGATTCAGATGGTAAAAATTAGGTATATAGAAGATGCAAAGCGGAATATAAAAATCCAAGATATAGGAGGAATGAAATATAAAAGGGGAGTTTATTTAGATACTTTTTTGCTTATTTATTTATCTTTACAATCATATTAAATTCCTATCATATCAAAATTGCTTGTTGTAATCAAAAGATGTTTTTATGCCTCATGATAATCACAGAGCAAAAATCTATAGATGAATAAAAATAACAAGGAATCAAAACACACAACTAGAATAAATTAACCACAAAGCAAGAATGTAGAAGAATGAGAAAAGAGCTACAATACGATTAGAAGACACATTATAAAATGTACATGGGCTAAATTCTCAGATTAAAAGACATATAGTGATCAAAAACATTTGGAAGAAGATTGATAGTATGTTTCTTATAAAAATCTAATTCATGTATAAAGAATTGCATAAATTGGAATTGAAGAGATGGAATAAGATCTCATGCAAATGAAATCCAAAAGAAAGTAGGAGAAGCTATATTCATTTCAGGTAAAATGGACTTTAAAACATAAGTAGTAAAGAGACAGGACAATTTATCATATAATGATAAAGGGGTTTATTCAGCAAGGAAAAGTCTTATAATATTAAATAAATATACACTCAATATCAGAGGACCCTAACATGTAAAGCAGATACAGTATTAATAGACATAAAGGAAGAGATATATTAATCTAATATGATGAGTTGGGGACTTTTAATCATGGAGTGATCACTAACATAGAATGTCAACAAAGAAGCACTAGTTAAAATGTATCCTAGACCAAATGGTCCTAAGACATACTGACAGAAAATGTCATCCATAACTTGCAAAAACATATTTTTCTCATTAGCACATAGAATACTTTTTGGGATAGATATTATAACAGGACATAAGCAAATCCTCCATTTAAAAAACTGAAATGATATTTCATTTCTTTTCTGAATTCAAAGTAATAAAACCAGATATCAATAATTTAAAAAATTTTGGAAATTACAAATATATGAAAATTATACAACTAACTCTTGACAACCAATGAACCAATGACTAAATTAAGCAGAAAACTTTAAAAATTTCTTGAAACAAATGGAAATAGAGGTATAATGAGACAAAGAGCTATTTTTTGAGGAGGTATACAAAATTAGCAAAACTTTTAATCAATTAAGAAAAAGTGACAGACTCAAAATCAGAGAAGAAAAGAAGAATATTACAACTGATACCACAGAAGTACCAAGAATCATTTGAAATTGCTATAAACTACACACCAACAAAGCTGATAACCTAAATAAAATAGACAAATTTCTGGAGACTTATACTTTATCAAGACTGAATTATGAAGAACTAGAAAACCAAGTAGACCAATAAGAAATACTAAGTTTGAAGCAATAAAAAGTCTATAAATAAAAAGTACCAGATGGTCTCACTGCTGAATTCTTCTGAACATTTAAAAAATTAATACTAATTCTTCTTTAAATTATTCCCCCAAGATGAAGAGTTCTTCCAAATACATTCTACAAAAACAAAACCAGACAAAGATACGATGTAAAAAGACTACAGGCGAATATTGTAGTGGAAAATCTACCTCCTCTCCAGTCAGTAAGCTTCAGCTTCTGTTAGTTGCCCAGGTAATGCGCAGTTTATTTCAGTTCCTGTTACTTCAGTTTCTTAGAAACAGCTGGTCGCTGTGATGTATAACTGGACACTATGATGCGTACTGTAAGAATCAATCAATAACTGCCCAATACGCTTTATTGCTTACAAATTCCATAAAAACCTTCCTTCCTGCACCTTTGAGACCTGATATTTTTTTCTTGAGGTCAGTGCCTGTCAACGTTAAACAAATCTGCCTCCAAATCCTAGGTGATGTTTGGGTGTTTCTGTTTCTGTTGCAATATCATTAATGAACACGGTTGCAGAAATCCTTAGTAAAATGCTGGCCTCCCAAGTCCAACAGCACGTGGCAAAGATTATACACCATGATCAACTATGATGAGCTGGATTGATCTCAGGGAGTCAGGAATGGTTTTACATAACACAAGTCAGTGAATGTGAGAGACAACATCAGCAGAACAAAGAGCAAAAACCATTTAATCACCTCAATACGTGGAGAAAAGGCATTTCATAAAATTCAACATACCTTCGTGATGAAAATTCTTGATAAATTATTTTTGTAAGAAATGCACCTCAATATAATAGAGACCATTTATAGTAAGCCAGTAGCTAATGTAGTAGGTAGGGCCCTCCCAATGTGTCCTGTGGGGACTTGCATAATGTAGTGGTATCAGACTGTGTGTACACATGGGTAGTTCTGATGTGACTCTGTAACATAAATCATACTGAACCAACTGTAGGCTGTTAGTGTACACCTGTGTGAGGGGCACAAAGAGTGTATAAAATGCTGCAACTACGCCGTTTGGCACTCAGCCTTTGAATAAAAATCCACTGAAACAATTACAGCATGAATAAAGATGTTTTCTGGGAAAAAGCCCTCTGCATCCACTCTCTATATTTGAAAATCCTGCAGTGTGTCTAGGGGCTCAGGGCCGGGTTTTGGAGGCAGTGTAGTTGTTATCTTCTTTGTTGCTGGAGTCCAAACCTCACAGAGCTGGGAGACAGGACCTGGCAACATAGTCCTGGGAAGTCAGCCTGTCCTGATGTGCTAGGGGGAGAATCCAGACACACAAGGGGATCGGTCCAGGGAGAACCACCCACTAGATGTGTTAAGACCCCGGCTTGATTTTGTAGTCTTATCTTTAAAAAGGCAGAATGCAAGACTGATTTTCTCCCAGAGTTGCCAGAGTAAATTTCACTGAACCTGAAACCAAAACTCAGGAAGTGGGTATAGACTGGAGTACTGGAATTGCCCAAATCACTCCACAAGAAGTGAAACCACAGCCCAAAGTAGCTGGATGCTGGATGCCAATCTGGAGCTGTTTTAGTGTGCGAATGAGACAGACAGTGGGAAGCTTCTGACTGACCACTAGATGGAAGCAAGTGTTGAGTCCTAATCCAATGTCCTGTGGTGGCCCTCATACGGCTAAGGGTAAAGACAGGTCCCTTGGAGTTCTGCCAGTGCTAGACAGTAACTAAAATATTTCCATGAAGATGGTAGCCAGAGACACATGAACAGTGTTCCAACCTTCAATCAAACCCTCCCTCCACCTTCCTCCCTCTTTTGTGCGTGACGGTTATCATTAAGGGAAGGAAATGGGTGAAAAGCAGAGTAAACTGACTCCACCAGGGTGTATGTTGAAAAAGTTTTAAAAGGGATATTCACGTGACTATAGTGTTAAGCCGACTCCCAAATAGCTCTAGACTTTCTGTAAAATTGATTGGCTGTCTTTTGGGGTAAGATGGCCTGCTGAGGTCTCACTTGATAAGCGTATAATTAGCCAGGTGTTCAGAGTTGTTGCAGGGAAGCCCAGCCATTCCGATCAATTTCTTTATATTGACTGTTGGCAAGACTTGGTCCTGTCTCAGCTACCTTAGCTGAAAGCATGCACTGAGGGGACATGCAGAGTGATGATGGCCAGGGTAAGGGCCACATTCAAGGGTTGGCCAAAATCAGACGAATCAGTTCTATCCAGGGAATCAGAAGTCTCACTTCCGTATGTCCTATAGTATTCATCACTGCTGCTGCTATCTGTGGCTACAGCTGCAGAGGTTTGATCATCTGAGGCCTCCCTAGGAGCCCTTTAATGGCAGCCTCCCCTGAGCCACCACATGTCTGTGGGTACCTGTCAAGAGAACTCTTCCAGCAGCCCAAGCCTCAGTCCTCACCAAGGCACCATGCAGATGACATTTTCTATGACACACGGGCGCAGATCTAAGGAGAGGAATGAGCGTTAGTGTATCAACCTCTCACCACCACTGATCTTAATGGAAAGTACCACATACCTTCATAGACTGAGAAATCCTAGGTAATGACTGACTTGGGGCAGTCTACTATCCAGACCCACTGGCCCACAGGGACTGATTGCCCACAATTTCTCCTAACCCTGTTCAGCACTGAGGAGTGCCACTGGGTCACTTGAGCTGCCTTATGATGGTTGAAGGAAAGTGTTCTAGCCCTGGCCTTATGTCTGCAACCAATTCCCAAGAGAGGTACCCCAGTGGGAACTAAACACAGAAGGAGGGCTCATCTTCATTACACAGTACTTGGGAGCCCTCCTAAATGGGATAAAGAAAGGAGAAAAAAGGGCCACGAACATCAGCAAAACTTTGGAGGTGCTCTAGGGGCCAGAAGATCTCAAACCAATTCCATGAAAGTTTCTAGACTGCAGGATCCTCTAACCTTGAGAGTCACCTTGGAACACAACTTTCCTGCTGCTCAAAAACAGGCCATGGATGACTATTGGCCAGTTCAAGATGTGTGAGCAGTAAACCAGACCACTATTACTCCACACCTAGTTGTCCCAAGTCCTTACAGTCTCTTGGCTCTCATCCCTGGTGAAGCAACTTCTTTACATATCTAGACCTCAAGGATGTTTTTTTTCTGTATCTTTCTGGCTGCCTGGGACCAGTCAATTTTTGGCTTCCAGTAGGAAAATTCAGAAAATGGTGAAAAGGGCAAGCTGACATGGACAGGGCTACCTCAAGGGTTCAAAAGTCCCCAACCATTTTTGCATGGCCCTGGGCAATGATATGCAGGCCTTCCGTGCTGGCCAGCATGGTCGCGTATTACTCCGCTACGTAGATGACCTAGTTGGCCAGCCAAACACGGAGAGGAAGGGGCGTGGCTACTCCTCACTCTCCTGTGGGAGGCTGGCTGTGAGGTTTGCCAGGAGACAGTTAAGTACCTCGATTTCCACAGGGGTAATGCCATCTCGAGTCTGAAATAAAACAAGCAGTTTGTTCAATCCTAGTTTCAGTGACCTTATGCCAGTTCCCTGCACTCATCAGGGCTAGAGGTTTCTTCAGGATCTGGCCTCCTAACTTCACAGTGTTGGGAAAATCCCATTATAAGGCCATGAAGGTGGGGGTGGGGGACAAGAACTTCTGTTATGGGAATAGGAATAGCAAGAAATCTTTGAAGAGATCAAACAGGCTCTCACCAATGCACTGGACCTGAGACTTCTGCACATGACTAAGCCTTTCTATTTGCTTGCCCAAGTGCACACTGGCAAAGCGGTGGGAGTTTTAACCCAGAGGCTGGGATTTGACATCAACTGATGGTTCACCTCTCCAAGCTACTCAACTCAATCATCCAGTGTTGGTCACTCTGTTTGTGAGCACTTGCAGTTACAGCCCTCTTATTGACAGAGACTGATAAACTGAGTATGGAGCAAGAATTAATAGCTCAAGTGCTATCCTCAGTGTGAGACTAGTGGAACACAAGGGACAATACTGATTAAATAATGCCTGAATGGTCAGATACCAGGGGATGTTATGTGAAAATCTGCCCATTCGTTTAGAGTTATAAGGATCCTGAACGTGGTAAGCCTACTGCCTGTCAGGGATGGCCAGCTAGGTCATGAGTGCATTGAGGTCATGGATGAGGTGTTATCCAGCCTGCTGAACATAGGGAACCTGCCCTCAAGGACCCTAATGCCGAGTATTTTATAAATGGTAGCAGTTTTGTGAAAAAGGGACAATGCCTTGAGGAGCACTCTGTGGCAACTCTGAATTTCATCACTGAGGCAAAATCTCTAAGACCTCAGCACAGGAAACAGAGCCCATTGCACTAACCTGAGCACTTCAGCTGGTAGCTGGACTATGCATCAGCATACACGGATTCTTTGCCTTCAACACCCTTCATCTCCATGGGGCTCTATAGAAAGGAAAAGGCCTCATAAACTCAGGGTGAAAAATATAAAACATGCCAGGCAAATCCTTGAACTCTTGGATGCTGTATGGGTTCCTCAAGGGCAGCAGTCATGACTACTGGGGAAAGTAAAAGGGAGTTTCTACAGCCATGTGGGGAAATTGTGAAGCAGGAAGCTGAACTGGGGCCACCGGGGAACAGCACAGTTGAAAGCTTTACCCATTAACAGAATGAGACTCTAATTACAGCATGAGGTGGTTTGGCTTAAGGCCAAGGATGAAAGTTACTTCCCAGACAGATAGTAGAAGTTTAAAACCTGCTGGGTAGCAATCCCCAACGCTCTGACTCCAGCTTCTGTCAGAAAGTTTCATCAGGTCACTCATATGGGCTGGACAGCTGTCTAGACCACCGTGAGTTGACATTTCATCCCTCGACTCTCTAGTGTAGTCCAGGTAGTGTATGAACAATGTGAAATGTGTGTCTGCAATAACCCACATCAAGGGCCCAAGGCTGCTCCTGTGGTACAAAATATTGGGGGACCCCATTTGAAAAATGTGACTGAATTTTACTGAGCTTTGCCGTCTAACTACAGGTATTTGCTTTATAATAATGTACACTTTCTCAGGCTGGGGAGGCCTTCACACCCACAAGGTAAAGGCATCTGAGGTGGCTCAGATCCTTCTGAGACAAATTGTCCCTAATTTTGGAATTTCTGCTGACATAGAATCAGACAACATGGCCAGCATTCATCACAGAGGTGATGTGGCTAGTGGGCAGAGGACTAAAGATTACTTGGAAACTGCATAGGGCCTGCCATCCCCAGAGTTCAGGGAAGGTGCAGCAAATGAACCAGACTTTGAAGGTCCAGCTGAGCAAACTGTTCTAGGAAACTCACCTACACTGGGACTAGCTCCTGCCAATAGCTCCAATGAGGATTAGCTCTAGCTCCTGTAAACAGTCAGAGCTTTCCCCTTTTGTGATTCTCTGTGGGTTCCCCCTCTTATTAGAGGCATGAAGGGTGATTTAAAGGAGTTTGGCACCTCATTCTGAGACAGCAGATGCAGGTGTTAGGTTCAACCTTAGCCACCCTATGCCAGGTGGGTTAAGGAACAATTGCTTGTAAGTCTGACCATATGCACTCATTCTTTCACATCAGAGGATGCTTTGTGGGTAAAAGAATGGAATGTTCAGCCCCTGAAACTCCTCTAGAGGGGCCCATTCATTGCTATCCTATCCAACTCCACCACAGTTAAGGTGGATAGAATAGTCCCCTCGATTCACTACAGCAGACGAGAGCCAGTGTTTTAAGATTGGGAGTGTATTTCCAACTTGCTGGCCCCAAGCAAACTGATGATTCAGAAGAAACAGACAGTGACCACAGGAACAATCACTGAGAAATGACAACCCAGCTCTAGTCACTCCAGAGGTTGAAGAGTCTACACTCCACAGCCAAAGGATCTGCATGGGAAGCCCAAGAGTCTGCACTGATGGCCAAGAGATGATATCCAAGGTGAAGCCAAAGACTGAAGCTCTGCTGAAGAATTGAAGCAGATCTGTCCTTGCCCATCTCCCCTTTACACCACCCTAGTGTCAGTCTTCTACTATCTAGGGTGTAGAATTGCTGAGCCAATTTAATTAACATTTTCTTAGCTTCTCAGATTGACACAATCAATCAACCACCAAAGGACAATGGTAGTCACCAATGCAGCAGTAAGGATTAGTGATAAATTAGCATCAGGTGACACTGAGAAAGTCTCATAGACATTGAGAGTGGAATGATGGACACCACACAAATGTTGATCAAAGAAAAATATACTGCTATTATATGGGAGCAGGAACTTCTGGTGTGCTATTGTGCAGTAGATTGTCTACAGATAAGAATTGTGTATTATATATATATATTTAAAAAGCTAGAGGAAAATGATTTTGAAAATTTTCATCATAAAGAAATAATGTTTGAGAAAATATATTTAACTTTAAAAATTACACAGTGTATATGTGTGTCAAATCATCGAATATCATGCCACTAATATGTACTACTTTGATATTTACAAATCAGTTTAAAAATAAATTTAAAAATTAAGACTTTTTGGAGATTAGTAAAACAAATACAAGTTCATGAGAATAGGAAGCTTTCTTTTGCTGTTGCTCTAACACTTATTGTATAGTGATCAATAAAAGAAAGTCACTGATTTAATAAATGTATTAAATTATAGTTGCTATTATTAATGGTCTCTTAGGGTCAAGGACCAGCTCACATTTCCTATACTTCTTATACTTTACTTATACAAGACTGGCTTTGAGCAGTAATTACACAAGTTACAGCTTTCTTGCATTGGTACACTAAAAAAAAAAATAATGTACTTATAGAAGCTGAGAAGCAATCTAATGGAACACAAAATTCACTACCCTAGATGGCAAGTGAAGCTAGATCAACAATTAGCTTCTATATTTCAACTTGACACAATGGTAGTCACCAATGCAGTGGTAAGAATTAGTGATAAATTAGCATGTGAAAGTGACACTGAGAAATGGGTGCATGCAAGCAGGCAAGCAGGCATGATAGCCTTTGAGCAGAAGCCTGACCACCTGATTGGGGTACAGAGGTCAGCTTTCAATGGAAAGTGGAAATCAAATTGACAGACAGAAGGGCAGAGCTTCATTTTCAAAAGAAATAGACATTAAATTTTCTGACAAGTTTGAGAAATTTAAGCTCAAAGAACAAAGAAGGGTTAACACATTAGCATAAAGTACGAAGTGGAGATGTGGTCTTAAGAATCAAGTATGGGGAGAGGAGCTAAAGATGGCCAATCAGTGAGCAACAAAATACAAAGCCTCCTGGGAGAAACAACTCCTATGCCAGAATAGAACATCCTGGAGAAATCCAGACAGAGGGAGATGGATCCTCTTGACACAGGAAGAAATTAAAACGTAAAAGAGGCTCGTCAAACACACCATCTCCGGGCTACAATTGGAGCAGCTGGAGTTACCGGACATGGTGTTTTTGCTGCAACCCACCAAGTCTGCACCAGCCTGAATTTGCAAATTCATGCTGGCCAGCAGAGCTGCCCAAACTTGTTCCACTCACAGGAGCCACAGCAGCGCTGAAGTTGGGGGTTGGTGAGCCCAACAGAGAGCAGAGCCAGCAAAGGGACCTTCATTAATCTACAGTCAGTGCTGGGAATGAGACCCCCCCCCCATGGGAAAGGTGTGACCAAATGGGCGACATGTTGGAATCAGGTAGGAGGAGCCTGAATTGGGAGCTACAGTGACTTCAATTGGTTGCTCCCTCCCAAGAGCAGATTCGTGGGATTTGCTTGGACTGGGTCATGACCCTGGCCGGGACCCAATGAGCCATCCCAAATCAATTCTCTGCACCTAGCATGCACAAACCTGATGAAGGCCCCTGAAGTTTTGACTGGCCCAGAGGGGAGGGGCCTAAGCAGCCCCTGCTTACGCCTCAGTGACAAGAGCAGGCAGGAGAGGGTGGAGGTCCCTTGCTAGTGTGCTTTGGAGGAACCATGGCCAACAGGGAAGGGGGTTGGGACCTGCACTCTACACCTGTGTGGAGGAAGCCAGGACCATGATAGGAGAGAGAGGCAAGAGGAGGCCCCCAGCCCAGAACCCTGAAAGCGCTGATCCAGGAGAGGGAAAAACAAGGGAGACTGAGGGCGGCAAACATGCAACATCAGACATGACTGCAACAGACATTAAGAGATATCTTTGGGACCTTGTAGATGAGCTCAAAACTGAAATATTAAATCAGGTAAAGCAAGATATGAGTAGAGTAATAAAAGAAATGCTAAGCATCTCTCAGGAAGACATAGACAGAAGAAGGGAGGAACACAAAAAAAGGAGAGAAACTTTCAATAAAGAATATAAAGAACACTTAGAATACATTAAGCAGATTCAAAGAGATGAAGAGATTACCAGGAAATTAAAAACTCCATTGAAAGCTAGCAAAACTCCTTAAAAGAAACTAAGGGTATACTATCGAAACTTGAGGACAAGTTTGCAATATGTGATCATGAAAGTAAAGATCTCTTAAAAATAACAAGGAAACAGGCAGTAACAATACAAAGGCTAGAAGATGACAAGAGAATCTATAATTTAAGAATAAGAAATGTGAATGAAGAATCAGGAATATAAACATGCGAATTACAAAGGCTATTCCCAGAAATAATTAAGGAAAACTTCCCAAGCATGGGAAAAGAAAATGACATTCAGTTGTATGAGGCATACAGAACTCCAGCCACCTACAACCAAAACAGAGCTACACCCAGACATATAATAATCAAGATACCAGAAATTCAATGTAAAAACAGAATATTAAAAGCTGTCAGAGAAAAGAAACATTACCTATAAAGGTAAGCCCATCAGAATCACAGCTGACTTCTAGACACAGACCATCAGATCAAGAAGAGCTTGGAGCAGTCTTCCAAGCCCTGAAAGAAGATAACCTCCAACCCAGATTGATGTATCCTGAAAAACTGTCACTAGAAATTAATGGAGAGACAAGATTTTTCCATGACAAAAGGAACTGGGGGAATTTGTGACCACCAATCCAACCCTACAGAGAATACTGGAGGACATTCTAGAGAGAGAGAAAAAAATACCAGGATTTTAGGAACAGTGGCAGAAAGGCCTCAATGAGTGGGGCAGGCAGTAGAATGAAGGAGAAAACTAAACAAAGGCAGAAAAGTAGCATAGCAGAAATGAGGCAGAGAAGGATAACTAGAATCACTAACATAGATGGCCTTGATACACTATATTGTTAATAGTGCACCAGGATTTAAAACCCACATTACTCACACTACTCTGCTTAGATGTATTATATTCTGTTCCAGTCATTCTACCTGTACTAGATTTGAGGTCACAGACAGTTATCCTGAAAATAACAGGATATAGTATGGTAATCATCCTTAATTTCCTATTAACTTAATCTAAAGCTCTGTAAAACCTACACTGTTTTACCATGACTGATCGTAATCGAATCTGGTTTGTTAGCTCGCTGTTTTGTATTGATAGATCTTATTCAAAGCTGTTATGATTGATAGTATCAAGTCTGAGAGTATGGGAAACTGCACTGAAGATGACAAGATCCACTAGAATATCCACTCTGGTTTGATTATTAGCTGCCTTTGAAGTTTTATACTATCTACAATGTTTTATTTTCACTAATATTGTTATGTACTGCTATATTCAATTATACTGCTATATTCAATTATGCCTGATGATATAGACAATTTTATTGAAGATAATAAGAAACAACACAGTAATCACTGTAGATCACCTTGTACTGTGGTTTTATACAACTTTTTGGTTTCATGTTTTTATAGGAATTTGTTTTGTTTTGTCTTGCTAAGTTTTGTTTTTCCCTCTAATACAAAAAGGATAGAAATACATGCAGAGACTCATGCATGCGTAGCTGTTCACACTCTCACTGTTTGAATATCTACTTTGTATGCTTTAATTTTGTAACTTGAACAACTATTTCTAAGAGGACAATGTGTAATTTATCAACTAGTGATTTCTGTTTATCTTTTTTTTTTGAAATTCTGTATAATCTCATATTTTTTTCTCTTTAAATTAAAAAGAAAAAGAGTCAAGTATGAGCTCACTCCATGGTTGGACAGGACGCAGGAGCCCCAATGGTGCATCTCAGGCTAACCCTGAAAGCAGGAGGCTGTGATGGCAGGTTGTGCTCCAAGCAGAGGAGAGCTGAGGCAAATGAGAGGGCTCCATCGATTGTCTTTCACTGCATCAGAATGCTGTCAGACATGAGACCTGAAAGCCCATCTTTCTGCCTGCTGCTCTGGATCAATATGATAGATCTTTCCCTCGGAGGCCGTCTGAATCCTATTATTCTGCCTAGATGCATGAAGAACTAAATTAATGACAATAACTCTTGGGCTTCAGAGCATCTGTAACCTGTTATTATCACCACCTCTACCAGCACTATATTGATCCTTTCCATTTTGCACTGATTCTGTTTATGATCATCCTTTCATGGGAAACCAATGGGTTAACCTCTCTCTTCTCTACCCTCAGTCAGGATAAATGTAGGCCCAGTCAGAAGTGGTTTATTCCTGCCTGAGCACCAGGCTCATGATGAAGAATTACTGCAGCTGTGTGGATTTAGGTACATATATTACAACCAAAAGCTTCTTGATATTCTTTTCTTGAGGCCCAAGACAAAAGCAAGTTTACTTAGAAACAGCTTCCATCCTACTAGTATATAAACTGAATGTACCAAACAGTTAAATAAAATGTTAGTCACAGATATTCAAGGAAAACTTAAGTTTGACCACTGATCGATCCTTGTCAACCATTGGTTTAACATTCCTTTAACCAAGGCTGACCGGGGATATATTTCAGTGCTGCTATTTGATCTGCTGTAACCTTTAATATTTATGTTTTTTCAAAAGCTGGAGGCAGGAGCTGACTGACTCTGTGATGACTCTCTGAGGTCATTAGAAGTTCAATTAGGCTGTTGGTGCCTTCTCTAAGATTCCTATGTCTTCCTCCTCACATGGGATTCATTCAGGGCCTCAGTCAATACCTGGTTCAGTGAACACTAAAGAAGCAAAAAAGAGTGACAAAAAGAGTGCTTACTCTTGGGAATAATGGCTCTCTACTGCTCATATCTGGACTTTCATGATCATAACAGTGACCTCTTTTTCTGAGCACTTTAGAATGGAGAAGGTCTGGTTTCTGTAGCATGAAGGAATTTTGAGACAATCTTTAATAATCATTGAATAAAACTTGAGTTCATTAATTTTCTGAGCCTCATACAGATACATATGCATATGTAGGTGCCAAGATGGACATATAAGCATGAGTGTTTGGTGGCTGGATGTATGCATGTCTACTGTACGTACTACACAATCAAATTCTGTGGGGCGGGGGAGGGAAGTGTGTGATGTTCCTTACTGTTCTTACATTGTCTCTTCCATAAAGCAAAAAGTCACTGACTCTCAATTCATAGGCAATGGTTTAATGAATACAAAAGTAACATTAACCTTGCTTTTTATTTTTATTTTTTTATCTGCCTCTTACTTCCTCACATTTTCAAACACTGGAACTCTGATCTACTCCTGAACATTCAATCTTAGTGCAAACCTTTTTGGAAAAGAAAAACTAGAAATATTAAAGCATATTTGAATGTGACAGAAAATGTAGAAAAATTAGAGCATTAGGAAAGATTTGAAATAGATGAGACACTATTTGGGGGAAGAGTATTGGGTGAATACAATACTATCATCAAACAAAGTGACTAAATGGGAGATCTGAAGTGGTTTTCTCCAAGACTTTGTATATCATCCATATCTAGCTAAAACCCTACTTCATTTAACATGCCTTTTACATAGTCTGTACTTTTTTTTTAAAAGCCCTATTGTATATACTAGACATAGAGATTATAACACACCAAAAAATTCTGTTTCTTTGCAGGATTCTTTATGTTGTTCAATTTGAGCTGTGAATGGTTAAGTAGGGACTTCAGATGCTACTGGTACTTATGCATGTGTTCAGCCAATATGTGATTACATATTATAATCTGTCTGAATTATATTTTGTTTAACACTAATCAAAATCCAAGAATTCTGCCTTGCACAATACCTTTTTTTAGCATTGCTCCATAGTTTGATCTAAGGAAGTGTATTTAATGACTACCCAGTTTTTCTGTGGGATGTCCATTTGATACATTTTCAGGAAAAACCTGGTTAGTCATTACAAAAGTACCCAAAATTTTTGAAAAACTAGAAACCTAATGGTCAATTAAAAATCAATCTTTCCTTCTTATTCAATATATTTTTAAAATGAAACTATGTTATAAGAACTGGGTAAAAATAAGCAGAACATATTTAATCCTTCTGCTTTTCTTTCTGACTTTTCCTATAACATTGAATTGAAAGTGTTTTCCTCAGGTCAGGGCTGTAGCTCAATGGTAGAGTGCCTGCCTAGCATGAGTGAGGCTCTGTTTCCAATTTCTAGCATTGTAAAGTTGCATTTAAATATATACACCTTTGAAGTTTTTATTTCCATTTTGTATTTTTTTTTTAAGAAAGTAAATCAGCAGTATCCTAATCTATGGATTTTACTGCTTTTGCTTACTGGTCAATATTGACATCAAAACGGTCTCAGATAAACCAAATGAATGCCCTACTTCTGGATCCATCCACCCTTTACCAATCATCTGTTTTAAGATACAGCAATAAAGTAGCTTTTATTTCTATCACTTGAGCTTGCTTTTCTGGTCAATTTCTGCAGAAATAATTGGAATCTTTTTTTTATTTAAAGAAAAAATGAAAAACAGAACAAATACAGAAATAATACAGAATTTTAAAATAAGTTAACACCAAGAAATCACTAGTTGATAAATTACATATTGTCATGTAAGAAATAGTTCAAGTCACAAAATTAAAGCATGAAAAGTGAACAATCAAACAATGAGACTACAAAATGTTCTGTTCAATGATCCAACAAAAACTTAGTAATACAGTCGTCTATCTTACACACTTAAACATACATGCAGTTATATCCTTTAGAGCACTTTCCTTCCCTTTCTTTTTTACAATAGCTATTACACATTTCAGATCTTATTACTCCTACAGTTTTTATTACTTTTTACACTAGAGAGACAATGTGATATTTATAAATATGATTCTTATTTATTTCATTCCAGTTGCCTCCATTTACCTATAAAGCCTTAAGATCATCCTTTTTTATAGCTGAGTAATATTCCATTGTATAAAAATACCACATCTTTTTCATCTAGTCCGTGGCTGATGGACCTTTTGGTTATTTCCAAGATTTATCTATTACAAATTGTGCTGCTATAAATATAGGTGCACATATATCACTGTGACATGACCTTTTCAGTTTTTCTGGGAAAATACCCAGGAGGGTAATAGCTAGATTAAATGGAACTTCTAATCCTAGTCTTCTGAGGAATCTCCATAGTGATTTCCACAGTGGCTGCACCAGTCTACACTCCCACCAACAGTGGAGCAGTGTTCCTTTTTCCCTGCAGCCTCGCCAACATTTGTTATTGGTTGATTTGATGGAAGCCATTTTTTTCTGGAATGAGTGAAATCTCAATACTGAATAATTGGAATCTTTATGTTAGTCTCTAATTAGAGTTTTCTAGTTTCTCCTTATAGAAGAGGAAGAACATCTTATTTTTGAATTCTCTGAGGAAGTGTGACAGCAAATTGAAAGTGACAGGAAACTGTTCCAGGGAGAGATGGCTTCCTGCTGATAGTTGAACCTGATGATAATATGGAATTGAAGTTCTGTAACAAAACAAAGAAACCCAAAACAATCCCCCAGCTGATGGAAAAATTAAACCTGCACTAAAGGATAAAAGTCTCTTGAATGGGAAGGAGATCATGACATGGAGAGAGAGAAGAGAGGAGAACAGCATCAAAGAAAAAAATTAAGGTGTGTGGTGTACATGTACCAACTCCCTACCACTGCGATCATGATGTACTGCAAACATGCACTAATAAAAAGGTTAGTGTTTGCTCATATTTGTTTGAAGCATATTTTCAGGATCAAAGAAACTATGGCTTGTATTTCTATTGAATACAATTGAGGATTTGTGGATAATGATCTTCAGACTGAATCTTTCTTGTCTTACCTATCAGTGAAAAAGACAATGGGCCTGTGCATTGAAGGACTGCAGTGTTCACAGAGCCCTGTAAGGTTTCTTCAATTAAAGCTCAAATTATCCGGCATTTACTTTTAATCAAGACTCACTTTATTTATTTTCTCATTTAAGGCAACATCTTTTCATAAGTGGAAAATAAATTTCATGTAGCATTAATAAATAGTGTTCTCCCCGGCTCCTTCTTGCCTAAGCAACTGTATAATTTCTCAAGCATGATGCAGCTTATTGATTAACTCCCATTGCACTAAGAGAAGGAAATAAGGAAAATTTCCGATCTATGCAAGTATAGCTGCATATTCATGTATAACTTATTTAATGAATAATCAAAACTTTCTCAGATGTAAGCTAAGAGCATCTTCATCATTTTTCATATATTTTGCCTTAAAGCTCTTCTTATTCTCTGGATAAAATCTTAGGAAGTTCTCATAGTACTGTCAGCCATATTTACATGCAAAAAATTAAGATGTGTTATGTACATGTGCCAGTTAACTCCTCCTCATGAATTTAATTATTATGTATAGCAAACATGTACTAAAATTTTAAAAATAGATATTAACAAGTCATATTAATGTTAGATCAAACTTGACCTGTTATTTACTTGAAGATTATAAACATGATCTGTAATTGCATCTAGTAGTTTATATCTTTACACTTATATATGTTATGAAATGGACATTGAATTTAATTTTCTTTTCATATGACATCCAGTTAATGCAAATTATTGAATAATCTACCTGTCCTCTAATGACCTGAGTGCTACCTTTAGTTTATATTGAGTTTTCTTACAATAAAAAGTATGGTTTAGGCTCTCAAAAAACCCACCAGTTTGAAGCTGCTTGCCTCCTCTGCCTTGCACCTGATAGTAGATGAGGAGGATGTAGTCTCTCTGTCCTCAGATTTGCTTTTCCATCCCTCTCCACGCCCCTACTACCTCTGACTCCATAGTGTGGTAGAGGAAAGGCAGGGGGTAGAGAGCCTATCTTTCATCTGTATGTCTTTCTCTGAGGATTTCTGCATACTGCAGAGATCTAAATACTGACTTACTTTCTTAGATGCTTTTGGCAGATTTTAGAACCGTAAGCATTGAAGATTTCATGCCTAAAGTTCCCTGAGGAAAATGAGGCTCCTTCTGATGATTTGTCACAAGTTCCTCCTCAGCCTATCTCTTCTGCTGTGGATCCCACATGGAATCCCTCTGTTGGAATCATTTTATGTAACTTGGATGATGTTTCTTCTTGGGAAAGCCAACTCCAGCTATACGCCAGCCACTGGTGGTATAGCTCCCTCCCTCTGTGCTCTCTTTTCTTTTTCATGTCAACTCTAGGAATGCATGTGATTGTAAGTGATTCCTAGAAGTCTCTTACTGGAACTTGTAGGAAAGGAAAGTGTTTGTCTTCCTGAAGGAAAGGAGGGTAAGTGTAAAATTGCAGTAAAACATTCATATTTTCTGTCTCTTTTTCCCCAAAAGCTAATTTTTCCCAATAGTCACATCAGTGTATGTGACTATTCCTGTTCTGTATCTTGGAGACAGATGATGTGCTGGTGTTAACAGAACATATTTTTGGCCCCCTGATTAGGAAGTCTTATATTGATGAGGACAAATGTTAAGGATGTACTTCCAATTCCTTTTCTTCTTTTATGGTGGGTTTGTGGAGATTCTTATGAGAAAGTCAGAAAGTTGCTTTGTTTGCAGAAGTCCTAGAAAAAGAATGATATTCATTGGTAGGAGAGCCATTATTAATTTTAGTATGTGAACTTTCTATGATTACGTATGGAAAACAAACCTGAAATCTACATATTTATCAGGCAGAGATCCCTGGAAAAAGTTTTACACTGAAGAAAGACCTGAATGTAAACCTGTGTTTCACAACTGAGATAATACTTGAATATAAGTAAATATTTCCACATAAACAACTTAGAGAAATCATAAGGTAATCTAGGCCAAAGCACATCTTCACTCAGGAAGAAGGGGACAAGTGAACTACACTGGAAGGCCTTAAACAGTCTGCTTTGGCTCTGTATCATGATTTATGTCCTTGAAATTGTTATTACCGCATGAATCTGTAATAGATCTCTGATTCATGACTGTCTGAACTGACAATCCAGTCTTCTGAGTTATCTAATCCCTTGTATTGAATGTAGGGTTACTTTATCTATTTTTATCATTTTATACCTCCAGAAAAGAACTTTTCTCTATGAGGTAAACTTACTTGTAAGTAGTACAAAGGTAATGAAACTTGTTCATTGTTTTGTTTGGAGGCACAAATCTGACATGAGGTTTTGCTGAATCCTGTTATAGTAATGCAGACCTTGACTACTGATCTCCACCAGATAACAAATTCCATAAAAGCAGTGGGCCATGTAGGACATACCTTGGATACACAGAGTTTAGCTTAAAGCATATGTTTAGATAAATTAAAAGGGGTGATTTAGAGTTTAAAGTTTCTTCCTTGCTCACACTGAGGAATAAGGAAAGGGTCTGAAAATATATTTGATTTTTGTCTCATGGGTCTCATATTTGACTGCAAATAAGTTTGTGGCATAAGACTGAATGCAGAAAAGCATAAGGCACTAGGGAATAACTGATATACATTGCCCCACTAGACTACATGCATAAGTTCCATGCTTATACAGAGGAGGAAACTATTGTCAGGAAGTTACAATGAGACATGAGGCATAAATAGTTTTGCTTTGGTTACAAATCAAGTCAAAGATTAAAGGAAATGGGCTTTGTTTCATTTGTTCTTTGAATAGCATTGTTGAGACAATAACAACTAAGCAAATTAGACAGCATTGTACAGTATAGTCAATTGAGTGTTTGATTATTGTAGGATTACATGACAACTCCTAACTTGTCATGAATCAATTTCTCTCTTAAAAAAGAAATGATAATAAGTAATCAGCAGTGCCTGAAATCTCAGTGATCAGGAGGCTGAAGGAGAAAGTTTCCCATGAGTTTGAGGCCAGCCTGCACTACATAGTGAGTTCAAAGCTAGCCTGAAATACAATGTGAGACCCTGTATCAAAAACAACCTCCACAAAAAGCCATGATCATAAGCAAGCTATTATCTATAAATATCATTGAAGAAAGAAGGTGTCAGTAGAAAGAGCATATTAGAAAACCTCAAAGGGATTTTTATGGCATGAGGAGAACCTCAGCAGGTAGGCGACAGTCCAGATGAACCCTCCCTCTACCTAGGGGATCTTTGTAGGCCACCAGGAGCCTTGAAAACACCTCTCTTCATCCAAGGGAACTCAGTTGGCTGGCAAGAGTGCAAGTGAGCTATCATCCTGCCCTAGATCCCCAATCTTCCAAATGAGTGTATGGCAGAGGTTAAATAAAAAGAGACAAATAGTATGATTTTAGGGGCTCCATCCAGGAGGATCAAAACCCTTTAGTTGAGCTCGTGAAACCTGAGGGCTAAGACCAAGTCTTCTCTGGATTAACCCACTTTATTAGGACCAAGGACAAAAGGTGAGAAAACTGAGAAAAGTGCAGGAAATGAGCAGGACCTCGGGAGTCACTTCAAGGACTTCTCCAAGTGGTAAATTATGCCAATTTAGGAGAACCATTTTAACTCCAAGATAACATTCATGGTAGGATGGAGACTATAGAAATGAACTTCCTTTAACTGCTGTCTCCATTTACTTAATTAGTGGAGGAGCCAAGGTGTCTTCAGCTGTGGCCTTATCTTGCCCTTTGAGGTGTCTTTGGCCTCATTGGCTACTACAAACCTCAGCCAAGATCAATGATTCATAGGGGTTCACTTACTATAAATCAGCTCCCATCCCCAGGCAAGGGGCCAAGGCCTAGGGCAGACTCACAGATAAACATAGAAAGCCAATTAGTAAAATTCAAATCCTGCTCAGAGCAGCTTTGTAGTGCCAGCCAGACTGCAGGAGAGCTCTCCCTCCACATGGAGGACCTCAGGCAGGCCAGTGAGAATGTAAGTGAGGCCTCTTCCTCACCTGGATGAGCCAGGTTGAGCCTTCAAGACCCCCAGTGACAAGCAGGTAGGGCCCCAATAGGGCCCCAGTTTGGGCAGACATCATAGACAAGTGGGTCTGGAGGCCTGGAAAAGTCTGAAAGACCAATAACAGTACAAGTTAAAGGTTGGTTCACATCAATATTCCTAGGTTAGTCAGCCCAAGAAAAATCCAGGGCATACCAGACTGGCCTGTAGGAGGAATTTAGGTGACTGGCACCTCCCCTACACTGTGGGACCCAGAAACTGGGTGAACACCAGCCAAACAGTATGACAATGACTATGATGCACATTATGGACAGGCAAGACTAGCAAGATTGAAAAAACTAAAATATAAACCAAGAGGTGAAAATGATAAGACAAAAATGCAATATGCAATCTCAGACCTCCAGCCCACTCAGAACAAGTACAGGAGACACTGACATGAAGTCATTGGAAGACACACACCTAAACTTCCTCAAAAGATAGAAAGTGAAGTAAAGAAACAAATCCATGAGGTTATAGAGGAAATTGGATCAGAAATAATCTCTCAGATAAAAAAGAAATGACTACTTTAATGAAGAAATTGCTCAGTATAGATAGAGAAGACATACTTAAAAAACACAGGAGCATGAGAAAATGATGGAAATCTTGAATGAACAATATAGGAAAGAAATAGATGCATGAAACATATTCAAAGAGAAATTTAGGAAATTAAAATTTCCATTAAGGCTGGCAAAACCATTTGAATGAGATTAAAGATAGATTTTCAGGCCTGGAAGACATGATCAGGCTAATGATTATGAAAGGAAAGATCTCTAAAAATAACAAGGAACCAGAAAATAACAATTCAAAAGCACCAATATGATGCAACAAAAAAATATAAGATTGATAGGTGTCAATTAAAAAAAGTAGTTCAATGCAAATGACATAAAAATTTGCAGAAATAATAGCAGAAAACTTCCCAAGCATGGGAACAGAATTGGATATACATATGAGTGAGGTACATAAAACTTCAAACAGCCATAACCAAAATAAACCTATTCCCAGGCATATAATAACTAAGATTAAAAACTTCAGCACAAAAACAGAATATTAAAAACTGTTAGAGAAAAGAAACATAACCTATCAAGAAAGCCTATTAGAAGCACAGCTGATTTCTCAACACAAACTCTCAAGTCAAAAAGAGCTTGGAGTGAAGTATCCAGGTCTTGAAAAAAAAAAAAAAAACTTTCAAGCCAGATTGATGTACCTTGAAAAACTGTCTTTCAAAATTAATGGAGAAACAAGATATTTCCATGATAAATAATAACAGGCTATTCTGTCCACCAAACTAACCCTAGAAAGAGTAATGAAAAAGGGACTGAGGTAAAAATGACCACACTTTGTCAGCCATAAGTTGCCTGGAACCTCCCCTGTGGGCCTGCCCTGGCCCCAGAACATCTCAGAAACCTGCCTCAGGGGTAAGCTGCCTGGAACCTACCCCATGGGCCTGTCTTGCCACCAGGAACATCCCAGAAGCCAGCCCCAGCCTGAAAACTGCCCTGGACTGCTTCTGCTGGGCCTGCCCTCCCACCTGGAACATCAGAAGACCTCAGCAGGCTCCAGTTAGTGTGAAAAAACTTGGAACTTCCCTCCCAGGCAGCAAACCTTGGACTGCAGTGGATTAACTGTGTCAGTGTGGTGAGTATGCCCCTAAAACAGAGGTGTACAGTGAATAAATAGGGCCAGCAGTAAAACCCCCTCCAACTAACTGTAAGACCTTGGTGAGTCTGAAAAGAGTGTGTGTGATCCCCTCCTACACATAGAAAACATCAGGCAGAGTGAAAATGACAAAACAAAAAAGTAAAATGCAGTCTCAAACATCTAGTACACCAGAAGCAAGTACAGAAGACATTGAAATAGAGGACCCCAAAAGTAACACACCAGGAATCTCTGAAAAGATAGTGAGTGAAATTAAAAAAAAAAGCTCCATCAGGCTATAGAAGAAATCAAATTAGAATTACTCTCCCATGTAAATATAGAAATAACAACCTTAGTAAAGGAGTTGTTGAATGCAGCTAAAGAAGAAATAGAGAAAAAAGCACATGAGCATGGGAAACTGATTGAAACCTTGAATGAACAATATAGAAAACAAGCAGAATTCATGAAACAAACTCAAAGAAACATCTGAGAAACAAAAAATTCTATTGAAAGTGTGCAAAACCACCTAAATGAAGCTGAGGATAAGATTTTGGACCTTGAGGACAGGATCGCAATTAGTGATCAGGAAAGGATAGAACTTTTAAAAATAACAAAGCAGCATAAAATGACAATCCAGAAGCTTCATGATGATGCCAAGAGCAACCATATAAGAATAATGGGCATTAGCAAAGATATAGAAGTCCAGGCAAATGACATATGTAAAGTATTCACAGAAATAATAGCAGAAAACTTCCCAAACATGGGGAAAGAATCTGGTATGCAGATAAATGAGGCAAATAGAACACCAAACAGTCACAATCAACATAAATCCAAACCTAGACACATAATAATTAAGATCTCAGACATACAGCATAAAAACAGAATACTAAAATCTGTTAGAGAAAAAACACAACTCACCTATCTAGGAAAGCCCATTAGAATCATGGCAGACATTTCAGCACAAACCCTCAAGTCAAGAAGAGCTTGGAGTGAGGTATTTCAAGCCCTGAAAGAAAACAATCTTCAACCCAGACTGATGTACCCAGCAAAACTTTCATTCAAATTTAATGGAGAAACAAGATACTTCCATGACAAAGAACAACTGAAGAAATTCACATCCACCAAACCAACCCTAGAAAGAGTACTGAAAGACATACTAGACAGAGATAAAAATGACCACAATCCCCAAAAGAACAACAGAAAGAAACTACCAGGTAGGATAAGCAATTAAATAAGGGGAAAAGCAGCAAAAAACAACTGGAACATAACATGGAAAAGCCAAGCCAGTACATATCAGTGATATCCATAAATATAAATGGCCTCAATTCACCTATAAAAAGAAATAGATTGACAGAATGGATCAAGAAACAGGATTCCACAATATGCTGTATACAGGAAACACATCTGACCCAAAAGGAAACTCATAGATTAAAAGTCAAAGGATGGGAAACAGTATTCCATGCAATAGGAACCCAGAAAAAAGCAGGGGTAGCTATTCTATATGCAGACAACCTGAACTTCAAACCTTAAATGATTAAAAGAGATAGAGAAGGTCACTACATACTTGTTAGTGGAAAAATTCAAGAGGAAGAACTAACAATTATAAGTATATATGCACCAAATACAGGATCACTCAACTATGTAAGACAGATACTAATGGACATGGAAAACCAAATACACAAAAATATAATTATAACAGGGGATCTTAGCAGCCCATTGTCACAAAGAGATAGATCAACTAGAGAAAGAGTCAGCAAAGAAATAACAGAGCTGAATCATACCTGTGAGCAACTGGACTTAGTAGATGTTTACAGAGTGTTCCACCCAACCACATCAGAATATGCATTCTTCTTAGCTGCACATGGGACATTCTACAAAATGGACCATATATATATTATCCCATAAAACATTCTTAAGTAAATGCAAAGGTATTGAGATCACACCATGCATAATATCTGACCATAGTGCACTGAAATTGGAAATTAATGGTAACAGAAATTGCAAAATCTGCATAAATACATGGAAATTAAATAACAACCTTTTGAACAACCAGTGGGCTACAGATGAAATTAAAGAAGAAATAAAGCAATACCTACAATTCATTGAAAATATAGAAACAACATACTATAATCTGTGAGATGCAGTGAAAGCAGTCTTAAGAGGGAAATAAATAGCAACAAATTGTCATAACAAGAAAACAGAGTGAGCACAAATAAACAACCTAATGCTCCATCTCAAGCTTCTAGAAAAAGAAGAGCAAGCTAAACCCAAAGCTCATAGAAGAGAGGAAATTGTAAAGATTAGAGCAGAAATTAATGCAATTGAAACTAAAAAAAAATACAGAGAATTAATGAATCAAAACCTGGTTTTTTGAGAGAATAAACAAAATTGACAAACCCCTAGCTAACCTTATCAAGAGAAAGAAAGACAAAACCCAAATTCATGCAATAAGAACTGAAAAGGGAGAAATTACTACAGATCCCATGGAAATTCAAAAGATCATGAATACCTACTTTGAAAATCTCTACTCACATAGAGTGGAAAACACAGAGGAAATGGACAGATTTCTATAACCATATGAATTACCAAATCTCAACCAAGAAGATATAGCAATTTTAAACAACCCAATATCAGCTATTGAAATTGAAAATGTAATTAAAAATTTACCAAAAAAGAAAAGCCCAGGTCCAGATGGATTCACTGCTGAATCCTACAAGAAATTTAGAGAAGATTTGATGCTAATACTCCTTAAACTCTTCAATGAAATTGAGAAGAAAGCAATCCTCCCTTAATCATTCCTGGAGGCAAGTATTACTCTGATACCAAAACCAGAGAAAGATCCAATCAAAAAAGAGGACTACAGGACAGTCTCACTAACAAACATTGATTCAAAGATTCTCAGTAAAATGCTGGCAAATAGAATGCAGCAAATCATCAAGAAGATTATACATCATGACCAAGTGGGGTTCATTCCAGGAATGCAGGGATGGTTTAACATACAAAAATCAATAAATGTAATACACCACATCAACAGAGCCAAAAACAAAACCACACGGTCATCTCAATAGATGCAGAAAAAGCTTTCGACAAAGTCCAACACATGTTCATGGTAACAACCCTTCAGAAACTCAGAATACATGTCGTCTACCTCAACCTTATAAAGACCATCTATGACAAACCAATAGCCAACATTATACTAAATGGACAAAAACTGAAATCTTTCACTTTAAAGTCAGGAACAAGACAAGGATGTCCACTATCACCACTCCTTTTCAACATAGTTCTGGAAACACTAGCCAGGGCAATCAGACAAGAGAGAGAAATAAAAGGAGTAAAGATAGGAGAGGAAGAAGTTAAATTATCACTATTTGCAGATGACATGATACTCTATATAGAAGACCCAAAAAACTCCACTAAAAGACTGCTAGAGGTAATAAACAAGTTCAGCAGTGTAGCTGGATACAAAGTCAATGCTCAAAAATCAATAGCATTCCTGTACACAAACAAAAAACTCACTGAGAGAGAAATTATGGAAATATTGCCCTTTACAATAACATCTAAAAAAATGAAATACTTAGGAATCAACCTAACTAAAAATGTAAAAGACATATATGCTGAAAATTATACTATGCTGAAAAAGGAGATTGAAGAGGATATTAGAAAATGGAAGGACATTCCTTGCTCTTGGTTAGGAAGAACCAACATTGTGAAAATGGCCATACTCCCAAAACTATTATACAGATTTAATGCAATCCCAATCAAAATACCATTGACATACCTCACAGATATAGAGAAAACACTCCTAAAATTCATTTGGAAACAGAAGAAACCTAGAATAGTAAAGGAAATTCTGGGCAACAAAAGCAAGGCAGGAGGCATCTCAGTTCCTGACTTACAACAGTACTATAAAGCCACAGTGATAAAATCAGCTTGGTACTGGCAAAGAAATAGATCTGAGGATCAATGGAACAGATTAGAAGATGCAAGCACAACTACAAAGACACTCAGCCACCTGGTATTTGCAAAGGGGCTAAATATGTCCACTGGAAGAAGGATATCATCTCTTTAATAAATGGTGTTAGAAAAATTGGCTCTCCACATGCCGAAGACTGAAACTAGATCCAAGCCTATCCCCATGCACAAAACTAAAGTCTAAATGGATCAAAGACCTACATATTAAAACAGAAACACTAAATCTACTGGAAGACAAGGTAGGTAGAAGTTTTGGAGACATAGGGGTAGGCAGAGAATTCATGAATGAAATGCAAACTGCACAGAAAACACTTCAAAGAATCAACAGTTTGGATCTCATATTATTGAAAAGTTTCTGCACTTCAAAAGAAATCACCAACAGAGTGGAAAGAAAACCCACCGAGTAGGAAAGAATTTTAGCCAGACGCTCCTCAGACAAAGGACTTATATCCAGAATATACAAAGAATTGAAAAACATCAAGCCCTCCAAATTCAAAGACCCTCTCCAAAATGGGCATCTGAGATGAACACACAGTTCTCAGAGGAAGATATACAAATGGCAAATAAATGCATGAAGAAATGTTCATCATCATTGGCCATTTGAGAAATGCAAATTAAAACATTGAGATTTTACCTCACTTCGGAAAGAATAGTGACCATCAAGAAATCAACTGATAACAAATATTGGCGAGGCTGCAGGGAAAAAGGAAAACTGCTCCACTGTGGGTGGGAATGTAGACTGGTGTAACCATTATGGAAATCCATATGGAGAATTGTCAGAAGACTAGGATTGGAAGCCCCATTCAATCCAGCTATTCCTCTCCTGGGTATTATCCCAGAAGAACTGAAAAGTTCATATCACAGTGATATATTTGCACCCATGTTCTAAGCGGCACAATTTGTGATAGCTAAATCTTGGAGAAAACCAAGATGCCCATCTATTTCAGAGTGAATGAAAAAGATGTGGCATTTTTATACAATGGAATATTACTCAGCTATAAAAAGGATGATCTTGAGGCCTTCATAGGTAAATGGAGACAACTTGAGACTATCCTCATTAGTGAAATAAATAAGAATCATATTTATAAATATCATATTGTATCTCTAGTGTAAAAAGTAAGTAAAATTGTAAGTATAATAAAACCAAAGCATGTAATTGCTATTGTAAAAAGGAGAGGAAAAGAAATTGCTTTAAGGGATATAACTGTATGTGTGTTTGAGTGTATAAAATAAATGACCATATCGCTGAATCTTTGTTGGATCTTTGAGCAGAACTGTTTGCAGTCTCACTGTTTGAAAACCTACAATGTATCCTTTAATTTTGTAACTTGAACAACTACATCCAAGATGACATTATGTAATTTATCAACTAGTGATTTCTTAGTGTTTTTTTTCTCTTTTTCATTTTTTTCTTTCTTTTAGAATTCTGTATTGTTGCTTCTCTTTTTTCTGTTTTGCTTTTTTTCTTCTCTTTAAATAAAATTTTAAAAATGTATAATTGCTATTGTAAAAAAGAGGAAAAGGAAGTGCTATAAAAGATATAACTGCATGTATATTTCAGTGTATATTTCTAAGTTCGTGTTGGATTGAACAGATGTGTGTGCAGTCTCACTGCTTGAGTGTTCACTTTGTGTGCTTTAATTTTGTAACTTGAACAACTATTTCTAAAAGAACAATATGTAATTTATCAACTAGTAATTTCTTACTGTTCATCTTTTTTTGAAATTCTGTAATATTTCTATCCTTTTTCTGTTTTTTTCTCTTTAAATAAAAAAAAAAGAAAAAAAACGACCACAATCCTCAGAACAGTGACTGAAAAAAAATCACTAGGAGGGGCAAACAATTAAACAGAGGGGAAAATCAGGGAACCAGTAACAGGAATATAACATGACAAGGATAAGCCAATATATATCAATTATAACCACCAAGATAAATGGCCTTAATCCACCAATCATATGATATGATTGGTATAATGATCAAGAATCAAGATCCAACAATATTTTGTATGCAAGAAACACATTTAACTCAAAAGGAAACTCACAGACTAAAAGTGAAAGGATGGAAAACAGTACTCCATGTAACAGGAACCCAGAAAAACAGCAGAGTAGCTATCCTGTTTGTAGACAATATGAAATTCAAATAAAAAATGATCAAAAGAGATAAAAAGTCACTATATATTGTTATGGGAAAAATTCAAGAGGATGAAATAATAATCATAAATATATATGCACCAAATGTGGGAGCTCTCCAATGATGTTAGAGATATATTAATAGACATAAAAATCCAATAAGCAATAACAACTGTAGCAAGGAACTCAATACCCTATTGTCATGAAGAGATAGATCAACCAGAGAAAAAGTCAGCAAAGAAGTAACAGAACTGAAACAGACATGCAAATAAATTAACTCAATAGACTTTTACAGAGAGTTCCACCCTACAACATCAGAATACAAATTCTTTTCAGCCACACATGGAATGTTCTCTAAAATAGACCATATGCTAGCTCATATAATATGCTTAAGTAAGAGGAACTGAAATTATCCCATGTAAGTTACCTGACCATAGTGCACTGAAATTGGAAATTAATAGCAAAATAGACCACAGAAATTCCATAAACACATGAAAATTAAATAATACCCTCCTAAACAACCAATGGGAAACATTAAATTAAAGAAGAAATTAAACAACATCTACAATCAAATAAAAATGCACACTAAACATACTGAAACCTGTGGATTGCAACGGAAACAGTCCTAAGAGGGAATATATAGCAGTAAATTCTCACATCAGGAAAACCTAATTCTGCACTTTAAGCTTCTAGATAAAGAACAAGTCAAGCCCAAAGTTTATAGAAAGGAGGAAATCATAAAGGTCAGAGCAGAAATCTACTCAATGGAGACCAAGAAAACAATACAAAGAATTAATGAATTTAAGAGTTAGTTCTTTGAAAGAATAAACAAAATTGATAAATTCCTAACCAACCTTACCAATAAAAGGAAAGAAAAAACTCAAATCATGCAATGAGAAATGAAAAGGGTAAAATTGCTACAGATTTTGTGGAAATGCATAAGATCATCAGTATCTACTTCCAAAATCTTATTTGCAGAGGTTGGAAAAAAAGAAAAAAGAAATGGACAAATTCCTAGAAACATCTGAATTATCAAAGCTGAATCAAGAAGATAAAAATTCTGAATAACCCAGTATCAGTTAATGAAATTGAAAATATAATTTAAAAACTTTTACCAACAAAGAAAAGATGAGGTCCTGATGGATTCATGGTTGAATTCTACAAGATATTGAGAGAAGATTTAATATAAATACTCCTCAAACTCTTTAATGCAATTGAAAGGGAAACAACTTTCCCTAACTCATTCCTGGGCACAAATATTACTCTGATACAAAATCCAGAAAAAGACACAACCAAAAGAGAAAACTACAGGACAATCTCTTTAATGAATATAAACTTAAAAACCCTCAATAAAACACTGACAAACTGAATGCAACAAATCATTAAGAAGATTACACACCATGACCAAGTGGAATTCATCCCAGGAATGCAGGGATATTTCAACATACTCAAATTAATAAACATAATACACTGTGTCAACAGAGCCAAAGACAAAAATCACAGGATCATTTCAGTAGATACAGAAAAAGCTTTTCATAAAATTCAACACTTATTCATGATAAAAAACCTTAGAGAAAATTGGAATAGGTGATCTCTACCTCAATCTGATATAAGTCATCTATGACAAATCAGCCAGTATCATACTAAATGGACAAAAACTGAAAGCTTTCGCTCTAAAGTCAGGAACAAGACAAGAATGTCTACTACAACCATTCCTACTCATTTGGAAACATTAGCTAGAGCAATCAGAGAAGACAAAGAAATAAAAGGGATAAAGATAAGAAACGAAGGGCTAAATTATCAACATTTGCAGATGACATGACACTGTACATAGAAGACCTCAAAAACTCTACCAAAAGACTACTAGAGTTAATAAGTAAGTTCAGCAGCTTAGCTGAATACAAAGCCAACACTTGTAAGTTAAAAGAATTCTTGTCACAATGAACTCACTGAAAGAGAAATTAGGGAAACAACATCTTTCACAATATCCAAGAGTGACCCCTGCAGCTGTGGGATCATAGGCAGCTCCTCCTCCTCCACCCCTGAGACCCCTGCAGCCTACGGATCATTGGCAGAATCTTGCCCTCCGCCCCAGTGATCCCTGAAGCCAGTGGATTGTTGACAGCTCCTCCCCCTCTATCCTGGAGACATCAGGATGGTGGACAGTTGGCAGCACTCTTCTTCCATCCCAGGAACCTCTGCAACTGGCTGATGATTGGCAGCACCTCCCCCCTCACCTCGGAGACCTCAACAGCCCAGGGACCATCAGCGACCCTGTCCACCATCTGCAGAATCCTGTTGAACTGGTGGAAGGTTCAGCAACCCCTTAGCCACACAGAGGTCCTCAGTGGGCCTGCAACAGTGTGGTGAGTTTCCCTCTCAAACAGACTTTAGTGGGTCAACAGGAGCAGCAAAAAATCCTCCCCTCCAACTGTAGGATTTTGGCAAGACCGGCAAGAGTGTGAGTGAGTCCTTCTTCCATATAGAGAATACTGGGTGGGTCGAGGAGAGCACTGAAAAGGCCTCTCCCAACCCAGAGGAACATGAAAGTGCCTACGAGACTCCCAGTGACACGGTAGGGTCTCAGATGTCCCTCTGATAGAGGACTACTACCTAGAACATACAAAAATTTTTTTAAAATTCAGGTCACCCAAATTAAAAAACACAATCCAAAAATGGGCATGAGAGGAACATGCACTTCTCAGATGGAGAAATACAAATGGCAAATAAACATATGAAAAATTTTCAACACCACTGACAATTCAAGGAATGAAAATTAAAACAACACTGAGATTCCATCTCCAGAAAGAATGGCTATCATTAAGAAATCAACCAGTAACAAACTCTTGAGGGGCTGTGGTGAAAAAGGAACCTTCTCCACTGTTGGTGGGTGAGTAGACTAGTACAATCACTATGGAAATCTGTGTGGAAATTCTTCACAAAACTAGGATTGGAGGTTCCATTTGACCCAGCTATAACCCTTCTGAGTATTCTCCCAGAAGAATTAAAAGCATCATTCCACAGTGATATAGGTGCATCCATGTTTATAGTAGCACAATTTGTAGTAGCTAAATCTTGGAAACAATTCAAATGCCCATCAGTCTCAGAATGGATAAAATGGAGCTGATATTTATATACAATGGAGTGCTACCCAGCTATAAAGAAGGATTAAATTCAAAGATTTTATTGGTAAATGAATGTAACTTGAGACCATACTCACAAATAAATCAGACTTGTATACGTACACACTGTATTGTTTCCTTAGTGTAAAAAACCAGAAGAGTAAATAGGATTCAAAATGTGCAATAGATATTGTGAAAATGAAAGGGGAAGAAGCTGCTGAAAAGGAAAGAACATTTGGAATGAGAGAAAGGAGAAGAGGGAAAAAGATCAAATATATATATATATATCATATATATATATACATATAATGTATATGTATATGCATACATACATATATATATACACACACAAAACAGATAATTATACTACTAATCTCTGTTAGTTCATCCAAAAGAATGGGTTGTGCTTTCACTGATCATTGTTTATTCCTATATTTTGAAATTCGAGCACTACTTTGAAGATAACAATAAGCAATATATTAATCATAGTTAATCTATTATGTTGTTTTGAAGTTGGGTATCATCGATATTTATATTTTAAAATATAAAAAAGTTTTTTATGACTAGACTGAGGAAACACTTGAGGATGCAAAATATAAATAACTTGTGATTTGGGCAGAGAACAAAAGCCGGGTGCGAGGTCTTTCATTCAGCATGCTGGATCAACGAAATAGTAAAGTATACATATTCATGCTCATGTATCCTTGGTTATATCCAGAATCTCCTGGTTCTGGAGAAATATTAATCCCAAATATTCAGTGGATGGGAAGATCCAATTTTTTATATTTAACTCCATTAACAATAATATGTTTCAGGTCCTATTATATTGGAAAAAATGGGGGTAAGGGATGAAAGAAGATGAGAGTGACTTATTAGAACATGTGAAGTTTGTAGAAGTAAATTCTAGCCTGTATCCAGGAATTTTTTTTTTAACTAGTGAAAGGAAGTCTTATATCTGAACTTTCAGCAAAACATCAAGTTTGTGAACAGGGAACCACAGTTTTGTACTTTCTGCCATAGTTTATGAAAGCAAAATAAGTGTCTTATGTTCTATCCCTCTCCCCACTTAACTCACCTTCAAATCCAAGTCTCATGAATGTGCCAGCCAGGTGGAACCTAAATCATATCTACAACTGCAGCAGTAAAGAAATCTGAAATACACAGCTTTCCACTTCCTAGCCAATCATTTGGAAAGATATAGTAGAATGAGGTTTGAATGGCATGGGTCACCCTGATCAGCTATTAGAAGATTCTCCTCATCCCATGCTTTATATGACTTGCTCATATAAATATTTAATTCACCATTTAATGTCTGTATGTTTTGTAAACATTATTCCCTGTCTCTCGTTATCTCCATATAGATGTCATTTCCAGTTTGAGCAATGAATAAAAATGCTCTTTTTATTCCTTTTCCTCTATGCTGGAAATAAAATTTGGGGTAGGATGATGTAAGAGACCTTTGTCTTTGGTGAAGGAAGACAGGCTGGGAAGCGGCCCAGCAGAGCAGGAGGCTCATTACTGGTTGGTTAGAATTTGCTGCGTTGTCACCTTTATGGAAGGAGGAGGATTGGAATTTGAGGCTGCTGAATTTAATAGCTCTGTGCACCAGGGTAAAACATTGGAAGCAATTTGAGCACAGATTCTGCTTAGGATAGAATTTATTTGGCCAAAATGTCCTTTTCATTTTTACCACAGAAGCTAAGCCTCAGTATATGACACATGATCTAAACATATAACAAAAGCTTAAATTTTTAAAACTTTTTTCTATAGTAAAAGGCATATGGCCATTAAGTCTCCTTAAAAAACTCCCCCTTCACTTTGAACACACTTACGCTACCATTTCTGACACTTTCTGACGTTTTAGAAACCTTTCATCTTTAGTCACATTGTCATGGCTAATCAATATCCTAAATAGATTCCAGAAGTTTGCCTTTCATGGTCATTGTAACTTTAAGGAAGAACCAGAAGTCCTCTACTTCCAAACTGGATGAATAAAGTGGGTGTGGGCACTGTACCTCTTTTACAATCTTTCTTTCCCATTGGACGGCATTTAGGAGAAGCAGAGACCTTCATGAAAGAGAATTTCCAGAACTGCTTCAGAAAGTGGCACCACTGATAGGTTGAGTGTGTTTGACATGAGGGGAGTATTTTGATAGGAATTAATAGTAATGTCTTTTACTGTATTAATTAATTTAAAAGACTCACGGTATATTTTGATTTCCCCTTGTAAAACCTAAAGTGAAGAAGTTGGAGTACTCAACTGAGGAGAAATGCAAGTACAAAATTTCAGGCAGCAGAATGCACAAAGGTAGCAAATGGACAGCAATAAACAGAGATACAATGCCTTCCTGCTGGACAGTGTCTATGAGAGGTCACAGGAAAAGCACAGGGTGCCTATAACTCAGTAGTACATTCAGAGGCTCAAAATGTAAATGAAGACAACTCTTTTGTACAAAGATTCTTCTTCAAATGTTTGGCTTTTACCTTTTAGTTTTGACTTGGAATAAAGACTGAAGAAAACTGGATACCATATTGATGAAAATCATGAGAAAAAAATTTACAAAGATGCAGTCATATTTCACAGTATTTTAAAGTTTGAGTGGAATGAATTAGTCAACAAGAACAGTGTAATTGTTAGTACAAGGTGACACTAGACTTTTTTTTTTGCTGGTTTGTGAATACAAAAGTGTTTTAGTATTATTTTCTAAAATAGTTTAAATTTTTAAAGCTCTTTTTATGTATTGTCTCCTTTTAGTAGGACATACTTCGATATATAGAGAAGCATTCTTTAAACAGTTAAAAAGATTGAAGCTAATTTTCATAATAACAGATACATTTCTAGAATAAAGAACTGCAGTATCCATTATGAAAATTTCTGTTTTTCTTTTATTTTGTACCATTAAGGTATCTTGCCTTACATCTTAAAGATTTACTTTTAATTTCTCCTTTTCAAATCCATGGATTATTTCATGTTCTAACACTTATACTTATGGCGTAAGATGTTAGTTTAAAGAATATTCTTCCTCCAAACAGAAATAGATGTGTAAATTGTCTTCCAAATTACTGTTCAGACATTTTTCATAATTGACTCACTATTTTTGAAGCCAGCATTATTTAAGTGTTGTAAGCCAAAGGAATTTATTTGGCAAAGTTTTTCATAACCGAAGATAATTTCATCAGCAAGAACAATTACAAGAGTCCCAAAGCTCAAAGACTCGATCAGCTAAGTCTGTTGATGTCATTGCTTCGCCTCCCAAGTAACACTGTACCTCACACATGGGGTAATGAGTGACCCCTGCATACTATTTCCAAATTCCCTGCTGCACAACAAGATTTGCTCCTTTGGCAAAAGAAGGTATTGATGAAATATTGCAGTTATATAAAGGTATTTATTATTTTAAGATTACTGAATAGAACACACACATACATCTAGCTGACTCAGTGGCTTCCCTTACGGTAGCATAAAACAGGAAAAATATGTTAAAATGATATCCACAAGATTTCATTCTAATGTTTCCCCAAGGATCTGGAAGAGGAAACTCTCTGGAGATGTTCAGTTTGGAGGGTGACCACTGGGAAGCTCTGCACCTCACCAAGAACATCTGCTTCAGGGACAGGGATTCAACTTTCCACTGGCTCTCTAATTAGAGAGGAGCTAAGGGTGAAGAAACTGAGCAGCACATTTACTTACTTAAATTTTTGGAAAGAGCATGTTTCAGATACTTGTTTTTCTTTGAGTGACTTCTCCTGTTCATAATAATAATAATAATTATTATTATTTGGTACTGGGGATTGAACTCATGCCCTTGCACTTACCAAGGAAGAGCTTGAACTGCTGAGCTAAATCCCTGGCCCTGTAATAATTATTTAGCCAAATCCTGAGGACTGTAATTATTCTATTTATTTATTTAGAGAAAAAAAAAAGCAAAACAGAACAAAGGGTAGAAACAATGAAGAATTTAAAAAACAGTAAGAAATCACTAGTTGATAAATTACGTATTTTTATCCTAGAAGTAGTTGCTCAAGTCACAAAATCAAAGCATAAAAAGTGGACAATCAAACAATGACAGTACAAACCACTTTGTTTGATGAATTAACACAAACTTAGCAGTATGGTTATCTCTCTTGTGCACTTAAACATACATACAGTTACATCCTTTAGACCACTTTCTTTCCCTTTATTACAATATCTGTCATACATTTTGGATTTATTTGTTTATTTTGAAACAAGTTCTCTCTATGTAACTCAGACTGGTCTCAAATTCATAGTGATCCTCCTGCCTCAACCTCCTGGGTGCTGGGATTTTAGGCATGCGTCACCACTCCAAGCTGGACTGTAATAGTCTAATGCCTGGCTTTTAACAGGACACATAGCAGTGTACCAGGGATACTAAAAGCCATAAAATAAACATAACATTATCTTGGAGTTTTAGCTTTTTTAACTCAGACATGTGAGGGTAAATATTTAGGTAATGTAATTGGGTAAGAAATTAAAGTCATCTTTGCTGTAACAGAAATAAAGACATTGTGAAGGGCAGTCACAATTTGCACACTCAGCCTTTAGATTAATTTTATAGCTTTATCCAAGCATTATCGGACTATTCCCACACACCATGCAATACATCTTATGATTATAAGTATATCCTTGTCTTAATGAAAAACTTTGAGGCACACCATCCTTAATTATTCTAGGATTAAAATCAATAAGCTCTTTCTCAGGAAAAACTCTCTTTATCTGTAAAGGAGAACCAGCAACAATAGCTACCTACTTGTTTAAAGTAGTTAAGCAAATGAAATCTTTATAAGAAAAGCTGAAGTAGAGTGGCTGTGTCTGTTTCTTCATTTATGAGTAGAGAAATACCCCCATCTGGGGGCCATGTGGACTTACGGAACCCATGTCAGGCAGAGTCTCCCACGAAGCAGACATTCCATCAATGACAATAACTATTACCACCTCGGCTGTGGCATGAAACTTCTGGAGCCTATGACAAAAATAACCCATGGATTTTTCTGGCCTATGCAGAAAACCTAGAAATAGTCATCCTCCTGTAAAATACCAGCTATGACCCACCAGGAGAGCTTTATAAAATCCACTGCAATAAGAACAATTTACTGCTCTGCATGACCCAATCTGCAGTCACAAATAAGCCATCAGATGCTTTCTTCTTCTCTCTTCATTCTTCTAGTAATAACTGCCACTTAGTGTCAGTGAATTAGGACATCTTTCTTATAATTTCCAGATATCTAAAACTTGTTTTGCCTACAGCAAAGGTATCTTTTTACTAAAGATTACTACCCATCAACTATAAGCTGCCTGTAAATTCCTTGCTGAGGAGAACGGCTACCAAGTTTGTTAAACCTACTTTGTAGATCCTTCCATCGTCAGGTCACTGAAGTTCTTTTTGTAAATATTTCCTCCCAGTCTTAGAAATGACTTCCAGAGTCTCAATTTGTGGACAGATTAGAGGCCTGCTCCAACTTTATGTGTTAATAAGTTTAACAACTACATGGAGAAGCTACAAGCCTAGGGTAGGGCCTGGGATTCTGCAGTCTTGGTAAGTTCAGACCACAAGAAGGCAGGGTGGGCCATTCACAGCTAATTTAACTTTTGAATTTTATGCACAGCTCCTCCACTGGTTACCAAGAGACTCATTTTATCTTATCCTAATGTTCAATGAGTATTTAAAGACCTAAAAGGCCCAGCTGGCTCAAGCTGCAGGGATTTTTGGGTGCACAATGGGTTAAGTAAACCAGTGAAGACAAGGACTTATTTTAGTAATGGCTAAGGGCTGCTGTCTTACTTGCTTGCTAGGAAAATGGCATGTATATTTTATGAAAGTACACTGAATTATGTATCTATGATTACGAAAGATTAAGGAGCAAGTCAGCTCTCAAAATAGCTACATTTGTTAGCTACTAAGAATTTTGCTGACTCATTTCTTCATCTTTTGTCTTTCCAAAAAACTTGCCCCCGCTAACCACAAAATGGCTTCAGGCTTCTTAGCTCTGGGCAGGGCAGGGAGACAAGTACACACTCATTCTACTCCGTACAAAAATGTCTTTTCTCTCAGAGGTATTTGAAATCTCTTTGCTGTTTTCATACCAGCCCTGAAGTTATCTTCCGCGGAGTGTATATACATTTTAATCAGCATTATCTCTAGAGGAAAGCTGTGCTCTAATTAATGGCTCAAACGTTGTGCTAAGTGTAACAACCGCCTGACAGTTACAGCTTTGTGTTAACTGTATGATTGCTATTTGCGCTTTGTATATTCATAGTCGTGTTATTATTATCATCTCTAGATAATCAGCATTTACTTTCAGAGCATAAACAATATTCAGAGTGTAAAGGTGGTGCCATTCAGGCAGGCAGTTTTGTGTGATGTATTATACTGTAGCGTCTCACGGCCACCAGTGCAGGGAGCTCCGGGTCCTGCATGCTTGGCGGAGCTTGGCGAGGTGACAGGCTACATTTCTTGAGGCTTTCGGGAATTGTAACAAAATAAAAGAGACCATATATATTCCACAAGACTCTAATTTTCCTTCTGTCTCTGTTCTTACTCTTTATATTTCATCCTCACAGGATAGAAGTAACCACCTCTAGCTTGTGCTAAATACTATATGCAGGAAGACTACTAAAGCATAAAGCATCAGAAGGCATTTAGCAGTGCGTGTTAAGCCATGTTAGAGCCCAGGGCATCAGGATACACCAGTAATACTGATGTTGTCTTTATTTAAAATTGTGATAGTTTGTGTGTTGTGGATTTTCTTTGGCATTCATTTTGATTTTTAATAATTGCGGTAAAGGTTATTTACCTTGATCACTGAATTGTTCTTTAATGACTCTTTAAATTTCACACTCAAGATTAGGGCCTCGTTATATTCTTGGCCTTCTCATTTCAGAGAAGATACCTATTTAGAAAAGAAGAAAACTTATAAAGAAAAGGCTGAGCTAATGTCACCATATACTGAGAAAAAGGAGAAAAGATGACAGTTTAGTTTTCATGAATTGGAAATTAAAACTAATAGGATGTGGATGTTTTTGCACATTTTATATAAGAACATTTTCTCAAAGGGTTTTCAGGATGCTAGCCTGAAATCATCTTAGAAAAGTCTTTGTTGTAGTTTATTTGGGTCTGCTTCCTCTTAATAGGTCTTCTCTGTAATAACTTTAAACTTTCAAAATTCAAATTTTAATGTGTATGTTGTAAATGTTGAGAACTCAGGTAGTTAAAAGGGGGCCATCCTCCCAAATGTCAGGCAATGGAATGACTTTATGATTTTCTGCCAAACAAGGTCTTTATGTTGAAAGTTATAATTTTTTAAAAAAATTCCATCCTTGAGATACTGCTTGGCACATGCTTAGTTAGAAAGATGTGTTCAGTGGGGCAAACAGTGGCTTCTAACTCAGGGTTTGTAGGACACAGGACAGATTACACTCCATGCTTCCTGAGTCTCAGTTTTCATGTTAAAGGAAAGAGCAATCCTTGGCACAGATTTTACCCTGGTTATTTTTCTCATTGCTGTAACAAAACTGCCAACATTCAAAAGATAGAGGGAGAGATTATTTCATCTCATAGTCTGTAGAGGTTTTAGTCCATAGTTGGCTGGCCCCAAGGCAAGACAGTATGGCAGAAGCACATGGCAGAGGAAAAACAGTCCATGGTGAGGCAGGCAGGAAGCAGCCAGCAGCTGGCAGCAGGCAGCAGAAGTAGCAGCAAGCCTGTCTTTCCTCTTTCCCTTTGTATTTCATCCAGTGTATAAGTCAGCCATACCCAGTGTTCAGCTGCCATTTTCCAAACACAGGACTAGGACTAACCCATTTAATTCTCACATACCCTTACTCCCAATATCACTCAACCTACATTCATCCACTTCTAAACAGCCCCACCTATGAGTGCATGAAGCTTTGTGGGGACATAGATACAAGCCACAACAGATACATTATCAGGGTATTTTCAGAGCAATGCATAGGAAGTTGCTTTGTAAAATATGTACCACCATATTCATGACAAGGAATTACCACGAGTTTGCCAACATGTGCCTGTATGTAGAATACCCTAATCCAGATTTAGCCATTTGTAGTAAATCATACTTAAAGAATACATTTCCCTGCAGTAAAGGTACAGGATTTTATGTAACGTCTCTAGTAAAGGTATAAATAAAGTCTAATCAAGTACAGTTTGTCTAAGGTTGTCATCAGTTTATTGATCAAGCCCCAGATCTAGATTATTACATTATACTCATACCTGTTCTGCCCAGCTCCCTTGATATAAATGCTTCCAAATGTCAGCTCTTCTTAGATTTTGTTTTTTTCAGCCTGTAAGTCAAAACAGTTATTTTAAAATATCAGTCAAATCACATAATTGCCCTATTCAAAGCCTCCCAATGGTGTGCTGTCCAACTCAGCCTAAAAAACAAGTCTCTTAACAATGAGTCTGACAGCTTCCAGGACCTCCATGCTTTTGACCTCACCCCACTCATGTCCCTTCATTTCCCCCATTTCTTATGTCTCTATTGCACTGGCTCCTTCCACTAATCCTTGCTCTTATCTTGTTCTTGGAGAAATTACTTACATTTTCTGTGCCTCCATTTCTGTATATAAGACAGGTATGATATGAGCTGTAGAGATTTTTTTTTTGCAGGATGCAAATTAAAATACAATAAGTACACATAATATAAAATGTCAATGTGTTTTTATTATTTTAATCTTTCTTCAAAGTCTCTGAGTTAACTTCTAGGTTGACAATTATCTAGGAGTGTGTGACATTTCTTTATGGCTTATTGATATAAAGCATCTTTAAGTTTTTTTTTTACAGAGAAAGAAAATTACAGACTTCAAGTTTCTCTGACCCTTGCAGCTATTTTTCAGATGCTCCCAGATTCCCCTGAACTCTTTCTTTACTCTTTGGGGAAAGTTGTTTTAGGGTTTTTCCCCCCCATTGTAGTCTTCATTTCAATTGAATGTGATTTTTACACCTTAACTTCATAGTCATAATTTAATCCCAACCTCCATTTGACACCTCACTTTCCAGTATCTTTGATTCTTCCTACAGCTTATACTATTTGCTCTTTGTTTGTGCTCTCATACAAGAGCAAGGGAACGTTTGTTTAATCTTTCCGGAAATGTCATACTTTGATGGGAAAAGACTAGCTTTCTAGCAATGATAAAAATTGAGTAATTCCTTGAAGGAAGGTTTAATAGGCCCACTGTAAGCTGGTAAATAGAATTTGGATATGAAGCAGAGATGTGGTCTCCAAGAAAAGAGTCTCATTCACCTGGTCTAAGGTACTGGTTATAAATGAATTTACCAGCAAGGATGTATTTGACTATGAGCTCCAAACTAGGAAGCTTACATTTTCTCAGCTTGTGAGGCAGAAGCTAAGCTTAAAGTGGCAACAAAACATCCTCAGGAGAGAAATAGGTGAGGCAGGGAGGACTGTGTGTGCAGTCAGGACAACATGGGAGCAATGAATGAGTCTGTTCACTCACTCACTGCACGGCAGGCTTTAGACTATGAAGGAGAGGGTTGTCTTAATGAATTTGTACTTTGTAAAAGTGTCTATGCCTGATAATTTTATACTCAAATCTTTATTTGAATTTTCAAAATACAGTTAAATAGGATATAGCTCCCTGACTGTCTCATACATAGGAGAACTCAAAAGGTTCAGATCAAAATACTACTTCTGATTTACCGACATCAGCCTGTGGCCAATAAAATTACATGAACAGGGAAAGAAGTTTGGAGAAAAGGGCATCACTTTTAGGTCTTACAAACTCAAATAAAACAAGAGTGAAATTCACACTATTAAAGGAATCAGTCTTTGCTGCTCCATTCACTGAGTCCAGTTTGAAGGTTTTTGTTGTTGCTCTGACAACGGATGTGGTGATTACGTCAAGGCTTGTTGCAGGAATTAGATGAGATAATACAAGGCAAAGGGTACAACAACAGATATTTCTTATCTCACAGTTCTGTCAAAGTACAGCAGACTAGAGTATCGCAAAACAAAGTGTCAGCCATCTACATTCTCCTCTAGAGCTTTGGCAAGTGAAGAATTCCTTATCAAGTTCATTCACATTGTTGGCAAATTCAGTTCCTTGCTAGCTTCAGCTGGACATTGCTTTCAGATCCTGGAGGTCAGGCTCAAGTTTTTGTGTAGTAACTTTTATACTCAAACCCAGAAACCAAGAATCCTCTCACATCAAGTCCTTCTCATCTTTTTTAATCTCTCAAGACAACAGAAAAGGCATATCTGATTAGGTCAGGCTTACCAGAACTCTTTCCACTTTGGCTAGTTCAAAGTCAGTTGACTCGTAACCCACCACTGGCTTGGTATCCAACCATATGTACAGGTCTGCCTATGCTTGGTGGGGGGGCAGTGTGGTTACACAAAGCATCGATCTGTGGTGCCAGCAATTTTGTCAGCCAACCTAGAAGCCTGCTTACCATAACTTCTAAGAAATGTTTGTTACTGTGGACAGTAAGGCAAAAGGTAGGACCTGTAGGGGAAGAACACTCTCAGATAATAGGAATTTAGAATAGTACAGCAGTGTATTCCATAGGAGCAAAATATGTCTACAACAGAGTCACAGGTCAGGACATCTGGGAATATGAAGGAGCTCAGGACTCTTCAACTTAGCAAGAGACCAAGAGAGGACTTGATGACTTGGCGACCACATGAAGTAGTGCCTTGACTCCAAATGCACTGTAGGCAGAAAAGGAAAACGCGTTTAAACCAGAGCGGACAATGACAGGATTATCTACAGTGAAGGATAAAGCTTGGTACAAAGATTGTTAAAACTAAAATGAGTTGCCAAGGGGGCTGCCCACTCTGTGTCTGGAAATCTTCTAAGCGAGGGTAAATCATCCTGTCCTTGAGGTGGTTTGGTTATATTCCTGCCTGAAGCCAAGGGGGAGAGAGAAGGTTGCACTCGCTCCTGCCCTGTGCGTCTGAGCCTTGGAGGCAACCTGCCTTTTAAGGTTAGAGCTCATCCCAAAATCCACCACCACACTGAACTGTGTCTATGGAAAAGAATAAGGTTAACTCAGGATTCCTTGATTAGGTCCAGTTAATACAAACGCTGAAGAGTCTGTGTGCTGGCAGCATAGCTTTTGGCAGCAACACAGAAAGAAGAAAGAAATGTAATACAATCACCACAAATGACTTCTGGCCCACGCCTCTCCCTACACCCACCACATCCCCCTTTGGTACTGAGAGGATCTGAATTGCTCAGCGCTTGGAACCTTCGCTCTCACACGTCACACGTCACTGTTGTGCTGACCCTTCCCAGGCATGTCCAAAGCTCACTGCTCAGGAGATTAACTTTCCAAAGCCAAAATGCTTGACCAATTTGAAATCTATTCGTGGAATTTGTTGTTTTCATCACTGAACCATGAGAAATAACTTCAACAAAGAATGGTAATTCCCTTGCCCATCCTAAAACACCTCTAATGTCTTATTATCTTATTTACATATATTCTTTTCTTTTTTCTCTTTTGATATCTGGAGTTTTTGATGTGAGAAAAGACTTATTTTGATTACTGTTAGTATCTCTGGTTGATATAGTTTTCTCATCAGAAGATGTCAGCATTTATCCTCCTAACTTGATAACAAAGAGAAATTATAGATGCCTTTGGCATTACTTTAGACAAAACCACATTAAACAAAAATTCCATACACCAAAACAATTATATTCTTGATTTTCATGAGGTACATGATTTTCTTTTGCCACTGAAAATTCAAATATGTTTAACCTGCTGATCTGCTTCATGACTTAAAAGATTACTTTAACAGATATTATCTTTGCCTGTAAGTACCTCACTAAAAATTTAAAAATGGAACAGTAAATATGATAGTTACTAAAAATTTGTGAACATTGGAACAAGGGTTCTAAAAAAACAACAGAATGTTTATGAATAGACTTCAGGCTCATGATTAGATATTCTAGGAATGCATATTTTGATCAATGGGCCCAAGAGGAAAATGGGAAAAGTTAGTTACATTTCTTTCAGTCTATAAAGACTTTTTTTATTTGCAGTGTAAAACAGTTACTTGAAATGAAAAAAATAGTTGGTAAAAGGCACAAAGCATTTTTAAGTACCTTTTCATTAATTTCTTACATCAATTTTGTAGGGAGAGATGTTAACTCAGCTTTATCAATAACCTTTGTGATTCTCAAAGTCTTTAAGAGTTTCCATAAGAATTGGTCCCCTCCCCAGTCAAGAATTTCAGGCGACTTTTTTTCCAGGTATTTTGGTCAGAAATTTGGAGAGTGTAGCTGGGCACTTCTTGTTTTGAGTCTCATTGGGTGAAAACAGTCAGATTCCTGTGGGCTTCATCCCTTCAAGGCAGGTTGGGGCCAGATTTCCAATATGACTCACTCTCATGACTAGCAGATGCTACTGGCTATCAGCTAGAAGCTCTCAGCTGTGCCCAAAAATCTACATCTAGCCTGTCTAGCATTGTAGTCTCAGGACAGTTGGGCTTCTGAAACGATGGTCAGCTTCCCCCAGAGCAAGTGTTGCACAGGACCAGGTAGAAATTGCATGATCCTCCTAAGTACCCTTGAAAATCACATAGCTTCACTTCTACCATAATATACTGTTTGAAATGATTAAGACTACAGGGAAGGGACATAAATCCTAAATTTTGGTGAGATGAATTTCAGAACATTTGGGAGCCATATTTTCAATTACCATACTTGCTAAAAATACAGCAGCAAGTAAAAGTACTCCAAAATTCATCAGAAAATCTTCAATAACAACTAAGGCAGAGTGTGCCATGAATTTTTTTTTTACTTGCAAATGAAGAAAACAACACATTTACTACTAAAAGAGTTGATAGGCTTGTGAATTAAATTATAGAAAAAGTAAGATAAATCTGAGTTAAGAGTATGACCAGGTATCATAATACTCTGTTTAAGCCAATGCTAGTTAAGAAGTCCTGCTCCTTTGCTCAAGTTTGACATACTGCAAGGGATGACTCTGATACCCAGCACTTGTCACATATGAACATCTGTTCATTCCTTATGGCGGATCCTATCTGAATCATGGGATAGAGCAATCCTTCCTAGAAGACTGAGGTGTAGGAGGAAAGAGAAAGAATAATAAAATACAGTCAGTGTATAGGAATGAAGATAATTTATAGTAAAGTAGGTTTTTTTTTTTTTCCTGAGAACTGCTTTGGGGAATTTCTATAAGCCTTTCACAGTGAGGAATCCATCTTTATTCCTCAGTAAGCCATTTTTTAGCCAAATAATCCACAGAAAAATTAATGGATGGCTGACTTAGGTGAATAATGAACCAGAGATCAGAGTTCATGCAATCATGACCTTCATCTATATATCTTATCAAGTATTTCCATGCCATTATTTCACTTATCTTTTACTACTAAAAAATTACCTAAGGCAAGTTTTAATCTTCATTTTGCAAATAAAAATTTTGAGACCCAGAAAGTCAAAGTGACTTAATTCCAGTCACATAGGTAACACATGGCAGGGTGAGAACTTAAACTCAGACACCTCCTGCCAGGCCAGAATACTTCTCACTAAGCCAAGGTTTTCCTAATGTAAAACTTCAGTCAACTCAACAGCATGCTAGTAGATTTGGAAAGTTTCTTTTACTTCAGGGTCAACAGTTTGGGTTTTATAGACTAAATTAAACTTCCCGTTTCATGGATGAAATTCATAAAAAAATAAAACTCATAAGAAATGTATGTATGTCTCTTGCCAAGATTACCATTCTTGAGCATGGAATCCCATACTGTTGATGAACTTCCACCACACAAGTCCAGTCTCCTTGGTGGTTTCCAAAACTCTTCATTCTGTTATTGCAGCCAGTCAGTAAGTTTGCTTTCTTGTCCTTACATTATCCTCTCTGATAAGCCAGCCACCTGGTCTGACTTCTCAGGGGAATCTCAAGGATTTCCGTGATATCCTCCCCATCTTGCCAGCTCTCCTGACTATCAAAATGCATCTCTACAGAAGTCAAGGGTGGAAGGTGATTCCAGGAAAAACACTGGACATGATGTTTGGGAGAGATCTAGAAAGAGGAACAAGGGATTTATTACTGCAACTAACAACAATGTTTTATTGACTCTCTCTGGATTGTTTTATCTTATCAATTTTTTATTTATATTTGTTTGAAATAATAAAATATGTATGCAGTACTTTCTGCCTAGAAGAGATCATCTAGAAGCTGATTAGAACCAGAGCAGAATCTAGGAGGGAAAGCATACGATATTTTAGGTCAGCTTTCCAGAGGTCTGTCTCACAGAAGGCGGACACCTGACTATTTCTCTTCTTTCACCCTTTCATTTTTCATTGGAAGTGTGGTGAGTTAGAGGACTGAGATCAGGGCTAAGCCTCAAGTAAAGAGCCCATGTTACCATCATTCAGTCGTAGGCTGTGCTAAAGGGGCAGGAGGAGTCCTGTGACCATTTGTGAATAAAAGAACTCACTAGATCTAGAAGCGTTAGGAAGCAGTATAGAGATAGAAAAAAAAATCTTATGAATGTCTAATTTGAATATACATCTCCAGATAACCAGAAACCGATGGATTGAGAGAAGGCAGTCAAGAAAGGTGTAGTGTACCGTATTTGTTCCTTGAAACATTTATGGCTCAAGACACACAATACTTCAGTTGGAAAGCCCAAAATATAGGACAAAACTCACTGAAGTTATATTTACACATGTGGCTCAATAAACATTTGTGGAATATGTGAATCAACAGATACAAAATATATAAAGTGTGTTAGCTTTATATCCCCATTGGCTCACAAAAGAACCAGATTTTGTCACTTGTGTTGTACAATAAGGTGAGTCACTGACCTTGCACTTCACAGGTTAGCACAATTCTCTAAATTCAATATGATTGTCTCAAACCTATTTAGAAGGCTCTCCAGGGCTTGGTTAAAAGTGAGACCAAAATGTCCTTCTCAGGTATTTAGTAAAAATTGGGAAACAAGAGGTCCCACAACTTGGAAAAACAGGCCCTAAAATACTGTTTGCTTATAAAAACCAATGTAACCAAACAGTCATTTTTGTTTCCCTGGGTGCTATGATAAAATATATCTTCTTATAGTACTTTGCTTTTGAAAAAAATTCTTTAAAACTCAAGCAATCAAAAATGATTGATGGTTACAAAATTTAGGCATAAAAATGATCAAATGATCAAACAATGAGGATACAAACTATTATTTTTGATGAATTTACAGAGATTACTAGTACAGTTATCTATCTTGTATAAGATAACAATATGCAATACATTAACATTTATTTCCTACTATTTTTGAAATTCTGTATCATTTCTATCTATCTTTTGCTTTGTTTTTAAAATAAAAAATATGAAATAAAAAGATTGATGATAATATTTATGTAAATATAACTATCACTGAGGGTTTCTTTTAATGTAAATAAGTTTTTGTTGTTGTGTGTTTTTGTTTTTTTGTTGTTGTTCTGTTTTTTGCTTAATCTCGGAAGCTTGTAAGAGCTTTGTTTGGCTAACCAGACTGCCAGAGTACGAAGTTTGGTGTTTCAAAATTAAAGTTTCCCTTTCTGTACCTATTTTCCTTCACCTGTTATAAAAGTTCATTCCTTCCCTGGAAAGAAAGTACTCCCATAAAAATCATGGGCAGAAATGGCGATGCTAACAATGGTACATACTCTGCACCACGGCTGGCTGTTTACGTGTCATTCATCCAGTGATTATTATGGTACCACATGTGACTTTACATATACTCTATCTACTCTGTATGATTAATACTGATATTCCTCCATCTTACAAACGATAAAACTGACATAGTCTGTTAAAAATCATTTAAAAAATTCCAGCAGATGGTGGATAGTAGATTTGAAATTCAATCTCTTGTTTATTGGACACCTAAGAGTGTTTTCTTTTTGCATCCAATAAACATAATAATGAACTGATAAATTAATGTTACCTGTCCCTACAATACTACTTCTATTTTACAAGAAGAATACTTCTAGAAAGCAATGCTAAATAGAAAGTTAAGAATTAGAACTGGAGTGGATCCTAGCATGAGTGTAGAGAATATTTTTAAATTGCTGAGAAAGGACTTTCTAGAATCACTTAAGTCACAGATTATACTAATTAGAGAAATTTTCTATGTTTTCTGTGACTGATATGGGACTTTAGAGGCCCAAGTAACAGCTCCAGCTATGCTGTCACCTAATTCTCTAGGCTTTGTGTTTCTCATTTGTAAAAAGAAGGGGCACGAGATCATTCATAGGGACTATTCCAATAATCACACCACTCCGCTTTTGAAGAACTGATTACTAATTCAGTTTCCAACATACTTTCCTAGGATTTAGTATTATATTATAAGGCTGTTTCCAGCCTTTTTTTTTGTCTTCAAGGCTCTTACTAATTAATTAATTAGTAAGATTAGATATCTAATTAATTAATTAGACATCTAATTAATTCTCAGAATGTCACTGAGGTAGGCAGAACAATGCAAGCTCTATCCGTCTTGCAGTTCCGTCATCCTTTCCTATCAGTCATGTCCTTAGAATGATGGCATCAAAGGAGGCCTAGAAGGCTGTTTAGTTGGAAGTCCTATCTGGTCCTTGATTCTCACAAACATTTTTGCCAAATGTTCATCTAGTATTTTGGATAATATTAAGGTGTCTTTCCAATCCAAGGGCCTAAGCACTGCCCTTTTTGTCTGACAGATTCTGTACTACTGATGCAGTAGTACAAAATTTTGTACTACCGAGTGGCTTGGAGAATCCACCAGGAATCTCTACACAGATGCTGTTCATTGAACCCCTCAGCAAGATGGACACAAGTGGGCTCAATTGGGACTGATTTCTGGAATAATAATCTGGCAACTGGTGGCACATTTTTTTGTACAAGTCAATTGGGAAAAATATAAATGTGACGTAGCTATGTAACAAGGAGGAGAGAGGTGATGTGGGGTAAATACTCCCTGGATTTCTACCACCTTCCCCATGCTTATTCTAATCCTTGGCTGAATCTCTGGGTTTTGATTTTAATTCTCACTAATATTAATGCCCTATTTTTGAACAGATCTAATAATGAGGAACTAATGTTTCTCTTTCTTTTCCTTTTTCTCCACCATGTCTTGCAATCTCTTATTCTTTCTTTTCTTTCTGAGATTCTTTGGGTCCAAAAAAAGGGTTCAGGATTTTTTTTTTCTTCTTCTAACTGAGCTTGGTGGAAGAAGAGATAAGGAAAGGCTGGCTATCTTTTCTCTATCATTGCTGTCTTCTTCTGAATTCATTTTTTACTAAGAGCATACTAGTTTTGCCTTCTTATCAGGATGGCTATTACAGAATTACACCAATTCCCTTAAGAATTGTAACCAAAAAGGTAAAGTTCACAAACCCATAGGCCAATAGATTTGTATGTGTTCATATGAGCAGAAGGGATGAAAATTTTTAAACTAGCAATGAGTGCTAATATTTTTTCATGTTTCCAAATGTATGTTTTGACCTTTCTATTTAATTGCATCAACTCTTTAGGTTTTTAGATTGTGTCAAACCTTGCCTTAAAACTGTGGCGTGTCAGCTTAAATTAGAACAAAGCCATTACTTAAAGTGCGCACTACTGTAAATAACACTTTCCTGAGTACTCTGCCTGATGCAATTTGGAAATAGCTATCAATAAGGTCTGAAGAATGAGTTTTTGATTGGTAGCAATGACATCTTAATAAAGTCTGGAAATTTAGTGCTTAACTCATGATTAGGTTTTAAAATTTTGAAATGTCCTTTTGCCTGACTTTAAGTGAATTATCTCCTCCATACCTGTTCTGGTTCCTCAGCTTCACCCCTCCTGTGTCACCTAGGACTGATTCCATGTGGCTTTACTGTTGAAGGGACTAAGAGGCATATGGTAAAGAATGTTTTGAAAAGTAGGAAGCAAGTAGAGGGAACACCAAACAGTAGTGGCCACTGGAGTCAAACTGAAGCTTTATCACAGTCATAGTTGTGTTTTGCCCTAGAGCATGGGACATCATAGCACCCTCCTTAAGATTCCAAATGTCCAGAAAACATTTCATCTGTACTAGCCTATCAAATGTGAATAATGAAGTGCACCTTAAAAAGAAAAAAAGAAGAGATAGTACTTTCTAAATGGCTGAATAGCAGGGGCCTTTGTATGGCTCTGCCACATAGAAGAACTCAGGATTACAAAGGAAAAACCATTTCCAAGAAAGTGATCCAGGGAGAATTCTGGAAATCAGCAATACACTGATTTACAAATGCTTCTGTTTGTAAACAATTCAGTTCATGTACAGAAGCTTCAGCAAAGTTTTGGTCCTGATTGTGAACTCTGCTTCATGATGAACATGACTGTGGCCATCTTTCCTGCACAAACGTGGTCATCTTTCCCAGAGTCGTGGAATGATTAACTTCATGAACAGAGGCATCACTGTATTTCATACCGCAGGCCTCAATCGCCTATTCTGATTTATCCATGGAAAGAAAAAATTGCCAAGGACAAAGACTGATGCCCAAATGCTCAATGAACAAAATCAGCTTTCAACCTGGTTTCTTTCATTTCATTCCTCCTTCATTCTAAATTGCAGGAACAGAAAGAATATGAAAACTATAATCAGGGCCAGGGATATAGCTCAGTGGGAGAGCACCTGCCTGGCAAGTGCAAGATCCTGAGTTTGATTCCCAGTATCCCATGACCCCCAAAAAGCTATAATCATATAAACCAAGATGATCCTCAGTAAGTATTTTATTGCAACATAGCTTCAGGTTGCCCATTTCCCCTTTTACCCAGACAAGCTCTTCTGCAGGCACTGAGAACAGTGAACCTACTGGTTTGTTCAGAAGCCAACTCAAACCCAGACGAGTACCTCTTATTAGGAGGACCTGACCCTAGTTATGGGAGTACTGACTACTGTGACGCTGCTCCAGACTCTGGCTTCTAATACTAATGGTGTTGAGGGTTGACAGCTGCACCCCACACTGAATATTACCAGAAGTGTTCAGATCATCTTTGCCTAAGGTTACACCACCAACTAGGAGGCAACTTACAGGCAGAAATATGCTGAAGTAGGGAGAAAAAGGCCCAGGCCCCCTGGGACTCAAATCAGAATATTTCAGCTCCCAAACAATTGAGAGCATCAGCTAAAGCCTCAGTTGTAGATCAGCTTTTCCTTACACCCAATCCTGCCATCCTTACTTCCTCAAGGTTATATTTCCTGAGAGACCACCATTCACTTCTAATGTTCAACTATTCATCTAGGAATCTGCTGCCAGAGAATCCAATGTATCAGAAATAGTTCTGCAAAACAGCCTTCCAGTGAACTTTTGGAGGCAGATTTCTGAGTAGCTGGCAGCAAGGACCCCGCTGAGGTACAGAGTAAACATTCTCTGGTGTGCAGCAGCAGTGCAGCCATCACTGGTGAACTGGGGTAGGAATTAAGTGGAGCAAGGTGCACTGGCTGAAGAATATGGTGGTTATGGTGCTGGAGACACAAGGAGATAATAGCTATTAGAACTACTGAGTTGGATATTTGATGTTAAGGACCAATAATTAATTGAACAGCTATAAGATGATATATCACCAATTTCAAGCAATGAAAAGGCAGAGGACTCCTTTGGAGTGCTTAAGTCATGTCCTGCGACTGGAGGATCTCATTAAACATCAGGGTTTAGTTGCTCTGTGTAGTGGAATTTAAAATTGAATTTCTATACCACAGTGATACAATTAAGAGTCTAACAGGGAAAGAGTGGAGTACTAAGACTTTGATAGGGCTCTCTGAGAACAATGAATTCTACATTCACCTGAGAACACTGGCCCTGCAGAAGTGACTCAAGTAACATGTGTTAGAAAATAGTGGCCTCCTCTGTCATTTAAGAATAATCTACAAGTCTCAGAAGAGGCATCTACCTTACAAGAAAAGGTTCATTATACTTTACCAGAAACTAGGCCAATGAAAGAGGTCAAATTCCAGCATGGCCCAGCTAGGAAGGACAGTTGCTAAGAAAAATATAAGAACTATAGACTGAAAGAGTTATGGTGTTTAGCTAATATGCTCTGATAGGAACTGGAAAAATCTATGCAGCTAGAACTTGAGGTCCTCTAGGGCAGGGGGAATCAAAGTTTAAACAAGAGCTTATTGATATAGGTAAATTTCCCCATAATTTATAACACTCTAGGAAGGCCCGTAGGAGCTGGTGCTAACGTCTTGCTAGAATGACTCTTAAAAGGTAGTGGCATACTCTCATTAGAATTTTCAGAAGTGATACAGCTATATAACTATAGAATAAATGAACAAATGGCCAAGAAGAGAACATGGTGAGTGAATTTACTAGGCAAACCTGGAAAACTGGCCAGATAAATTATTCAGGGAGGTCAAGAGGATACTGGCAGACCGTTTTTTAATGGAATGGTGCGAGACCCAGTGTGAGAAGAGCCTGTGCAAAGGGTCCTAGTAAGGTGGTCATTGGGCTGGGGTAGGGGTTGTGGATGCCCAAGGAAAATACATATTTGATAAGTAGCTATAGTGAAGCATCATTGGGTTATTTCCATATTCAGTTTGGAGGTTAATTGATAAAGATAGGACAAGTAAAATATAGCAGCAACCTAGAATCAAGAGGAACTCCTTTGTCTGGCAATATTCCTTCAGCACCCTCTACCGATAAGGCTCGTCACCACATTAACTGTAAAGAAGAATGTCTAAAGGGTCCAGTTTTATTATCACAGAGCAGATGATGCATAATAGGTTTGGATATGAGAAGCAGTAAATCATTTTAATATCACAGTTCATCCCTTTGACTACTCAGATCCGATACACACACTTTTATATACATTTGAACTTTCAAATGATTTAAACAACTCAGTATTTCCACCCAAGTAAAATACAGGTATTCTTCTGTTCTAGTCCCTTTCTCACCCTGAGACATAATATCCAACAATAACAATTGATGGGAGGAGAGGTTTATTTTGGCTCACATTTTGTAGCGGTTTCAGTCCACACTCCACTGGCTCCAAGGCAAGGCAGTATGGCAGAGGGACATGGCAGAGGAGGTATAGCTGAGCAGGAGCAGACAGAGTGAGAGCAGGAACTGGAAGGAGTGACACACCCTTTCAGATCATGGCCCCAGTGACTCACCTCTTCTAACCAGACCCCTACTCCTAATAACAGGTCATCTATCAGCCCTCATAATTCAATCACCTCTCCAAAGCCCCTCCTATCAGTGCATGAGGTTTTGAGGGGACATCTTGATATAAACTCTAACACCTCTTACAATGAAGGATGCTTACTGCTTCCCAAATATAAGATGTGCCATGCCAGTAGTCATTCTATCCACCACTGGTTACACTGTAGTAGTGATTCCTAAATTCCATCACTGTTTCATTGAGAAGACTAAATTTTGAAGTTAACCCACAATAAATTAACTCAGTTTTGCAGGGAAGACTTAAAACTAAACAATAAAAAAATTTAGCCTACAAATAAATATTTGTATTAGGCAAAGTTAAAAATGTAAAACAAATTACAATTTTTATTCTTGTAACTAATTAAAGGGCTCTATTTGATAGTAATTATTCCTTCTTTCCAAATTCATGCCGCATTTCAGCTGGTTGGGGTTATTTTCTTGGTAGAGTGGCCTAAACACTTATTCCCAAACAGTCTAAGTTATCAATTAACCTGTTTTGTTGATGTAGATTTCATTAACTTTTTTCTTGGATATAGAAAAAAAGGCACTTCAAAGAGTCCACTAGGCTGCAAGAAAAATCCCCTTAACCTCACTGTGCAACAGTAACTCTATTTCCACTTAACATTCCAGAGTAGTAACTCTAACAAAGTAGAGAAGTTCCTTTTTTTTTTTTTTTTTGCTTGTATCTTTCAAGTGGTACAAAGAGGCCAAAAACAGCCAAGCAGAAGTCTCATCTTCCAGTTCAGTGACCCTGTGAGCATAAGTATTCCTTTTCTCAGGTACTAAGACATCCAGACTCACAGGGAAGCCAACCTGAGGTGGTTATTAAGTATAACAATGACAGTCAGCACCTTCCGCTTGTTTTATGGAACCATGTCTATGGAGGACTATCATATACTGTAAGCAATTTATAAATGAAACTATCAGTTTAGAGTGTTTTTTCAACTCGTACAGCAATGGAGTTGTCCATAAGCAACTCCACCCTTCAGTGAGCCCACCCGCTTCCAGGTGACGGGATGTGCATAAGCACAAGCCCATTGCTGTACTTACTTCACTGTGAAATGAGTTCTTTTATCAGTTTCAGTGCTGTGCAGAATTTCGTGACAGCTGGGTAAAGCATTCTCTGATTCTATGGGTTATGATGTTGACAGAGGGATTAAAATAAGAGAAAACAAGTTAACAGTATCAGTTCATTCCATAAGTTTGTTTCATAAATTTATTCTTAGTCTCTCCATGATATGAGATAAAATCTAATCTATCTGCTACCTGAGAGCTGTTTGGGCACCCTGGGCAATGGTGCCATGTCGGAGGCTCAATTTTAGTCTTCGCTGCTGGCAATTTAGACTGACATTAGCCAGGACAGTCTTAGTAAGGGCAAATCCATTATCAATTTCCTCCATTCTTGCCACCACAGTCATTTTGTTCACTGGCTCATTTAACAAGCACTAGTATGGCTGAAAGAGTCTAACATCATTAAAATTTTATTTTATTCTCCTTGTTGTTCTCTGCAGTAGATTCCTTTAGTTGGATATTCAAAACAAACCCAAATACCTTCCCAACCCATGCTATTCCTTAGCTCTTCCCTAGACCAATCTTGTACCTTTCAAATCCCTAACCTTCCAGCCCAACTTACCAACTTCTCAGATGTTAGTATATGAGTAATTCTACTCATTTCTCACGTCAGGCATAGTGAGCTATCAAATGTACTATTCAAAGTTCTTCCCACTGAATGAATTTGGCTTCAGCACTGTCATTCAGATTCACACCTAAGTGTGGCCACAGTCTTTTTGTTGGTGCCACCATACACTCAGGCTCATGGGGCTTGGTGTTCTCCTTTAGTCAATGAAATATAAGAAATACGTTCAGAACTACTTCTAAGAGGAAAATACGTAATTATCAACTAGTGATTTCTTACCAGTTATTATTTTTTTGTTTGTTTTTTGAAATTTTGTATTACTTCTACCCTCTTTCTGTTTCATTTTTTTTCTTAAAAAAAAAGAAATACGTCCAGAACCACAGGCATTGACTGAGGAGAAAGGCAGTGTACTAAGTTCTGGAGCTGAAGGAGTCTGAGCAGATGTGTCACTCCTACTGTAAAGACCTGCCTGAGTCAGCCTTTCATATGCCACTTCATTGTGGTTGTAGTAATCCTCCATTAAATAGCAGGCAATCCTCAGTTCATAAGCACAATTCCAGATCCAATAGCCACTTGATATCCCATGTTCAGACACTGAGTTTCTACCAATACTCTGTAAAAGGGTGGGGTGGGGGAAGCACGCGACAGGCGGAAAGTGCAAGGTCTCAGTGTTATACTGAAAACCCTGAAAGCAAAACATTCTCAGAGCTCTCTGTGCTGTAGTTAACAGGGAAGAACATTCGGTCCAGACACCTGATGGATTGGCCTTGCTAATCCCAACAGCTTGTTTACATGGCTTGTTTCTGGAGCTCTGTTTTCAGGGCTGGCCTTGCTTTAGCCCAAGGAGTTTGCAGACCTCCAGCTCAGCCACCATTTGGCAGCTCCCCACATACACTCTTTGCCCTTGAAGGTAAAAAGCTAAGTTTAGTTAATCTCAAGTTCTTTAAAAATTGGTGTGGAGAAAACAGCATTGCCTAGGTCAATAACTCCACACCATGTTTCAGATTTTATGTTAGTTTTGTTTTTTTCCAGTAAAGACAATTCAACTAGAATAGTAGTAGGAGCCAGCATCTGACTAAGTTTACAGCAGTCTATGGTTGTTGTCCACAATCTATTTGGTTTCATAGGTGTGACTGGTGAATTGAGTAGAAATGTGATAAGTATCAACATCACAGCCATTTTTCAAACCTTCAATGGTAGCGTTAAGTTCTACAAATTTTCTAGAGATAGTTTCCAGTTTATGATATTGATGGTAAAAGGCTGTTTCAGGGCCTTTCATTTAGCCTTTCCTGCTACAATGATTAGGACCAGAATGCTGAGCCCCCTCTGAGTCATATTTAAAAGCTACCTATGAGGCTCCATCTACTATTTGATTACTATATGTCCCACGTTGGCTATCAAGCTGAAGTAGCATTTTGGGACTCCAGGAGTTAATATCATCAGAATTACTATTTAAGTGGTGATTTCAATCCAAAATTTCCCCCTAAATTCTCATGCATTTCGAAGGTGACTGGTCATGGGGGCACTACACTGTTTAGTAGACTGGCACGCTGGTGAGTTCACAGATGATTTTCTGTTGGGAAGTGGGGCGCGATAGAGGCAGTTCACTGGCTAGGGGTGCATTTCCCTCCCCATCTCCTCCCTCCACTCTGTTTCCTGGCCATCACGGGTTGAGCACCCTCTCTCTGTTGTGCCCTTCTGCCCTCCTGTTTCTCCCTTGGAGCCAGCTGACCAAGGGCTGAAGCTGTGAGCCAAAATAAATGCAAATAAATTCCAAAATAACCCGCCAACTTTCAGTTGTGGGTGTTGGGTATCGTGCCAGTGATGGGAAAGTGTAAGATATTTTCTAACCCCCTATAGGTCTGGAAAGTTACTGCTCCCCGTTTCATTTTGATTCTAGTAAATTGTCAAAGGATTATGCTTATTGTAAGTATCTGAAACAACTTTGATTCTCAAGGTTACTTGGCCTCCCCTTCCATCAGAATCTCAGGTCTTGAATGGACAGTGAGCGATGGTTGAAACAGTGAGAGGTGGTACAAGTGGAGTGTATTTTTTTTCCTCCTAGAGGTCTAGAATTCATTATATCCAACATAAAACACTCTGGTAGGTTACCAATCTATTTAATTCCTTGTTGTACCATAATCAATGAACTCACTGATAAACATCCTTGGAGGAATCACAGAATTTTGATTGACTGGAACATCTCTGCTGCTTTTGGTGGTAAACATTTGCACCTTGATTTCTTTCTTTTTTTTTTTTTTGTCTAAGTGTTTCAACTTGGTCTAACACTCTTAGAATTCCCATCTGTGTATATTTTATGAGTTTCTGCACATGTTAAATAGCAAAGTCTTACAACTCTTTAAGTACATAAGCTATTTTACCTTAGGTTATAGTAGGCCCTTGGCCTTGTGCTTTGACATTATGGGGATAGTGGTAACAAGGTATGGCTGTGGCGTGTCTTGAGGAGAATGAGTATCCATTTTCAAGATTCATACCCCAGGTAAGATTACAGAGGAATTTTCGAGCAAGGTAAGTTATCTTTTCAGACATCAGAGAAGAATCTAATTCTTTTGACAGGGAAGGTGCAATATGACATGGAAATTACAGACTGTCAGCTTCATCTGGTTTGTACCAGATGTCACCATTCTAAATTTCATGATTTTATTTTTTCCTAATCAGTGTCCTATATTTCATATGAGAAAGTTGATTAGACTGTGAATTTAATTGCTGCAGTATAGCAATCCATACAATTAAATGACTTTTTTTTTAATTTCAACAAGAAGGCTTTTCAGGGTTATTGTAGAAACTCCCTAGTTATGAAACAATGACCTAAGGCAAAAGTTAAAGGACCTGAGCATGTCATTTTCTCTCTGTAGTTATTCAAGTGCATTACACATGCACACACAAAAATCAATCCCAAATCATAGCGCTTGTAGACATTACTTCTGTTGTAAATGTCAAGTGTATTAACCACTTGGAATTCTGATGTGCTTTTACCACAATAAATTACAGGTTATAATTTGATTAATTATGTCATCATATATCATAGATTACTAGTATCTTATTGTCTAACAGTCAAGGGGCTCAGCATTCTACTCCATCCTAACTGCATGATCAAATTGACTCCTAACGTCTTTTTTTGTAGAACTATTACAGTGACTGATTTTTATCAGCTGGTTTCCAGGTGGGAAACAGAAATAACTAAGGAAAGTTTAGTGTAAAGTGTTATTTGGTCCAAAAGGGGAGTGATCATGAGAATCCATAAATATGTAAAAAAGAATGCTAATGAATTCCCTAGGGTTGAGGAAGAGTGCCTGAAGAAGGCTCAAATTTGGGAGGGAGTCAATCTCCCTAAACTTGGATGTAGAACTTGTTAGGGGCCTGCTTTGATGTACTCATGGTGGACGTTTTCACAGCTGTGCAGTATCCGGCCAGCAGGAGGCAACTTCTACCGTGTGGCTGGTTGAGTGCATAACACGAAACTTGAGACACACGCTCTCTATATTCAGAGGGCCATGGCAAGGCGACCGCCTGGCTAGGATTAGAGCTGGGCTGCAAACTGGCCAAGCAACTGAGCACTCCAGTAAAGTAGCTGGAGAATAGAGTCACTGAAGTTGTCTCCTCACATGCATCACTGGGAGTTACATGGTAAGAGCATGAAAGACACCAAACAGCACTTCAGGACCAGAAAAGGAAGCTCTTCCTTTGCAGTAGCTCCCTATCCAGACACCCTTCACTGGTAGTGTGTAATTTGTGTTCTTTGCAAAAAATAGGTGCTTACTAAAGAATTCCAGTTTTCATTATCACAGAAGCAGCTAATGGTGGATGTGAAGCTCAGAGTCAATAAATCAATTACTGATATAGATCCGTGTCTTGGATTCCCTTTCTACTCTGAACTTTCATACCTTCAACCTTCCACCTTGGTCCAGCCACACACAAAACTAGGCACAGTGACTATTCTAGTTTTCTCAGTGTGATGATCCAAACATATGAACAGTGAGGTTCTCAAGGAAGTAGATGGAAGGAGGCGCAGCACAATGGCTTTCAATTTCATTAACTGATAATGAGACTAAATCTGGCGGTAGCAGTTTGGTTGTAATTTTAATACTGTCTTTTTTCCTACTTCTGTACTGTAGCATAGATAATTCTTAAAAATTGAAGATGTCTTTCTCCTTTCTTCTGATTTGCAGTGGTGATGATTGCAATTTAACTCAGAAATATCATTACAATTACCTGGCTCCCTGGTGGCCTGCAGAAGTATTGTCAGTCTGAAGAGAAGGATTCTGCTAATACTGGCTGCCTGTTATGTAGGTCTCAGGGGACCAATGGGAGCACTTGCTCATGCAAACCTTATACTGGCGCTTTCCCTAACTCAATTCACTAATTAAACCTGGAAGGAATTGTTTGCGGGAGATCATCACGGAGGCTGGAAAGCCTTTTATGTTATTTTTTTTTCTAATTTCAATTGCAAATAAACATTTTCTAATTTCTGAGTCAATAAGCAGAATAGTTTTCTAGCAATGGAAATCATGCTCTTAGACTTCAAAGCTGAACTGACATTTCCACATGAGTAAACTGCATGGCGATTTCAGGGCTGTGCTTATTCCATAGACCATGTTTGGTAGAGATGCAGTAGAAGGAAAAACAAGTAATAATATGGGTCTCTGGTTTCTATGTTGTGAATTTTAACACAACACATGGCCATTTTTACTGTTTATTTAAAAGGCTCACATGATCCATATCAGTCATTGTTCTTGGTTATAATCTGTAAGCCTCTAAGCCCAAAAGAGAATGTATTGAAGGTAACTAGGACTCACAGAACCTAGAAACTGAAAACCCAGAGCATTAACATGCGCACACACCAAGTATGCTCTGGAAGTTGGCAACAGACACTATAGCAAAAATATGGAAAACACACAATGTGATCTGCTGCTGCTGTGAAGAACTCGCCCAGCTGTGACCCTAAATCATTCACAGTTACAGAAGAGTAAGTTTGATTGGACCAAACTGAAGAGTCTTTCCTTTGGCAAGAAAGTTATTTACTCCAAGACTGGACTTAACACGGGATCACTAAGGATATCAGGAGCTAATAGGAATGGAGGATTAGATACTGTACTAAGCTATCAAAAGATGACAGAGCTCCCCTCACATAGTTACTGTTTACTAACTCTCTTTTGGGTAACTGGAAAATAGAGGTTCCATGAATCACTCATTTAAGACCAGGTGCAGTGTATGTGCAAAGTTCATTTGAGGTAAAACAACTTCTGATTCTTCAGTCAATCATCTACTCATGAAACATGCATCATGTGTATAAAGTGCAGATTCTGTTCCAGATTAGCGAATCAGAGTGCCATTCATTCATATCCATGCCTTCCCTTCCTCTTGGAGCATTTCAAAAAAAAAAATACAATAAAACCCATCAATCTCTGTGTCTGTCTGTCTGTCTGTCTGTCTCGCTCTCTCTTTCTCTCCTCCTGTCTCCTTCTCTGCACTTCCCTCCCCACTCCCTCTTTCAGGTTAAACCCAAGGCCTTGCATGTGCCAGACAAGCACTGTACCACAGAGACACAGCCCAGCTCTGAACATTCAGTTATTAAGTGTTGTATGGGTGTCACGAAATTTCTTGCTACCTCAGCACCCACCCCTCCATCATCTCTCCTGTGTCTGCCTGGGTCACTCAAGAGCTGGTTCAAACTCTGTTCCAGGAAGAACACAGAAGTGAAATGAAGTCCCTGCAGACACATCACACTGACTGCTAAACAGCTTTGGCAGGAGATTTTAACACAAGACATTGCATAAAATATGTTTCAGGGTTTATTTTTGGATTTCAGTGACCTAAGGTTTCCCTGGGCCCAGTTTACAGAGCTAACTGAAAACTGGAAGGCAGATGTGGTATAACTAACAGAATAATAATTTCATTTGACTTTTGACCATGCTTCCAACTTGCAATAGGAACCATTTATTACTTTTTGAAACATGAAATATCTAATATAAACCTATAAACATTTGTGAGCACACAGACCCATTTTTAGATACAAAAGCAGTAAGTGGTAGCAGTTAAACTTGCGTACTCCGGATTCAGATGGAGCTAGTATTGAAATCTGGCCCCACCACTTAACTAGCTGTGTGACTTTTGAGAAAATTACTTACCTTATTTAAACTTTAATTTCTGCAGATGTAGAATGAGAATAACTCTAGTGCTCATTTCATGTACTTGTTGTAAGAATTAAGATATGATGCAAAATACTTGATGGTTGGCCCAGACCAAGCACCTGAGAATAAGCAGCTGTTATACACGTACATCTACATAGACCTACGTATTTGGCTTTGTGACCTGGGACACTCCCCTTCTCTGAACTGCCTTTTGCAATTTGACATTAGTAACCACTTCCCAGGTTTGTTGTCAGCACTAAAGAAAAAAGAGTAACATTTATTCAGCCTTTACTCTTGTATGTGAAAAGGCTTCATACAACATGAAGTACTATCCAGTATAAGATATTATAGTGCATAGCAGCTGGTTAGAGCATTTTCAAAAAAATGGAATTCACATTCATTTCACACTCACCTCTGATTAAAATGCTACTTGGGAAGTACCGACCTTTCATTCTGAAATGACCCACATTCCAAATAAAAGGTTAAATAGCAAGCCACCACAATGAGTTCACAATCAAAGGTAAGTTCAGCCTGTCAGCCTATATTTATGAGGAACAGTGGGCACAATGACAGTACTCTGAAGTTCACCTTGTTCAAGAGGCACTTTTATATGGATCACTGAAAACCAAAGCTCCGAAACCCCTGGCATAACAGAACTCGCCTTCTAGTTGAGAGGACCCAGACCCAAGTCAGAAATTATAGGTATATATGGTAAAGAGAGGGGCTCTTATGTTTGTGGAGGCTAACAAGCCTGAAAATTGTAAGGCAAGACAGCAGCTGGAAACTCAGGCAAGCTTTCTATACCGCAACCTTGAGGCAGGATTTCTTCTTCAAGAAAAACCCCAGTCATTGCTCCTAATGCCCTCAGCTTAGTGAATGAGCCCACTCACACCATGTAGGGTAATCTACTTGTCGCAGCGTCCACTGGCTACCACTGCTAGCCACGCCCACAAATACTTTTAGAAAAGCAGCAGCTAGATGCCAGCAACACCTGCCACTGAAGCCTTTATCAAACCGGCAAAACTAACCATCACGGTGGAGAATGGTGCCTAATTTTGCTTGGCACAGTTAAGAAACTAACCATCATGGTGGAGAATGGTGCCTAATTTTGCTTGGCACAGTTAAGAAACCACAGTGTGATACGTGTGCTTTAGTTTTTCTGGAAGACCCAGCGAGAACTACCTCCAATCCTTTATCCCCCTCTGGACCTGCAAAGGACGTGAGTAGAATCTGCACTGCAAATCCACCTTAATTCAAGGAACAGGCATCTCCAGGCTTCCTGGTTTTGATCATATGCTCGGCATTGATTTTGTTTATAAAATGGTATTTTGCTTTCCATCTGGTGATTGTCCCTTGTATGTCTGGTTCTTTGGGGGTAGAATTTCAGGGAAGATTTGGGGGCTAGGAGCTCCCCTCTGAACTCTATGATTATGTATGTGAATGGAATTTGTGAACTACAGATCACTCTTCAGACTGGGATGTTGCCAATCATTATAAACTCTATATAAATAAATCAAGAATAAACAGTCTGTGCTTGAAACTATTACTAGCCTCTTCGGTTTATGTAATCAAGTTCGTTTGCTTGCCACTGACTAAGTCAAATGAGGTCATATATTTTGGTAAAAAGAAAAAAGTATTCAAAGCTAGCTATAAGGACATGGAGGGAACTGTTTGTCTCAAGATGTTGTCTTATCTTGTACAGGTGGGTAACAGTCCTTTAGGGTAAAGAACACAGGGAAGAGGAGCACAGAGAGATGATGTGCATCTTTATACCTGCTTTATCACTTGCAGCCATCGTTTGCAGTTCAGGGGTAGGAGGTGGTCAGAGGGATAATGCAGCTCTCCCCACCCACTGTATCATTCCAGCAGTCTTTTAGCTACAGTTATCTCCCCTTCTTGTGAAAAGGAACCTGAACGTGGGCCTCCTGGGTCTTGTATCTGCATATTCTGTCATTTCTTTTGGGCTGAGGAGAGGAAGTGGTATTAGTGATATGCTCAGAGGAAGGTTTGGAGAAATTATTTATCTCTAAAAGAAAAAAAAATCTAACTTTTAAAGTTCCATTTTTGCCCTACTGGTTACAAAAATACAGCCTACTCATTGTAACTCTGTAAGGCTTTGATGTGCCCCTCAGCTTAGTCCTAGAAAGGAGAAGATTGTTGCTTTTTTTTTTTCTTTTTTTCGTTTTTTGGAATCTTTATAGTAAAGGTATAGAGCAAAGGCACAGAGCAAAGGAACACTGTTAGAAAAGCTATGAACTCTTTGGCAGGAAGCTACTGTATGAACACTGAGTTTTATTATTGCTTTACAATGTACGCAAAATGAACACATTTGCACTGTCACCTTTGGGGCAGGGAAATGGAACCCGTCCCATCTGCCACCTGTGACACTTTGCTGCAGACTCTTTCTCCATGAAAGATGTTACATTTTGATAGATCATCAATCTCCACTCTTGGGCAATTGGCTTCTACTATACTGATATGGAAAATCAATCTTGATTCCTGGAAGGCAGAGCAACTGTTACCAAAGGTCATGCACAACTGCAGTGGCCTTTTTTCCGGGAGTGCAAAGTGATTTCTGCCAGCCTTGTATAAATTTCTCTCTGCTCTGGCTTCAGCTCTTCTTGCCACTTTAGGAGGAGGAATAATGGAACCCTAATCACTGATGGTGGGAAGCAAAAGGGTTACTGTTCAAAAAAATTATAATAGAGGTTAAATTGAACATAGAAATACAGAAAATGATGCTATTTCAAGTTTCTTACATATCTGCCATGGATTCAGCCTAAAGGCAAATTCAGCACATTTCAGTGCTCTTGCACACTCTGATTTCTGAAATATACCATAGCATGCCCGCACAGCCCTTGTAATCAACTGAGCTTCATCTTTATCTTCCCTTGTATGAGCCTATAGCCTGCCAATTGCTGGTGCTTTTCCTTTCAGAACATCTCTCCCATCTAACTCTATCTTTCTCCCTAATAAAACATCATACAGAATTGCACATAGATTATTGAAGTGACTTGTGTAAAAAAATTCATAATTCAAGAATCTCCTCTTCCAGTCAACTTCCAATAGCTTGACTCGCCCTTGCTGGCCTTTGTGCCAGACGCCTCTTCCCAGATCCCAGTGCATTCACACTGGATGCTGCTCAGCTGAGAAACACTCGGGGTTACACACACTTGTCAGATCATAATGTGAACCTCCACCTGCAGATGCCAAGTTTCACTGTTTTCTCTTCCGCCATAGTCATGTCCCTTGGAACTGACTTTCTAACTGATCTTTTCCAACAAAGCATTCATTATTTCACACCTCTAAAAATCTCCCATGGCTCATCTATTGTTAAGTTCTGTTAATCATCATTTACCTGGTGACAAAACCTGTCTCGTGGTTTGAATGGGTCACTATAGCAAAATATCACAGATTAGGTAGCTTAAGTGTTAGAAATTTATTTTTGAAAAATAGGGAAGCCCAAGAAAACCAAAATCAAGGAGGTGTCAGGGTTTGTGTTGAGCAGAGTTGTTTCAGACAGCTATTTTTGTCATGTTCTCACAGGGTTTTTCCTAATGGTGGGGTTAGGGTGCGGTAGTGGGCACTGTTGTCTCCTTTGACAAGATTACTGTTATTACTGTATCAAAGACCCATCCTTGTAACATCATTTAATCTTCATTACTTCCTTAGAATCCCCTTCTCCAAATACAGTCACACGGGGCCTTAGAACTTCAATATATGAATTCTGGGGAAAGAAAAGTATCCAACTCATAATGCAAAGTAGCCCCCTTCTAAAATGATTTCTAACTGAAAATGTGATTTACAGATTTGCCAGAAAGCTACATAGTTCATGTATTTTACCACTTCTGAACCATTGTTCATAGAATTCCTCATATAATTTGGAAATGTTTCCCCAGTTCCCTTTTATTCAAACCATACTTGTTCTTGAAGCTAAGCTTAGTCCCAATGTCTTCCAAAAGGTGTTTATGATTTTCCTGAGCCCTAATGACTTCTCTTAACTCTGACTTCTGGAAGCACTTTCTATCTGCACTAATGGCTAGTGACAGATTATACAGACCTAGACTCATGTAGATCCCTTCTGTGGTGCACTTCGCCAACAACCCTCCATGCCTATAGATGGTCTATCTGGACAGCTGCATGATTCTTGAGATGATATAGACTAGCGATGATCTAAACCCTACTTTCTGTATTTCTAGGACTTGCTCCTTATCTTGTGACATATATTTCACTGATTTTCATGAGGCTCACTTTCATCGAGTCTCTTGTTATTCTTTTCCTTGTTTGCACACATGTCCAATTCATCTTTAAATCATGACTTTTCTCCTTATGTCTCAGTCTACTTGCTTTTTCTCTCCTTTTCCGAAACTGTCCTCTTAATTTATGCCCTTTTTACTCCACCTAGATAAATCAGCGAGTGTTCAATCCCTATTTTAACTTATTCCACCTATACCAGCCAGATAAGTTTCTCTATGTGATGTCTTATTCTCCAGAAGCCCTTAGTGCATGGTTTCACTATTTAAGATCATCTGGTTCACACACTGGGCTGCATGTGGAAGCCTTGTTTGCTGCCACTGCATTATAAATTCAATATGACCTTCTGTACTTTTGTTATCACATGATTCATGCTTCATGGAAACTTGTTGCTTGGTTGAACATCATTTTCATAATTTCACCCCTCATTTTAAAGTCCTACAACATACACATTGCCCATTTGAGTTCGTATTTCTACTTGTTCAGGTTTATTGCTAAAATCTGAGAGTCAATTCTGTTTTTACGTCTCAGCTGTGCTTTGCCAGATCCTTTCAACACTTTTTTCTATCATACCCTCAGTGCTCCAAATAAGTGGATCTGCTTTCCCTTGTTACCCTATTTCTTACCACTGTCTTCTAACCTGTATGTTTAAATCTGGTGTTTTAAGCAGAATGGTTGATAGAAATGCTGTGCTTGTATGCAACACAAAGACAAAAATGTTTGCAAATTATAGTCAAACATAACAATGCAAAATGAGCACTTAGAGGCAAAAAAAGACAAGATTTATTTTATGTGTATTTCCTGATAATTCAATTAAGAAAAGTCTGAACTGAGATTTGGCTGGTGAATCCAGTCCTCAAACCAGGCATAGCAGAGTTGTATTTACATAGATGCTCAGCTGTGAAGGCAGCGTGTAAGGTGGAAACTATACAGAACATTTCATGGAAAATGCTGGACACCTCAGAAAGTTTCTCCTGGGTTTTTTTGTGTATTTGTTTGTTTAACTGGTTAACTGAAAACCAGATGAAATAGTTGGCTTGCATAAGACACGTGTGAAAGAAAGAGGAAGAAAAAGAAAGAAAAAACTTTAAACTAGCTTCATTCAGTTCAGAAAAATGCCCACATTTTGAAAGTCACATGAGAAATGAAATGAACCATTAGGACAAATTTCCATTCATTTTAAAGTGTAAATTCATTGTCAGAAATTAGAGGTTTGGTCCTCTTTGCTCAGTGCACAGTTTCTACCTTTTCCAATGCACTATATAAATCATGTCACAGGAATTCAATAAACACTCATGATTAAATTTAATAGTATTAGACTTGCAGCTGAGAAATCAGGCCCTTCTGTAGTCTCTCTTTTCTCCATTCCCCCAGCTTTGCACCATTAGGTGCCTCACTATAGCTCAGACTCCTTGAGGCCAGTGTTTTTCACAGCATGGCAGAGTTCCCTGGGCCAAGCAAGGTCGTCATATTTCCTGTATAGCCTAAGGTGAAGCAAATATTTGTGCCATGTTCTTCGTTAAAGCCAAGAACAAGAATCAAAGACTTATGCCATCAGACTTCATAGGAAAGTGCTTGCCAAAGAAAGCATAGTTCATGGAAATGCTACCTATGGTAAAGCTCTTTAATAAAATCATCCTTTTGTAGGCCTTAGAAAAAGAATGTTAACTTCAAGTGAGTGATAAATGCCCATGGAACCTTTAAACTTCCTAATTCTGAGAAATTTTCATGTAATGATTCTTCTCTTCCATTCTCACTAAAGTGGAAAGGAATGCATATTTTTGTCATGTGCATAGACACAATCTCAAATTTATGAGTGGAAAGTCACAAAAATTGACTTTTAAGCCACTTCTTTGGAATTTGTAAAGTACAAATCCAATAAACTACCTCAACAATCAGCAGGTGGATTAGAGAAGCAGCTGGGGATGATCTGGTAGTGAGTGAATTCTCGCTTGCATAGAACAGGTGCTTAAAATTGCACAGTTGGGAGGAATCTCATTCTTTTTCTCAGGCAACTGCATTTTTTTGTTATTGTTGCTGCTGTTTTTCTTCCCTTGGAAAAATGAAGGCTTTGAATTCTTCTCTTTCCTTACCCACCTTTTAGGGAATCACATTTTTTAATGCAAAATGGTATACAGAGATAACATCCAACATGCAGGTGGTTATAATTTAGTTGGGACATAATAATATTTTAAAACATGGTACCTAATGTTATTACAATGCTGTGTCACCTACTAAATTCTATAAGAATGTGAAGACCTAAGCAGTTTTTACAGCAGTCAGCTTCGCTATTACAGTATTTGAATTTAATGCATTAGGTACTAAATGAAAGTACAAGCAGTTCTGGCAAGCAAAGAACAAAATCACTTGGAATGCAAAGACATCTCTGCTGAAATTGTGTTTTGAGAGTTGTCAGCTAAATGGGAGTTCCAGGATCAGAGCAGCCCGGAAATGTTTCCTACTGGGACATAAAGGGAAACTGAATATTGGTGTTTACATTGTGCCGTTCACTGGATACTTCTTTTACCTGGGGCGTGGTTTCTTGCTTAATTGTCTTCCTGCAACCTGGCGTCCATCACTCGGGAAATGTGTGTGTAATGGCAGATGCTCTACTCGTTGTCTCACCCATGTTCAGTTTGCGTTTGCTTGACCATTGCACCGGTGCTAGGAGCCCAACTTCGTGTTCTCCCCAGTGCCCTGGGAAAAATGTGGTCCATGGAAGCCCCAGGTTCTTCAGGTGAAAGTACAAATCCAATTAACCACCCCAGAAGGAAATTCGTTTAATATTTAACTCAGCCTGAGCAAGGATGGAGTCTTGAGTTAGCAGAGCAGTCCTTCATTCTAGAGCATGAGCCAGGTGTGTGGCAGGCAGCGCAAGGGTGTACCTGTGGCTCACTTTAAGTTCCAGTGCAAGCACCTGAATGGTTCGTTAGAGGAAGCAGCTGGAAAACTGGGGGCCCAGTCTGCTGGGGAGAAGATATGCCTCCAAATTCCTAACTCTGGCCACCACCTGGAGCCATCTGAGTGTGATAAAGAACTGGCAACTGTAAAGGGAGACTGAGCTCTGCTTGTGGGTGAAGAAGTTAAATAAAGATGATGCTGAGGCAATGTAGAATTATAAACATCTCCTACCTCTGGGTAATGATGAGCGAAAGGCTGCCTTGGTGGGAGGATAGGCTCATTAGAACTTGCGCCAGTCCTATTCCCTCATCCTCTTCAAGCAGCTTCTCAATAAGTTCACTTGTTGCATGAAGATATGGAACACATAATTTGTCTCATTCATCTTTAATGTGATCTCACCTCACTCAAGGTCCTCTTGGTGATGCTGCTCAGGCCTACCCACCTTCTATATGTTAAAGCTAGCCTCACACAAATTTCACCTTGCCTTCTTCATCTGCCAGGCTTACCAAAGTTCTATAAACACAATTATTTTTGATGCCCTATGCCAGGGAGTTTGTGAAGCTATAGTTATTTCTTATCTTGTGTCTGCTGCTCAAGGTTTTTTATGAAATAAGGATCTTAATCTATCTGGCCATTCACACTGGCATCAGATGTTCAAGAAGAGTAAGAGCCTTTGGACTGGACTAAGCAGTATGACTTCTGTACATGCTGGTAAACCCCTCTCTGAGCTTTTACTCTTGATTGAGAAACCCACGTGCAACATGGACAACAGGTCCAAATCATGAGAAGGTGCATTAGGACAGACAGTTTACTACCTAGCGGGGGAAGGGTACTGCACTTCTAATTTAGAAAATGGGACTACGGTTCTGTCATTCCTTAGAGTGAGACCTTGAGCAAGTACGTAACCTCATTTTATTTCAATATTATTGATAAAAATTACAATACCTGATCCAAGTATCTCTGTATTGCCTCCTGAGTCTAAGTAGATAGTAGGTAAGAATAGATTCTGAAAACACAAGAAGTATTAGAAATTATAGAATGGAGTGCTACCAGCATTAAACAAAATTCCATAGCCCCTTATCTTGCTCTGAAGACAAATGCCATGCTGACCTCCCTTGCATGTCAGCTACTTCCCCAAAGGACACACTGACCTTTTTGGTAGAGTTTTCTATTTCTTGGTCTATTGCATTCTCTATTTACTGATCTGTGTCCTGCCTTGCAACCTGTCATCAACTTTCAGTCTTGTTTGTAAACTCCAAATTATATGTTTTAACTACATTTTGTTATCAAATGAATACATGTTCACCAAGCACCTACAATATGTAGTGGACATGTTATTAGTTCCTGAAATGCAAAAATGACTAAGACACAGTCCCTAAAGTTGAGAATTTTATAATTGATCTCAGGTTTTCATGACAAAGGAAGAGAGAATAAAAGGTTCACAAGAATATTCTCAAGGGCTATCTCTGGAAACAGCTTTCATAGCTTCTGTTTACACTCTATTGATTAGAAGACAACATATAACCCCAGTATAGCAATAAATTAAGGTGAGAACCTTAATTTATTGCTATGCTGTGTCCAAAGAAAATTGTCCAGAAAAAGAAAAATGAAATAGAATGTACAGGCCACTTTGCATTGTCTCTGCCAAACAATGTTCCGATAAAAGATGATACAGACTATGGTATGTACATGGCACTAAGGGATAAAACAGAACACAGTCACTTAACTCCACTGGGGGAAATGACACTAACACAGCCACAAAGGTGGGTAGACCAGATGGACGCAGTAGAGGACGGTCACTTTGCATAGCAGAATGATGTGGGACAATTACTGGGGTACAGAAATACATGTGCCTTTTGGGAGAAAGTGGCACATTTATTAAATTGAACTCCATAGTTTTATGAAGTAGCACAACATATAAAACTGGAGAGATGAATTGAAGGTAGATTTCTAAGGCCTTTGAACACCATGTTAGAATTTAAAATCATTTTACCATGCCATGGGAAGTTATTAAAAGTTTTCAACGAAAAACTTTGACATGATTTGAAGAGAAAACTCCTCTGATGGCAGAGTACAGAGGAAATTGCTAAGTGGGAGACTAATTAATAAATAAGTTGTACCAGTGTGTTCAAACATAACTACAAGCTAGAATTTCCCAAGGAGCTTCAATTACGCAGGTGCAAGTCTTTATTCAGACCACTTCAGTCAGAATTCTGGGAGCACATGTTGTATTTTCCAAAACTGACTAGATGATTCTCATGTAGTACAAGTACTGAGAGTCACTATCTATACTAAGATAATTATAAATACACACTTTGGGAGTAGTTTCATGTACTAGACTTTTTTGAACTCTGAAGAGAAGACTTGCTTAACTGATGCCGACCTCTGGGCATGAGTAGGGTTTTCCTACTGCAGGTTGGTGTACAATCTTGGTTTGAGCTCTGTTAGCAGGAACAAACAGCTTGGGATAGCAGTTTACATAGGATGGAAGAAGGAAGTATTATGTCCAGGTCTCATTCTGCCATTTTCACATCCTGTGGACATCGTTCTCAAGTGCTCTTTGTGTATATTGTTAGATATTAGTAGCAAAGGAATTCATCAGCGATATTCAGATACCTTCTAAACTTGCATTAGTGCTGAAATATCTACTTCAATAATAAAAAAAGAACTCATCAGCCTCCCTTCAAATCATTTGTTGTCAACACCAACACATCATCTCCCCTAGAAATTTCAAGGGAAGTTATAGTTCACCTCCTTTAATTCTCCTCCAAGTTCTTGAATCCTCACACCTCTGTCATCATCTTTCCTTTCCGAGGGGTGCACTGGCTGCCTTTCCCCAGGTCAGTGGTGGTGAATCGTGCTGTGTGTGCCGCCATGAGCACACAGAATCCTCTCTGGCAGCACATGAGCCGAGTCGCTCCAGCAGCTGGTGGGTAACCGTTGTCTTTTTCTAAACAAAAACATCACTATCCAGGTTTAATTGCAGTTTAGCATCTTGTTATAAATAAGTGGGTTTCGGGTTACGGTTTGGGCACTTGGTCTCTCAAAAGTTCGCCACAACTGCCCTATGGTGTTCACAGTCAGGAAGAACTGACATGCATTTCCCCCGACAACTAGGTCTCTAAAAGGGAGGCCTTCTCTAGACATTCCTTGAGTTGCTGGAGTCCAGATGTCCTCAGAGTGTACCTTTTCTCTTGGATAGTCCCCCATGTCTTGAACTTGTCCCTTTGTAAGGTTTTTGCTATCTTGTTCTACTGGCTTCTGTATTACAGCTCCTGAGCTCACTATAGTTTCAAATAATTCCCAGGTGTATTTGCCACTTGGTTCTGGAAATCTTTTCTCAGTTCTAGACCTCTTTGGAATTAGACTGCAATCTTACTCTCTCAAGGGCAGTGTCTCTGTGGAGCTTTCAAGGACATTTGCCGTGCTACACAGTTCTAAAAAGACAAAATTCTCCTCAGACTTTACAGTTTCATTAGGAAATCTGGACTGCAGCTTCTCACGTGACCTCACGCTGCAGTGACCCCTCAGTGCCAGGCTGCTGTACCCTGGTGGGGTAAAGAGAGTTCTTTACTTCTTCCGTGCCTGTAGTCAAACATCCAAGAACAACATTGCTTTTCATCCATTGCTTGTTGATTTCAACAAACATATGTATGAGGCAACTCAAGGTTCCACACAGGCAATTAAAAAAATTGACAATGCCCTGGTAACAACTGTACATCATTACTAACACATGAGGGTCTTGCAAGACAGCTGTATAATTCTGGTTTTGAGCCATATTTTAAAGTATAAGAATTTTAATGGACTATGCATTAAATAAAACGCAGTCCTTAAATTTCTCAATTAGAAAAAATTTTTTAGTGATGCCCAGAGAACTTTGTTCACTTTATAAGAACAACATTCTCTGTATGAAGGATGATTCCAGATGCTGCTTAGTCTGCAGAATTTGCAGCTGGATGTTAGTGTTCAATAGCTTGTGACTGGTTTCTCACTTCTCTATGGCCCTTCCCCCCTCCTGGGAACATGAGAGGCAGGGGAGAACTGCAGCTGTTACATCTCCAGAGCTCTGCAGAGGTAACTGTTCAATGACTGCCACTGTATTCAGAGTTGCATATCAGCTGCAGTGCTGAGCAGCTGGAAATGTAGCTGTTGAGATTTTGACTGTGGTAATTCAACATATTACGGGTCTTCAAGTCCTGAGTCTTTTGAGAAAACACGAATAGAATACAAATAGTTGGCATCACACTTAGATCTCATGCAATCTTTCAACAACTGCTTTTTTTAAAGAAAAAAAGAATCCTGCTCCACAGAAACACGAAGCTGCCAAGTGTGAAGTCTGGTGTTCTCATTTGCATTAGTCCCACAATGCTTTTCCAGCCGCAGCTCTTTTGAGTTTGCCATTTTAAGTAGGATGAAGAAAAGGCTGAAGTATCTGTGGTGTTTTCTAATGCTGACATTTTTTTTTTTAATTGGTACCAGGGATTGAACTCATGACCACATGCTTGCAAGGCAGGCGCCTATCCGCTGAGCTAAATCCACAGCCCCTCTGTGGGCTTTTCTAGTTTTGTGTAAATTGTGCCTACTAAATGCAAACAAGAGAAGTAAGAAATGTTCACTTTTCCCTGAGCATAGTGTGACTTCAAGTGAAAAACTAAGAGTCTGGAACAGGTAAAACAGGCAATATGTTCACTTGTCCTTCAAAATAATCACATATTGGAGTTGAGTTGCTTTCACTCTGTTTTTGTGCCTCATTTTAGAAACATGTATGATAGATTTAGAGATATTATTAACCGGAAGCGACTTCACAGATCTAGTCTAGGATGTCCACAGGAACAGACCACCATCTCCTGTGTTATCACTGAGCTAGTTACTGATGCCAACTTTACTCTGCATAATGGGTCCTTGTTGACATTTTCCAGTGACAGCTGGATGGGGATACAGTCATCTGGGAACACTCTTCAACCTGACCCATAAATGTACAGCTTTGGAGGTATTACATATCTACATCTTTATTAAAAGTACAATCTATACTTTATTTAGATCATTTTAAAGGGAAAAATATGAAACCAGATGGGTAAGGCTTGCCCAGTTTTATGGAAAGCTGGCAGCAGGCAAGACATAACCCAGTTGTCTGAGTCAGTATCACCCTGTTCTCCACACACAGTAGACATAAGCAGTTATCACATTTCAGTTACTGCCCAGGCCTGAGAATATTAGTGACTAAGAAAGGGAAAGAAAAAAGAGTTCTGCCTTCAGCGTTTGTACTACAACAGCAAATAGGACAATAGTTACACAGTTCCAACCAGTTAGGAAGGGCGTCATAATAGTTATCACAGTTGAAATAAGTTGGATTTTTTTTGCCCTCTAATTTTCAAGTAGGAAAAGGAATGCCCTTCTACATTTATTCTTCTATGGATACCTAGAGAAAAAATTGAGTTAATAATATACAATCCTAGTAGCTGAAGGGCAAGGAATGACAATGGTTTGATAGTTTAATTAACACTGTTGACTTGTTTTTCTTCTGGTACTTAGGATCAAACTTATGACTTGGCACTTGCCAGGCAGGCACTTGTGCCTGCTGAGATAAATCCCCAACCCTAATTAACACTGTTGAATGAGACACCTTTTATTCTTCACATATAGTGTTAGGTATTAGGAACCAAAAGATAAGAAAGATAGGTTCTCCACCACAGAAGGGATATGGCATAGAGAGCCATGTAAATCAATGGATGCTTAGGATGGAATGCTGTGAATGCCATAGGGTGTAAAGGTTTGTACAGGCAGCTATCAAATGAAAGATTGATCCAGCAGGTAGGGGTAACAGCGATAGAGGAGACTTCATCATCTAGTCACATTCAGCTGGATTTGAAAGATGTGAAGTAGGACAGTGTGGGAACTGGAGTTCAAACCAGAAATGCAGCCTGACAGAACATTAGACACATCTGGTGCTTTCATGGTCCTCATTTTGGTCTGAATCACACTGTACTATTATCCAACCATACAAATTTCCCAAGATGGCCTCTTCTCAAAAATACATGTGGTAGTGGCAAGATACATGCTATTAAAGTGGACTTCTTGAATTTAAGACCCATGGTTTAATCTTTTCAGCTTTGTAGCCTAAACTTTTCTGTCTCTTAGTTCTTTTTTTTTCCTGTACAATACTTACTGCCCACAATTTAAATAAGGAGAGGCTCGGTTTGGATCACAGTTTCAGGTCGTGATTGGTAGGCTCTAGAGCAGCAACCCCGTGGTGGAGGGGCTGGCAGGGCAAAGCTGCTTAGTTCAAGGGTGCTGGGAAACAGGACCTGGGGGAAGAACTGAGAGGAAGGGACAAGGGCCCAGCCATGATCCATGTGGAAACCTCCCCAGAGATACTCAGAAGTGTGCTACACCAATCCCCGGGTGGGTCCCAAACCCAATCAAGTTGACACTGCATTTTAACCATTGCATCCCACCTCTTGTCAATTTCACATCCAAACACTAGAGTTTAAGCCATGCTTATACCAAAATAAAGACAATAGCAAGTTCATAGTCCAACATAGCATAGTATGACTATCCTGCATACAACCAGAAGCACAGTAATCCTTTCCTCGAAGCCTCAACAATTTCAACATTTTTCAAGGATCAAAGTCATAGTCTTTTCTTAGCCTTGAATCTCTTGGGAAAAACAAAACAAGTTGCATAATCCCAAAGTACAGTGACTCAGGCCAAACAGACACACAAATGGCTAATAGAAGAACAGGACAGAATTGGATCAAAACAGGAGTGAAATCTAGCAGGAGAAACATCAAGTCTTGTAATGGCATATGTGGCATCCAGAAGACAAGGTGGTGAGATGCAAATTCCAAAGGGCTCGGGTGGCTCCACCCCACGACCTTGCCTGTTGCATACACGCCCTCTGTTTTGCTGGTTCTGCTCATGGCATGCGGCCTTTCTCTACAGATGTTCCCCATTCCAGTCTCTGAATTGCTGAGGTCTCCTTTTCACCGTTGGTTTCATTCCCGGCTTCATGCACTGCTCTCTCAGGAGCTCCTCCAAACCCTGCAACGCTTGTGTTTCATATGCTAGAAGAACTAGCATCATTTGGACAATGCCAAGGTCAGCTGTCAGCACTGATGGAAGCCAGGTCCCTTGGAAGTTATCTAGGAGGCCTTTGTCAAGCACGGGTCCCAGGGACATTTTTCTCAAATGAAAGTTTGACAGTTTTGCACACTTGAGCATGTGATGGGTAGGGCCATGCTGACTTCCGAGAAGTCTTAAACTCATCTTTGTCTTGTCCTGTACCTACATAGGACTTGATTGCTTAAGAATGGTGCTAATCTCTTCACAGCCTCATCACCTTTGTTTCTAAGTTTATACATACTTTTGTATAGGTCACAATTTAAGTTCTTCAAATTTTTCTGCTCTGCATTTTGTCTCCAAATCTTACAATAAATCTGGCTAGAAGTAGTCAGCTTTATTCATACCACAGCCTGAATATTGGGCGGTGTCCAAATGTCCTCTTTCAGATCAATTGGTCCATTGCTCTTAAGTTCAGGATCCTGCAGTCTTAAGACATGGGGAAAATATAGACAGCCTTTCAAGCTGTGAGTGCATTACATAGCACTTTTAGTCTAACACTGCCAGTGGAGTCATTGTTCTCAGGTGAAACTTCCTAAGCCTGCTTCTATTTACATGCTTCTATACACGCATTCTGGTTTCTGAGATCTGGCCAGAATCATGAGGCATGGTCTGCTTGGAAGGCTTCTTTAGCCTGAATCTCCAAAACTTTTCAAACTCCTCCAACTATCCAGTTCCAAAGGTTTCAAAACTACATGGTCAGGTATAGACACAGCAATGAACCTACTTCTTTGGCAAAGAAAACCTATTTTTTTTTTTTTTTCTTCATGAATCAGTTTTCCTGTTTCTGGGTATGATACCTGATATCCACAATTTAAAGAAAAGAGGTTTAATTTGGTTTAGTAGCTGCTTTCAGGGCAGAAACATCATGGCAGAAAAACAAGGTGGGACCAAAACGGCTCAGTTGGTGGTGAACCAGGAAGTGTGTGTGGCAGGGTTAGAGATCCAAGGCCACACCTCCGTGATCCACTCAGAAGTGTGTTCTACCAATCACCCAGCAGGATCCCAAGGCCAATCAAGTTGACACTCGCTCCAAACTACCACAGTTTTGTCACCTTTAAAATGGTCCTTGTAAAAGAATAAGACCTTTTAAGAGTTAAATGAATGACATAAACATTTAGTTACTAGTACATACACAATATATGTTAGATATTATTACTTGAACTATGGTAAGAATCACGAATATTGATAAAAGGTATTTACTGTATTTTGTTCTTCTGGGAGCCCTGAAAAAAGAATCTCCACTGTGGAGATCATGGGTCAATCAGCTTATTCTATAGAGTAAATGGGAGAAATGTTTGTAGTTGTTTGAAACCTGTTTGCTTGTTTGGGGTGGGGCTGCACTGAATAGGAATGTGCCTTTCTCCTTCTCCATTCCCACTTGAACTCACTGTTTTCAGTGGCAGCTATTAAATTCAAATTACATGACTAATATTTGTAGGATACCCATGGGTTTCTTCTCTTTCCTCTCAGCTCCTCAGAAGTAAGTTTTGTTCAGTTTGTTTTGGATTTATCTATGATATTATTATCCCACCTTTTAGCATCTTTGGTCTACAAAGAATAAGATGTTCCTGTCAGTTTTCTAGAGATCTGGAATCCTACTTGGACTCATAACAGAACTCTCTTTCTTGGAGTTGCTGCCCCAGACCTAACTTGTGGCCTGTCTCAGTTCAATCTCAATGATAGAATTCCCTTGATGAGGTGTCTTAAACTACTCACATTTCTGGAGATGAGAAGTCCAGGCAAGGTGCTATCTGATCTGGCTGGAATCTAGCTAGGGCATTTTTCTCATTTGTAGAGATACATCTTGTTGCTATATCCTCACTTGGCAGAAATAGAGAATAAGGTGTTATGGCTGTGTGTTTGTGAATCCATAATTCACAGGTTGAAGGCACATTTCTAGTGAGTGGGCATTTGAAAATGGCAGCTTTTGGAAGTAGAGCCTCTGTGAATAGGATTAGTGGCATCACAAGAAGAGACAAAAGAGATATAAACTATTTCTCTGCCATGTGAAAACACAGAAAAAAGATCATCTGTGAACCAGGAAGGTGGGTCTCCACCAGTGTCTTAGTAGGTACCTTGATATTGGATCTCTCAGTCCCTGGAATTGTAAAAAATAAATTTATGTTAAGTCACCCAATCCATGGTACTATTACAGCAACCCAAACCAACTAAGATGTAAGGGCACTAATACCATTGATAAGGGCTTCATTCTCATAATTGGTTCCAAAAAGCCTCACGTATCACACTGGAGACTAGGGATTCTTCATGAAAATTCAAACACTCAGTCCATAGCAGGTAGCCTTTCTGGGCTGGATATTTCTACATAGGACCAAAGCTTTTCACTCAATTCCCCCATTTCTTGCCTTTTCTTCAGAGTGCCTTCTGTCCTCTACTATCCCCTCCTTAATGTTACTATCCAGTGTACTGGATCAAATTTCCCCCTGATCAAAAGCACATACTCTATAAAACTGTACTGACAAAGTCTATTTTACATCTTACAATGTACATTAAATGGAGCTACTTTTTCTTTAATTAATTTTTAAATCTTTTTAAAATAATTTTTTTCTCAAACATTATAATTTAATGCCTGTCATCCCATCTCTCCTTAATGGGTTCATAATTTTCTTACACCCTGACTCCAGTCATTAGATTTCCTTAGGTAAATTTGTGTGGTCATTAATTTCACTCAAACTTAAATGTTAAATTTTGGCTAATTTGGAGAAGAGTTTCAATGGATTTATTATTTGGGAAGGACTGAATATTTATCTTTTCATGAGGAGTATAAGCTCTTGATGGAAGATTGGTTGACTAAGAAAATGCTGACAGTGTCACACAGCTGCATTCCACTAGCAATACAGAGACACAGTGTTCCTGAGTGTGCTCCATCTGAAAGATAAACATTCTTTGAGCTTCAGTAAAAGGTGGCCAGTTTATTTTCCATAAAATGGTGACAACTATCTCAGAGAAAAATCGTAACTCTGTGTACAAGCTGAATTTTTTAGAAGGAGCCTCTTTGAAACAGTGATGAATAACATAAGAAAAATGATTAAAGGACTCCAAAATATTTTTAAAATTCCTTAAGCCTAGTAATTCTCAAGAGAGTTTTTGAAAACTCGTTTTGTGGAACAAATAAACAACGTCAACATTCAGTGTTGTTCTATTTTTTTGAAAATGACTTTTGAACATTTATCTTTATAGCTTTTGCAAGTACATGGCAAAAGTTATTTTACCCCTGGGAAGGCAAATCTCAGTCTCTCTCTTTTTCTGTCTCTGTCTCTGTTTGTCTCTGTGTGTCTGTTGGTCTGTCATTCTCTGTCTTCACCTCTTTCTCACACACACACACACACACACACACGCACACGCACGCGTGCACATGTAGGAATATGGACACCTTTAAAAGAAAACTAAACAAAGTCCAGCATATAAGCTACTGTTTTCCTGAGATCTTTTACTTTGAATTTTTGTGTCTCAAGAGTTCCATTTCCTGACATTCAAATCCATCACTTCATGAAGTCCTTGACATAGAATTTTCCACAAACTTTCTAGCTTTTGTGTCTCTCAGTGTTGATGTAAAGTTATGGTCAAAGCACATGTTACAGTATTGACTTCACCTTACGTGTTTTCAAGTAAGTCCAGAGAATAAGGGTGTAAGAAAGCCATGTGATGAGGGCAGGTGCTGAGGAAGTGAACTACACAGTGCACAGGAATTCAGGTTCCCTGTGCCTCTGGTCCCACTCTAGCCTTTATTTCTTGTCTAACTTTGTACTTGTCAATTAATCCCTCTGTTAAATGTGATTTTTGCTCAATGAACAAGAGAAATAATTCAATTTTCCTAACTGCAAGAGCAGTTTTACTCCAGGATAGCTGATAAAAAATGGGTTTTTTTCAGTTTTTAAATACTATAATGAGGCTTCATTTCTTGGGGTGAGGTGTATGCTATATACTCATTAAGGTAAGGAAAATTTTTGATTAGTTTATATAAAAGTGGTTATTTAAAATCTATATTTTATTTATTTCAGTTAAAGCTTTTGCAATATGAAAAGAAAAACATAAGGAATTATGTTAAAGAATTTATAGATTTGGCAAATTGATCTCTGAATGGAACATATCTATTTTAATTTTGACAGCATAGTATCAAGAATTTTTTAAGTTTAAGGTTATAAGCTGGGTTTATACACACCTCTTTAATTTTTATTACTTCAGTGACATTAATAATTTACTGAATTTTCAGTTAACCAGGAAATACATTGTTATGGTTCATTGACTTTTCCACTTAATTTCAGGTTAGCTAGAAAATGGTTTGTGCTTTAAACCTTACTGAAATTCTTATCAAAAACTTGCTTTTATGATATAGTATATTCAACAGATAGGCTGAGACCTTGCTTTCTTATGAGTCATGTATGGTGAAATGTGAGAAATGTGAGTGAGACACAGTCTCGGGCCATCTGTCCCCACAGAAGTCAAACAGGGAGATTGACTTTGTGATGTAGGAGACTATAGAGTTTTCTATGCAATCCACAGTTTATGTGAGAGGATCACAGAGGAGGTGTTTCTGCTCAGACTAGGTACTAAGGAAGAGTTAGACTCTTAGAAAAGAGGGACCATCTTAAGATAAGAAAATGCCATATTTGAGGTAAAATTATGTTCAGGGAATAATTCACTGTGAACGATTCGGTGTACCTGGAGTGAGTGCATCACAGCGGGATGCTGAGAGTGGCAGGTAGTGTTACCAGTCGGCCTTTTAGTCTAAAGTTAATGAGCATGGCTTCTCACGCTCTAAGCAGATTTGCATCTCTAAGGAAGCTTTGCAGCCTGCTGAAGGGAGGAAAGTTGAAACCAGGAGCAGGGATATATTTAGAGGATGTAGTAACTTAGATAAATGTCCTCAGAGTAAACTGGCTAGAGATAGAAAGGAAGGGTAGGAGAGAGCTCATAGATCAGTGAATTCCAAACTGTGGTTCCCATGACCAGTCACATTAATACCACTTATGAGCTTATTAGAAAAGCAAGTATCCAGCTCTACTGAGTCAGAATTCTGGATTAGAGACCAACACTAGATTAGAAAGCTTTCCAGGTGACTTCTGTGCATCTTAAAAGCTAAGAACTACAGCAATAGATTGGTTTGCAGAATTTGCTAATTGACTCAATGCAAGGGGAAGAGAGGCACATAAGACACCTCCTACATATGGTGAATGTTTAGTTAAATAGCAAATTGAACCACTGATGACTCAGTGCCTCATAATAATTGCAATAAATCTTACTTGGGATGTTTACAAGGACTGGAATAACTTGAAGTTATATACTTCCTTGTATTCCTTCACAAACATGCTAATTGCTCTTGTTGTCAACATTATAGTGGTGACCTCCAAATGCCAAATCCAGTGGTATTTCTAAATGACAACATGTGCTTTTGAAAAATGCTTATTCATTTATATCTAGGACTCCTATATCAGCAACACAGATGGTTCACTCTAAGGCATTCAAGGAGGGCTTATGTATGGAGAGGGCTTATTTATGGAGAGACTAATCACCAAGGTGAAGTGCGGTGTAGAGGAGGGATGGGTGACAGAGCAGAACTTTCAGCCATCAGGAACAAAACTGTCACCAACTATGAAAATATGAAGGCAGGAAGAAGCTACTGAAATTCCAGAGGAAGTGAAGGCACCCAACACAAGCCAACTTTGGCTGAGCAGTGCCTTTTCGTTAGGGGCATAAGCAGGCTGAAGCAATCCCACATGGAGGAAATCATATCTAACCTTTGAGCTTTCAGTGTGCACTTTGCAGACCAGCAACATCAGTATCATCTCACTACAGAAGCAAACTGAAGTCTTACTCAAGAACTGAATAGAGGTCGGACACTGTGGGGCGGGACTAGCGCTCTGTTCAGCAGTACCCGCAGGTGAGTGTGGAGCTTTCTAAGTGTGAATGGATCTGGCCTCATGACCTTCTCCTCATATCCTGTTGGGCCCTTTTCCCATGAGGCAAACCGTCCAAAAATGGAGCGAACAGAAGCTAGTTTCATTGTGCTCAGCTGACAGCCAGGGGGAGGATGATGAAGAACACAGGTGAAAATGCTCGGCATGGCCCTTCCCGAGACAGCTTTCTTTGCTTTTTTTCTTTTAAAGAGGGAAAATTAAGCATAACAAAACAGAATAAAAACAGATCATAAGAAAACAATGTAAGAGACACATTTCTGGAACTCTTCATTGTCTATCACATTGTCTCTTGTTTTCTTCCAAATAGTTGTCATATTTTCACACACAATGAATTCATACAAAACAAAATAGCAAAAAACTGATCAGAACAGGATGATGAAGGCATTTTAGGTCTTCAAGAGCAGACAGTAGGGAAGTCAACAATGGCTGCCATAGTGTCTCTTGTTCTCTTCAAATTAGCTGCTCATACCTTCATGTATGTTGAAATTAAACAAAACAAAACAGATTAAAATTACTCTGAACAAAGAATAATAGTATTGCTGGATTTCATATCATGATGCTACAGAACCAGCACTGGGTACCTTAGTGTCTCTTTTTCTTCAAAATAGCTGTTCATTTCATCGTGCATTATATAATTGATTCTCCTAAACTTTTTTAGAAGTTCTACACATGCATGAGTCTCTACATGTATACCTATCCTTTCTGTATTAGAGGGAAAAACAAAACAAATTCCAAAAGTCATTTAGGTTGTTTCCAAATCTGGCTATTACAAATTGTGCTGCTATAAACATGGGTGCACATATATCACTATGGTATGATGTTTTCAGTTCTTCTGGGAATATGCCCAGAAGTGGAATAGCTGGGTCATATGGAGCTGCTAATCCCAGCTTTTTGAGGAATCTCCAGACTGACCTCCACAGTGGTTGCATCAGTCTACACTCCCACCAACAGTGCAGAAGAGTTCCTTTTTCCCCACAGCCTCTCCAGCATTTGTTGTTCAAAGTTTTCTTTATCCTAGCTATTCTTTCTGGAGTGAGATGGAACCTCAGTGTTGTTTTAATTTGCATTTCTCTAATGACCAGTGATGTTGAACATTTTTCATGTATTTATTTGCCATTTGTATTTCTTTATCTGAGAACTGTGTATTCATCTCAGGATGCCCATTTTTGGAATGGGTCTTTGAATTTGGGGGATCTGATATTTTTTAATTCTTTATATGTTTGGACAGAAGTCATTTGGCTGAGGGACAGTTCATTAAGATTTTTTTCCCAATTTGTATGTTTTCTTTTCACTATGCTGGAGATTTCTTCCAACTTGCAAAAACTCTTTAACAGGATAGGACCCGAGTTATTTATTCTGTGAAGTATTTCACATGTGGTTTGATTCTTGTTTATGAATTCTCTAACTACCCCTATGTCTTCAAGATTTCTCCCTACTTTGTCCTCCAACAAATTTAGTGTTTCTGTTTTAATATTTAGATCTTTGATCCAGTTAGACTTTAGTTTAGTACATGGTGATAGGCATGGGTGTAGTTTTAATTTTCGGCATATGGAGAGCCAGTTTTTCCAGCACCATTTATTAAAATGACTATCTTTCTTTCAGTGGACGTGTTTGGCCCCTTTATCAAAGATAAGGTGGCTGAGTGTGTTTGTAGTTGTAGTGTATCTTCTAATCTATTCCATTGATCTTCAGGTCTGTTTTTATTCTAGTACCATGCTGATTTGATTACATTAGCTTTGTCCTATAACTTCAAGTCAGGGATTGTGATGCCTCCTGCCTTGCCTTTGTTGCTTAGAATTGCCTTTGCTATTTTAGGTCTCTTCTGGTTCTAGATGAATTTTAAGACTGATTTCTCTAGATCTATGAGGTATGCCAGTGGCATTTTGATTGGGATTGCATTGAATCTGTATAACAAATTTGGGAGAATAGCCATTTTCACAATGTCTATTTTTCCTATCCATGAACAAGGGATGTCTTTCCATTTTCTGAGGTCCTCTGTGATTTCTTTTTTTCAGGGTATTATAATTTTCCCTGAATAGATCTTTTGTTTCTTTTGTTAGATTAATTCCTAAGTATTTCATTTTTTTGGATGCCATTATAAAGGGTGTGGCTTCTCCTATTTCTCTTTCAGTGGTTTTGTTGTTAGTGTATAGGAATGCTATTGATTTTTGAGTGTTGACTTTGTATCCAGCTACATAACTGAACTTATATATTATACCTAGGAACCTTTCATGGAGTTTTGGGGGTCTTCTGTATAGTATCATGTCATCAGCAAATAATGATAATTTAATTTCTTCTTTTCTTATCCTTACTCCTTTTGATTCTCTCTCTTGTCTAATTGCTTTGGCTAGCATTTCCAGCACTATATTGACTAGGAGTGGTGATAGTTGACATCCTTGTCTTGTTTCTGATTTTAGGGTAAAGGCTTTCAATTTTTGGCCATTTAATACGATGCTAGCTGTTGGTTTGTCATAAATGGTCTCTATCATTTTGAGATAAAGAACATTTATTTCCAATTTTCTGTATGTTTTTTTATCATGAATAAGTATTGGACTTTTTCTGCATCTATAGAGATGATCATGTGGTTCTTATTTTTGGCTTTATTGATATGATGGATTACATTTATTGATTTATGTATATTGAACCATCCCTGCATTCCTGGGATGAATCCCACTTGGTCATTGTGCATAATCTTCTTGATGGTTATGCATTCTGTTTGCCATAATTTTATTGAGAATTTTTGCATCTATGTTCATTAAGGAGATTGGCCTATAGTTCTCTTTTTTTGGTTGGGTTTTTGTCAGGTTTTGGTAATACAGTAATGTTTGCTTCCAGGAATGAGTTAGGGAGAATTGTTTCCCTTTCAATTTCATTGAAGAGTTTGAGGAGTGTAGGTATTAAATCTTCTTTGAATTTCTTGTAGAATTCCATAGTGAATCCATCTGGACTTGGGCTTTTCTTTTTTTGGTAAGGATTTAGTTACATTTTCAATTTTGTTAATTGAAATTGGGTTATTCAGCCATTTTACATCTTCTTGATCCAGCTTTGGTAATTCATATGTTTCTAGGAATCTTCCCATTTCTTCTGTGTTATCAAGCCTATGAGAGTACAGGTTTTCAAAATAAGTATTGACGATCTTCTGTATTTCAAGTGATTTCACCCTTTTCATTCCTTATTGCCTGAATTTGAGTTTTTTCTTTCATTTTTTTTAATAAGCGTGGCTACAGGCCTGTCAATTTTATTTATTCTTTCAAAGAACCAACTCTTTGATTCATGGATTCTTTGTATTGTTTTCTTAGTCTCTACTGCATTGATTTCTGCTCTGACCTTTATAATTTCCTCCCTTCTTTTGGCTTTGGGCTTGACTTGCTCTTCTTTTTCTAGATGTTTGATGTGTAGTATCAGGTTGTTTATTTGTGTTTGTTCTGTTCTCCTGATGTGGGAGTTCACCACAATAAATTTTCCTCTGAGGACTGCTTTCATTGCATCCCACAGGTACCAGTAAGATGTATTTGTATTTTTGTTTGCCTGTAAATATTGTTTAATTTCTTCCTTAATTCCCTCTGTGACCCACTGATTGCTCAGGAGTGTATTATTCAATTTCCATGTGTTTGTGGGGTTTTTGCAGTTTCTTTTGTCTTTAATTTCTAGTTTCATGGAGCTATAATCTGATAACATACATAAGGTAATTTCAATTCTTTTGCATTTACTTAAGCATGTTCTGTGGGCTAGTATATGGTCTATTTTAGAGAATGTTCCATGTGCTGCTGAGAATAATGTATATTCTGATGTTGTTGGGTGGAACACTCTGTATACGTTGACTAAGTCCATTTGTTCACAGATGTGATTCAGTTCTGCTATTTCTTTGCTGATTTTCTGTCTCATTGATCTGTCCCTTTGTGTCAATGGCATGTTAAGATATCCTGTTATGATTGTGTTATTGCTTATTTGATTTTTCATTTCTGTTAATATTTGTTTTGTATAGTTGGATGCTCCCAAATTTGGAGCATAGATATTTAAGATTGTTATCTGTTCCTCTTGAAGTTTTCCCCTAACTCGTACATAATGGCCTTCTTTATCTCTTTGGATCATTCTTGAAGTTCACATTGTCTGCAAATAGAATAGCTACCCCTGTTCTGTTTTGGGATCCTGTGGCATGGAGTATTGTTTTCCATCCTTTGACTTTCATTCTAAGAGTTTCCTTTTGGTTTAGATAGGTTTCCTGTGCACAGCATATGGTTAGATGTTGTTTCTTGATCCATTCTGCCAGTCTGTTTCTTTTAATTGGTGAACTGAGGCCATTTACATTAATAGTTATAAATGATATATATTGGTTTACTTTTGACATGTAATCTTTTTGCTGTTGATTCTTTACCTTTACCTTTCTACTCTGTTTGTTTGCCTTGCTTAATGGTTCTTTCCTAATCTAGAATGCCTTTCAGTATTCTTTGCAGGGTTGGTTTGGTGGTCATGAAGTTCTTCAGCTGTTCTTCATTGTGGAAGTATCTTATTTCTCTATCCATTTTGAAGAACAGTTTTGCAGGTTACATCATATCTGGTCTGGGAGTCATTTTCCTTTAGGATCTGAAATACTTCACTCCATGCTTTTCTTGACTTCACTGTTTGTGTTGAGAAATCTACTGTGATTCTGATTGGCTTTCCTTTATAGGTGATCTGTCTCTTATCTCTAGCAGATTTAATATTCTGTTCTTATGTTGGATTTTTGGGATGTTGATTATTATATGTCTGGGTATAGTTTTCTTTTACTTATGGTTATTTGGAGTTCTATATGCTTCACTGATCTATATGTCAATTTTCATTCTCATGTTTGGGAAATTTTCAGCTATTACTTCTGTAAATAGCCTCTTGATATCATTTGTGTTGTCCCCTTCTTTTTCATTTATACCTATCAATCTTATGTTGTTTTTCTTTGCATCATCTTGCAGCTATTCAATTGTTATTTCCCAATTCCTTGTTATTTTTAAAAGATCTTTCCTTTCCTGTTCCCTAGCTGCAATATTGTCTTCAAGGTCAGAAATTCTATCTTTACTTTTTTTGAGGCAGTTTTGCCAACTTTCAATTGAATTTTTGATTTCCTATATATCTCTTTGAATCTGCTTCATGCATTCTGTTTCTTATATTGTTCATTCAGAGTTTACATCTTTTTGCATTGTTCCTGTAATTTTTAAACTATGTCTTCTTTAGATGTGTTCAGCATTTCTTTCATTACATTTATCATTTCTTCTTTTACCTGGGAGACTATTTCTGATCTGAGTTCTTTTATAGCTTCCTGGAGTTGTTTCTTCACTTCGGTTATCATTTCAGGGGTTTCAGGTGTGTGGCTGACAGTTTCTTCTGTGTCCATGTCTCCTAGGCTTGCTTGGGTTGGGCTGGAAGTTTGAGGTTGCATTTTCCTCTTTTGTTTTGTCATTTTCCTATATTTCTGGGTTTTGAGTAATGTCTAAAGCTTCCCCCTTGTGCTGGGACTCACCTGGCCCACTTTTGGCTCCTGTGGCAGACTGCAAGGAACTGCTAGCTGCTTGGAGTTCACTGGGCATGGGTCATTTAGGCCTGTGGGGACTCCTGTGTGTTCTCCTGTGGTTTGAGATGTGAGGCATGGTCTTACCACCTGGGAGCAATGTTCCAAGGCTTCCCTGTGTGCTGGGATTCAACCTGAACATGCTCAGGACCCAGGAATCATTAGTCAGTTTTCTAAAAAACCTCACTGTTCCACCTGCTGGTTTCTTGTTATGCCCTGAACTCCTCATGATGGATGGTACCACCACAATCATATGTGTCAGTGTTGCAATAATGACGTTGTTATTTTTCTACTAACCTCTGCCTCTACCTCCTTCAGTTTATTCTCAACATAGCCACCATTAATTACATGGTATAAGTCAAATCATGTCATTCGTCATTTCAGAATCCTGTAAGACCTTTTTTGTTAGCTAAACTAGATTATTCTTCAGTATCAGAAAAAAATACATCACCTAAACCTTCAGATTTTTATTTCTTTTTCAAGTTATATGTCTTGTGTGGGTCACATGGACTCTGAGCCACACAATCACTCAGGAGCCAAGGTAGTAGGGCCTCTGCCTTGACGTATACTTCAATCCTCACTGTAGGAGAGGTAGGGCCTGAGGAAATGCATAGTTGCTTTAAAAGATTTCTTTCCCAAAAAGGATGGACATTTTACTTCCATTCCTATTTTCTTGGCTGAACTTAGTTGCCTTGCTGTGCAACACAATTACAATGGAATTTCAGTAGCATACAAAAGAAGCATTTACTTGTTATGGGACCAGCCACAGTGGACATGCACACTTCAAATCCCTACTTGTATCATATCTTATTTATATCATGTTGGTTAAAACAGGGCACATGGCTAACACAACAGGTAAGCAGTAGATAGTTATCTATCTGTGTGGCTAACGTGACAACCAAGCAGTGAGGCCTAGGCAAGGGTGTGGATGTGAAGAAAGGAAGAGGAATTGGAAAAGATAATACAATTTATGATGCATGGTCACATGTAACTTGAAGTGAGATGTGGGGTAAAGTACAATCCTTTTATGTGCCTAGAAGGATAACAAAAAACATTCGGTAATCTTTAGCTGTCAAAGTCAAAGTTCTTACAATGGCCTAAAAGGTTACATGAAATCTGTTTCTTACTTTCTAATTTCACCTCCTTTCACTCTGCTTGGCTCATACCATTCCATCACCACACAAGCCATGTTCTACCTCAGGATGCTTGCATTCATATTCCTTTCTTGCAATGGTCTTTTATTGGGTATTTGAATGGCTTTCTCTCTTATGTCCTTAGGACTCTACTTTAGATAACCATCTTACATAAAACCGATTTTCCTTCTAGTACTAATCCCTGTTTTTATTCATTTATAGGCAAATGTATTATATTCTCACACACTTTATAAATTTTACTTGTTAGTCTGTCTCTCCTTACTATACACAAGATAAGGATGAGCATTTGCTGCTTTTTTCCCCGTTATTCTCATCATGTTCCTGGTACATAAAGGGGTAGGAATTTGTGGAATAAATTAATGTCCTGGTTGAGCTTCTTCTGCCATCAGAAACAGACAAAGTTGGCTTCATTTCAAGGATGCAAGAATGCTTCAGTAAATATCACACATCGCAATAGAGTCAAAGATGAGAATCACATGATTATTTAAATTGGTATAGAAAAAGCCTCTGAAAAAATTCAGTGTCTATTCAGGGTAAAAGCCCTGACAAAATGAGGTAATGAAGAATCATTCCTCACATAGTAAAAACTGTATGTGATAAATCCACAGCCAATAGCATCTGAATGGAGAAAATTTAAAGCATTTTCTCTACAAGCAAGAATGAGGTGAGAATGTCTAGTCTCACCATTCCTTTTCAGTATAGTTCTTGAAGTTTTAGACAGAGAAATTTAGACAAGAGAAAGCAATAAAAAGGATAGGACCAGGAAAAGAAGAAATCAAAATATCTTTCTTTGTAAATAATATAATCCTATATGTAGAAGACCCTAAAGATTCCACCAAGAGACTTTTAGAGGTGATAAACAAAGTCAGCAATGTATCAGGACACAAAATCAGTGTTAAAAATTTGATAAACTTACTGTATACCAATAGTAGGTAGACTGAGGAAGAAATCAGGAAAACAATTGCATTGAAATATTTTTTAAAATACCTATATCTAGAAATTAATCTAAGCAGAAGGTAAAAGACTTTTATAAAGAAAATTTCCAAACACCAAAGGAAGAAATCAAAGAACACACCATCAAATGGAAAGACCTCCCATGTTCATGGATTGGCAGATAATATTGTTAAAATGGCCAAACTACTAAAAACTACATAAAAATTCAGTGCAGTCTCCATTAAAATACCAATGACATTTTTCACAGAACTAGAAAAACCAGTATTAAAAAAATCCATATAGAAACACAAATGATACAGAATAGCAAAAGCAATACTAAACCTCAAGAACAAGGCTGGAGGCATAATACCAAATTTCAAATTAAATGTCAAAGCAGTGGTAATAAAGGAGCATGGTTCAGGTTCAACAACAACAGCAACAATAAAAGCCAACATGTTTAACAATGAAACAGAACTGAGGACACAGAAACAAATCCACATGAGTACAACCAGCTAAGGACAAAGGAGCCAAAAATATATCTTGGAAAAAAGAGAGCCTTTAAACAAAGGTTCCTGTGAAAACTAGATACGTACTTGTAGAATATTGAAACTAGATCACTACCACTCATCCTGTATGAATAGCAGTTCAAATGGATCCAAATTCAGATGAATCAAAGACGCAAAACATTAAAATTATTAAAAGAAAACAAAAGGGAAACAACTGATGCTACAGGCACAGGAAAAGACTTCTCAGGTAGGATTCCAGTAACACAAGAAATAATACCAAGAATCAACAAAGGAGACCACATCAAATTAAAATGTTTCTGCACAGCAAGGGAAACAATCAAGAGTGAAGAGACAATGTACACTGTGAGAAAACATCTCTGTCAGCTACTCTTCTGAGAACAGATTAATAATTGGAATTCACAAAGTTTAACCCCAAGAAATCAAATAGCCAAATAAATAAATGTGCAAAATAGGTGAATGGATGGATCTCAAAAACAGTCAAATGGCCTAGAAATATATGAAAAAAAAGTTCAACATCTTTAGCTATTAGTCAAAAGCAAACAAAAATTACACTGACATTCCATCTTACCTCAGTCATAAGATCTATCACCAGGAAGATAAAAACCAAGAGAATGTTGGTAAGCATGTAAAGAGAAAGAAAGCCTTATACACTACTGGAAAGAGTGGAAATCGGTTCAGCTACTATGGGAATCAATATGGAGTTTTCTCAAAAGACTAAAATAAGACTACCATTTGGTTCTAATATATATTCCTTGGTATGTATTCAAATAAATCAAAATTAATGTAGCAATGAGATGCCTATGTACTTGTGGCACAATATACAATAGCCAAGATATGAAATCAGCCTATGTGTTCATCAAAAGATGAATGGATAAAGTGTGGTTATATATACATATTATAATGTATATATAACATATTATTCAGTCATAAAAAGAACAAAATTTTATCTTCAGAAAAACTGACAATTTTTAACATTCTTATTATGAAATTTGACTGAGGGCTTCTGGCATTTTCTAATCCTAATCCAGACTCTTCTGACTCGGTAGCCACTCCACATTAACTTCAAACCATCTCCAAGCAACATCATTTGACAAAGGAACATTTATAGAACAAATGAAAAACCTAAGAGAAAGACAGGATTTTATAGTAAATATCATCCACTGAAGTCATGCAAAGATGAGTTTCCTCCTGAAGGCATTTGGCAGTGAGAAAAGAATGCTGCTGGCGTGTAGGAAGTAGAGACCGATGATGCTATTAAACACTCTGCAATCTGTAGGACATCAACCTACAACAAAAAATTATCCAACCCCAAATGTCAAAAGTTCTGACCTTGAGAAACTATGTCCTAAGGGGATGTGAAGGCCATGTTCTCAGTGGTTCCAAAAGCAGTTTCAGATAACCTGTTTTGATACCTATGACTGTTTTAAGTACTGTAAGTACCCCTAGTGCAAAATCCGACATAGTATTATTATCACTGCTGCATTCTAAATACTTTGTACAGTGTCTAAAAAATAATAGGTTCTCAAAAATACTTGTCAAATTCATTAGTGAAAAAAGATGGTATATTAAACCACTAAATATACTTCTAAACACAATAGTATGCGGGTGATTATTTTGTCTCATGTCCTTTAAGTTCAGATTTAGACCTGTAATATCATTCTGTGGCTTTGAGTCTGTTCTCAATTTTATGAGAATAAAGAAAGTCCTATTAGTCCCATTCTTGTGCAAAGGCTCATACAGTTCATTAAAAAGCCTGCTGGAGAGATGTTTTCTCCTATGGATAAAACAGGAAATGGCTTTAGTTCCTGTAGAACCAAATGTAGTGAGCCTGAAGTATTGAAATTGAGTAAATTATTTTTAGTTTGTTTTTAAATTTATTTTTGGGTAAATAGTTGACCAAAATATTTCCTCCCTACCCCTTATTTCTATGCTTGCTGACGTGGTCTGGGCTTTTCTCCACTGCAGGCTTTGAGTGAGTGCGAGGTGTATTTCTCAGCAGAAACTAATTTGTTTACCATTTTTGTCACAGTTTTATACTACACTCGAGTGACTTCATTTAGCCTATTTGTGCATGAGGAGAAGTGAGTCATCACATACAACCTTCCGTTTTTATTTATGTGATAACCAAGATTGTATTTAGTGTTCAAAATAGGTTTAACTGGTGAGGAAAAAACAGTTTATTTTTATTTTGTTTTTATGTTGCAAAATTAGGTTTTCAGTGAATAACCAAAGTAAGCATTCCTATGTGTTAAGAACAAACTTTATAGCCAACCCAGAAATACATTTTTAAAGCATTTATAAGAATTTGTAAATCTTGAGATTTGGTAAGAGTCTAAGGAAAACCTTGGATTTAGACTAGAGTCTGAGGAAAACCTTGGATCCTCATCTTTCCCAGCCCACTACGGTCACAGTCTTCACAGAGAGGCAAAGGCTCCCATATTTGCCAAGAGTCCAGGCCTGGCTCCTTAGAGATATCCTTGACCATTTCAACTCTGAAGCTACGTTTAAACATTTGCCTCTCAAAAATATCCTGATCCTGTCAGAAAATAACCTGTAACTTCCTCCCATTGGGCTCCCTAGACGAAGCCTCCTCTACCTCTGAGCCTGTAAATGTCTCTCTGCTTCTACTCTTGCTGGTCAAAGTTCTGTACACACAGAGAGACTTCAAGACCACTTGCCCTGTCACTTCATTCCTCTGCTCAGAAATCTCTCAGGACTTCCCCAGATATTCAGAACCCAAATTCCTCATGACCTATATGACACTCTAGGAATTGTCCTGCCTACTTTTTTTTTCAAAAATAATTTTTCTTACCCTCAAGTCTCTTACTGCTCCACTGTGTCCCTTTTGGTGTCCCTTGTACCATCCTTACCTTGTTTTTGGTTCAGGGCCTCTCCACTTGATGTTCTTTTGCCTAGAGTGGTCTTAAGCAAGATATTTCCACCCATTATTTCCTGATGCCCTTCAGAGATCAAAAAAAAATTGATTTTTCAGCGAGGCCTTCCTTTCACTTTCTAACTTGTTTCCCTTTCAGAGCTCATCATTGTATGAAATTCTATGTGTTCATCTTCTGTTTCTGACTTGATGCCAAACTGTTCATTATTTTGTTCATGGTACCCAATAGCTAGACTCATTCCTACCACATACTATATGCTCAATTACTCTTGTCAAATGAAACTTGACCAGAATCTTCAGTGTTGACCTCAAGATTCATGCTTGGGGTTGTCTGGTGCATGAGAAGACTTTTTGAAGATGTTATGTAGTTTGCCTTCTTCGTGATGATTCATACTGATGAATGTGATTAAGCATCTGAGTTAGGCATTATCTGGGATGACTACTTGCTGACTGTTGGCAAGCACTTGAACACTATGAGCTTCACTAATACTATATAATTGCTTTATAATAAAAGCTTTATGCATCCTAATTTATTTAGTTTTCATTAAAAAAATCACTTAGTTTTTTTTTTCAATTATTACCAAAGTTAAATACATGCAAACTTCAGAAAAAATTCTTGGCATCTCAAAAGCACTCAATAAAGAGCAAAGTTCTCAAGGTCAATATTCTTACTCATAGGTTTTGTATTTGAAAATTTGTCTGCTCAAAACCAATCAACATGCTGTGTTTTTGCAGTCACTTACAAACATGTGCAAAACACTGAGAAAGTCTGAAACACAAATGTTCACTGCCTAAATCAGACACTCTCACACAACCCTCACACTGTAAATAAGAGTACTTTTCATGATCTACTGAGAGCTATGATATTCACATTGATATTTTTACTTTTTGTTGGTGATTTTGCTATTTAAATTGATCTCAAGCAAGATCTAAACCCCATTAAAGTGCTACCCAATGTTCCAAATGGCAAGAAGGTTGCATTGTGGCCAACAGTGAAAATACATGTGTCAGATAGGTTTATTCAGATATAAACTATAGTGGGTTATCTGTTGTGAGTTCAAGGAAAATGGATCAACTGTGTCTCTCTCTTGCCACTGTTCACTAAACAACTTCGGCAAAAGTGGTTTTCACTCCATTTCCATCGCACGACATAACGTCACAGTTCTTTCCTCTGCAAGTCTCAGTATTGGATTCACAACTCTACCATAAAACACTCTCAAATGACTAAACAGAGGCTTCTGGCGGGACATTAGTATCAGTGGCAAGGGAGTCCCTCAAGATTTGTAGCTGTTTTCTGGGTGTTGGGGTCATTCTCTCCTTCTCTCTTTGCAGTTTGATTTTTCTCTGCAGTTGTTGGTCTACATGGCCAGAGCCATGACTGCCAACAGACACTGAGTATCACATCCTACCATCCAGTACCAAAGAGTGACTCTCAATATTTTCTTAGGTCCATAGAGCTCAAGACAGTTGGGGTCAGGTGCTCCTTCCCCAGAAATTAGCTGCAGTTAGTATGTGTGTGGTACTGCGACACAGTTATTTCAGCTATAACTCTGTGGGTGACATAGAGCTACACTGGCTGACAGCAGCCATTAGTCACGTGTCACAATTTATGTCTAATTACAAATTTCAACCGAATAAAATGTAGAAACTCACATATTTCAAGTGATCAACAGCCACACATAGCAAGTGGCTACAGCAAGGACATCACAGATACACGGCATTGCCACTATCACTACAAACTCTATCGGACGGTACTGCAATAGGCGAGAGGCATTTGTCGGAGCAGGAGTGGAGGTGAGGATTGGAGGAGTGTTTCTAGGCAGATAAATTAGTAGCTGTATTTTATATCTTCTTTGGAATAGTTGATAAAAACTGACCCAGTCCCCTTGAGACAATTTTTTCTCTGGCATTTAGGCTCTTTTTATTCTCTTGCAATTGCCCTGTGATCTTCCCCCTTAATCTTCAACCTCCCCAGGAATCTTGGAGACCATGCCTGTGGTTTTTTAAGAGCTATATGTTTATTCCCAATTTTACATCTCGCTGTTAGAGTCCTCGTCTGCACTCCATACCCGCAGCCCTAACTGCCTATTTAATTATCTTTGTGGATATCAAAGGCAACTTGGCATCAATATCTAAAAAAGCTATCGCACACCTCCTCCTCCTACCTTCACCCCATCTCAGTACATGGCAGCCCCAACTTTCCAGCTTGTTAAACCATATGTCTTATAAAAATTCTTGACATTATCTTTTGCCTCACTCTAAATTCATCCTAACTCTGCTCAAACATTCAAAACAGTCTTCTAATTTCATCACATTTCCCCATTCTATTGCCACTCTTCCCTTTCACATCTCTCCTGACATTGATTTACCTCTCCGACCCTGTCACAGTTCTCAGGGAATCCCTCCCTATCTACCTCTCCCTCTCATCCCACATTGTGTTTCAGCTTTTTGGAAAAACAGTAGGTTACTGTTGTACTTACACAATATTCACTCTCCTCCTCTGGATCAGTGAGGACAAAAAAACACATCTGTCTTATTGTGTGAAGATACTGTGTCTAGCACAGGGCTGAGCACTTAACTAGCCCTCAATAATTATACTACTAAGTTTCAGAGTACATTTTTCTGAGCTTTATGAAAATCATGTTTCTTTCTCTTTTCTTTGGCTGTGGATGTCCTGCTGGTTGTCCTTATCTTCTCAGAGTTGCAGATAAGAACTTTTCACTGTAAAGATGACTCCCAGTGTCTTCTGAGAGATGTGCTCTCAGAATTTCTTCCTGCCTCCTCAGCTTCCCAGGAGAATACTCCAGAATTCTAACGCACAGAACTCCTTCTCCCAGGACAGCCCAAGCCTGGACTCTCCCCCCACCCCCATCACTGAGTCCTTGGATTCTTCTGTTACCTTTCTTGTAGTCCTAGTTCTTGCAAATTGCACTTCCCAGATATTTGCAGTATGCAGCCTGCACAACCACAGGTGACACAATCCCTTCCTGGCTCAAAAAAGTCTCACTTGTATTCATTGCTCGCCTCTAGTACTTCAAGGAACACTATCCACAACTTACATTCTGGCCCCAAATCTTTCTGTAGTTTGCCATTTTCCAAAATGCAGAACCAGAGAATTGTTCTGCTTGAAGACTGATAAAACATCTTACATATCAGGTTTTGTAAAGGAGGAAACATAGGTTCAGAAATTGGGATACTTGCCGCTGTGCTCGAGTCCTTCCTACTTTCTGTCTGGCCTTGTATAACACTGCGAGCCCCCATGGCTTTCTCTCCTGAACTCCTTTGCTAGCCATTCGGCAAGGCAGTGAAAGGTGCTTACCAAGTCTAAGTTATTACCAATTTTCCTTTCTGTGATTTTACTCTGTAGTAGTGAACTGAAATTATTTGAATTTATTCTTTGTATTCACCTTAGGAATTTTGTTGAGATTTCTTTGTTTTTCCTGTTTACCCACCTAGACTATCTTTCTCTGTTTTTGTTTTTTTTTTTCTTTTTTGTGCCATGGATCGAACTGATGACCTTGCACTTATCTGGTAAGCACCTGAGCCTCTGAGCTAAATCCCCAGCCCACTTTCTCTGGTTTTATTTTCTTTGCAGATCTGACTTGTGTTTTGAGCCACAAAGCATGCTAAATACATAGTGAACTTTAATGCATTTGTTGGTAAATACCTAACACAAAATTTTAGTCGATTTCTTCCATATTGACTATAGTTAAATTTCCTTTGATAGACATTGATAAGCAGCCACCATCACATTCTGAAATTTGCATCAAAATGGACAGCATTCAAATTATTTATATGAAGTGTTCCATTGTCCAGAAGCAGTGATTTCTTAAAACAATTGGTCATTTCACCCAACTTGTTACTCTCTTGGGGAACTGTCCATTTGATTTCCTCAAATGAATCCTACTTCCTGTTCCTCCTTCAAGTAGGGATCAATCCTGATTTCTCTACACTGAAGACAGGTGGATAGAGGCTGGTGATAAAGGAAGGAAATACGAGAGTCACAGGGGAAAGGGAAAACCTAGAAAATCTAGGGGGTAGAAAATGAAACATTTGTAATATGACTGTATCCGAAGAGACAAGTTAGGAAACAATCCAGAGATTTTGTTCTTAAAGGAGGCTTTGTATTGCAGGTATTACTTAAAATGCAAATTACATCCAAGAATGATTTCAATGTTTGATTTCTGGACACAAAATCTGGCAAACAGTATCTAGCATTTGAAAACAATTGGAGAGTCAAATGATTTTGTAAGAAAAGGAAAATTTCTTGGACATAATTTGCTATGTTGAGCATATTAACCCTCATGATAGACCTAGCTGCACTCTCTTCTACAGTAATCACGAAAGAAGTGAAATTTAAAAATTAGTAGGTAATTTTCAGAGTTTGATACTATAACTTTAACAGCAAGAGAAAACATAACATTAAGCGGTTACTTGCTTATCTATTGATGTCTATTTTATTTAAGCTGTCCCAGAGTGCTGTGTTAAGTTTAGAGGCCTGTGCAGTCTTTACCTTGATCTTTAAAAACGACAGAATTTTGAGTAAATGTCAATAAAAATCACTGAATTATAAATATCCTATCTTCTAGCATATTTGATCTGGGCTGTCAATAAACAAAAGTGTATTTCCTAGAATTAGAGGCATGAATACTAACCTACGGATTTTAATTTAATGTTTTACCAGAGAACCCTAGGAGAATATGAAACCATTTGTATATCTGTTGCATTATTTTTAGAGCAAAACTGGACACATTAAAATTTCAGGAAATGAAATAAAATTCTTAGTATATGTACATTAAAATGCTGTTTACCTACAGCTATGATTTTTCACATTAAAACCCAAACTGAGTTAATTCTTATGCACAGAATTATTTGATCACTTTCCCACCCATCCTTCACACTGATCTACAGGTTAACTAGTACTTGATGTTTAAATCAGTTCTTACCAGAGAATACATACATTTATACTCAGATTCTCCAAACGACTGGAAACCACTCAAGTTGCAGTTTACCTCAACATTCTGCAGCAGTTATGCTGTCTCCCATAGGATGTTAATAGAGACTAAAGGCAAAGGCAAAATTCTTGCAACTAAAAGAACTCTCTTTAAACTCTGTGCTCCTTCACACATCATGTGCCAGATGCTATAGAAGGACAGCTGCTCACTTCTCTCCTTTAGCTTGCATGCCTTGCCCATCAGCTGAGGTGTAGTCCTGGAAGGAACAATGGAGAGGGGAGAAAGGGAAACTGTGTTTGTAATGCTGAAGATTTCAGGGCCCCCAGAAAGGGAGAGGATAGGGACTTTCTCAGATAGGCAGAGGCAGAGGAGAAGGTAATTTGTTAGAATGCCTCAGGGAAAGAGACAAATGGAGGTGCCAACAGCAGCAGCAGCAGCAGCAGCAGCAGCAGCAGCAGCAGCAGCAAGACAATTCCAAGTTCCATCTCACCCCAAGGCTTCAAGACTGGGATACAGTAGCAGCTTGTCATCCGGGAGCAGATGTTCACTCTTTCAGCCAGTACAAAATGGAACCCTCAGAAACCACCCAATCTTGTCACTCCACACAGTTATATGCATGTGTGAAAGGATGTTTGTAACACTGTATACCTTTTAAAACTGCAAGTTAATACTAAATAATGGAGTAACTTTGTTCAAAAGTAATATTTATTTTCCATGAAGATAAGAGGCATTAATACATTTGCTGTAGGAAATTCTGTGAGAAGAAAGAGCTGCATGTTACCAATATGATAAAAACACATAAAAATTCTACTTATGAATGTGTTCTGCCTTATAAAAACATAGTAAATGAAAGGCATTATTCCAGGTGAGTGAACCATAAAGAAATGTGGATTTATTTGGGCTTGTTTTGAAATGTAATTTGTACAGTGAGCTTTTTTATTCCTTTGATGGCAATGAAACTGATTTATTGGCTAGTGTTAGAAGTACGATAGATAACAGATAACCAAGAGAAAAGTTTTAATAAAACATTCCAGGAAGAAAACAAAAAACGAGTGAGTATGTCTTTATACATTTCAGCTAATAAATACAAAGTATAGCTAGGGCTTTAAATGAAAACCATCCTGGTTACTGGAGCTTGGAAGATCTATTGAAAATTGAGTTGGACACTCTAATTTTTCATACTTACAGCAAAGATAAGAGTTTCAAAAGCTAGAGTGAGTGGTATAAGACACAGTTTGGTTTGGGTACAGGAAGCCAATGTTTTCACAGGAAACTTGTAAGTAGTCATTAAGGAGAAGAGTGGTCCTGATTATTAGTGTCTGCCTGGGCTCTTTGTGATTGAACTGAGCAATAGAATGTTTAATTTTACTGAGCGAAAACACCGGATACTTTTAGGGAAGTTTCAGAAGGTATATTACCAGTAAGCATACTTCTTCCAGCTCAAAGTGCTGAGAAGAAATAGGATAGTTGAGATAGCTGCTCAACTGTAGGATAGCTGCAGAGGACAGTTGAGACTATCATGCTCAGAAAGCCCGGTGTATGTAAGCCATTCATCTGACACCACTCAGCTTCATGAGTCCTGTCATAGACATTTCAGATAAACTGCTTGTGGTCAGCACAGCCCTGCTGGAAGAAATCAGTGCTCCTTCTTACTCTCAACACTGGAAGGAAAATGTAGTTCCTTGTGAGCAGCCTTGAGCTATCATGATTTCAGTGTTCCCTCTTACACGTCTGGCTTCAGAGCGGGATGAATCACTTCCCACTCCTGGAGTCAGTCTCTTTACAACAGACATGAAGGAGCCAGGGAGGAAAATTTACTTTAAATACCAGTAGCCAAAGCAAAACAGTTTTCTGGTGGGATAGTGGACCCATAATTCACAGTGGGCTCCTTAGAATATGCTTCACATATTTGGAAAAAAAAAAAAAAGACCCAGATGCAGTTTCACTTGGCTCAGAAACAGGAGTTATGAATGATGAGAAAGAATATGATTAAGGACTCACATCAACCAAAAGTGGTGGTTTTATTAATGTAAAAAGCTTTTAGGCTATAATCTGTAGTGGCCTGACAAATTTAAAATGCCATTGTAAATTGATATACATATATATCTCGACATATGTATCTCGATATATAGATAGATACATGGTAGGAGCACAAAGGGAAAATACATAAAATTATTGAAACACTTTTTAGAGTTCAAATCTGTTACTAAATATGGATTCTATCAAGTTCATCTAATTTCCAGTTACATCTACATTTCAGTGCTTCCTTTTTGACTTTTGACTTCCCAAATCTTCCAAAGAACATCATTTTAAGAGGGTCACCACAATCCCCATGCTATTCCTGAAATCATTTACTTTTGTGGAAGAGTTTTCAGAAAGAAAAAAAAAACACCCAAGAAATTCTACCACAACTTATTTTGAAGGATTATTAAAATCCCTCTAAGAAATTTTTTGAGATAGGTATTAAATGAAGTAGAATGAGACAGCAAAAAGCATCAAAAGACAACTTACTGACATAATTTCTAAAGCTCTTATATTATTTTGGCCTGGTTTGGGGACACGTAATTATGGATCACATTGGTGTGTAGTGCATCTCATGGGGAACGTGGCTAGGTCTTCACCTTTTTTCAGAAACAATATTTTTCTATGTTAATTAAGGCATACACATAAGAAAAGCTCATCTTCTGGCTTTTCATGTACAAAATGATTTCTTTAAGACAGTAAGATTCAAAATGATTTGTGATTCAAAATTTAAAAGTAAATTCCTCTTGAATTTCCTAAAGACATGTTTCATACATTTGATACATTTCTTATTTCAGCAAAATATTAAGGGTCTGAATAATTCAACCATGTGTAAGCACTGGCATAGCTGGTTAAATACTGAATAAACCCTTTAATCTATTTACACATAGACATAGATATAGATGTACCTGTGTGTATACACATATATCCTCATATACTGTCATTAAATGCGATCCTATATTCTTGGCTATAGAAGTTGGTGATGCACCTTTCTATGTGCCATGGTACTAGTAGAGCTAGGCTGGACCCGCCTGCATTCCTTGCATTGCACGTTAGAACGGCAGAAGTTCCGTGTCTGGGGAGAAAGGGTCCCTTACTACATCCTCCTTAAATGGCAGCTTCTTTCATGCTCCATACAAGGATGTGTGTACTCTTTTATCGAGGTGGTCTTGAACCACAGATACAATCACAGCGTTCATGGTGCTCCAGCTGGATGTCAACAAGGGCCATGTTCTTAGCTTTGCCCCTCTTTTTGAGACGGCCAGGCTCAAACTTTAACACCTAAAACAAGAAGCATAGTTCTGGTTAGTACACTTTTAGATCTTAATTTATTTACATGTCACTTATTCCCTTTGTGATAACTCGTTCTTCATCCTTTGAGAGCCCAACAGAAGCTATGGGCTTGCTATTAGAATTTATGTGCATGCGTTAAAAATATTGTTCTTATAATCATAGACTCCCCAAAGGGCAGAATTTCACCAGATCCAGAGTGGTGTTGCTATAACACCTACTTGTAACACTAGGCTGACCTCAGGTATCCCAGAAGACACTCACAGTTTTCTAAGGGCCGGATTTGTGGTAAATGGCATACCAAATATATCATTGTTCTTCCGACCAAAGTACTATGTATGAACATAATACTGAGCATATTATCACAGGACAGTGAACAAGATATGAACACTATACGCTGATATGGGTGAATACAAATTTTTCCATGAGGTCATAGGTGGCCATGTATCAGGGATAATATGTTCATGGTCTTGCATATTTGCGAAGATGTAATACATTTTACAATTTAAAATAGGTCAGGCTCCCCTAAAATCTTTGTGCATCAATACTTACTCATCAATGCAGCATGATTTTTTTAACTCAGGATGGTTTTAATTAATAAGTATATCCTGAATTTTTAAAATTAATACATTTAAACATAATTTCTTAAATTAGTAGTTTAAATATAAATTAACCCTTCTTTGCTATGGCTTTCCATGAGTCAAACATTATCTCAAGGTTAAACACTTGATAAAACTCTATACTTGTTTTGATATACAGTTGTTTAAATCTTTTATGTCTTTAGGTTCCTGTTGACTTTTTCTTCTTATTTTGTTCTATTTTCTTCTGAGATTCTTTATCATGGCATCTCCAAAATATTACGTAGCAATTTATGTTTCCATACATTTTGCACAGATATTATAATTTTGCTTTCAGCTAAGTTTTGTCTGTCATATAATGGAAAAGCTATCATTATATCCATCTTACAGATTGGACATCTGAGGTTGTAGAGGAGAAGTCGCTTTTCTAGCATCTTCCAGTGGGTTGGACCTGGGCCAGGACTATGGTTACTAGGCTCTGCACCTACAACTGTCTTGTTTCTTATGGGTGTGTGTGACCCAGTGGGAAGTGCATGGGAACCTAGTATGCTTTCTGTGGTATAATTTAGTCCTAAATGAAGTTCGGGTGCAGCGATACCTTGCTGTGGCATTTGCATAGTTGTTAATGACATGCCCATAATTCCTTACTATAGTTTGTAATCTCAGCCAGTTTTTATTTTTACAATGAATAAAGTCTTAAGCAAAACAAAACTAGTAGAATAAACATGCCCAGGGTCCTTCGCACTTGTGTGCTAGTGTGCACATTCTTTAACTTTTAGCTGTGCTTCTCCCTGGGAGTTCCAGTCAGGCCAGTAAGTTGCTGCATTTTTGACTCAAGGGATATGAAGTTTGAGTAAAAAAAAAAATGTGAGTACAAAATTGGGAGAAAGAAATGGAATATCTAAGAGAGTTCATGAGGGAGGCACAAAAATTCCAAAATATTTAATATTGGTAAGGTTAGTTCAAATGCTGGTTTTTATAGCTAATTATATTTTTATCATTGATCTCCTGCAATTGCACAGCACTTAAAATTTGTATCATACGTTTCCACATGGTTCATTATGTGTTCTCGCTGGTGATTGGGCTCTAAGAGCTTGAAGGGCAAGAACAGTAAAACCTGAGGGCCTACTAGATGACAGACACAGCTGTGAGAGGCACAACAAACACTCCATTACTTGCACTTTACTGCACTGTGTGAAAAAATGCTTTGTAACTGAGTTCATAGATTAGAAGAGAGTGTAGGTTACTTGGATGAGATCATGGCGCCAATATACGGTAGAACCAGAATTTGAGTTCGCACCGCTTAGGCTGTGCCCTTCCTAATGTAATGGGGTTTGTGTTTCTCAACAGCGCAGTGGGAAGACAGTAGCTGCCGAAGAACCAGCTGCCTCTGAGGAAACAGGATGTGCAATGCTAGAAAAGAAAAGTTTCGGGTTCATTCTTTTTTGTTTCCTCCTTCAACAAACACAAAAGGCAAAACAAATAGAAAAGAAGATAAGGGCGGGGAAAAAATAAAAGGTGCCGTGTTTTAGGTAAGCTTTAATCTTTTTACAATTTTGAAACAAAATTGAAAGTTCTGAGAGCAGAGTTACAGTAACATTTGCCTTCTCTGTTTCCCATATTTTATCCTCTGGATAGAAAGAAAAGATGTTGATTCTCAATGAAAAAAATGAGTGGCCAAACTAATGGCTAAACAATGTATCATATTTGGGGTATGAAATAGTCCTCTTCATGATTAATATAAAGACCCTATGATTCCATGTTTGGTAAAAGTTGCTTTGGAAAGGCACTGGACCCCTATAGCTTAGCTAAGAATTTCTCCAATGTGTTAGTCACTGTCACCCAAGACTATTTTACATGAGGGTGTAGCTTTGGGAGCTGTGAAGGGAAATGGTTGCAGAGAAGCTGAGCATGTGATAAATATTCTTTGTTTGAAGAAGCCATTATCAAGGCCTAATAATTTGTGATGACTGATACCTGTAAAAGCAGCGCTCTCTTGATTTGCTTTCTCATAGTGCTTTATGATAAGAGCAAAACCCTGGGCAAGTTTTCTAACTGGTCTTCTGAGTGTTCAGGGATTTTCCCTGTCTTATATTAAGCAACACAAGCACAGTTTATATGTGTTTTGCTGATAAGAAGAGAAAAATGAATTGGCAGACACTTTTCCCAGACAAGACAGGAAAGCACTGTTTGAACAAAGTAGAAATTGGACCAGCTGATCAGAGTGCTGATGTTCAAAGCTTTTGGACCATGTAATAGTCTTAGGTTCAGGTACACAGCACTGAAAGCAGGAAGAGAGCAGAGCTGATCTGAGGGAGCAAGGAAAGGTAAAATAAAATGAAAAGCTTTTATCAGAGAAGGCAAACTGGCAGGTTATAGTTTATCTGGTCACCTTTAAAGGGAAGGAAGCATTGAATTAATTACAGCAGCTGGAGGAAGCTTGCTAATAGGAACCATCACAAAACGCTTTCCTATCTCCCAAGCTCTGATTCATAGCTGCAAGCAAACACACGGAAATAAAAATTCCCTGAGGGGTAGCCAGGCATCTCTTAGCACCTATGGGTGAAAATAGAAATCCTGTCTCTTCTCCCCACCTCCTGGAAAGCCACATGAAGCCAGAAAAGGTTGACATTCATTAAATGAGAGGGACTGAGCCAGTTAGTGGCTTTTATACCATTATACAAAATCAGAGATGCTTAGTTTTGCAAATTGCCACATCACGAAAGATATTTAACTACAGTTACTTGTCTTGTTGCCAATAAAGCACTGAATGAATCATTGCCATAGAGCTATTACACTAATAAAACAATACCAGGCAGAAAATCTATCTGCTGATTTGGGATCTTGTTTATTGGAAATATAAAAAAAAAAAAGGTTGTTAAGGCCTTGTAACAGTTACTAAATTAATGGTGACATAGGAACGCAAGTACATTTTAGGACAAATGCATTGCATAAATCTGAATCATTAAGAGTTTATTTAAGATTCTACCCAACTTCTAAAGCAGACAGTATTCAATGCACACATCATTTGTTAAGATAAACAAAAGCTTCTAATTTTTGCTTTTCTTTCGACTTCTTTTTTGTGTTAAGACTGTGAAAACTGTACATAGAATCAAGATTTTTAGAAGATGATAGTAAATTATGCTTAAACTTAGTGACTACAAGAGAAACATTTGGGTGGCATTTTCTACCTGGATAGCAACTACTCAGCCTGCTAGCAATAGTCACAGTGGAGACTGAGTACTGTAATGGAAGGGCTGATGTCAGCTCCTGACATAGGTCCCAAAGGAAGGGCATAAATGACAGACAGCTCAGCAATGCTGTGCTGAGAAGTTTGAAGGTAATAAAAGGCTGGGTTTCAGTGAGGGTGTTTAAACTCTTGCGGACTCTGAAAATGCAATCATGATGTCTGTTGGTTTTCTATGAGCACTTTGGTGTGACCATAGGGTATTTAGCTGCAATATGTATTTAGCTGTAGTACTGTTCTCAGAGAATGAAGCAGTGGAATGACTTTGCCAGCATTTTAGAGAATCGGTGACTACATTGTCAGCATACTGATTGCAGAAAACACAATGGAAGCCTGGCTGGGTACCAAATTCCAGAACATTAGCATCGGGGATCATTCATGGCACAAGTGGACCTTTGTTTGCCTGAAGAATATCTTGTTCCCTGGCAGATTTTCTAAACTTTAGCAAGAAGGCCTCATGTGAAACTGCACTAAGAAGGAAAGGATATGCAGTATGCAAATGTAAAGTCCTTTCTCCTAACAAAGTGAGTCATCAGGGCCGAGAGGTCCTCAGAGCTAAGGGAGCCAAACCATGAGCTCAAATAACTCTACCAACACCTACCTGCCTGTCCTGGTGTTTACGGTGTCTGAATGCTCTCATTCACCTCATATCCCCATGTGATAAGAAGCACAGTATTTTCATTGCCACTGTAGTGATGAATGAATTAACTTTCTATAAACATTAACTGTGGCAGATCATACCTTTGTTCTTCTGCTTTTACCTTGCACTTTAATCACCAACTGTTTATATTCCTGACACATTTTTCAGTAGGATAAACTTTGGAGTAGGGGATTGACTGTAACAGTTAATGGGTATCATGTAATTTCAGATCCTCCTGGAAAGTCAAAATTGGAGCTTATTGTAGGGATTAACTGAGGAATGCTATGGGCAGCGGGCGGGGCCGGGCTACCCTTAGCTGTGTCTCCCCAGATGGCAGACTTGAAACCAGTCTTCTCTCTTTGACCCTGTGATTCGCCTGCTCTGTCACTGGGCTCTGAACAGGAAAACACAGCCAAGGCCTGACTGACTCATGGTCTTCCTCAAAGGTAAGAAGCAGGAAGACTCTCTACAAGCTCTAGAAATACTGTTTCCAGAAAAACAGTAGAAAAATTTTTCTGACTTTTGTTATGCTTGGTTATGATCTTGACCCCAAACCTCACTGCCATTTGCTAGAGAACAGACATTCCTTGAATAAAATTCCTTTTCTCTCTTTGGCCCCACTTTGCAAGGTTAGGTAAATTTGTTTCAACAACAGATGTTTCAGCAGTGTAAAGTCTCACAGATACTATTCTTTTATCTCAAGTCTGCAGCTCAGGTGTCTGAGCATACCGTTGCTGAGAGACTTGTCATTTGTGTCTGCCTTACTGAAAATTGGTTCTTCTGACTTGATATCAGTCCTTCCATTAGTTATTACACTCTGAATTATTTTATGTATCATATATAAATGATAACCTATATCTCCTAGCTTTTAACTTAATAAGATACAAAGTTTTAATATAAGATTTACACTAAAATAAAAAGCCTCTAAAATATTTTCCATTTTATTCAGAGACAAGAATAAAATTAGATGCAGGAAATGTATCAGACAGAAAGGTCTCCAAGGCTTGTGCTGAACAGTACAGTAGCCAGTGGGCCACATATGGCTATTTATATTTCAATTAGTTAGGAGTAAATACAATTTAAAAACTCATTTTCTCATTGTCTTATGCCTAACAGGCACACACAGCCAGTGACGGCTGTATGGGACAGTACAGGCGTGCATTTCCCTCCGGTGTGGAAAGTTCCACTGGACAGTGCAGGTGGGTAAGTCAGCATCAGGATAAAATTACCAGAGGAAGGACAGAAATTTAACTTCTGTCTCTCTCTGCTGTTTCCTCATTTTTTATATTTTTGGCTGAACAGATGTAGCCTCAGGACTGAATGATGAAAAACAGAAAGTATTAAATGTGAAATTCACCTTATTTCTTGGGAGTATCCTTTTCCTATTCACTATTATTCAGGGGGAAAATAGACTGAAATAATAGTATTTTCTAACTGTCTACAGAATACATTTTCTAGAACTCTCTATTAAAAAGAAATCACTACCAAAGTCATCTTTCAAAACAGGAGAAGCAGCTTTAAATGTGTTCTGTCATCTTCCCCTCATTCTTCTCTTCTAGGTCACAAAACTTTCAAAGAATTGTCTGACTTGTTCCTGAAGTAGGATAAGAGGCCCTCATGTGAGATGCGCCCTCCCTGAACCAGAAGAAAGGAGCATGATTTTTTGAAGATAAAGGAACAACAGAGAAGACTCTTACTTATTATCATCAGGTCATATGCTTTGCTCTACCTTAATTCTCCTTGACTGCCCACAAATAATGAAACCAAAAAGGCTTGAGATGAACCATTGTGTGTGATGGGGCAGGCGAGGGGGGGGGGGCTTTCACTTCCTTATGAAGGTATCACATATTTCTGTTATTCATTTGTTCATGGCTACATTGGCCTCAGTCAGGAGCCCACAGTGAATATGAGGAAAGGTGTACCCATATATGCCAACAGGTGTAGAACAATTGCTAGGAATGAAGAACAACCTGACAACCTGACAGGGAAGTTACAAACTTTTAAGTACAAGAGCTAATACTGCCTTGCAGTAGAAAGCAAATTTTATAGGAGATAGAGTGGGCACATCATTAGAAGCTTTCTAATTCTTTTCAGATATTAATTCCTTAATGTTGAGAAATGAAAAATGCATAGCGGATCATGAATACTTGCTGTGTGACAAGTTCTCATTATTCCCTTGAGGGTGTCATCTCTCGTAGAAACTCATTTCACATCTCATCAGTTGCAACCATGAGCTAGAGAAACTGCTTTTTCATTTCTCAGAGGCAAGAATACAAAAAGAGAACTAATAGAATAAAGGACCAGAGTTTTCTCTAATGAGCCTAGGCTCGAGCAGCCCGCGTTTCTGGAAATGGAATAAGCCTTTTGCTGTTTTCCACAGTGCCCTTGGCAGTGATAACTGTGACACACTTCAAGGGTATTTTCGGAGCCTAGAGGAAATAGACAGGAGTGTGTGTTCCAGGTATGCATTTGCTGACTGGGTGATTGATGCTGTTTCTCCCTTTGTCCAGTGCTTGGCAGAATGGTTTTGAATAGAGCTCTGCAGAGCCCTAGAAATAAAAATATTATTACGTGTTTTAAGGGGATACTTGAGAGTGCACTTTCAAAAGGGTGCAGCCTTTTGGGTCACTCTTGACTGAGTAAGAGATCAAAGATAGTCAGTCCTCTCTAGTTTTAATTGCGAGCAGAAACTTGCAGGTAATGCTTATTGTATAGAGAGCTAAGAAAGGATTGAAGAAAAGAAAGAGAGAAGTCAGGCCCTTCAGATTTCTTTGGAGGTGAAGAGCCTTTTGGGTGTGTAATCAACCTTGCTGTTTCCGAGACACAGAATTTTAAAATCCAAGCTGAGACTTTTGTCTGAAGACAGGGTCAAGATAAAAATAAAGCCCTCTACAAATACATCAAAGGCCTGAATTTGAATGTTCTTCCTCACAGTTATTATTAGGGAAAGATTATAAATTATTTTAACTCTAACCTGATTATTGCATTCTGGATTTATCCTTGGGGTCTGATAAACATTACCAAATTCAGATTCTTAAACACGAGGGACAGCATCCAATCCACAGATCATTAGTTCACACACAAATAAAACACGATGCACACAGATGACAGCATTCTGTAGGTATGAGAAATTGTTTTCTTTTGAAAAGAGTGGAATGGAGTAATTCTTATGAGTAAAAAGTATATTTCAGGTAGGTCTATAATAATGTCTCCCTTGTCTAAGGTAAGTGTGACTTTCTCAGATTGAAAATATCAATTATGATGCATGCATTTTTGATTAGCCCAGCAGAAATTTCTTCATTTATTATTATTATATTGGTTTCAGGATAAAAACAAACAAACATAACTAAAACAAAAAGCCCTCACTCAAAGCCAGTTTTATAGAGCTGGGCATTATATTGAGAGAGAACCACCTACATATTCCTTTGTCTTCTGGGATACTTATGGAAAGCAACTCAAAAAATCGTTACTAACAATAATTTTCTTCACATTTTAACTTTTATTTAGAAGTGTATTTCTATATAACTTACAGGTTACAATCTGCATTTCATGGACCTTATTTTCTTTTATCTTTAGACTCCTGGAAGGATTTATCCAGTATAATTTCTTAGATCCATTTCACGTACGTGAAAACTAAGTTTCTAAACTTTAATGACTGTTAAACTTTCCCACAATCAGGACGTAATTAGAGCTGCTGTCAGTGTCTTTTAATTCTACTGTTTCTTTTATCCTCAGTAAGGTGCTATGTATTTAAACAGAGATAACCCAGGATCACTGGGGATGAGAAAGCAGACTCTAGAGGCAGTTGAGGAGTTCTGATCCCAGCCTTGTGACTTACTATGTCTCACTGGTCAACGCCCTGGTCCTGGTAGTCCTTAGTTTATTCACCTAGTAAAAGAATACCCACCCCCTCCGCTTTACTATACTATTGATAAACTGCTACTGCATTCAGTCATGCTCATTTGGGTTTGCTATTGTTAAATATTACTCTTCTTAAAATTTTTTCAGTAACTTTTATTTTTGCCTTTAGCCCACTTTTATTTTTGCTTTAGCAGTATTTCCCCCAGTACTAGTTAGGAAAAACAAGCATGTTAGAAAAACAAATATTTTCTTATTTAGAGAATTAAAAGGTCTCTGACAATTTATATTTTTCTGTGCTTACTATGTTTAATTGTTTAATAATTTAATTGAACTAAAGTTTAGCACTTAGCATTTTTCTTACAAAAACCTGGGATTTTTAGTTGTATCCTGTAAGTGGTTACTATCATTCTTCCACAAGGAGGCCAAGCGCTCTCTGAAGTGACTGCATCATCCATGTGATTATCTCCTCTAAAAAAGTTGTTTTCCAACCAAATGATGTATTTTGCAAATTGGAAAAAGGAGCCCCTTTTTGCAGGATGGAATTAATGCTCCCCAGGGCGCCTGGCTTGGTAAGCTTAGCTTGGGAAGAATTTCAGCTCCAACCAGCCTTGTGGCGGGCAACACACTCAGAGGCACCGTCTTCCACGACACAGAAATGACTCAGAAAATCACTAAACGCAGCAGCAGAAAAAGAAATCTGAGAGTGACGTACATACCTCGTGGTACTTCTTCACAGTTCTCCCTGAGCTACATGTGCAGGACTTCCCGTTGGCAATTCCACAGCCACAGTTTCCCCCGCAACGCTGCACCAGGAGGCAGCGAGGAAAGAAGACCACACTGGAGAGCTTCAGCTCCTCTCTTAGATTGACTGAGTAATTCCGTGGGGTGCAACTGTAACGTTTGACATCCTCATTGAGCCTGTCCAGGTCAACTGTGGGCAAATACGAACACTGTGTAAGCAAACCCACAACGGAAAGCGAAATCCTCCTTATGGGCTCTGCTCAGGGGATGGAGCGGGGAGATTCTGTAAGGACAATCTCAACTCAGGGTTAAGTCTGTCTTTGGGTCCTTACCATGGAAGATCTAATTTCTCTTTGATCCTTTCTGCTCTCTAAAACCAACAACAAAACAAAAGTCTTGACTAAAATCTGTATGTAGTTCAAATTTCTTTTTTTTTTAACAGAAAAGTTTCTTTTCAGATGAAAGAAAATGTAACATCTGACAACTTAAAACAAATGTCTTTTTGTTTAAAACTATGAAATAAATTATTTCTTGTTTCTAAGTAAATCCCGCCTCTAAGTCATTACTTAACTATAATGTGAGATATATTGAGGACACATGAGGAATGAGCTCTGTCATGCATATACATGGCAATGGAATTATTAGAACTTAATGTGAAGAAGCAAAAGATTTTAGTTTTATTTTAAATCCAAAGGCAGCCAAAATGTTGAAGGGAATGACGTTCCTGTGAATACCTGCGTATTCGTGCGCTGGTCCTAGATGGCTACAGTATAGCATAGTGGTTAAGTGCTTGGACTCTGCGGTAGAACTACAGCTTTACCATCATATTGCGCCTTTGTTTAGTGGAAAGTTATTTAATGACTCTGAACCTCTGCTTTTTAATCTGTAACACACACACACACATTGATAGAATATGTTGAATAGAATACTCCGGGTAATTAGTGCTAGGTGTTATTATTTTTTCTTTCATTTGATTTTGACATTTGCTTTCTTTTAAAGTCAATGGTTAAAATAAAAAGAAAAACCTTCCTCATTTCGCTCTCAGTCATTTTTCTGTATAAATGATTTTCGAGGGGTATGGTTAATGGGACTACTATGAACTGCCTTAATAATCTTTAAAATGTAAGTAATAAAATTTTGCTTGAATTAAACTTGTAGTGTTGTGATATATAACTGTATTTTAAATAGTGTTCTCCAAATCTACTCAATCATCCATCCATTTGGGATCTAGATCCTGACTGATATACACTTGTACAAGTATCTTCTCACCAGAATGTCAGCAGAAGAAAGCTCTTTTGTCTGTACAGACTCCATCGCCACGTCTTGCTGAAGTTCTGTGTGTACCAGCTAAGCCACCACAAGACAAACACCACAAATGCTGGACAGATACCACATTTGTCCTGGGCTACAGCCCCAGTAAGCTTAGACCTAAACCACTTGAGAAGCAGTAAGGAATGGTCTTTGGGACGGAGATCAAAGGCCAAGGGTGACATCAGTAAAATGCCTCATAGGGTAACTGAAGGACCAGAAGGCACAGGTGTGACCTAAGTATCCATTAACCCCATAAAGTCAGCAAATTTCACTGAGAGTAAGAAAGAGATCAGCTGTGTGGCCAAACGACCCTTTGAATAGGAAATTAAATGGCAGCTGGATTGATGTCCTACCCTGAGTGCATTTTCAGATGTACAAATATGCTCTGATTCTCAAGGGCAGGGATTTATACCTAGCTGCTAAAAGCTAAGCACGGGACACTGTGGGGACTGAATAAATGCTAATCACTGTGCATAATTTATTGCTGTTTTTTTCTTCCTTTGTAAAGACATGTCATAAGTTTAGCTACAATCAATCCAGATTTAAATTGAATGAACTCCGTCTTGGGAAAGGAACCATTTTATTGCTGCTAAAGCCCTGGAAATAACTGCAAGCAAAGCAGAAAGGATTACATAAATGGATTAGGAAGTACAGCAAATATCCGTTACAAATGTCACCTTGAGATAAACACTGATGCTGCCCCGTGCCTTACTGGGCTTGTAGACAGGGCTGATGGAGAGAGGCGAATCTGCTGCCTATGATAGCGAGAATGTGTTGGTCTAACATGAAGAATGCAGAGATGCAATTAGCAGGAAGGGATTGTGATGCTTGCAAAGGCAGAGGGGGCAGGAAGGAGGTGCCAGCACCAAGTTTTTTCTTTAGTTCAGCTTCCTGGTAGGCACCACAAATTTGATAACATTTAGTTGCTCTGCACCACACATTTGAAGTTGGCATTATTTAACCAAGGTGAATTATAAATTGTAAAGCTAGAATTTAGGCTTTTCAAACCACTGGTTGAAAGAAAACTACCAGCATTGCTAGGGAGGTATCAAGCTTTACGAAGGATATTAAGCTGAAGATGAGCAATGAATGACTGCATCCTGATCTCCAAGAGAGATCTAAGCCAAACTGCAGCATGCCTTCCCTATGTGAATTTAGAAAAATCCCAAGGTATCCTCCAGAACAAGGCATGTGTGCCTTATTTCCCCGAAACCAAACTCCTCACTTTGTACAACCCATTTCACTGAGGAGAGCCAGTGACTTCTCACCTGCCATGAAAAGATTTGAAATGCTGTCAGTTTTATGCATCAATCCACTGATGTGACTAAGCCCTAGTGTGACTGCTGTAGAATCCCGCTGGCCTACTTAGCAGGGGATTAAAACCACTGAGGCACTCAATTTAGAACTAGAACTAAAAGGTTCTTCTGACTGGATGCAAATGACTTCAAGGCATGACTGCAGACTTTCTGCAAGGATATTGAGCTTCCAGTCAAAGAAGACAGATGAGACCATGCAGCGGAGCAAGGAGCCAGGCAGAGCCTGAGCAACAATTAAGGCTCCTGGCATACTGGTTGGCAGGAGGCCTTTGGTATGAACTTCCTGAAAGGATTGGCAAGCAGAGTGGTATGAATCATGGGGGAAAATCTGCCTTTTCTATTCTTGCATTACTTTCCATAGCTGAACATTACAGAACAGAGAGGATATTCCAAATTTAATTCGAAGGCCCAATAATTTCATCTAACTTCTGTTATTTCACCCTAGTGTACCTAATGTTATCATAGAGTAGTATTGAATCAAATTTCTGCATAATGTCAACACTGAACCTAATGATTGAATTTGATTCAGTTCTCATCCAATTTGGTTGCAACCAGAATAGTAGAAACAACTAACTTCGTGAACCAAGGTATGACTGGACTCATTTTGCTGTTCCTTTGAATTTTGAGGCTTATTTTTTTCATGGATTTTTCAAGATTAGCTAAGATTTTTAGAAGAGGAGAGCCTTACTGTCCCCAAAGACTTTGTCTGACATGTTGGTCTGGATTAGCAAGTGGCCCAGCACGTGAGAAGCACTCTTCTGTGCAGCCTGGCCTCAGAGTGCAGCCTGGCCTTTGGGGGTGTGGCCATAATTCTGGGGTGGAGTTAGTATAGAGAAGGGAGTAGCTGTGGAGCAAACAGACCCAACCAGGCCTTGTTGATCCTAGCTGTTAAATCAAATGCATAGGAACTATGAAGTCTTTCACATGGTCAATTGTAGGAAATCTTCACAAATGTTAAAAGCCACATAGCATCATTTCCCTACGTTCACAGCTGAGGAACTGAACCTCTGAAAATTTAAGAAAACCATCTGTCTACCGAATCTCTTATCCTCTTCTCCCATTTCTTTTCTCCTAATGATAGGACCAAGAACAAATCACTTAAGCTGGCCTTTTGTAAAACCATTTGATTTTTCCATGTGCCTGCCTGGCAATCACGAGGTCCTGAGTTTGAATCCTAGTACAAAACAAGAAAAAAAAAGAAGAAAGAAAAAAATTGATTTTGTCAATTAGAAGCAGACAACTGTGGAGAGAAACACATATCATCTTGGAACAATGCTTCTTTGCAAAGAATAGGTATTCAACAACTACTATCTGAAAGAATCAAATAAACCACTGAATGTTTTCAATTTTTCATGTGAAGAGGGATTGTTATTTCAACTGTCTTTCACAGGGAGCTTAGAGTACCATATTATATGCCGAATGGCTTTTATTTCTAACCTACCTTTGAGTGTGTTGTAAGTGCAAATGTGTTAGGCTAGTGTGAGCCTACTAGAGTTCTAGAGACAGCTGCCATGGATGAACCATGGCGCATGACAATAACTAGCACTGAGAACCAGGGGACCTAGAAGTAGTGCAATTAGTGTGGAAAGTGGTTCCAGAAGGCTGGCATTCAAATATGTATCTCAAGGTGATAAAGAACATGCCCTTTGCCCAGTGGAGACCAGCACCACCGTCTTTTATATAAAGAGCTAAACACTGGACTTTGATGTTGCAACACCAGATTTATGGTGCTCGAGGTAGGAGGAAGGGAAAAGTATATATAAATAATTGTCCTCGTTGTGTACCACACAAACAGGGATTCTCGGCTTTTTACAAGCTTCATTAATGCTCCAGCAGGAGTCTGTTTATCTTTACAATCTCACTGTGATTTTAAGATTCCCTCTTCTGTGAATCAGGGCATAATTATGAAAACTGTTTTCATAGCTCAATTTTGGAAGTGCAAGTAAATCTGGAAAGAATGACATGTACAACATTTAGTATTTTAGTAATATTAGTAATATTTAATAATACAGCATTTTACAGCATTTAACGAGGGACTTTCAGCACATTTTAAACCTAAAATCATGAAGTATACTAAATTTCAGCACTTTATTTGTTGGTTTAATAAAAAAAATAGAAATATTTACCATTTGTACTTAGAAATTAACTCATGCCAAAAGGCTCCTGATGAGATAATTGCTGATTTTCAAGGTTTAAAAAATTGTGAAATAATGAGGGAATGGAAGTTTACTGAGCACCTATTCTGTATGTGCCCAGGATGGTATGATGATTTTAGAAATTTGAGTCTCATTTGTTTTATTTGTTATTTTGTATTTATTTGTATGTTATTTGTTAATATTTTGTATTTATTTGCTATTTTGTATTTATTTGTTCATCTTCATTTAGGACATTACATTTTTCCACGCTGAAGATGTGGACACTGAGACAGAAGAGTCAAGCAACTTGTCTAAAATCACTGGACGTGTACTAGGCATTCAACAGCTATCTGCTGGGAGAGCAGTGACTGACCGAAGTATCCGCAAGGCACTGACTTAGGCATTAAGGCTGATTTCGGTAACACCAACCTAAGGCAGCTCTGTGAACCCTCAGAGGTCAGGACCTGGGAGAACATCTGCAGCACATCGATGAAGTGAACAATAAGAAAGAAAAGAAATGATGAAGAATGAAGAAGGTCTAGAAATATCTTTCTTTCTCATCTTTAAGCCTCTGGGTGTCTAAGCTCTGCACATCACTGAATTGCCCACAGCATGGGCTATGCAACCAACAAAGCCAGGTTTGTGTCCCAGCCCCTGCTTCCAAGCTGTCACAGAACCTTTCCGAACTTGTTTCTTTTACTGTGTAAAATGGAAATAATAGTAACCTCATGCTAAGGAATGTATTCAGACTGAATGAGTTTGGAGTTTGAAGCATGGGTCCACCTTCTTTCTCAGCAGGCATGCCCATGTTTTTATTGTAGTAAGTATAGCAGATACATGAGGTCAGGTTAAGGACAGAATCACCTGCCACCAGAAGTAGCTGAGATTCCAATCAGTGACCACTAAGGAAAAGAAGGTCATAGCTACCTTGATGTAAAGACCAGAAAGCAATAATCATGTGTGTTTAGGTTAATCTAAAGGGATTGAAACCTGTCTTTTGCAAATAAAGACATATCATGAGTCACATCGCTCAGTACCAACAGTTCTACAGAAGTGTGTGTTCTAGCACCAGGGCTGTGTCTCTCTGCCTCCAGTTGGCACAGAACAAAATAATGGTTTACCAAAGCCTCATGGAGAAAACTTGGCAGAGAGTACGCAAGGCACATGTGCTTACCTTAAACAGAATAACTGCTGTTTACTTAGACACTGACAGCTTACCACCATCAAAAGGATTTTCTTATTAATTTGTCTTTGTACAATAAGCCTAGGTAAGAGAAATAACTTTGATGATGAGAGTGGGATTAGGACAGCCACAAAGGTAGACAGTCTCATCTAGGAGAAAAGAATTGGCCTTGACAGTAGGAAGGAAAACAGCTGAAAAATGTTCCCTTTGCTGAGATTTCCTTCAAGCATTTTAAATGTGTGCCCTAATAGAAACCATAGACACCATGTGGCATGATAAATAGAAACACTGCTTTTGTTAATGTCTGCTCACAAACTGAGGAAGTGGGGATTTGGGACACTCACAAATCATATGGCTCATAAATGGTGGCTAAAGTCTAAGGAAAAACAGTGGAAAGCTTAGCAGAGGAAACGTACAGAAAGCAAAACAGTGCCAGAAAAAGATTCAGGGTAAATAGTATCCTACAAGAGTTTAGTACTTGACGATTATTTTTTTTTAAACTTTTACAAGTATAAGAGTATACAGATACTTAAATATGACAGCATTACAAATGAGGCTGTCTGGAGTACTGATGATTATCTCAGAGTCCTACAGGGAAGTGGCCGGAGTGGAGAGTCATATCATGGTTCTGTTACAGCTCTCTAAGCAGCGCAAGTGGTAATAGTAGCTATAATTTATTGAAGGTCCACTAGTTGTTAGGTAATCTACCAGTATGTAATACCAACATAAGTTTTCAAAGTGGTTAGAATTAAAGCCATTTTACAAAATGCAGAAAACATAGCATCAGGAGTCTAGGAGTTGAGTCAGAATATTTTTGCAAGTTCACTTCACTCCAAAGTCCATGGTCTTTCTAAGGTAGGATAGAAGAAATAAAATTAGGTAGAAAGGAGACAAGGAAGTTGAGATTTTAAAATTTTACTTTTAAGAACAATTGCAACTTCAAGACACAAAAGTTACTCAGAACTTTTCTTCTCTTCTAGGAAACTCATAAAAAATCATAAAGCTTTTAAAGATACACTAAGCCAGTAAATCCAGGCTTTACACCTATAGACGGTGCTTCTTCCATCCTTGGGAAGCGGCAATATTGGTGAATGGCAGATCTCAACCTCAAACGTGTGTGGATGGCTTAGGCTGTAACCTGGCAGAGAATACAGCTTCTAGATCCCTCATCCTGAAAACACCCCTAAAATGTACCCAACTCCAGCTCATAGTGAGTCTTATTTCTCTAAGAAACCACATTACCCTCTTGAGTGCACCTTGTATTTCTGTTTAATACATTTTTCTCTTGCCTCTTACTGACATGTCCTAAAAACTTTCTCTCTGTGACATTACTATAGACAGTTAAGTTAGACAGAAACGTTCTAGGCAGTCAGACAGGGCTAAGCCCTCGAGTAGTCAGTGAAAACCATGAGAACACATTACAACTGTGGCCAGCAGTGCATTTGCTGAAGGTCAGGCCTCAAAATAAAGGCAAAATGACCAGGCCTACATGCTTCCCCAAAGGATAAGATAATTGGTATGTCTAGATAGACATCCACCCCCTCAGTGGGTGACCAAGACCCCCGACCGATTCCTTCCTGAAGAAGGTCTTTGTTCTTTCCATGTGCACTTATTACATAACCAGCTTCCCCACTAGATCCATATTACCTAGCTGGCTAGACTTGTAGTCTTATTGGTTGATCATAGTTTTGACATAAAATGCACCCACCTCATGATTTTTCTCTATACAACTTCCTTTGAAAAGTGGGCTTGGTGGCAACCTACTTTGGTGTCCTCTCCCATGTCTCAGGAGCTCTCTCTCTCAATAAAGTTTTTCTGTTCTTCCTTAAAATCCACTTTTTGATTTTTGGAAACAAACTTAGGGTATCTGACAGCTAGCAGGTTGGGGGTTACATTTATTTTCTCTACATCAATGGGAGTCAGTGAACCTACAAACTTATTCTAGAAGAGGGGACAATTTCCTTACTTCAGCCTTGGGGAATCCCAGAGCCAGCCTAGTGACATTTCTACCACAGCACTTTCCCTTTGGCTCTACTTCTACCTAATTTACTGTAAAACTTGATGCATAACACAGGGTTCAAGAAACCACATGAAGTTAACTACTCTCAGTGGTAGAAACTTTAAAAATAAAATCATTGTGAGTTGATCTCCCCTTGTCCCTATTTATTTAACTTACAGGAAGGTAGCTACAGAGTACTGGTAGCTCAAATCTGACCTATTAATTCACCACTGGTGTCAGTAAAGAGTTTCTTCAGAATTCTCAGCAAAGTATCAAATAAGCAAAAGAAGAAAAGTCTGAGCACTGAGCATTCAGTTTCTAAAATACAGTGCATTTCTTAATATATTTTGAAATTGTTTCCTATATTTTAAATACTTTTTTGAACAACCAAAACTTGTATCCTCCTGGTAGACATGCCACACATGGTATGACAAAGAAACATCAGTACATAATGAGTATTTCTTTAAAATAAAGGTATTCTGACCCACCAGAATTTAGACAAAAATTCAAATATCTTAATATGAAACAAGTCTGTTTTTATTTCTTCCTAAGTTGCTTAAATCAGTTATTTAGCTACAAATAGTCTGCAAATTAGTCAAGTGTTTTAGATCTAAGAGCAAAATGCTGTATAGAAAATAACTGCCATTAGATAATCTAAAATGGGTTAGTAACTGTTCCAGAGTTTCAACATCTAATCATTTAATGCCTATAAAAATCACATATTTAAGCTGGATCCCTGGTACAAAAAAATCACATATTTTAAACCTCATCTTATGTAGTTATTTAATGTCAAGGTATTTACTATACTCAGCTTTAAAATACTGATTTTTTAAAGAGGAGTGCATGTAAATTTGGGCTTGTGTATCTAAAAACGTATTTTTATTAATAGTTCAAAGCCCTTAACTTGGAATTATATAGCTTAGTTTATATTTCAATCATAACAATAAAAACCAGTACCCTTCCTTTGCCATTACAAGTTGGAGTTTTCTATGGTGAGTGTACTATCATGTGGGAAAGTCAAGTCCTCCTGGAACAAGTGAAGCAATAAATCCTGCTTAGAATGTTAATCGCCATAAATGACCTACAGGGTAAAGTGCAGTGTCGTAATGCTCAGGGCTGCTCATTTTCTAATTTGTAAATGTTGAATTGTATGCTATGAGCTTGAAGAAATACATACTGACCCTAAGTTCATAGGTAGAACTTTTAAATGAATCTTAGTTTAGTTTCAGCTAAACTGCAGTGTCATAAAATAATTTAGGCAGTAATTATAAGGCTTCTAACAAGAACATTTATATAATTTTATCTCATTTTATACAAATTCGCTGTACTCATTGGAATAGCCATTAGGAAAACTAAGTGAAACCTGAATTTACAATGCGTTTAGCATTTGGGTGTCTTTGATGTTGAAAGCATGAGGTTGAAATTATTGGCAAAAACTGGGTTTTAGAAACACTGTAGTTATCTACAGATTTCAATTATATATACTACCATTTCTCCATTGCCTTCTAGGATATTGAAAGTTGGACATATTAACTTGTTATATTATCTTCAGTCCAGAAGCTTTTACAGACAAGTTTGAGCTTATCTATTACTTGTGAATTTAAAAAAGTAGAATTTAAGCATTGAATTCTGGCTTTAATACTGCCATCTGCCTCACTCCTCTCCCAAACTTTCTCTGGCCACTTGTTTCTCATTTTCCATGATCTTTTTGAAAAGAACTGAAAACCCACTAACACCTGCTCTGTCTTCCACCAAAGAAAAAGTAGAAGCAAAATACTAAATTTAATTTAAAAATATCATAATTACTTCTGGTTTATTAAGTTCTCCCTATTATGTGTTTGTATTTTATTTCAAAGTTTACAAAACCCTGTGTTTTGTATGTTCAAATGGCTTCTTGAAATCTCGCTTTTATTTGGAGTCATGAAAAACGTCATTATTGGTCTGCATCTGTAAATTAGAAAAAAAGATGCTCAACAGACTAATAAATGACAAGTATGTTTCTATATAACATCCTCAAGTTAGTATTATATTGATATTAAGGAAAATTTTGGAAATTCTGTGAACTTAATGCTTCACCTGACACCTAATGGGCTCCTTTTGTCCTGAACTGTTTCTGTTTTCACTCCATATTCACTGTGCCTTCCCTTAAGCATCGAATGTAAGCCATAAGTGTGTGATTTTAAATTCTAAAAGCAGAAGATGTCAGCTGAAATAGTAAGCCTGACTTCCCTTGCGTTTGTGCTTCATCAGGTGGTTCAGCATCAGTGGATGATAAACAATTACATCAGCACATTTACACACGTGCTGGTGACTTGGCAGAGTTAAACAAAACAGTACGAACCTGCCTCTGGGTCATTTCAAACAAGAGGCTAAGAAATGTAATCTAAGCCAGAGGGGAGAGAGATGGTGTTTACTCTGTCACAAACATTAAGTAGAATGTCACTTTGAATGTACCTGCAAGGTTAATTCAATAACCCAAAAGTATTCCTAGGAAAGCTACACTCCTTAGTGTTCAGGATCCAGGTCTGGGTTGGGGATCTAGCTAATGGTAGAGTGCCTGCCTCCTGCACAAGGCCCTGGGGTCAATTTCCAGCACCACACACACACACACACACACACACACACAAGAATGAAAGAAAAAAGTCAAAACTAATATACAAACTAATGTTGGATTAATATCTTCAGTTCTGCAAAAATTAACTTAATATTCAGAATTTGTAAGAAACTGTGCCAGAGCTGGGGATTTAGCTCAGTGCCTGCCTGGCAGGCATGAGGTCATGGGTTCAACCTCTGGTACCCCCACTCCCCCGCAAAAAAGAAACTGTGTCAAGTCCTGAAGATACAGAATGAACTTTCTCTAAATCCCAAAGGCCTCAAAGGATCCACAAACAATATCAGTATCCCGGTCTCAACCCTCAGTGATTCTGAGTCACCGTGTCTTGGGTGGAGCTAGGCATCTGTAGATTTTCCAATGTTCTTCACATGATTAAATATTCATCCAAGTTTAAGACCTCTAGGAGGTCCTGGGGTCATATATACCCTTAGAGAAAACCCAAAGGTAGAGTAACAGTGAAGTAATAGGTGATACTATGTAGGGGCGCTGCGAGTACTCCCAATTGTGCTGGGAGTGTGGTACCACAGAGACAGACCAAAAATATGGAAGGTTTCACCCGAGACGCGAGGAAAGCAGAGTTCAGAATTCCAACTGGCACAGCTGCGTGCAAACGCTCCCACATGTGCCCAGAACAGATGTTCCTGAGGGACCATGAACAGTTTCCAGATATAGGTGTTTTCACACACGCATCAGCAATGAGGAGACTAAAAAGGGTCAGAGACGCTAAAACAGTCACAAAATGTCTAAGGCTTGGGACCTGAATTCAGGCCTCCTTCCTCTAACATAGCATAATTACCTGGGAAAAGTTTAGATTTAGGTGATTTTCGAATTCAAATGTTTAATATTTATTTATTACTTAATATTTGGTTTAATTTTAATATTTTAATCCAGAAAAGAGGTGGGGAGAAGGGCTGCCTGTTGAATAGCTGTAGAGACTGAGATACTTGAAAGTCAGATTTTATTGCTTGTTTGTCCCATTTTTAATAATTTGACTGTACTTTTTAAAACAGGTGAATATTTTACTTTTTTTCCACATAGATACAGTAGAAGCCCCAGATATGGCAATGGCTGACAGAAAAGCAGTTTCTCCTTTGAACGGAATCCAATCTGAGCCCTAAGGAGGTTCAGGTTGCGAGTCAGTGGTGGTCACGTGGCTTCTCTCCACATCAGGGTCCCTTCTGACTCTGGTCCTCCTGTAGCTGTGCATTTTAAATATGTAGAATTTATTATCTAAGCCATAAGCAAAAAGCTCAGGCAGGAATTTACTGATTAATCATTTTGGCCTAACTGTTCCTACTGGTTGTGCTAAAGCAGCCCAGGTTCAGTTCTTAGAAATACCCTTGATAATACAAAGTGTGGAATGCAAGCTGTACCTTCATGGCTATGTGATACAAGCCAGTCATATGAGACCTAATAGAGAAAATTTTAATAACAAATCTTATCAAATAAAGCTAGGATACAATCAACTAGAAATTATACTTTTATCCAATCAGAGGTAATTATTTGTTGCAGAGTTGCACATTTCAATAAACATTCTCACCCTAAGATCACATGTGTAAGATACTACATTTTTAACAGTTTTAGAATTGTTTCCACTCACAGTGTTCTGTCTGCCTGAACGTTCCTCTCTCTTCCCCCTGATTCCATTTCCTGCAACTTCCTATAGAGCCTGTGCCCTCCCACACCTCTACCCTACTCCTTAGGTTCGTTCTGCCTCCCTTGGCACATTTACCTCCCAAGCACATGAGCCCTCCAGGCATCGAGCACACTGTAGTTTCTGCTAAAAACTCTATAGGACGAACAAACAAATATGCAGAATGGAAACCTCCCAGCAGAATTTTGGCTGTTAACAACTCTTTCCTGTTAGCACTGCTAACCCCAGCTGGAGTCAACTCTCCCACCAGTCAGAGAGGCACGGAAGACACACAGCACTGTCCCTGGAGGCGAGAAGCCAGGATGCTCCACTGTGAACGAGCCAGTCTGCCTTCGTCTGACTAATAAGAGCTCATCAATCCAGAAACAGGAAAGTAGTCCACATGGTTTTGTAAGATCTCCAAACTATGGAAGACATTTGGAGGAAATCTTTCTTATTTTTACAGAAACTACATAATTAGAGCAAAAAAATAATTCTATGAATTGAATATGTGATAATGGACTGATTGTGATCATCTTATTTAAATAAATCAGTTATGTTGCATTACTAAGGCTCCCTTTTGTAGTTATTAACACTGCTATTTACTTAGGAAGAAACTCCAAAGTTTCATTTCTTACCTTTTGACTTCCGGTCATGGTATGACCTGCCTCGGTAATAAGGGGTGTCCAAATACAGATTCTCAAGATCTTCCTGCCATGATTCTGGATTGAAGTGCTTGAGCAGATCTTCCACAGTGTCAAATTCTGCAACTGTTTTGTCCAGAGCATCGGCAGCGAGAGCGGGATTGGTCACTGATGGAGAGCGATAGGACACCCCCTAAGGGTGACACACAATTCAGTGTACTCAGAAAAAGTCATTGCTGTGAAATACAACAGTCATATAGCTATATGGAAGGAACATAAGCCAACTTCTGCTTTTAATAGAGCGTATGTTTAAACAACATGGAAACACAATCTGCCATTGCCTTGCCATATTCATAATAGAATGATTAATTGGTAAGATATAGTTATCCAGGGTTTTGGAAACCAAAATCAAGTAGATTGTAAAACTCCCAGTTTATCTAAATTATATCATTTACAAAGAGATAGGCTGGGTGGAAATATTGAAATTAACTCACCCGATTTCTTGCCTCAAGGTCCCAAATCATCCACATTTCAACTAATAAAAGTAATAATTAAAATTCTGAGTCCTCCAAAGCAAGTTTTAATATTCCATCCTCCCACACTTATGCCCCATATTCTCCCTTACTGGTCATCTAGTATTGCAGATGTTGTGTGAGCAGTGCTGAACTCAACCCTAGAGACACTGTGATAAAACTTGACACCTTAACCAACCTATTTACTGTCAACAAGGGTAATTAGCCATGAAACAGACTCTCTTGACCAAAGAGTACAAAATTCACACAGGAATCATGTTTAAAAAAAGTCATAGTATTCCCAATTGCCATTAAAATAAATACTCTTTAAAAAAGAAACATGGCATTGCTGGGAGACTGCAAAAGACTATGTATTTTGCCATAAAAATAAAACCTTTCCCACATACGGTTTTCAAGCACTTACCTCTCTCACCCTTGTACAATCTAGAGGTAAATGAGCCATGATTCAAACATCTCTGTAAAAATTCATGACCCATTAACAAGGAAATAGAGAGCACACAGCCTCCAATGATTTCTAAATGTCTTTAAAGAAACTGCCAAACAGATAAGATCCCCCAAAGGCGAATAACTCGTATCACTAAGGGAAAGTAGAAATTAATGAAAACTTGCTTTCCTAAAACTTAACTGCAGCATCCTATCAAGAAATAAAATGTATTGTAGTCTCAGACATCAAAACTAAAAAATTATCACTTTCAAGCCATGTTTTCTTTCTTTAACCAGTCAAGGTTCAAAGGTCAGGTCAGTAAGTGATTACATGATCACTGGTCCTCAGAGCAATGCTCTCTACTCAGGAAAATGAAGGCATGTGATGTATGATCTTAGTAACTCAAGTGCAATTTTCAAATGTGCTATACAGCGAAAGGAAGTAAGGGGAAGACAGGAGCCGGACAGTAGGACTGGAGGCATGAGATAGATGACAAACATGCTGAGCCAAAAACATCTTTTTTCATTTAGAGAAACTACACATTGAACTTTTAGTCAACTCTGACCAAATAAGTAGGCATCCTTATCCCAGGCCAAACTTCTTCTGCCATGTTACTTTCGGATCCTTTGTATGAGTCTATTCTATGTCCTGCACAGGTGTATCCAGGTTATTGTTCACCTGGTTACATAATACTCACCATACATTACTGAAGGGTATAGGGATCTGTTAATAGCTCAAGCCATGATAAACACACTCCCAACCATCATCCTGTTGATATGATATGGTTGTCATCTGGGTATATCAACATTTGTTCTTAATAGTGTGTGTATATTTGTGTGTGTGTGATGTGAGATGAATCCTAATTGATGTATATCATCTCTTTCACATTTCTCTGGACATCAAATGCTGGATAATACTGATAACTCAGTACTCTCAATCCAAGTTCCTATTCAACTTGTATATGTTACCTGGCTCATATTCAAGAGACAATTTATAATTAATCTCGTATCACAATAATGCACATCTAAGATCTAAAATACTGAAAGGAGCTGAACAAATTTAGGAGCATGCCAGCATGGAACAGTTTTGGAATTAAAACTCTTCCCATTTTACTGGGATAAAAGCAGGAAGATTAATCAAGCCATTCCCACACGGGTGAAAGCTTCTTACAATAGCTCTAGACCTATTGTAACAAGGAATTTCCTGGGGTGGCTCTAAACAGTGCCTGGAATGGAGAGGGTAGCTAAACATTCCTCTAAGTAAAAAGCTCTGGAGGGACTGTCAGGCCCTGGGAGGGAGGGGAAAGTCTAATGTCTTCTGACATTAAGCTGAAGAAAAATCCAAACCATAGGTAAAATGTGAGTTTGTCTTTATGTATGGGCTTTACTGCTTCCAAGTTTTGATTCTGAGTGTTTGATAGAAACAATGATAATAGGTAAGAAAATATCTCTGAGTGTTAAGGTGAACTAATAACACCCTGAGAACATTCGTTTCTGAAGTCATTATTTAAAATCTATTTTTGAAGGAAAGATTAACATGAGCTGCACTACAAATTTGATCTCATTTAGATTTTGTTATATATTTATAGAAATCAACTCTAATGTTAACTGAATTTCTTTGATGATAATTTACAATATTTGTACTATAAACTGCATTCACTGAAATCAAAGTATGCTTGCAAAGAAGTAAATGGTAGGTAAAATGATCCATGATCCTATTCCAGAAGGTTTGTAAAGAGTAGAATGTTGAGCAAAGCAACTGTCCTGTTCTTCAAAGAGGGCTAAACAATACCTCTTCTCAGAACTCAAACCAGAAATCTGTCTCTAGTGGCCATGGTCCTGAGGCTGAACTCCCTCAGATACTTCCGACAGATGGGACAGTCTGTTTCAAAGGACCTGTGCAACTGTTTGGAACTTAAACGTCCCTTCAAAATTCATTTGTAAAGACTTGGTCCCCAGGGTGGCGCATATTTGGTGGTGGGAGAGCCCTAGGGCATGGGGACAAATGGAAGGTCCTTGAAACATGAGGCATGACATTGAAGGAGTTTCTGGGTACCTGTCCCTTTTTATACCTCTGTTTTGCTTTCTGGATGTTACATGAGTGGTTTTCCTTTGCCATAGACTCCTGTCATATTTACCCCAGGCCCAAAGCAGTGGAGCCAGTTGATTAAGGTCTGAAGCTTCCAAAATTTCTAGCCAAAAGAAACCTTTTCTCTTTGTAGATTGATTATTTCGGCATTTTTATAGTTTTGGAAATATGACTAATGCCATATAATTTTAATTAGCTAAAGGTCCCTTAAAGTATGATTATGTACTTGGGGCAGGAATAATTAGACAACCCTGACCTGTTACATACAAAATGCTTGAGAAGCTGGAGTCTTGGCTGTAAAGGCTGCCCTTGGCTGCCCAACCCTTTCCCTTAGATTGAGCAGCTCCTCAGTGTTACCTGTCTTGTTCTGATTTTCACCCTCCTGCAATGATTGCCTACACTGAACAAGGCCCAAATTAAGCATTCTGCAATGTCAGAAACAAACAAAGCATTCATAATGTCACCAGCAAAGACTGTGCCTGTATCCTGATCAGATGGTATTTTAGTTGTAGTTGCACCAGGCGACAGAATCCATAGCTGACGAAATTCTGCTACGTGAGTGAAATTTTTAAAACTTCCCCAGAGACAAAAGACAGTATGTCACTTTTGAAGAAAAAAGATCAAACTGAACTTAGCTGCATGGATCCAGCTTAGGATCCTGATGTGATTTCTTTTCTAGGAACAACTGCATTTATTACCTGGTGTTTTATTGCTACATAAGTGCTACATGTAAGATTGGCGAAAACAGGATCTGCTATTTCTATCCAAAGTAGATAATGAGACAGAGTATTGAGAAATTGCTAAATTTGGAGAAAAAAATGTAGGCATGAACCATTTTCCAGCTTCAGGGAAAATTATGTTTTATATCTAAGTCAAATAGAATACTGCACATGACTGATTTGCATTTAAGTTACATTACTGAAAATGCTGGGATTTTCCAATTCTGAAAAGAACCTTGAAAGTACAAAGGTTAACAACATCTACCTGAATATTCAGAAAGCTATTTTGAAGCTGCCCGCTTGAACTAAGGTCATTGATCAGTTTGGTATGACCAAACAATCCTTTTGTTAGAATTCTCTTCTTTTAAACTGACAAAATTTAAATCATTGTCCATTCAATTTGCTAAAATCATCTGTCAGCAAAACTTTTCCTAAAAACCTTTCTTAAGGATAGGCCAAAAAGAGCGTCTGACAGAGTCCACTGTAACCTAAGAGATGGAGGAACATACTCTGCTTGGGATTTGGCTTTCGGTTAAGTCACAGGTCTTTAATGTAGTTTAAATCCTTCCAGGGTTGACCTTAGCTATTCCATCAGTTTCTTTTGCTAGCAACAGAGTAATACATTACTTACGGAGGTAGAGCTTGTGACTGATTCCCAATTGGTTTGAGAGGCTGCTGCAGGTTGGAAGTCTTCCTAGAAGGCAAAGAAAAATCGTGTGAACCAGTGAATCCTGTGTTCAATTCATTATGAGCGATTTTAACACCTTAGCCTTCTGCATCTTCTTCTACCTAAGTGATAACAGAAACAGGGCTACATACTTCTTGAACAGATCATATCTGTCTTAAGTATTTCACCTCAAGAATTTCTTATTCATGAGATGGACAATTATTTTAAGGTTTTCAGTAGAAAATGCATAGAAATTCAAATTTTAACAATGCTGCCTAGGGGAATGTGACCTCAGACAACTTCCTTAACCTCTCTAATCCTTCCTTTCTTCATCTGTGATAGGCTGGTATGGAGTGCTTAAATTATAGGGCTGTCTTTGGGAAATGGATGTATTCATTATGGTATTTTAACTCACATTTAGTAAGGTACCTAATTAAGGATACCGATTATCATTATTGATGTTCATTTGCTTCAAACTAGCTTCTGCACCATGTCTACTAAGTTAGTATACAATATTGATGATCTTTTCATGTATAAACTAACTTCCAATGTTTGTTCTTGACTCTAACAGTGAACATCAGGAAAAGTGTCAGGGGAAAGATAATTGTGGGAGTGACAAAGTAGTCCAACATTTAGCACCCTCCCTAACGACAGCCTCCTGGCAGATAACATCACAGTAGCCTATGTTAGCGGGAGAGATCATGTGTTGAAATGGGAATCTAGAAAGGGGAGAACCCTCACTGACATTATGACCCATAACTTGGCACCCCTATTAGAGGTTCTCCCATCTGTTAACAGTACTATACTAGTGACCAAGCTCCCACTACTGGAGTCCTTGAAGGTCACACTCAAACACTATCCAAACCATAACACCAAATAAGATAGAGACTTGACCAGTTCTTAGACCATAAAATCTTATTCACTTATTCACCAATTCTTAGACCATACAATCTTATTCACTTACTTATTTACTCAGTGTTAATATTTTCCTATTTAATAGTATACTTTCTATATCGAGGTTGACTTACAAGGAAATAAATTATCTGGATCCTCAGGGAGTTCAAAAGCAAATACATAAATAAACAGGTTCAATAAACTCATGCAGGTACTCTGATACCAGCCTAATTAGAATAGCATGAAGGGTTGCTGGAAATTATTGGAAGTAGAAGTAGACTGGGAAAATGTCCTATAAGAAGGTAACACTGAGTAAAGTTTTCTGTTACTGTTTAGACCTAAAATATCTCCCCAACTTCTCACAAGTTCAGAGGTGAGGCATTTAAAATGTGATTGAGTCATGGGGTACTATACTCATCAGTGATTCCACTGATGAATTCATAGCTGAATGTGTTGTTAGGAGATGGAGCTGGCTGCAGGAGGCTGGTCACTGGGAATGATCTGGAATTTGTTTTTATTTATTAGTGTATGTTTGTGATGTATGATATTTACAAATAATTGATCATTTTTATCCCTGCAAGGCTCCCCCCTGCAAAGTGTATACTGTGTATTTCTCTCTCTTGTTTTTGAATGCCATAGGGTGAGTAGATTTCCTCTGCCATGTCCTCTTACCATGCAATTTAAGCTTCAGAGTCAGCTAACCTTGGACTGAACTCACCAAAACCATAAACTCCTACTTTAAGTTTCAAGTGTTGGGTATTTTGCTCCAGAAAAACATACTAATATATCTTGAAACGTAAGTATATGGCTGCTTTAAGAATAGTGGACTAGAGTATTTAAAAGGAGGGAGCTGTTTAGACTATATGAGAAAAGTATACAGATAATCAAGCAAATTTCTAGATAAAGTTGATATGTCATGTTGGCTATAGCATGTTTGTAGAGTTTCTACCACACACAGGTATAGATTCTCAGAAGGAAGTTTCCTTTATCAGAATGGAAAACATGAGAGGAACTTGAGGTATAGATTATGAAAATTACCAACACAAAAACAACTGTGGGGATCATCTGACCAGAGATCAACCACACATTCAGGGCTGGAGCAAGGCCAGTCCTGAGAAAACAGAGCACCAGAGGTGAGCCTTGTAAACAAGCTGTTGGGACTACAGCAAAGCCCAGTCCAGCAGGTATCTGGCCTTGGTGTTCCTCTCTGTTCCTCTCACAGAGAGCTGTGAGAGTGTTTAGATTTCAGTGTTCTCAGCAAAACACTGAGACCTTGCACTTCTGTCTCCATCATGTGCATTCTCCTTTTTACTGTGTATAAATAAAAACTCAGACCAAGCTGGAGTGTCACTGCCTCCCCATCAGAGAGGTCAGGTCCCACCCATCCCGTTTTCCCTTTAGTAGTGTCTAGTTCTTTCTTAGTCTCCCACTACTCCCTCAAAGGATTCTGCTGGCTGCATGGGTTGCAGCAATAACAAACAAAGCTTATAAGCATTATGTTGATGACATGGAAAAATCAGAAAAAAAGACATATTGGAATTTGGATTTGAAAGACATTTGAATTTCAAATAGGAATAGCAATAGGATTAGGATTATCTACTGCAGTTTCCTTATTTTAAAAATTAAAAATCATTTCACAGAAAGATAAATGGTACACTGTGTGTCACATATCCATCTTTTGGGAAAACTAGGAGAATCAGGAGAAATTACGTGGTAAACTTGCACATAATTACAACTGCCTCTGAGAATGTTTGCTTGGGGAGGAAAAGGTGAACCATGAACAAAGGAGTCATCACACAAGCAGGAAAAGGCATGAAGCAGACTGTTGGTGAAAGCTCCCCAAGGAGCTTACTCGTAGTTATTTAGACTTGAGACCAGTACTTAACTTGGTGACTCTAGTTTATTTTCTTACATAGACACAGCAAAAATATTTTATTAATCTCTTGTAAGTGCAAAAGGCCTTTCCTGTACAGGTAGCTAGACACAAAGAACTTTTAGCTTCTGTAATTTCTGATCTCTAAAATTCCAGTCAGAAACTTTGATAGAAAAAAATGATGAAGTATTTCACTAAATTCCTGATACAATATAACTTTATCTTCTTTGAGTAATATAATTGGAAGACATTTTAAAGACATCAAGTTTCTTTCCTGTTACTTCAAAAATTTGCCATCATTTATGAATGACATTTAAAATGAGCTTATAAAAAGGAATAATATCCATTGTAAAAATAAAATATTGGACTGCCAAGGGTTTTGCCTAAAAGAAATCTAAGCACAGGGAGAAAAATACCGGTTTTTCCTTTTAATGTATCCTCAGTGTGATCATTTTTCATGTCTTCCACCGAAATCTCACAAGGACAAGACATCAGCAAGTCTCCTTGTTTCTTTCTCCCTAAGTTCACATTCCACAAAGCCACTAGAATTACCATAAGCACCTGCCTTGCAAGTGCAAGGTCCTGAGTTTGATTCTCAGTAAAAAAAAAAAAATCAAATCACTTCAATCTTCTTCTTAAAGCCATCCAATAGCTTTCCAGTATGTTTATCACTTGTCAGGTCTGACTGAAAGCTGTGACCGTACCTGGACACTGTGACCTCATCTCCCACTATTCCTCTCCAACTTGTTACTCTACATTTCCCACTTACTTCATTTTGGCTACCCTGGCCTTCTGAGAGTCCTTCAAAAAACATCTCAAACTTTTGGGTTCAGTCAACTGCTGTTACTTCTGCCTGGATGTGTCTGCTACAAATATTCCAAGGACTGGCTCCTCATCATTTGGTTGTTTGCTTAAGTTTTCTCTTGAATCCTTGGAGAACACCACTGAGCACGCATCTTATAATACCCTTGGTCTCACAATTTAACCTGTTTATTTAAATTATTAATGATCATGTGAAATTGTTTTATATTTCTTTGTTGATTATCTCTTTCTCCAATTAGAATAGCAGAGACCTTGTTCATTTGCTTTATATTCTACCTCAAGTTCATAGCTGAGTTTCCGTACAAAAATTTTCCAATGTATTTGGTTTCTGGTATAGTCTTACGTGTGACCAGCTGTTAAAAGCCAGAGTCTGTTCTTATTGGTTAGAACTTGCGATAGTCATATTATTTGCTATATAATGTAAATATCTTGGTTAGACTGCTTGCTTTTTCAAGGTGCAGGGTAACGGAAAACAATTTCCTTTTACCATCACCTGAGGTAATGCCAAAATAGGACAAACAGTGAATAATCATTTCAAATGTGCTAAAACAGTCTGTCTTAGAAAGATTACATTTTTGTGTTTCATTAAAGTGAAATCACACAAATCTCTCAAAATCCATGTCCTATTCAATTGAGAAAAGATAGATACTTTCTAGTTCTAAGAATTTAGCATAGATTTAGCTCTTAACTTCCTTACCTCCTGCTCCTCCTGCAGGTTATTCCCTAAACGAAAGGAGTGGATAATTTTTGTATTTTGTCTCCTCCATCTACCTAGGAAGTCTTTGTTGTGATGTGTGCTTTATTGACTGATTTTATCTAGGGAATGCAATGACCTCCCTAGAAAAATGGAAACTTAGCCAAACATATTGTTCAGTTCCCCAAACTAATTATTCCTAAAGTCAGACTAGAACTCAGTTAACTAATATGCATCTTGTAGTCACATGCTCTTTCCAGTTCAGCAAATATTGTGATATATCATTCAATAATTATAAGCTTTTTGGCATTGTCTTAGACTAACACAAATTAATATACCTCATTAAGCACAATAATTTATTAAGCTATTTGTTAAGCTATGTCTTCATGTTAAAATAGTTTATAAGTATAGTTTGGCATGCTGAAACTCATTTTCTAATTCTCTGCATTCCACTATTTGGCATAGTTTTGAAAAGAGGTACAATGTTAGATTTTCATTTTCCAAATAGCTTAGTAAGCATAGTTTGATATTTATGAGAAAAGTGTTACAGACTACAAAGTTGGGTAGGTATTTAAAGTAAAAGTTTTAAGTATTATGTGAAAACACAAATATATAAGGACAGTGAAAAAGAGATTTTTAAAAATTAACATTGAAGTCAGTCTAAAAAATTGAATACAACTTTCATATGCTGAATACCATACAAATCCAAAAGAGATCAAAATTTAAAAGATGACAAATCCATTAACACACTTGCAACCAATATAATATATAAACAGTTAAGAACCTTAAAAAAATAAACTCTTGAGAACTCAATGAAAGAGTATGTTTCCTATCATAGAACTTTGCCAGATAAATGTATCTACTTGAAGTAGGGCTGAAAATATGGAGAGAAATATTAGTATTAGCCCTGTATGACAGATGGTCCTTATTGTCTTTTTTGTTACATATTCTAATGTATTCATTATAACCATTTAGTTTTAATTTAAAATGGTAAACATTTTTTAAAAACATTGAAAAATAGATTGGAGTGTATATTATCATTTTCCTCTAAGGTTTTATCTGTCATATTATTATATCATTTATTAAATAGTGTTACATTTTTCCTATTGGAAAATAAAATATTTTCATAGAAGTCCTTCTCATCAACTACTAAATGGAACATCATCTAGGGGATTTAGCTCAGTGGCATAAGCACCTGCCCGGCAAGGGTGAGGTTGCAAGTTTGACCCCCAGTACAAAAAAAAAAAAAAAGTGAGTTGAGAACATAGTCTAAAGGCTGGAACATAAAATATTCTAGAATGATCACAGCATATTACACTCAATACAACACAAATATTTAATGCCTTAAAAAACAGCCATGAAAATATATAATTACCCATAAACTCAGGCCTAGACAGGCATTGTTCTATCAGGCACTGTTTGAGAACAATCTACCTGCAAAATAAAGTACAATACTATATAGCTGAAAATAACTAACACTACAGGTAGCAAATGTTTTTAGTAACAATCTTTGCTATTAAAGACTGAGATAGTAGCAGCTATTTCTTTTTTTCAGAAAGTATACGTCCAGTAACAGGTCTTTGCCATTGGTTCCCTTGAGTGGTCTGAGATAGAAAAGGTGGTATATCAAAAGCTAACGAATAATCCACTTGATCATTCCTCAGAGTAAGTCTGCTCACACTTACCCATTGCATCCCTAGCATGTGGCCCTCTGAAGAAATCCCTCTTCTGTCCCTTGGTAATGCAGCTAGGAACCTACCTTTGGAGACAGTTATTGTTAAGTTAATATACCAAACATTTGGGATGGTAAACTGTATCACCTGTTCCTGGCTCTCACGGAATGGCTATTCATTTTTATTCTAGGTAATTATGTTGTATGTGTGTAGATGATTTTTATTACTAGAGGGATATATTACATCACCCCTTAAAATAAAACATACACAGTTACTTGGTGTTTTCAAGTTTCTAACCAAAATAATCTTTAACTTGCCAAGGAGAATTACTTCGGGAAATTTTGAAAATACACTGTCACAGTATTTTCTCTCAGAAAGAATTTCTTTTTTGCTCTTTCATATTAATTTCTGAGAGGTATAAAATAAATCTCTGCACTATTTGTATCTTTGCTTCATGACTGAGCTAGTGTTTAAGGATGTTTCTTTTGGAACTTGAAATGCACACAGAGAGATTTGTCATATTCACAAGACAATAATTAACAAAGACACTCTACATCTATACCTTCAATGAATTCTTCATGTGCTTCTGACACTCTGTTCTGTACACAATCCACTGAGGAAAATTCAAATAATGCTAATCTTAGAAGCCTGTGGCCTGAGATTATTCCACAAGAAAGATCCTTTATGACAAATTTAGTACCTGAATTTGATACATGCAGTTGTGTTATGGTTTGTGTCTAGGTGTCCCCCCAAAGCCTCATGCAGTCATGGAGGTGGCTGAATCTAGCATTTGTGATTGGTTTGTTGCCTAGTACTGGGATTGCCAATGTGAATGCTGCATTCACCCAGGGATCCATAGCTGACATTCAATATAAGGGAGGGAAGGAGACATACTTTCCCTCTTTGCCCTTTTCACTTGTGGCTGCCATATATAGCCACCCCTTAGCAATGCCACCCTGCCTTGCAACCAGCTGAGTACGCCTAAAACCTCCAAAAACTAAAAGCTTAATAAACCTATCCTTCCTTTATTTTGGGTGTCAAGTATTTTGTCTCAGCAATAAGAGACAAGTAACCATGACAAGTTGAAAATACTACATATCAAAATATCAAAGTCCTACTGTCTATGAGGGTAGAATAAAGCAAATATACTTTGAATCAATCAAAATATATGCTCTATCCAAACCTTTATAGTTATACTTTGTACCAGTTTCATCAAGAAACCTGTTCTTCTACAAAAAACATAATATAGACAAGGATTGAGCAAAAGGTTAGATGCTACTGGCAAGAATATTTAATACAAGCACATCAAGAGTGAAGAATCAATAAATAACAAGAATCAAACATCGTCTTCCAAAGCTACGGATTCTTGCTGAGGAATAAGGTTTGATTCTCAGAGATACAAGAAACCCTGGAATTGAGTGTCTGGGAAAAAGCCATTAATTAAATATACATTTAGTAACAAATACCTTTCAGAGATTAGACATGCTTACATACAACTTTTTCATTTATCAGTACTGATAACAAAAAATACTGATATGATCCATCTACTAAATCATCCATGTAATTCGATGTTCATGTCACAATATTTTTTAAAATTTCCTTTTTTTATGTTATAAGATAAGGAGCCTTTCATGCCTCCAAATTTTTTACTACTTTAGACTGGAAAGTTACTCCCAACAAAATAAACAAAGGTTAAGCAAAACCTTCATCTACTTCATCCAGTTGGTAACAAAAATAATTCTCCTGGGAGCTGAGAAGATGTCATTAACTTATTGGAGAACATGGGAAGAATTTTCAAGACTTAGAGAAAGATCAAATTATGTTTTCAGATAGAGGGATATCTACTCAAATTCAAAAAAGGATGGAAAACCTGCAGCTGTTTGTACACCACAAATGTTTGAGAAAACATAAAGATCCTGGAGAGGAGAGATAAATGTGAAGAAGAATGACTAAAACCTACTCTTGTCACACCATGAAGTCTTATCAAGAGTCTGCATGGACCACTGTAAACTGCAAAACAATATTTCCCTCATGTTTGCTACAGATCAAATAAGTAAACACTCTTAGAAGTCTTTCCATCATATGTCGTTGAGAAACAAGGCTCAGATTTAAATTTTATAAATAGTATTTAGCATGAAAAAACTGCCTATTGTGTGGTAACTTACTGCTGTTACTATGGGGCATAGATTTTTATGGTATACCATAGGAAGCTTTGCTGTACATTAACTCATCATTTCACTGTGGCTTTAAAAGTCAAAGAAGCAGAGCTATAGGATGCTTAACTAATTTGTCCTCATGGGAGCAGGTCTGGCTATTATGAAGCTCTGCAGCTGTCTGAACCTGAGGCTGACTCTACTCTTTCATCTTTGTTGAACTATTCCTCTTTCATTCGTAAAGAATATTTTTATAAGACAAACAACATCCCCTTGGTTCGTACTAACGATGGGTTTTCATAAACTCCTTACTGGATCTCAGAGAGAACATTTGATTCCATTCACCGGGAGCCTCAAAATTATTAAAAATTTGACCTTTTGATATCATGAGGCTGATTTTACGGACTATTTATACTACCAAACTAAGATGAATGACTCAGGAAACTATTCTATTAGCTTAGGAAAATTAAAAGCTTAAAACAAAAAGAAGAAATATTGGTTTAAATTATTCAGATTTTCATTTCTTTGCATTTAGCACAATGCCTGGTACAAAAGGAACCTGTTTTTTTGTTTTGTTTTGTTTTGTTTTTGTAATTGTAGTTTGGAAAAGAAATCTTGTACAATTGTCAAATTTCATGACTCTGTATTGAAATTTACACCTCAAGAACTGCTACTTTCTTTGTACCTGACTGGCACTATATAAATATATTTTCCTTGTTGTGGCCAAAGCTAGTTTACATTATCAGACTAATAGAGAAAATGGAAATTACAAACAGCATGATGTTTCCATGTCACTAAAATCCTTTATCTAAGATTACCTCCATAAACTCAAATTATCCCACTGCTAATTAAAAATTGTACGATCTCACTTTAGAAAGAAAATATCATTTGAAGTCCAAATGATAGAATCAGAATAAACACAACTTTGACGAAGCTAGGAAGTAGATGACTCATTCAATGTCATTCAGCAAGTGATAGACTTAAAAAGTAAAGGGGAACATATTTTTAAAGGGATCAGTCATAAATAATTAAAAAAATTATTCATTCTTCTTAAAAATATTCACATTTCCTGAAGAGGTGACTTCATATTGTTGGTACATTTTCCCTCTACACGCTCATGCACTGGGTCAGAATGCATTCACCACCGTTGTGACCCACCATAACTATAATTTGGTACTGTGAGCTACGCTGAATATAAAACACTGAATAGTCAATGTTATTATTATAGAACTATTTAAATGAAGTAACAACTCAAAATAACTTTTTCTTGTCCTCATCTTCTGCTTACAGGATTTTCAGATGCATTTATGGAGAAAACTGTACGAAAATGTAGTACTCAGGCCCTTCCGAATCACTCTGCTGACAAAAGGTAAGACCAGTACAATCTTGACCTTGCAGTTCCTCTTTTGTCCTCACACTCAAGTAGGGACTAATCAAAGAAGTCTGCAAGTTTCAGATCTCAAAAGCAGGCTTGCTGTCTCGGTCCAGTAGCTGTTAGAGCCCAGTGCTAAGCACACAGGTCTCAACCTGATAAGAGCTAATAAAACTGCACAGAGAAGGTCTCAGTACTGTCATGAAACTTTGGTTAATACCGGCATGACAGACCTTCTGGGAATAAATGTGTGGCTTGAACTATAGACCTTCATCAGTCCTCCTGGGTAAACAAAGTCTTTTCATTCTGGTTGGAAGGATTCTTTCTGACTAGGACAGTTTTTAAATGATCTGAACCTACAGTTTAAATCCTATTAGTTTGTGTTCATGGGCTTTAAAAATTCCTCCTCACTTTTAGTTGTCACCAGTTAACAGTTTACTTTTGCCTGTCATTACAGCAGCAATATTCATCAGCAGTTTTATGAGCAAAACCAATAGGCTTTGCACAGCAAAATTTGAATGCTAGATTGGCTCTGCTTGCTCCTTCTATAATTTTGTATTGTAACACACTGTGATCTTGGAGAATTTAAATTAACTGCATAGTAATCTAAGCCAAATATAATTACAAAGGTAATTTTTGCTGGCAAAAATGTAAAATAAATTCCAAAGCCAAGAAAAAATACTTTAGGATTGGATAAATTATTGCCTCTTCTCTATTGGATAAGGAAAATTCAGAAATATATTGTTGTCCAGATCCTTAAATTAGTTGAGATACAACTTGGACATGTTTTTTTGTGGGGGAGGGCAGACCTAATGTCTCACACTGAAACCTTATATCCACATCTTCATGCTCAGCAGCAAAGTCTAAAACAGAAAGAATCTTACAGACTATAAGTTCAAATCTACTTATTACTGGACTAAGACTTTTGAATGATCAAAGCATATATGTTGATCAAAGTGCTGGGTGATGCAGATATGCAGAGGATATAGAATTGTCTTTAAGGAAATATAATATTTAGATTATTTCCAATTACTCTTATTGTTCACTTTTACATCAGTAGCTTTATTTTCTTAATGATTTACCATTATCCGAAATCATTTTGTATCTTAATCATTTTAGCCTGTTGGAACAAATTATTTTAGACTGCATGTCTGATAAAGATCAGAAATTTATTTCTTATGGTTCTGGAGATGGGGAAGTTCAACTTCAGAATGCTTCCAGGTTGAGTCTGGGTAAAAGTTCTCATCCTTCATTGCAGGTGGACAACTTAATGTGCTCTCTCATGGTGAAGGGAGGGATGTCATTTCTCGTCTCTTTTCCTTCAGGGACACTAACACCATCAAAAAGGCATCACCTTAATCGCCTCTGAAAAGTCTCACCTGTAAACACCACTACATTCAGTCCGTTGTATCTTGCTAATTTATTTCTGGACTTGTTTCCAAGATTGTCTCAATTCGATAGAAAATAATTCCCTTAAGAGTGAGATTTTTTTTTTAATCTCCCAGATCTATCTACAGCAGGGCCTATTAACTAACATACATCCATCCAATAAGTACTGGTTATGCGAAAAAATAAACAGACACTGATTCTCACTTTAGCTAGTCAATATCCTCACTGCTAAGGATTGACTAAGATGATTCATATAGAGTCATAGCTAACTGGCTATTACATGTGTTAATATGTGTCTATGTGATGAATGCTGCAAGACCTATAGAAATAAGTGTTCTGCTAGGGTCACAGCAAGTCCTCTGCTCTACAATAGAAACAGTGGTGTAAGTCTATTTAGTATGGGGAAAGGTCTCACACAACTGACGTCAGAGTTGATAATCAAGACTTTTGGTAGTCTAAGGAGCAGGAAGTTAGAGAGAGAGGATGCACAAAGACAGAGTGGCATGATTGTGATTGGGTGTGTCACACCCCAAAAGGACAGGAAAGAAAATGAAGGTGAAAGGAAAGAGTGAAATAACAACAACCTTGAATACTAAGCTTGGATTTTTGAGGGGTGAAGGAGAAGGCATTTGACCATTCATTCAAGTAGCATTTATGGAGTTTCTCTATTACTGACTACATAGTTCAAGCTGCTGGAGAAAAAGAAACAAACAGAATGTCAAACTTGCTGCTCTCCCGGAGCTGTTATCCTATCCTCTTCCTGCAGTACAGGAAACCAGGGCTTCAAAGGCTTACATGTCAGCATCACTGGCAGAACTGGGACCTGAAGCCTTGTCTCTCTACAAAACATATTGCGTGACACTGAAATGGAGGGAGCTGCACAGAATGTGTTCCAATCTCCATCCCACTCACGTTCTTTGCAGTATATATGGTGGGGGGGGGGACAGACAGACAAGAGACAGGCAGAGAAAGAGAGAGAGCAAAGACAGAGAAAGAGAGAGACTAAGGATTCTTTATCATCTAAAATTCTGAATTTGAGTAACATAACAGATTTCCTAGAAAAATAGGCAATAAACAACAGATAGCTATCCCGAAAAATAAAAGTGACAGAAAAAAAATTGAAGACATGGAACTAAGGCTGTTGATTGAGAAGTAGTTTTTACAATGTCTATAATCCTCTCAGGCAATCTTAGAATTAAGAGTCATTCTTTATTTTGGTAATCAAAACCCTGAAATGATAATAGCATTCTTCACTCAAATACAATTTAGTTCTATCTCATCCCTCAGCAGGGTGTAAAATTACCTTTCTCTCCAAAGAAGAGTTAAAACGTTTGCCTGATCAGAGGATGCGAAAGATAAGAATTCTTTAAGTACTGACCCCTGAGGGTGGTCAGCAGGAATTGATTTCCTAGGATTACTAAAACCTATCTCTCAACCCAGCAGGGATCATAAAGATGTCTGAATACAAATGGCCCTAGATAGATTTCATGAGAAGATCTGTAAGTACAAACAAAATAAAAGTAAACTTTGAGAAGAGCTCAAAAGTTGAGAGACTCTTTTGCTACTCATCTTCCTGAATAAAGACTAGAGCACTTTTGTGAGGTAGGATCTGACAGTGTTAAAGCATTTTTCTTTGAAATGACTTTGGAGTCGGAACATTCAGAATTGAATGCCATGTAGAAGACTAACTGTGTAATCTTAAGAAACTAAGCTCTCTAGGCCTGAAACTTTTAATGTATAAAATGGAACAAATACTGCCCCTCATTCACAGTGTTAGTCTGATGATAAAATCAGATAACACAGGTGAAACTAACCTAGGACATTCATACATTTTTTTCCAAAATTGACAGTCTTTCTAATATATTACCTCTTTGAAAGATGGCCATTTCAATACCTCCTCTAAAACAAGAGCCACATTTTACAAACTCCAGAATCAGATTTTTCTGGATGTAAGTCCCAATTTTACCTGTTACCAGTTTGAGTGCTTGCACAATTATTTCTCTATGCCTCTACATTCTTATCTGAAAATGGAACTAATTCCTTTCTCAAAGGGTTGTGTTGAGGATTTAAAGATTTCTATATGTAAAACTATTAGAAAAGTTTCTTTCACACAGATGCCCTTAGTTTTGATATATTTTTATATTTTTTTCCTTGGATAAACAATTGTTGGATGACTCAACAAAACCCACTGTTGCATAGAATGTATACTTAGTTTGAAAAGTTTTGAAAGTTTTAATATCACTCACTTCATTTAATTCTCCCTACTCTCATGTGAACTGGGGAAAGACACAACCATATTAAATAAGATAACAGATCAGATCTAGTCAAAGAGGAGATTTTTCAGATTCAATGATTGGTCTCTCATTTTTGCTACCATTAGACAATAGGATGTATAATCTCCTTTTGGGCTCTTTTCATGGGGAAAAAAGAAATAAGAACAATAGTTGTATACAATATCCTTCCTACCTAGTTTTTTCCAGGCACAGTTGAGGTGCTGAGAATATCTGATAAACAAACATATTGTGGTCAATTTGGTCATATGAGATTGGAACAGTTTATATGTATATATATATACATTTTAATATATATATACAGTTTTAATGTATATATATATATATGTGTGTGTGTGTGTGTGTAGTATTTATATAGTCTTCAAAATAGCAAATAAAATTCTAAATTTTGAATGAATAAATGTCTACAAATTGCTGATGTAATTTAAGGACCAAAGCTACCTGTATTCAAATTACCATATTATCCAGTACTGAAGCCTGATTTTGGACTTGGTCATCTTTTATCCAACCTCCTATTTCATGGTAAAATATTTCTGTACCCAAACTAATTATTCCTACTTATACTCAAGAATTAAATTTTGTAAACTGAAGCCGGAAGAGACGCCATGAATCATCCGGCAGGCCTTTCTACGTACAGATGCTATGCTGCCTCCTTCTCCCAGATCTGTCCTTTTTCCCTGCTGGCCTCCCTGAGACGGACTATGCTTTCCTCTCCCTGATGGCAGGTTTGGATTTGTGGCTGCTTTGATCACTGGGATGTAAGAAGAAGTGATTAGTGTTATATCTGACCAGAAGCTTAAAAATACATTGTGTGGTTCTACCCTTGCTCTTTTCTTTCTGCTGCAATAAAAGCTTGTGACAGTTTAAATCAACATGTGCCCTTGAAGTCTCCTGTGTTCAAAGGTGGGGCTCTTAGGAAATGATTGTATCACAGGGATACTATGCTCTTCAGTGACTCAATTGGCTGATGAGTTTATTAGCTATTTAGCTAATACTATTCTATTAGGAGCTGGAGTCTGTTTGGAGGCGAGTTACTAGGGTGTGACCTGGAAGGATTTGTTCTTGTTCCAGGATTCTCTCTCTCTGTGGTTCCCAGCTGCCACCGGGTGAGAAGCTTTCCTCTGCCTTGCCCTTCTATTATGCTGGTGCTGCTTTTGAGCCATCTGAGCATGTACTAAACCTGCTGAAACTGTGAGCTAAATAAATCTCTCCTCCTTTCAGTTGTTCATGTCAGAGTATTTTGTCCCAATGATAAAGTGACTGATAAAGAGTTTGCTCAATATGGGAGGTGGATACACCAGGGTCAGTTCCCAAAAAGAAGATGATAAGTGAGGGACTGCTATAGGTGACTATTTGCTAGTGTGTAACATGAACAAGAAGTAAACTTTTAGTTTTGTAAGTCAGAGGCTTTTCAACATTGTTTGCTAAAGTACGATGTAAACTTCTCATAATACTTCAGACAATAGTATTTCTGGTAATATTTACATCTTTAAAGGTAGAAGTAGTCCTTAGGGTGGTGCTGGAGAGTAATTCCATAAAAGGTATATTTGTAAAACACAAGTTATTCTTCCAATAGGATGTCAAGTATATATATGGAAATCGGTGATCGAAAATGAAAACTTACCTACATGCAGCAAAGAATCTTGTACCCATGAAGAGTGGCTGGAGAGGCAGGACTGGGTGGAGTTAATGGTCAGGTCATAACAGCCAACCTGTTGAAAGGCTGGCCACTGTCATCTCAATCTTAATGTGAGATCCATTGCCCTTGAATAGTCTTTGGTGAATATCTGTTACTGTGATAGGCAGGTTAACAGGACAACTACTCAGTAAAGGAACGTCTGCACTGAGCAAAGTGAAAAAACCTGACACTTCAACAACCTCTTGATATCCAGGTCAAGGGGACAAAAGGAAGCATGGAAAGCAGTGTGGGCATGCGGTGGCTGGTCTTGGGTTCCTCCTCATAGAGCTGGATTTAGCACCAATGGTCCTGGGTGCTTTTGCCTTACCTATACTTACCTATATTCAAGAACAAGAAAAACCCAGAAACTTTTTCATATCTCATCACAATACAGGGAGAGAACTGTGTAATAATGTTTATTATAGCAAAGCCCAAAACAACCCTATTTAGATCAGGTTAAAACCATCCTATTAGAATCGGTTTTTCCTCATGTCTGTTTAGAGGCTTCCTGTTGTGTTATGGAGGACAGACTGAAGGAGTGAATGGAATAGGAAGCAAAAAAAGCAGTTTACAGCAAAACAATGTTTTATTTAGTCACAATGTCCTAATGCTGGGTTAGGAAAGCTAGATATGAGCTCGGAGGTGGGGCTCTTAGGAAATGATTGTATCACAGGGACACTATGCTCATCAGTGACTCAATTGGCCGATGAGTTTATTAGCTATTTAGCTAATACTATTCTATTAGGAGCTGGAGTCTGTTTGGAGGCAAGTTACGCAGCTCCATTCAGTTTTGTTCATTTTTCTTCAAATGGGTCTAGTCAGCTTCTAATGTTGGATCCAGCCATTGCATATGTTTGATTTTATCTGGGTAAATAAAAGAAAAGCCATCCCCAATAATCCTGTATGGATAGTGGAAGATACTATCTTTTTAAGACCAACACAAGCAACAAAACACCATAAACTTTTATAGAAGATAAGAATATAAGGTAACAAGAATCTCCGCTCTCTGGGGAACAGTACATTATCTCCTGCCAACTTCTTAAGCTTACTGATAGAATCAGAAGCTGATGATTTACTGTAAATGGTAAAGAATATTGCTTTTGGGAATTTGTTTTTCCTGGACTCCATATTCTCTTAAAAAATAAACAGTAAACTTTAAATTGGATTTCTGACAGTGGTTGAGTGTTTTGAGTCTGAAATCTATTAAGGAGATTAATTTAAAAACAGGGCACTATAAGCACAGTGTTACTTGTGGGAGGCTATGGTGTTTTTTTGTGATGCCTTTTAGACCCTGGAATCATTGCAAACTTAACCCTGACACCCTTGATACCTTTTCTACTGCAACCAGGGCTCTACCTTTTGCAGAAAGGCTACCGACTGAGAGAGCCTTTCTGAACACTCTGCTAGGTGGGGGAAATACAGGTGTGGGGGTGCCTCTTTTCCAGTTCCATTCTTACAAACCTTTGAGGTTTAAAAAAGCATATTCACATGTGCCTAAATCTAAAAATTGTGAAATGAATGCCACTCGAAGGGAGTCAACATTATCTATTTCTTACGTGTCCTTTTAGAGGTATGATTAGCATGTAGAGGGAAACTCCCATATAGTCAATTTCTCCAAAGTCCAGGCCGCTCATCTATTACTCCTTACTTTGCCCTCTGTGTTGCTGCTTCTGCTGAAGTCCTAATTCCTTCCCCATCTTCACCAGGGACCGTAATATCCAAGTTCCTGTATTGGCGTCCAACTCTTGTCACTTTCTGTGGAGAACCACTCAGACTGCTTCAAAGCTCAGGGGCATCTAAGGACAACTGAGGACATGGTTCTGCTTGTCTAGCACAGATGCACAGTGGGATCCAGTTGTGTAACCATGACTTAGCACGGGTAAACACACGGCACTCTGGAAGAATGTGAGTATGAGATAAGAACCTGTATAAGAATTATACCATAAAGACATGGAAGCTCTCGCTCTTGTGCTCTGCTCAGTACTTCCTGCCGTTGTTGATGATGTCTTGCACACATGTGCTCTTTAGCATTGGGACCTAACCCATAAAATCTCCCTTGGGTCCCACATGGGGCTGAAACCTTCATCCTGGATGATGTCGGTGCCCAGGTAGTCGGCGCCATGTGCAGCCCTTTGATTCTCTCACCTCTCGTGATCCTCCGTACTCACTGCTCTCAGCAGTGCCCGCTCAGCCTGAGAGTCTAAATGCGTAGTGCACTTGTGACCATGCCCGGCAGTGTTCTTGCATGTTGTTAAATTTTTCTGCTACTGTCCTTTCTCTTTTCAATCACATCGAGCTCTGAAGACACTTAATCCCTCTGTATTTTAAGTTTGATTTCCACTGATCTTAGAGTTCTCTGACTCCATTGCTTCAAGCCCATCTACCTGTCCTAGGTAGGTTATTGATACTCTTGCCACCTGTCTATCCTAGGCATCCATCCTCCAAAGGCCCAGAAACAATCCAATCAACATCTAGACTCGTCGTCTGGATTTTTGCTGGAAATTAATGACAAGCCTAGCACATGGAGTCTTTACCCTTTTCTTCTGCTTGTCTCCTGCACTCACAGAAAAATAGATCATTTTGAAAAATGTATCCTTGATTCTCACCTCCTCTCTAGGTCTCATTTCTTTAAATCAACATCTGCTTACATATGAGCATCTTAAAATAGATTACTCTGATCATTACAATTTTGATTTATTCTCTATTACATTAGCAACATAGTACAGCTCCTCTTATCTGATGAAAAGACTCATATTAATGTATATATTTTTGAGACAGGGTCTAACTATGAAGTGCAGTCTACCCTTGAACTTGCTTATGTGACCCAGGCTGGCCTTGAACTCACAGCGATCCTCTTGACTCAGCCTCTGTTTTCCTAGGATGTACACAGACCTTTACACTTAGTAATTTTGAGGTTTCCATAGAAGATAGTGTAGTACCTGGAATATACTAGCTCTCAATAAAGACTTGAAAAATGGAAGGGCTCCCAGGGCACAATGGGACACTTGTTCTCAAGTTTATAATAAGATATATTATCTATCAGATGGGAATTTAACTAGTAAATTTAAAGACCATATTTCTAAGTGGTTAACAAAACTTATTTTATATCTGTGGTCTAAAATACAGGCAGGCTTAAGGGTTAGTATTATTTTAAAATCTTATACTTTTCTAAATGGGTGACAACTAAAGTTTCTAGAAATTCACTTTCTTGGCAGGAAAATCACAGTTAGCTTTTTTCTCGAAGATATATTTCTTCTTGATAAACCGTTGAGGTACCACCCTAACATGAATTCTAAGAAGGCTAGACAGCAGGGAACTAACTCAATTACTTTAAGTTTGAATGAAAAGGATGTTTTCTGTGTTCCTGTCCTTTGGTAAGTCAGAGCTGCTTCTTAATGGGCTTTTAATATTAACATTTAAGATGCAATAATTATCCACACAGGCTCAACCTGTTTACCAGAGTCATCTTTTAAATTTTATTTATCGCCACATTTAGTTTAAGATGAAAATGTATATTCTAATGAAAATAAAATACTCTGATAAAAAGACAATAGCAGTTTTTGTGGTTTTACTTTTTTTGTGTTTTAAGTGCTGGGGATTGAACCCAATGCCTCCTGAATGCTGGGGAAACTCCCTACCACTGAGCTGCGTCTTCAGCTCAGCAACAGTAGTTTTGATAATATTATTAGGGCTTGAGAGGGACAATTTTAAAACTTGAAGTTGTAAAAAAATGAAAGACTATCTTAGAAGACAGGAAATATTTATATTTACAAATAAAGGCTTAGGGATTAGAAAGAAACTAGAGTTCCCTTAATATAAGATGATCATACTAATCAATTTGAAAGAAACAGAAAAGATGTCTAGACTACATTTACACACCACACACTTGAGAGGAGGTAAACTAGTTGCCTGGCAAAAGTCTTAAAGTAACTTGTCTAATGTACATATACAGGGTCTTTGTGGCAGTAATTTAGTGGAGTATTTTAGACATTCTTTGTGCAGAAATGTTGATGTTACCTTAGTATAGGCTATCTAAGATTTGAGAAAACAAAGAATTTAATCAAATAGCTTCTCTAGGTATCAATGATACCAAATGACTAATTAGTACCAAATGATTAATACATCAGATATGTAATAGAGGGAAGCAAACAAGTTTTTATAAAAGTGGCCTTAACTTCTTTGATATCATTGCATCTAGAAATGTAGTTGCTTTACCTGAAATTTCAAAAGACAATGCTCTGTTTTGAAATATAGTGAGCAATAAAAGGCTGTAAGGAAACTGTTATCTCAAAGGAGTCCTTCCTCCTCCAGATAAAGCACAACAACCTGAAACTAGAACTCAATTTTTGATCTGTACTGTGCACTGATAAGATAGGAATCCAGTTACCAAGTCATTTTGCAAGTACTTCAAGGTGAGTTGTTGACAAATGAGAAAATTTAGGGAAGAGTGAATAGATTGACTGGCTAGGAAAGTGATTTATGAAACAGTATTACAAAAAGCAGATACATTATTACCTGACTAAAATGTACTTGATGTACAGTATATTTAACACTTTTCTGAAAGTGACTTAGGCTATATGATTCCAAGAATTCAAAAATCAGCACCATGAAGGGGAAAGATTGTTTACCATGTTCCCTGGGGGCATAACTAGAAGTCAGTGCATGAAATTGAGTAAGAGAAAATATAGGCTCCATATCTACAAAGTTTTCCCCATAGTGACATCTATTAAACTGTGGAATGGCCTCACAATGGAAGTAGTGAAAGAGCTATCCTATAAGTCATTTCACACAAGAGTGGACAAAGTATTCAAAGATATACCTGTGGAAAGAAATCTACCCTCCCGCTACTATGGAGACTAATGAATGGCTCACTAGAGCTTCCCAGTTCTGCCTCGGGGAGTCTTACATATTTTAACTGAGCATCTGTCTTCTATTGTGAATATATTCATGTCATAGTCTTGATTTTATATTTATCATTTTTTTGCTTTTATTCTCTAAAAGTTCTTTAGTTCATAAATCTTTTAGCTTGCTTAGAATATACTTTGTAAAAATCACATTTGTACCTAAGCTCTCTCAAGGTAACTGCTCTAAGCAAAAGGCAATAAAATCAGATAATATTTTAATCAATTTTATATGCTTTGAAATGTATCCAATCCTAAACCAGTAGCTCTTGAAAGCTAATTAGAGTATGGTAAGAAAGGTTTTTTTATTACTATAAATCTCACCCATGAGATTTTCTTTTTAAATACTTGTAAATATGTAATTTCTCCATATTTTGTTTTAAACTATTCTTTCATTTATAGGCATTTATTAATACTAATTTTTTATTATAGAACATTCTATTATAGAATGAGAAATGCATTAAAAGCAGTATTTATAAGAATAAATATTTGAGGCTACACATTAAAAAGAGCTGCCAAATTATTTATGCTAGTCTTGTATATATGCACATATCATACAATACTTTAGCTGATTGCAAATTTCAAGCAGTTTCCAAAAAACAAGAAAATTGTTGCATATAAATGTTAACATTCCATCTTGCATATGATGCATTTAAACTTAATAAAGTTTTTACATTGTAAAGGTATTTTTTACTTCACAATTACTGTATTAACAAAAAACACTTTGCTTGTACCATGGACCATTCCCCTAGGTGCTTTGTTAATTATATCTGTTTTTTATTTCCCACTTTGGAAATACTGATGGCATGATTATATAGCATAGAGCAATGATGGCAAACCTCTTAGAGCTTTCAGTGCTACAAACTGTCAATTGCTGCACATGTACCATATGTCTGCTATTACAGGCATAGAACATGCTTACAATGGATCCCTGGAGTGAAAAAATGGTTGGGGAGAATGTGATGATTTGTAACCACTTCCCTTATTCTCCTACATTATATAACGCTGTATCTCCCCTCTTCTTTTAAATCCTGTTAAATAATTTTTTAACAATCTATTTCCCTTTAAGCCTCTGTCTCTAAAAAACAAAACTATTGCCTCCAGGAAATCACAAGTTAATGGGAGTAGTAAAATGTGTAGAAACAGCTTAGAGCAAGATTTCTCAAACTTAGCACTATGTATTTAACTTTTGGTTGGACAAATCTTTGCTAAGGCAGGGGAAAGGGAGTTCTTTAAATGCTGTAGAATACTGCCTAGTATTAATGGTCTTCACACATTAGACACCACTAGCACCCTTCTCTCCAAAAAATGTTTCCAGATATTACCAACTATCTTGGGGTAAGGAGTTGGTTGGAGTAAAATGGCAGAGGGCATGCAAACAGTTGCAAATTTGACCTGGGATTAGTTGTTAAAAACCTTATTAGTCAATTTCTTTTCCTATGACATTGGGGAATAAGACTGTGAAGCTCATTTTGTGAAAACTCAATCCGTGGTGCATCTAGGCTAACCCACTGCCTGTCAAAGATTAGGCAGCCTGTACCTACTTACTGAGATTGTCAATGGTAGGTTCACATCTGATTCTTTCAGTGAATGATGAGAATTAGAGATACATGGTATAAATGTCAATGATGTTAATACTGATAAGAAAAAAAAAGTTGCCCAGAAGTTGCTATTCAGCAGCATAAGTGTGGGCATATCACTTTATGGACTACATTATTCTCAACTGCAACTTGGGGATTTCATGTGAATAACTTAAAAGATTGCTTGGTTTCTGTCTGCTTAGCCTATTGAACTGGCCTGTACCAAAACACATTTCTATGTAAGTCTGGTAATAATTCATTCATGAGAACAATATATATACTATGAGCGTCAGTTCTGTACGAGAGCTTAATTGGGGCTAGACACACATAAATGAGCAGGACAAACTCTTATCCTCTTGGAATTTTAGGGTGTGATTAAAATATTATAACTAAGTACCATAAATCATTATAGGTGCATAGTAGGACAATGTAAGAGTAAGTGCAGAAGAAGAAGAGGTCACTGCAAATCAGGGAAGTAGAAGAGGCCCCAGTGGAAGAGATAAAGCTTGGAAAAGAGATTTGAAAGACCAGATATAGATGGGGATGATACTACTGCATGCGTCCTAGGATACATTGTCTCTGGTCTCCAGGACTCTGTAGCTTACTCTCTTCTGGCAGTTAAATTATGGCAAAACTCAGGCTTAAATAGCTGAGGGGCCTTGTCTTTGGTTTGAGAATTGGCGAGCAGCAGAGCCTGGACACAAATCCCAGAATCTTTGTGGAGGCTCCTCCGAGCACAGGAAGGAACATTAATTTGCAGATCCTGTGAACATGCTTCATCTGTTCTTGAAAATATGTATGTATTACACAGAGGTGGCTGCAGCCTAGGTAAAGGTGAGGAAAGATGAGCCAAGGAGCAGATAGGGGTAAAGCACAAAATACTCTGCCCTGACTTTATCATAGATAACAGGGAACCAAAGGTTTTTAAGGAGCAGTATGGTGATTGAGCCTTAGAATGGTCTCTTAGGCTGGTGTGGGAAGGGAGCTGAATGATCACCACGAAGGCAAAAAAACAAGAGAGGAAAGAGACTCTTGTTTATTGCCAAGAGAAGAAAATATGGTGGTTGTATTCTGTCCAATAGATGAGGGAGGAAAGGGCTCTCTGAGGGACATACTAAGGAGGTAGAGAGAGAAAAGGAGAGTTGCTCATCAGTGAATAAAAACCTCAGCACTTGAACAAATGGGAAAAGACATTTTATCCTTAAAAGTATGTTTGCTAAGGCTGCCAATGTAAATAATGAGATGAAGCAGTTGGCATCAGACTGAAACATGCCAAGGAACCATTTAAACAGAGGTTACATAACTATTAGAATCAGGGAAGAGAAGGTAGAACATTCAGCCAGAGCTTGAGGCAAGTTCCTGTCGCTTCACCACAGGGCAGAGGCTGAGAGCCGGCGATGCCGCCGCTGCTTCGCCATCAGACTCCTTTCCAGAGTGTCACCCCGCCGCGCACACCTCCCCGAGCAAACGGACGGCAGGTAGTGTGTCTTACCAGGCAAATCAACCTTTTTCTAAGTAGTGAAACAACAAAATTCCTCTTAATTGAAGTGTCTTCCAAATGAAATCTAACTTACCCAGGGAAGAAACAGGGGATGTGTAATGGTGGTGTTCTTAAGGGAATACGTTGCTCTCATTTTCTTTATCATGAAAGCAGTAAAATGTAAATTTTCCTGGCAAAGTGGCCATCCTCAGTAGCCTTTCTCATAATGCCCCTACACACAGGATTCACTATGGAACATTTGAGTCAGATACTGCTTGATTAAAAGTGTTGTGGGATTAAGAGAACAAATTAATTGAAAGGCCTCTTTTCATGGGACTTTACACATGCTTATGTTACTATAAAAGTGAACTCGTAGGAACACTCCAGTCTCCTGAGCTTTTAAAGGGGATTAGGAAATACTCTGCAGTTTGTCATAATACCTCAGAATTATGTGGGACACTTACATGCTACAAAGTGCTTCCCTACACCTCACGTCAATGAATCTTGTTGTGTTTAAGAAATACATAGTAGGGGTTTCTTCTTCTTCTTCTTCTTCTTCTTCTTCTTCTTCTTCTTCTTCTTCTTCTTCTTCTTCTTCTTCTTCTTTTTCTTCTTCTTTTTTTTAGAAATAGTGATATATTTTTCCAAAAGCTTTCTAAATAAAAATATGAATTCATTTAGGTTTTGGTTACTTTTCTCTCATTCATGGGAAAAAAATACCTGATTCTCAAAATTAAGGAAGGAAAGGTTTATTAAGCTTAAAGTTTTTGGAGGTTTCAGTCCATACTCAGCTGGCTGCAACGCAGGGTGCGAGGCTAAGGGGCAGTGTTTCATGGTGGCTGCAAGTTGACAATAGCAAAAAGGGCAAAAGGGAAGAGACCACCTCCTTCCCTCCCTTATACTATATGCCAGCTACCTACCCCTGGGTGAGTGCAGCACTCACATGCCAATCCCAGCACTAGACAATGAACCAATCACAACTGCCAGATTCAGCACCTTCCTTTACTGCATGAGGCTTGAGGCAGGGGGTGGGACTTAAACACAAACCATAACAATATAGAAATTTATATCTGGGCCCCTGTACTAAAGGATATACTTGTCTTTGAAATGCTCCTAGTCTAGAGATAAAACATCAAAACCCGAGTGCTACAAAACAGACCCAGTGAGCTCAGTGCTGTGGAACTGCAAAATGAATAACAAACACGAACATGGAGGTGGTACTGTCAGAGAAGGAGTGAAATTGTGGGCTTTGCTTTCTGCATAAATACTGCCTATCAAGGAAAACAATTCACATCAGAGCCAGATGAAGAGCTTTTTAAGATAGCTTTGATGACTCTTTTTCCCAAGAGATTCTGAGTCTAGAAAGCTTAAGCTCAGTTCTGAGCATCTGTTCTTAAAGAAAAAAAAAAAATTGTTCTTAGATGATTTTAATATAAACATTTGGTTACAAATCATTTTTTTCTAGAATTGTCCTACTTCTGTTTGCTTCTGGCCGACATTCTTACATTAGCTTTAGGCCTTATTGCCTTTAAGTGCAAACAATTTGTGTTGGATGAAGCTTTAAACTGTTACGAGTTTATGACTCCTGTTGTTCCCTCTGCTGAGACTGAAAGATTTCCAGCACTTCCCTGGGCTAGATACTGCTTTCCCTGTTTACCATTTCCTGATTACCTCTCTTCTCCCTGGGATATAATTGCTTCCTCTTTACCCCCTTCTTACTAACCCTTAGCTATGATTTATCAAACATCTACCTCACCTAAGTATTTGATGGCCAGGTTTCACAACTGATCTGTATCCCCAGGACCTAGGAAGGAACCTGGAATAGACACTGAGATCCACAAAATTTACAGCCTACTCAGCAGGTAGGGTCTGCTAGTCATTTTGATTTATGAGGAAAGATCTTTGGGGCATTTGAGGAAGGTACAGAGGGATGCAGTGACGGCATGGGCAGGTCCCTCAGTACTTGCCAGAAGAAAGTGGGCCACAAAAATAAGATTGCTGTTGTCAGTTACCCTGCAACTGGCCTTAGAAATAACTGTTTCATTTTCATACTGATATGTAGAACATATTTTTCATTTTTGTGTTACTAGAGACTCTTACCAAAACCTCAGAACAAATAGACTCATTACAGTTTTGCATTGTAATGGTAAATCAAAACAAGGATCTGACCTGAAATTTTCAAATCAGACCTCTGCTGTTATAATTCTGATACTTTCTCAGAAATTATTTTTTGGTTAGGACTTTGTAATTATATTTTAATTTTTTTTAACAATTAAAAATTATCATCCTGACTGGGTTATATCTCATGGCTACATGAAATAACTTTGTACTGATCATTCATATTTCTTTTTCAGTCTGTTACAGAGAGATATTATATAAATTAAAATACAAGGAGATTTTAGTATCTTTTTTATTGTGAAAATATCTGGTTTTAGCATATGGGAAAAAAGAAAACACCAGAAGAACTGTCTCACCTTCTTCCTGTCACACAAGAAGCTGGCAATGTGTAACCCAGAAGAGGGCTCCTGCTAGAACCATGCTGGCACCTGGATCTCAGATTTTTTTTATAAGTCATTTACTCTATAGTACTTTGCTATAGCAGCTTGAACTCACTAAGATAGATAATTTGATTTTAATTTTCCAAAGACATTTAATGGTAGGAGTAATTGCACAGACTGTTTCAAATCCATGTAGTACATGGATAATCCTCTAGCTGTTGGGGGTGCAAATGGATCCTCATTTTATGAATGAAGAGATAGCAGCTTGGAATGTTTAAATATGCTTAAGGCTTCATAGATGATACACAAATTTGAATATGAGTGTTTCTGACTTATATATAAAATCTAAAAAAAAAAAAAAAATGAAGCCTTGATATTCCTTAAAATCTTGGAAAGCTGAGGCCTCAGAAAAGATTCTCTGGAATGGCCTACTGGGACCCTAGGGACCTGTTACAATTATTCTGAAGCCTTAAATCTCTCTAGTTTGGCAATGCTGTTCAAGCAGCAGGTTAGTTCAACAGTTATAAAACAAAGAACGATAGTTATACAGTCTGATGAAAGGTCAGGCTGTTGGTGATTTTGCCTGCCTTTGCAAACTTAAAACACTATGGATACCAGATTTTAAAATCAGAATGGCTGGCTATGCACTTAGTGTCTATCCTACAATTTCTCTGATATTTGACTCCTATTATGTCCCCTCATCCTCACCTCTAAACCAACCCTCACCCTGCACCCCTCCAGTGCTCAGTTAGCTAAGAGCTGTAGGCATGGTGTGACTGCAACCTCAGAGTGAGCAGGAGCAGGATTTTCAGAACCCTATAAACGCAGTCAATGGTCCACTAGTATATGCTCCCCTTGCACATCACTGGGGATTGCTTTTTTATGTGTTGGGGTACTCAATGAATACTTGTTGGTTCAGCTCAGTTAAATAGGAGTGAAGCCTACGCAGTAGAGCAATGCCCTGTGACTGACCCTTTAGTTGTAGGTCACTCTGTACCTTCAAGGAGCTTTCAGCAGGGGAAAGACAGTGAGATATGTTCATGGATTTTGATGGATTAGAAAGACTGGAAAGAAACATTCACGATGGTTGTATTTCAGTGATGGGAATTGTTAGTGTCTTTTAGAAGTATGTCAGATATGTGTACATTTCTTTTTCTTTGAAAAACCATAGAGCTGATAAAGAACAGCAAAGTGGATGCTTAATAAAGGAGTGTATGTGGTTAAGAAGTTAAGAACGAAGAGTGTTGTTTCTGACATGAATGTGACTTTGGCAGGCTTAGATTTTGAGCGAATACATGTAAGGAAATCTAACTACCAGAGACTAGAGATGGAAGCTCATAAGGAGGTGGAACCACCAAGGAATAAGGTCTGAAGAATAATTTTATGGTTTAGGCCAATAATATCCCTCAAAGCCTCATGGATTCCTAGGCTTTTTGGAAGGTGACTGCATCTTGAATTGTAGGAGGGGGTGTAGCTGACTTGCTGTTAGGATGTGAGCTCTGGTCAGAAGCAGGGGGTTATTGTGGCTGTGACCAGGAAGGGTGTATTTCTCTTCCTGGCTCCTCAGTTTTCTCAGTACTACCCAACCACCATGATATGAGCTTCTTCCTCCATCCAGGTCATTTTTCTGTGCCTTTTATGTGTATAAGCTTGCTGAGCATGGGTGGAAAATTCTGAAATTCTGAGTCAAAATAAACCTCTTCTTTAAGTTGCAAATGTCAAGTATTCTGTTCTGGTAACTTGAAAAGTGATGTGACAAAAAGTGTAAAAAATTTATATCTATATATACAATACATACGTATATATGCATATATACAATATATATGTGGAATACTATATATGTATATATATATATATATATAGAGAGAGAGAGAGAGACAGACAGACAGAGAGACAGACAGACACAGACACAGAAGATTACAGTTGGAATGTTAGGTTGAGGTCAGAACATACAAGGCTTTGGATATCAGACTGAAGTATCTTCAGTTTTCCATAAGAAACTGGGAGTCAGTTTTCCAGCTGGAAAATGACATAATCACTGCCTTACTTGGGCTGGTATATCCAGGACAGACTGATGGTAGGGGAGACAGGAGGAAGGGAGATTAGACAGGAATGAGTAGCTGGGCCAGTCAAAAAGGCAATGATTGCTTGATTATTTATTCTTGTAGCTTTTTTCAGAGGTAGTGCCATGACTTTCCAATCTCTCACTCTTTCTGTCTCTCTCTCCTTCTCTCTCTGTCTCTGTCTCTCTGTCTCTCTCTCTCTGTCTTGTTCCAATTGCCAAATGCAAAACAAGGATACAGTGACTTTGATTCTGTACCTCACTTTTCTCACAGGTGAAAGCAACAATTTTGAATGGAGGTCAGCCTTACGCTGTCACTAATAAAGAAATGTTCCTAAATATTCACGATGGTTGTGTTTCAGTGATGGGCGTTGATAAAGAGAATGTTAAGGACAGTCACTTTCAAAGATGGAGGAGTCCTGTCTATATGACTGATTTCCAACCCCTTCATACACCTTCTAGAGGAGAATGAATCCTCTCCAGAGCTTATGAGAGCTTAACTTCCATGCATAATGGGTGATTCCTGAAGAATGCAGCAGGTCAGCTAGATCTCCTGAGACTTTTGTGTGTAGAATTAAATTCTTAAGAAAATGACAGCTTGAAAACCTAATGCACCACCTAGCTAATGCACCTAGCTTGGTTTGCCCTTCCACCGATGGGAAACCGCCTCCAATATTAGTACCTCAACCCACAGATATAGAGATATCGACAAGCATTTTTTATTTTGTTCTTTAAACATTTCTTTTCTCCATCATTTCTAACAGTGTCTCTGCATTCCTGACCTGCACCCCTCCTCATTTCTCCTGGATGGTTGCTGCTGGCCCTGACCATCAGGAGGGGTCATAGTTCTCCTCCACCTCCTTAGTCTGCCTGCTCAGCACAGTTGTGCTCAACAATTGCCTTCCTTGCCAGATCTCATGACCATTGTGACCAAAGCCGTGATCTTCCATGAAGCAAGAGGAGGAACTGCACCCACTTGTTTTATTGACCTTAGAGCTTTATTAGAATCATTTTGTCTAAATTTTCCATTGAGATAAGACATCTCCACTTTGGCCTTCCTTCCCAGCTGATGTCTGTATTCTAGTTTTACTAAGGAGTCCTGAACTTTGGTATTGTTTGGACCCTCATTTATAAAACTGCTATTTTGATGTTCTTTTGGTTTCTTACATATTTTTTTCTATCAGCTAGCATGATGTTAAGTGGTTGGTACCCTTAAACTACAAAAGCAAATTAAGACATCATGATATTCTGAACCACTCTACTTTTTCTTGCCTTTTTGGGCCTATATTTAGGCAATAACTTCCTCCTGGGATGCTCTTCCTTTCCTGAGTCAATCCTGTAATTCCCCTTTTAATGAAGTTCGGTGCTGTCTTCCAAAGCATGGTGGAAATGCAATTCACACAGTTTTCTAACCGCACATATCTCCCCCTCAGGACTCTTATTTTCTTCACGTTATATACAGTATACTTCAGATATGCTTGTTAAATTTATAAGGGAACATTAGATGAAAATATTTTTATTTAATTTCACCTTAGTTAAAGAATTGTTTCAAGAGAAAAAAAATTCTGCTCTAACATAGGCCTAGCTCAAATACGTAAGTCATTTTCTAATTAAGTATTTTCTATCTCCTTCATGTTTTCTGCTTTTTCATCTACCAAAATATCAATGCACCAAAAGGTGGAGTTACATAGAAAAGGTTACATGTGTTTAAGAGGGATATAGTCATTTGAAAATCACTACAGCTTTCTGGTTTTCAAGAGTCCAAGTTTACTTGTAGCAAGTCTATGTAATAAAATACTAGATAAACAGGATGCTGGACTTTCCAAGTGCTACTAAACAGGAGCCCTCTCAAAGCTGGAAATGGGTTTATTCAGCACATGGATTCAGGTGGAATGGCCTGACCTAGTCGTGAATGTGTTTCAACACTTTATTAAAACCTATTTTACTATTTTACAGTAGTAACATATTATTTCAAACACTGCTTGTGTCAGAAAGCACTACTCAACCTGAAGACAACATTCCCATAGTTAGATGCCGCTGACAGGTAGGTATGTGGAGTTCAGAACTGCGCCTATGGAGCCATAAGACACCATGGATGAGATTCAAGCTGCTTCTTGAGATTTTGTGTACAGTTTTAGATCTATTAATGTTTATTTGAAGTGGGTCCTAGGCTTTATATCACAGTGATAACAGTGATATCTATGAACTCAATGACCACAACTAAATGTCAGTCTTCTATGCAGTCACTGTCGCATTTGTGTAACTGCAAAACTTAACTTAGGTTCACTGTGTCACTGTTCAGTAAAAGGGCTGGTGTAGGCACTAGATCTCTACGATTTTGTCTCTAAATTAGTATTTTTTCTTAATCAGTCTTCATAGGAATGCCTAAATCAAGGTTTAGTGGCAGCAGATTATTTATGATATTTTAGGCATTGCATTGAAGACTTCACATGCAATCCTGATATATTTAATCCTCACTGTAATCCAAAATGCTAGATGCTATTATAATTAGTAGCAGTAGCAGCAGTAATAGGATTGTATTATCAAAGTCTAAGTTCTACAAAGGCAAATATTTTGTTTTGTTTACCATAGTAGATCCACTATTTATCTTAGTGAATGGCACAAAATAGGTTTTAATAAAGTGTTGAAACACATGCACCACTAGGTCAGGCCATTCCACCTGAATCCATTGTCTCCTATTCTCTTAACACTTTGCTACCGGCCTCCTCCCCTTCTGCTGCCCACCCCCCTCAGAAGAGCCCAACTTTCCCTTTTTTCTCCTCGTCCATTACCATTTTCTTACAGATCTAGCTATGTTCTTTGTCAAGTTATCTTTTGCTCTAGGAATTTTTTAATTTTAAAATAAAAAAAAGACTAAAAATGATGGTACAGAATTTCAAAACAAAACAGGAGATTAACAATGATTAATATATTGCATATTGTTATCTTTAAAGTAGTTGTTCAGATTACAAGATACAGGCATGAAAAAATGATCAAACAATGAAAGCACAAAGTTCTTTTTGATGAACTAACAGAGATTAGTAGCACACATATATATATATATATATATATATATATATATATATATATATATAGTTTTTTCCCTTCTTTCTTTTCTCCTTTCCCCATCTCAGTTTTTTTTTCCCTTTGAGCAGCAGACTATGACAAAGGCTCTTCACTCTCCCATGAACTAACTATTACAGTTCTGAATATGTATATATATTTTAGGAGAGCAAGCCGATTAAAATAACTTATCTGATTAACTCTTTCACTTGTGAAAGAGAATACTAATTCATCAAATGGTATCTAAGTGGTGAAATTTTAGAATATTTGTGAAATATTAAATGAGAATGCTTAGCTGGGCATGGTGGTGCATGCGTCTAATCCAGCACACAGGAGGCCAACGCAGGACGATCCCAAGTTTAAGCCCAGGATAGGCAACTCAGCAACTTGGTAAGACACTGTCTAAAAATAAAATAAAATAAAATAAAATAAAATAAAATAAAATAAAATAAAATAAAATAAAATAAAATAGGACTGTGGATATGTGAAGGCCCTGAATTCACTTCCCAGTACTGTAAAAACAAAGCAAGACATAACACAACACATGCATCTCTGTCCTTACCTATAAAATGCTGCAGCTATGAGAATCTGTTCGTAAGAAAGTGTGCTTTGACTAATATTCTTCATGGCACCCGGACTGGCCAGCCTCGCCCGACGATGCTGACAACCAGCATCCCAGAGCGTATGTTTGCCCTCTGTCTATGCTGTCCTTCTGCCTGACTCTTAACTATGCCCCTGATTTTCTGTCCACGATTGTTTAGTGCCTTATGAGTACTTTTTAGCATCTTGCCCTAGCTGAATTTTTGGTGTCAGTAGTCTCATCCCATCCTGCTGAAAACTTAGGAAATGCTAAAATCGGATGGACCGAGATAAGGAAATCTCCTTCCTCACTCGTGGCTTAGAGAGGACTTAGCTAGGGCATCCTTCTCCCTCATCAGTTTGCTTCCTTCCCACAGCCCAGTGCCAAGGAACCAAGGGCATCATTACTACCAGAGGAAAGATGGATTTTTGTTGTTGCTTCAGTCTTCTCTATTTCTTAGCATGTGCTCTTCCCTATGTTTAATGAACGCATCTCTCATAGCTTTTCATGCCTCTTTCCTTCTAATAGTTCTGATCACCACTGCATTTTCACATGGGCAGATTATCCTTGTCCCCTTGGCTGGAGTGGGTCCTTATTAGTCACTCCTCATCACAGCATTTTCACATGGGCGGATTATCCTTGTCCCCTTGGCTGGAGTGGGACCCTTATTAGTCTCTCCTCATCACAGCACTCTTTTATGAACTTTACTGAACTTGTACAAATGCACCTGCTTCCAAGTTTATGTGTTCGACGCCTGCTTTCTCCCGCTATTATGAGTTCTGAGGGCAGAGACTGCCTATCTTCTTCCAGGGCATTGAACATACCTTGTCTGGCTCACAGTAGGCATTTATGAAACAATATCATAGCTCCCAAATGTCCAGTAGGATACACCTGAGGGGAAGAAACTGAGGTAAATGGAATCGGCACCCACACTTTGCAAGTCTCTGGCTGTATATATTGTCCAGCCGAAAGTAGCCAGAGCAACAGTGGGCTTTCAGAATGTTCAATTATCTGGTTCTACAAATCATTCAGGAACTTGTACACATTTTACAGAAAAAGGGAAGGAGTTCCTTTACTCTTTAGCTTTAAGAATTGTTTAAAATTATTTTGTTGTTGAGAATTTCTTGTTTCACTAATTAGTAAAGTTTAGATACACAAAACTGGAATCTGCAAAAGATACTGTAACTGAGTATCTTATCTGATTCAACTCCTGGGCTCTCTTCTTCCTCTTCTTCCATCCTTTCTGCCTTGTCATCTTGTCCATTTTCTCTCTTTTCTATTTAAAATAGTTTTATGCAACAGCATGCTTCGTTTGGATTTTTGGTCTCAATGGAAATCTTAACTGTACCACTTGAAGTTAACTCACTGCAGAGATGGTTAAGCAAGTGGACTGATGCAATTGCTTTTTTTAATCTTAGAAAGCATTAATCATGGGTATTAGCCAATTTTAATGTGTGAAACAAACCATACTTTATAATAAAACAGATATTTGGAATACTTTTAAAATGAATCTATTTTTTAGTTGTATAAAAGTACTTTAATAGTAAGCATGTGCACGTATGCACATACACGCACCTCATGTTTATTAAAACAAGCTTCCATTTGGATAAACAAAGTGAATCACTGTCAGTGTGCAAGGATGTGCACACACACACATGCACACACGTTGGCAGCTGGGCTGTCAACATGGGAATACCAAGCTTACCTGTCACTTGCTGTATTAATAGTAATACCACCAATAGTGAGAACAGTAATAGCAGATATTTGAATAATTAGTGAGTTTCTGGGAATGTGGTATACAAAAGCTATTCAATTTAATTCTTGCAACTACCTAATGTAGGGACATCTTTGTCCTATTTAGAGATGAGGGAATAGCAAACAGCAGAGCCGAAATTCACATCTGTCGACTGTCTGCACACTCTCCAAAGGTACATTCTCACTGGACAGCTTTCCAACAATATGCTAGTGGTTTTCACAAAGCATTTCTAACCAAAAAACCATTCTTTCATTCCACAGCAAACTGGATTTGTGGTGGAAGAACTTAATTTATTTAGGTCATCTATCTAGCAACTATTTGATAACCTTATTTCTTCTGCTTAATATCTATTTTGAAGCTGTCTACTATCCTCAATGGAATGAAATTACAAAAGAAGGCTGAACAAGAGATCAAGAAAATAAAATTAAGCAGTTCTTATGAATCAGATTTTCTGAGGAAAGGGTCTATTCAACAAACACACTCTAATATTGAATATGCACAGGAATAGCTGCTTAGCTTAGCGCCCAGAAGTTTATTATTTTCTGGAACACACACACACACACACACACACACACACACACACACACAGGTCTGGACTAAGTATTTGTATTTAATTCTTGCTTCAGTTCCAGTTTTAAAGATGCAAAGAAAAGGGGTAAGAAACTTTCCATATCACAGCACTAGAAGTTAGTGGCTGCTGCCTTCAGTCCAGAGCATGCTTTGCAGTGCAGGTCTTGCCTCAAGTGCCTATGCTTTCTGCTCCGGGGAACAATGATAGGTGCTGTTAAAAGAAGCAATAGAAGATTGAAATTTCAAGCACGTCAAAGTTGGAAGGTAAGAAGCGCTCCCTGTTAGCTATCTTAATGTGACTCATAGGTGTCCCATGGGTTGCGGAAGTGAAATGTGGACTAAGAACTTACACTTGGGTTTTCTAAAAGTGTATGCACATAGATCATGTAGATGTGATTCTGCTGCAGTGGGAGCTGATGACCCTGGCACCTCTCACACAGTATTAGAGAAATCTCCATGTACCTGGACAGCTACAGAGGTAGAAAGAGCAGACATGTTCCACAAGAACCACAAAAGTGCCAAGGAGAGAGAAGGAGAGAGATGATCTTGAGCTCTCATCCCGGCCTCTTGTCATATCCCAAGGATACTTTAGACTCCTAAGAAACTATAATTAATGCTCAAATTTCCCTAGTACCTACCATTCCTTAAAGTAAGAGTTGCGTGACAACTGTGTCCCACCCTCATAGCAGTGGTGGCACACCTTTTAGGGAACGAGTACCCAAACTGCAGTCCCAATCCACTTATTTATCACAAAGTGCCAACACTGCAATTCAACCTCAATACTGAAGTTTAAGTTTAGAAAAAAACAAGTCACACTTTGACATCTTTTATCTTAAAAGAAAAACGCAACAGCAGAGCTTTCAATAACACAAACAGCGCTTTACCGAAAGGCAAAAGTTTGCAGTTAGCATGCTTTTGCACAATTAAAGTGAACTTTGCTGTCGGATGCACGCTGATAATTTGCCAAACCTTGGCTGGGGTGACTTGGCTGACAGAGGGAGCTCTCTGTGCTCCCTGTTTCATGTGTACCACAGCTTTACCACCATTGCCTTAGAGAGTTTTAGTTTTCTAAAAATCACAAAATACACTTGATGAAGTGTTGTCATTTTTAATACCATGGTTTTCCTACTAATTTATATCTAGCTCACTTTCCGTTCTGAACCTGGATTACTCAGTTTATGAACACTGCTTTCAAGCCTCTCCAGGTAAAACAGCTATGTGAGAGTAACGCATTTCCCAACAGAGTGATCAAGACATGTGATGATTGCTCAGTCAGCAACAATCAAGCAGCAGAGTTTTGTCAAAGAGCCACATGAACAGTCTCTACATATCTAAAGTTCAAACTTATTTTACCTCTTGAAATTCAGCCATGAAACCACTTTGGCTCTAACTGACCTTACATAGTGCCAAAACACTACTAGTTGGGAAAGATGCATGTACCTTAGGGAAAGACTGAGGAGCCAATAGGCAAACACACAAAAAAGTTACAACTACCACCATTTCTGTAAGTTTAACTGTACATACTGGCAGGGGTAAATGAGTGAAGGGAGGGATGTTATTTTATATTCAGACTAGAGAAGCTGTCCAGAAAATGAGTCATGGGCCTGCACCATGACCCCAAACAGCTCAAATGAGAGCACTCCTTCTTCCCAAGCCAATATATGTATCACCTTCCATAAAAGTCGTATTGCCTTCAAGAGGTTGTTAGAGTCAGGGTGTTCTAATTGATTTATGAACCACTCAATTTATGACCAAGGCATCACAGACCACATACTCATTAGTATTAATGGAGCTTACTATTTTAAAGTAAAAAGAACTTTCACTGACTCTATCTATTACTATTCTAAAATTCCAAGTCTGCTTTGTCTATGACCAACTGAAAACAGATGCATCATTAAACAACATTAAAAGGGAAAGAAATAAAGAAACCATATGCTCATACTGTAATTTTAATGCTGAACAACATTGCATGAGTGCATAATAATGTAAATCATACTTGATGGATTATTTTCAAATTATATCTGGAACCAGTGTCACTAGATGCTATTTTTTCCATTTACAATGTTATAAAATAGAATTCACTTACTACTTAATGGTTCATCATAATGAATAAACCCCGTTAGATTAAAAATGAAGCTAGGTTTTTTTTTCTAAATGTAATTTTTAAAGCCCAGATAAACTGTTGCCATTGTGTTCAAGTTTGACATCCATACTTAATGCTAAATGAATGAATGAGTGCGGAAGATACCTAATTGCATATGACCCAACAACTCAAATTAACTGCATTGTAGATTCTGGCTCAGAATGAGTTTGAACATTTTCTGTCAGAACCATTTAAAGCCGGAAAGGATTGCTGAGCTGTTGGAGCAAAAGTGGAACTACAAATAAGCATGGGTGTAGCAAACAGGATTCATACTCTTGAGTCCTGAGTGAATCTAACGATCTGAACGGTGCCTGCCAACCTCTAGGCTCTGTGATAATAACAGACTCTGCCCCAATCTGGGTCATCGGTTAAATGAAAACCATCAAGGTGTTTTACTCTGTGATGAGATTCATGGGCAATTTTTCAAACAAGCAAACAAACAAACAAGCACTTCTTAAAATCTATTCAACACTCACATACCTTCTGTTTTGCTACAGATTTACCTCGCTTTGATTGAATCTAAAGTGATTTCATATCTGCTTTACGATAAACTATTTCTTCTTTTCTATTTACTATAATCTCTTTCAAAATATATGGCCCAAAAATTGGCTTAATAGATCGAAGTGGCATTCCTTATTATCCAAGGCTTTAGCATTTTAGCCATAGTGTTACAGTGATATAAGGAATTAATAAACTACATTCACCCTCACTCTACTGTATTTAATTTTTTAAAAAATCTCTTTGTTTCATGAAACTAGTGTCTGTTTTTAAACACAATGTGGTTTATTGACTTACCAGCAAAGAATAGTATATCTTGAAACCAGGTTTAGCCACAAAGTAGTCATCAGACTTGAACGTTATTTTAATTTGGTTGGTTCTTGATGTTATCCTTGGAGGCACTTCCTTGTGTCCACACCATCGTCCTCTAATAACGGTGCTTGTCTCAGATATATCTTCAACTTCCACAAAATCATACCTGCAATCAATTTGACATAAACTATTTTGATGAAAATATATTTTGAAATTTATAATTTCACTAAAAAATTAAAACTAACATGATTTTTAAAGGCTTATTAATGGGAATGAAAACTAATTTGAGGATTAGGCTTTCCCTCAAACTGTGATAATCTATTCCAAGAAAAAAAAAATATATCTAATTATGACTGCTCCCACATCAATCATCAGTAATCAAAATGGGCTACTTCTTGAGAAACCAAATTAGAAAATCTTGAAAAAACTAGCCAGGCGTAGTAGTGCATGACTGTAAACCCAACACTCATAAGGCTGAGGCCGGAGCATCACCACAAGTTTGAGACCAGCATGGGCTACATAGTGAGTTCAAGGATAGCCTGGTCTACATGTTGAAACTCTGTCTCCAAAACAAAACACAGACAAACAACCCTCTCCAAAATAAAAACAAGTAACCACTGCACTCTCTTGGAATACGTTAGACATAGCCAAGTTATATGCTCAAATATTTACAAAGTTTTTAGAAGCAGATCTCCACTTAATTTTTCACATTTGTACCTTCTTGAGGAAGGAGGAATATTACACAGTCTACAAACCCAGCATTCTCATTATAAGAAATAAACCGTATGTACATGACTTGTTTTACTATTTTGTGGAAACAGTTTTTGGAGGCTTTCATAATAACAGATGACATTTTCTGTAAGAGAATGCATATAATCTTGAGGAGCAATTGTGTTAATACTGGAAAAATCTCAGCTAGTTAAAGTACGCCAGCCCACAAGATACTCCACACTACAGGCTCACCTTGAGTATTGATGAGAAAAGCAAAATCCCAGGATTGAGGAAAACATGAGGGCTGTTTGATTATTCTTTGGGAACCTTTCATCATCAGGTTTTTCCACACTGTCCTATTATCCCACCACACAGCAGGACATCTCCAGTGCCACAGTTTACATCTCCTGGTGATCATTTATTCTTTGTTTAGATCCCTACAGTCTTGGAACACCTTACTGAATTGAACTATGTGTCCTTCAGCTCTGGTTATCAGAGTCACACTCCTTACGTCTGCCTTTTCCCAAATGACTTTAGATATTTAAGTCATTAGCAAAAAACAGTCATTTGGGGTGGGCCATGGCAGAAGTCTCAGGTTCATCTTACATTTTTTCCTCTTACAAGTCACAGAAAAAAACAGCCTAACAAACATGAAGTCTGAATATAAAGAAAAAAAAATGAATTTACTAGTTTTTCCCAAGTACCTCAGAGTTCTTATTGGTTTGGAAAAGGTCATCTAAGGAGTGGGTGAAAAATAATGATATTGTGACTAAATTTCATTGACAGTAATTTACAAACATTTCTATCCTTTGGTTCAGTTTCCTTATGAGGAAAACAAGAAGGCTTATATAATTTTACCAGCTGGATATCTCTTGGGTAATGTGTAAATTAATTGATTAACATTCAGATGGTCCTTGGAAGGTGAAAAATACTAACAAAGAATCATTATTCAAGAATAAAATATTACAATGTAAACATCAAAGAGGCTTTGAAGCAGATGGTAGGAAAGCAATTTCACTTTATACAAAATATGTGTAAACCATATTTACTGCACAAAGCATGAACATAATTTAAATTTTTAACACAACTGAAATTTTGTTAACACAGTAGGTCAGTTTTCTTTTGAACAAACACATCAGTTCAATTACAATTCTGAGTCTAAGTCAAGTCTAAGTCAATTCTGAATCTAAGCCCAACTGATTTTATTAGGGAGGATTTGAAGCAAGCCCCTGAGTCTTTCCTTTCTTCCTTTTAGTCCCTTTTTCTACCTCATTCCATACATTTTGAGGAACAACTAGATTTAATGAAAGTTCTAGAAAGGACACCATCCTAACACTCAGTCTCCCATTTCCAAGGCCAAGATGTTGAAAAAGCTCACTGTTAGAATTAAAACCTTAGCTTAGAAATGGCTTCTCTTTTGTGATATCATGATATAGTAACATATATATGTTATATATTATAAATATAATCTTTATACCTAAGTGTCTACTTTAAGATTCTTGGAACTCTGGAGTTATTTGGGGTGAAAGGATCTTTATTATTCATAATAAGTCACTTTCAATCAAACCTGAGTTATTGTAATGAGGTGAAATCTGGGTGGGCTCCTAAGTAGCTTCAGAGTGAGGCAGTCACCAGAAGGCTAAGGCAGAATTAGACTGTTGCAATTTTTAGCTCCTGTCTTAGACCTTTGCAGAGAAGAAAGAGTCTAATTATTGTGCCTAATCACCCATGGTCAATGATTTAATCAAACATGCCTTCATAATGAGCACCACAAATATTCCTACATGTGGGGTTCAGACTGTTTCTCTGCTGGTGAAATCTCTTAGAAGAGGATTGTTGTGGTTTATACATTGTGTCATTGTAAGAAGTTTAGAAGTTTAACTAAGCAACTCAGCAGGAAGACAGGCTCCTTACTTTGTAAACATCCTCATCCTGTACAAGAGGATGGGGCAGAGATGGTGTGTGTGAGTGCTACACTTGGGCTGGGTGGTGGTAGCCTGCTTACCATAAAGGACAGGAAAAGAGGCTTGTTTCCTCTTTTGCTTTTACTGTTTTTGCTGTCTTCTGCCGCCTTGAAATGCTGCCCATCTGCCATGCCTTCATGCTTTGTAGCCAGCTGATTATGGACTGAAACCTCTACAGGCTGTGAGTTAAATAAACCTTTCTTCCTTAATTTTGGGGGTTGGGCATTTTGTTGTAGCAGCAAGAGAAAAGTAACCAGCCAGAATGAGAAGCGGGGTCATTGCTGTGACTGTATCTGACCACATGGTTCAAGAGCCTTTGGGAATGGCTTGTGGGAAGAGTTTGGAAATATTCAGAGTTGTCCTCTGAAAGAGGAGCACTAGGCCACCTTATGTTATATGAGAGATTCTGGTCAAAGCTTAGAAGATCAGAAGGCTGATAGACACCCCGCCAGTAAACACCAGATTCAGGAGATTTCTTTGGGGAAGAAGGACTGCTTTGGGTGCTGGACTCCAGATGATGTGTGTTATGGCTTGGCAAAAAGTTTGTCTATATTTTGGTCATATCCAGAGACTTTGTCTGAGACTAAGATAAAGAGTGGTGGACTAATTAATCTGGCAGAAGAAATTTCAAGGCAGTTGAATGTTGAAGCTCTGACATGGCTATTGTTGAGGGCTTAGCCAGATTTATGTTGCAAATCAAGAGCACAGAACCCAGAAGGATGGTTTAAAATGTGAATTTGGCCAGAAAGGAAGCTCCAGTAGAGCTGTGGACTATAAAGATAGGGCTGAGATCTCCATTGCTGAGAAGGAACAGGATAATATAAAACACGGCCTTAGGGCATCACAGGAAACAGCAAGTCTATGCCCTTTCCAGTTTCAAAACTGCAAAAGTGAAAGACTTTACTCTGAGGAAAAAGCACTGTGTTCTAGAATGGCAGCAACATAGAAAATGTGTTCCTCAGAATTTCATTCAGAGTGTCCAGTGATGTAGACCCTTCCCAATACAGCCAAGAGAGAGGAAAGTCTGGCTACTGTACCAGCTGGCAGCAGATGTTGGCATCATCCACATGGTGCTGGTTTTAGGTAAATGCAGAATGCAGAGTTATGGGGTTAAAAAGGCTTCCACCTCGATTTCAGAAGACCTAGAAGGCCAGGCAGTGTGCCCCTGAGAGGGCAGTATGTGAAGCTGTGATTGTGAAGCCAAAGGTGTAGTGGAGACCCCAGAAATCTGCAAAAGTCAGGAATGTGGATCATCTAAGGAAAGCTACAAGGAGAGAGCAAAGTGGGCCCAAGAGAGAAGCTGTGGGAGCTGTAATCACCAAAAATGCAATTGGGGTGTTATCACTCAAGCCCTTGGAAGTCATGATTGGCCACAGATTGCTTCAGATGCTGGATGTGGAACTACAGGGCTTAATATTTTCCCTTTTGGATTTAGACTTGCTTGGTCTCATTCCTTTATGTTCCTGTTTGTAATTTTTGGAAACAGAATGTTTATCTGGTGCCATTGAATGCTGTAAGTGTTTAACTTTAACTTGTACAGGGGCTCACAGCTAATAATTTGCCTTAAATATCAGAGGAGTCTTGGGACTTGAACTTTTCAGCAATGCAGAAGCTGTTAGGACTTTGGCAACTCTTGCAGATGTAATAAACGTCTTTTGCACAAAGGGATGTGCATGAGTCTTTGGGGGCCAAGGACAAAATGTTATGGTTCTAATGTAGTATAATGTTAACAGAATTAATATGGGTTCTCAAGGATTGTTAAACCTGTGTTATGATATTCAAGTTGCGAAATGGTAAGAATAAGCATGTCTTTATGTAACACCTATTTTAAAATATATGTCTGTTTGCCAAGTTTACCAGTGGTGAATTGTTATAGTTGATATGTTGTGTCAACCTGAGAGGTTTAGCAGTTTAACTAAGCAACTCAGCAGGGAGCCAGTATCCTTACTTTGTAAAGATCCTCATCCTGTGCCAGAAGAGGGCAGGGAGATAGATGGTGGGAGTGCTATACCCAGGCAGGGTCGCTGCCTACAGTATAAGAGAGGAAACCAGACTTGTTCCTCCTCTGCTCTTACTGCTTTTGCTGTCTTCTGCTGGCTTGAAGTGTTGCCCTGGTGCCATGCCACCCTGATTTAGAGCCAGTTGGTTATGGACTGAAGCCTCCATAAACTGTGAGCTAAATAAACCTTTTCTTCTTTAAAGTGTCAAGTAGTTTGTCCCAGCAATGAGAGAAAAGTAACTAAGACAGTGACACACATAGAGAATGCTCCTCATATATTTTATGTTCTGGCTTGTGTCGAGATGTCCCCCCAAGCCTTATGCAGTCATAGGTGGGCCTTTTTCAGAGTTGGCTGAATCTAGAATGTGTGGTGCTGAGATTAGGGTGTGTGATTACTAAATCAGTCTATTGACTGGTTTGACATTGCCCTAATCCTGGTGGCCTGAATGAAATTAAGGAACAGAAAGAGGTTTGTCTTTTCCCTTGCTTGCTTAGTTTTTCTGTCTTTTGCTTGCCATGAACTGTTCCTCCTCTGTAATGCCCCTCTGCCATGTAATCCTGGCTTGGAGTCAGTCCATTACGAACTGAAACATTTACAAACTGTGAACTAAATAAACCTCCTCTTTCACTTTGGGTGTCAGGTATTTTGTCACAGCAACAGGGAAAAGTAACTAAGATACCTTACTTTATTTACCTCTCTCACTTGACTATTCCTGAGTTACATCTTCTATAATAAACTGGTAAGAATAAGTAAAACACTTCCTTGAGCTTTGTTAAGCCAAGGAGGATATGTGGAACCCCCTGATTTACAATGGCTTGGTCAGAAATATGGTGGACTTGAGGCTAGGTATTTATATTAAAGGTGGACATCTTGTGGTGCTGGACTCATATCTTGTGGGATCACATACTAACTTGAAGTAGTTGGCAATGTTAGAGAAGAACTGATCTTTAGGACACTGGTAATGGTGACTTATCTGGTGTAGCAGAAAGAAAAGGTGCACATATTTGATGCTAAAAGTGTTCTGTGGGTAGAAGTAGATCATGGCACCTTCCATGTCATAGTGCTTTAATGATGTATTAATAGTTTTTTTTTCAATTATTTATTTTTAATTTTACTTTTTTGCCAGCAAAGCAAGTTAGTTCTCCCTTGCAAGGTTGAAAAGACACAAGATCAGCTTCAGTTTATTCTCTTTGCAAATATTAACTGGCTCTTCATGCATGTATTTGTCTCTGATTTCTGGCATACATTACCCTCTGCGGTCTTAGAAAGTAATAGCCACTATTGTTATTCTTAGAAAAAATATCAACATAATAAAAGCTGTCAGTATAATAAACATGCAACAAAGGACAAAGGAATTTGAGGAACCTCTTTTTATTATGCAAAGGGAAATAAACATGCAGAAAGGATTTAGCAGTTCAGTAGTTCATTGGCAATGCAGAACAAGTGCATGCAATAAAGTATATAAAGGGAGAAAAATCCTTCCAGGTCTTACACATGATAATTAAGCAAGTAAGATGCTGTGAGCAGACAGTTCACAGAACAACTGCCTGGACTTTCTCTGATAAATATGCTAAGAAGAGAGATTATCAAGCACAGCTTTCATCTTCTACTCCTGGTGCAGAAACATAGGAAACAGACATCTGAGAAGCATACAGATCAGGGTTTGCCTCCTCTTTCTTCCCACACATATCTGAGCCCTTCAAACTATGAATTTAGATTAGAAGTCTGACGAGGTGCTCAGCCAGCACCTTCTCCGAGTGCCAGAAATGTCCTGGATGCTGCAGCCTGGGTGATCTGCTAGAGCTGAACAGGGTTGTAAGCCTACGTTCCTGGCAGGCTTTGACTAGGGCCACAAACTGCAGGTGACTTGGATGTTGAGTGTGTCTGCCCAGACACAAGGGCTGTTCTGTGCCTAGAAAAGTCAGGGGACCCTAGATTCCACCCCTCTTTGGAGACGTGCAGTCTTGACAGTTGCTGAAGTATGTTTCTGTGAGCCATGCCACGTTCTCGGGCCTTCTGCAGAAGCAGGCCATGTTACTTTGTCTGCTAGGACTGACACACAGTTTTTGAAAATGAAGGGACACTTGTGGAGGCCCAACGGGCTCAAAAGGAATGATTAATGTGAAGTTGCCAAGGCATCTTTTGTTTTGGAACATTAACCTCAAAGGGACTTTTTTCCTTGCTTACCTACAGATATCATTCTCTGCTTCTTCTAATCCAAACTGATGGTCAAATAATAGCTGTATCCTTGTTTTGTCCTGGGAATGGAGCCGCCATATCAGCATCAGGTTTCTGGGGTAGTTGTTCGGGAATCGGGGACTCTGCAGATGGCCGTTCCCTGTCACCCGGATGGTTTCATCTCTCCGGTACAAGTCTGTGAGGTGATTGCTCTCTGTTAGTAGTCACAACTTGTAGAAGTTAGTATGTTGTTCCAATGATAGGACAGCAAAAAAAGAACAATTTATAACACATCACATTTTAAAGCAGTTCCTAGGAACCTTCCATTTAAACAAACGATCCGCATTTCCCCACCTCCCTAAATTCTTCACCAGTTCTGATGACTTATTTCATCCTCTCAGGGTTTTCTTACATTACTCTTGACAAGCAATAATAACAATTAGGAACCTCAGCTTCATTTAGATTGGAATAAAAGTCAGAAGACAGTTTCATAGTTCCTCTTCATCTTTTTCTATGTTGCACCAATATTTTTTACACTGACAGTGTAACAATATATTTCCATTGCCCAGCATGAGACTATATCATATCTCTGCATAAATGAATGAGAAACAAATGTAAAGACTAAGAATGCTTGGTGACCATTTATTTATTTTATACTCAATATTTTTTTCACTGAGTTTCTCTGCCTTGATAATTATATTTTTTGTTGTGGTTTTCTGTGATTTAAGTCTGATTTAAGTCAATTTTTCATTACATTCTTTTGTATGTTGTATTGTATGGAATTTATCTGATTTTGTCCCAGGTTTCTGTGAACATTCCTCAAAAACCCTTAAAATTTCCCAAGTGGTGAGACTGTCTCTGTTTTTATGGTGGGACCCTGAGGTCACAACTGCATCCATGCTAATAAAGCAGTTTATAGAAGTTCCCTGCATAGTTTCAGAATGGGAGCTGATTGTAGCCAAAGACTACTAACATGCGGTTAAAATGTTTCCACTTTGGGAATTCAGCCTGACCTGCCAAACTCCAGGAATGCAGGCAGGAGTAGATACTCCAATGTTACTGTCCATGATATTATTAATCATGTCTGTAATGAATGAAACTCAAATTAAAAAAAAAAAAAGTAAAAAGCATCTCTGGACATCCAGGCCTGAAAAAGGTTTCAGTTTGTGATATGTTCAGTACTGACACCCCATGAGGGTGACGTGTCCTGAGGACACAGATACATGGAACCTTCTTGGATTTCATCTTGTGTATTTCTTTATTTCGCTGGTACTTGTGTGTTTTTGCAAAAGCTTTAATGGCAATAAAAATTCTTTCCTCAGGCCTGTGAGTTTTTCTAGCAAATTATCAACCCAAAGGGCTGTTGGGAACCTTGATTTTATACCACTGTTCAGGACTCTAGGTGGCTTCTGGGGCCCCGTAAACTTGCAGCTGGTATCTGAAGCGTGCACAGTCTTGTGGGACCTCTGCTCTTAACCATGAACAGTGATCTAACTCTGAAAGTTGAAATTAGAATTGCATTTCACAGTGGATCCCTCTTTCATATTTGTCATTACTTAAAATTCTTTACATTTTGGATTCTGGCTTTTTAGGGCCCAGAATAAACAGGCTTCCAGCTGAAGTTTGTTTGTGTTCCCCTGCAGAGAGTTTACTTTGAGGCCTGTAATTTAATCAACCTGGTCAGCTAGCCTAAACTGGTTGGTGGAATGCCCTGTAAGGTATGGATTTTGATACTGACTTTTGAAGCTTCTAAAACAAGACAGGGATGGTGGACATGAATTGGCATGTGAAACACAAAAGCCTCTCTGTTAAATTTTTTTGTGTGTATACAGACATTTAAACTTTCTAAAGATGTCAATGGTAACTAGATACCATTTGCTATGAATAGAAGGAATCATAAATCTAAATATATAGCCATGAAATTTTAAACTATCTATCTCAGTTGTTCGTTCTCATTTGTAGAATAAAGGGATTAGGGGCACATTTTTTCTTTAGTCTTTGTCAGCAACAATATTGTGTCTGTGTGTGTTTCCCATTTCAGATGCTATACTACATTCTTATATATTTAAGAATATTTAAAGAATTGTTCCAAAATTTTTCACCTGGAAAACAAAGCTGATGCCTCCTGCATTAGTATAAGCATGGCACAGAGGAGGAGAGGAGAAGAGAGGAGAGGAGAAGGGAGGAGAGGAGAGGAGAGGAGAGGAGAGGAGAGGAGAGGAGAGGAGAGAGTGCAGTAAGGTGGTGGGATAAGGTGTGTTCCTGGGAACCTGGGCAGAGGCTTAGGCAAAGCAGATCCCACCTGGGCCCAAGGGAGACAGAGGGTGTTACAGGGTTTAAAGGCAAACTATGGAAACAGTAGGAAGTTGGGCAGATGTGATTGCACTTGACATAAGTGGAACAGGGAAGTTCTGGAATGGATAAGCACCCTGCTGAAAGGGAGATTAACCTGTATGTGCTGCTCCAGATGAACCACAGGGAGAAGGCTGTCAGAGAGTTCAGTCCCTCCGATCTCCAAAGAGGTAGCTGCTAGGGCAATAAGGTTGTGACCAAGCAAGACAATTGGCAATGAAGTGGCAAGGAATGTAAAGGAACCCGTCAGAGAGAGGAGAATATTAAGCTCAGGGACTGCGCCCTGTGAGGTATTTCTGATACTCAAGGGCACTACAAGGGGGGTTTTGATGTGGTATGGAAGAATTCAAGGGAAAACGCTAACAGACTGGGAATCTGAGAGAACAGATGTGAGGCCTGGGGTTTAGAGAGGGAAGAGGAAGCTTAGGAAACAACTGAGCCCTTGGAGGGAGGGAGTATCACCACAAGACAGGGGTAGGTGTGGTGGTGGTGGACGGCCAGGGAGCGCAGCAGACCGCAGAAGGACAGAGAGATAGGCGAAATCAAGAATCCTGCTAATGGCTGGGAGAGAAGTCAGATCTAAGATTGCCCAGAAAAAGGACAATTTCAAGAATATTGAGAGAAAGGTCAATCATGTCAAACTCAGAAGAAAGACTAGAGGGACAACAGACGGAGAAAAGACTGCAGAACTTGACAACAGTAAAATGAATCACACCTTTTGAGATCACATCTTGATAAACTTTGTGGGAGGAAGCTCCTCGTTTAAGCATATCATTGAAGGGTAGCTTGTCTGGTTATATTTGAAATGCCGATTATATTTTTAGGAAGACTGTGGAATGAATGGAGTGATTTGTCTTCTTATATAGTTTAAGATAATGCTTGTTTCCAATTATGTAAATTTATCACAGACCTATGCTTTCAATGTTGAATTGGAGCAAGTGGAAATAATTTTTCAGACTAGTTTTCCTTAAAAACAAAATTCTGACAAAATATACCTATCTCCAAAGTAAATACAAAAAACAGCAACTTATAGAGGTGTTTATTTTGTGCCAGGCAGGTGCCCTACATCCTTTGCTTGTTTAATCATTCTGTGTCTGTGATCTGTGTGTGTGTGTGTCTGTGTGTGCACACGCATGTGTGTGTGTGCACCACATAGTCATATATTCTTATCACAACCATCTGAAATGGGTGTTATTATTATTGCCATTTGAGATATGAAGATTCTGGGGAACAGAGATCATGCATCTTGATGGAGTCCACAGAGCTATTTAAGGGCAGAGTTGGAACATAAAGCCAGGCAGCCTTTTCCTACGCTCAAGCTCTTCTCCGCTGTGCCACCGGAGGTATTTCTGCTCAGTCTGCACTTGCCACAGGCCATTTGTGATGCCTGGCTATCTACAACGCACTGCAACTTTTGAAGCGCAGTGTTTACACATAATTTATAACTTCATGCTAACTCAGGGTGATTCTTAGCCAAAGAGTTACGATAAATTATAGATACAGAGGAACCTATCAGGTTAACCTGAGATAACTACCTAAATGTTACATACAAAGTCACATTCCTGAACAAAGGCATTTACCTTGATGTGCTAATAGTAGCTAACAATGATGGAGCAATTATTATGTACCAAGCATTTCAGCAAGGGGTTTAAACTCACTACTTCATTTAATCTCCAAAACAAACCTATGGAATTATAAAAGTCTCATTTCTGCAAAGGCAGCTATGAGACTAAGAAATTTACAACCTGAAGGTGAAAGCCAGTGGAGAAATCACATCTGACTTGAGCAGTAAACTTTCTTTTTCTTTTTTCTTTTTTTTTTCTTTTTCTTTTTGCGGTACCGGGGATTGAACTCACGACCTCGTGCTTGCCAGGCAGGCACTTATGCCACTGAGATAAATCCCTGGCCCAAAGCAGTCAACTTTCAGAGCATACATGCTTAACCAGAGCATGATATGAGCTGGTAAGCTGCAAAACAAGAAATAAATCACCTTTCCTTATTGCAGAGTAATTTCTGTGCATATTTATAGGACACAAATAGAGTCTTTCTTGCTCTTAATATAAAGATTTATATCTCAATAGGCTGTAAACTATGTATTTGACTTTTTAAAAAATCAGTTAAAAAGAAAAAAGCCAAAATGTTGTATTTGCTTTTTTTTTGTCCCCAATCTTTAAAAATCTCAGTGTGCCCAACCACATATTCCAGAAGTTAATAGAATCACTGCAGGCACTAGCGCCTGTCTCTGGGATTCATTTTCTCAAAATCCTGGTCCCTAGAGGAGCATCATCGGTATCATCCAGGAGCTTGTGAGAAACACAGATTCTCAGGTTCCAATCCAGACCTACTTAAACAGATGCTCCAGGGCAGGGTCTGGCACCACACATAGCAGCAAACTCCACAGGCAGCTGCGATGCACCATAAAGCTGAGGATACCAAACATTCACGCTGTCTGCTCTCCTGCACTTCACATCTGGCTTCCAACCTGCCTCCTTGCCCAGTGAATGAACTGCCTCGGATTTACCTGGACTGTCTTTGACTTTGATTCTTCTTCTACACTTTCTAGTACACAGTGGCCTATTATACGAATTACCTATCTTTGTCCTTGACACTAAGCTGCTGGATCTCACCATTTATCTTAGTTTTTCTCACTCATGGGAAGGGCATATGTCTATGACTTATTTAGTAATCTGTCATCACATGTAATATAATAATGTTTAAGGAGAAATAAAACTGAATAATGGTAATACTGTATTTTGTTTCTTCTGCTAGAAGGTAGTGTTATCTACAACAACATATGGGGAAATAACTGAGGTTTTTAAATAAGAATTAAAGTATTTGCCCAGTGAGTCCATGGGAACAATGATATAGTTTGCAGCTCACATGAATTCAGTGCAGCACAAACATACACATTTACCCTCTGTCCCTGTAAGACATCCAGGAGCCAATAAGATGAAGTCACAAATCCTACATTCTTCAGTTAGAAGCCAAAACCCAAGAAGAGTCATGGAGTCAGGAAATTTCCAACGTATAAAAGAATTATTACCAAATTTCATTTGCAAAATGACTGTTTCATGATTGCGTTGGTAAGGGTGGAGTGTCAATTGATTTTGGAATTCATTGGAAGGGTTTATGGAGCACACGGCTAGCTGTGTCTGGATAGGTCATAAAGGTGCACCCTTGTGATGTGTGGCTGGTCCTTCACTCTTTCCTCTTGGGCACTGTCTGCCCGCTCTGCTTTCCAGATGCCATAAACTAAGCAGCTTTGCCTCCCACACCCTTTCTCTATGCTGTTTTTGCCTTGGAGCCTGCTAACCACAGAACAGATCCTCTTAAAATGTGAGCCTAATTAAACCTCTTCCAACAACAGGAGAGCTAACCCCCAGTCTGATTCATGAATGTCACAGCCACCATGCTGAGGATGAAAGACATATAAACCGCGCAGTCCCACTTTGGCTGCTAAACAACGCTAAGTAAGCTAATTTTGCGTACGGTAAAATATAGTTATGCACATCTATTTGTAAACCTATCATAAGAATATTTTGACAGAAAGTATCAAGTGTATAGCATTGTTTTCATTCCGTTTTTAAAAGTAATTCTTTTTTCCTTTAAAAGGTAACTAAAACAAAAAGAAAACTTAAAATGATTGTTGCAAGTGAAAAGAATGGCAGGCTAATATGTACATGCAAGAGCTGACCCTTGAAATCTGCTCTACTGTGTTCTAGTCCTGATAACTTTTCCTATTGCTGCAAATAGCAGCATTAGACACACTGTATCATCTTTCTGGGTTCCTTATTTCCTATTCTAACACTTCAGAGGACCAAGTAATATAACATTTAAGATTTTCTGGTCCCAGATGGTGCAAACCTAAGCAGTCTTCTTCCAAGGGCACAGAATTTCCAAGTGGTTTGACTATGGCTAACAGGCAAGATGCAGAGCGTGGGAACCTGAAACCCAAAACTTCAGTGAGGCAGATACCTTTTAGATCTAAAACTGATACTGTAGTGTCTTATTAGCTATAGGAACAGTGTAAATGGATAATTTTAACAAGTTGCCCAAATGTATTGTTTAGTAAACTTTCTTATCAGTTAGGAGGATAGTGTCTCTGGCACAGAGTTATCAGTTAGGCACATTAATTTATGTTGAGCATGTTATGGAAGAACTATGCCTTTAAATTAGCAGGGATGCACTGTATCATTTGCTATTTTCAAAATTAGGATTTCTCTCCTAGGCTGGAGAAATACATGAGATAAATACTGAAATATTAAGAGATGTTTTATAATTTCTTTGTAAGTTTAATACAAAAGTAAAAAAAATTACTGGATAATATCAAGGTCCTGGGGCAAGAGACTATACCTCACTCATCAGTGCTGCCACGCCCGGCTGGACATATGGAGACACCGAAAAAAAAAGTCTAAGTGCTGCATGGATGGATAGTTACTACAAGTTAGGCATAATTGAGTTTTTAAAACTGGAAGATAGATAGCAGGAAATAAGATAACAAAATAATTTAATAAAAGGTAAAATTTTTAAATACCTCAAATACTTGATTTCTAAGAAATTCAATTGCAGTGTTGCCAGCGGGCCTGTCATTAGTGGGAAGACATTTAGCATAAACATTGAAGGATTATTTTTGAGAGCATTTCATTGAAATGGTCCAGTTTACTGTCTGGTTTAATTCTTATTTGTGGAATGACTACCACCATATTCTGGGTTATTTCCCTCAAGTAATTTTGCAGCTGTTTAACAGCCAAACTCTACTATATTCTAAAAAGTTGTGATCCCAAAAATAAGGACAATCAACACTCTAGTGAAAGAAGGAGAAATTGCTCTTATATTTGGTGTCTTTTGTCAGACTTATTAGTACTAAGCAATGTATAAAATAAATTTATTAACTAGTTCCCGCATAGTCACAAGCTATTCAACTAATTTAGAATGGCAAGTTAAATGAGGGGAGTCAAATATTAGTTCTGCCCTTTGCAAGTATATTATTATTATTATTATTATCACCTCTCAATTTGAAATGATTTCTGCAGTCTCCTTTAACATATAAAAGTGGTCTATAGTGAAGTGTCCTAGGATGGAAACCAGAACCTCAGTGATGACACATGGAACACACATCCTTGAAGAGGCACAAGGGAGGTGCAAAAGAGATGGAGAATATAAAAGAGAGTGGTAGAGCAGGAAGTCTCCAATGTGACAGTGAATAGATCAACTTACAGAGCAGACCCTGAAATACACAGTTGAGATAAAATGGAGTTTAACTACACACTTTTCTCTGAATCATCTCCTAATTTAAAGAGTATGGCGTTGGGGCCTCCTCCTGTGAACTGACGGAGGTGAAAATTAAACTACTGCAGTGTTTGTTTGAAACAAGTGTTTCTTCTGTGTTTACCAAGGTGCTGATGCTTGCAGTGAACTAAATTCCTCCTCAAACTATGAAGGAGATGATCTTCATTAAGAAATTTTGAGTTAGTTCCTGTGCACGTTCCTAGTGAGAACCAGTTTTCCGATAGCCCCCACCAGCTTCCTAAAAACAATTTAATCTGTGGCTTGCTTTTAAACAACTCAAGAGCAAAGCTGATATATATATATATATATATATATATATATATATATATATATATATGCATATGTATAGTTCTACCTATCTCTATTATATGTAATGTGTATATATATGTTAGTTTTATCTATATTACATATGTTGCATTAGTTATGCATATATGTTATATATATCATATATATAAAACACACACATATATACACACACAAATATTTTTTAAAATTATGGCTTCTTTCATCACAGACCACTGCATTAGTGTTTTATAAACAATTCTGTAACAATTGGATACCATGGTTTTGGAGGGTACTTTTTTACTCCACGAGCTCAGAATTCTTCTTCAAGCATCTGAGTCCAACAAAATAGAAAACAGAAAACTATCATTAAGTCCTTTTGAACATTCACTAGAAAAGATCCCTTGGAGTGTAATGGTACCTGAAGTTCTAGCTTATCGTTACCATCCTTAACTAGACTAAGTCTTTTAACAGAAAAGGCTTCTTTTTGTTAATGCCCATCAGTAAGCCATGATAGTCTTTCCCTCAAAATTGCATGAATTTTCTAAGTGTATTACAGAGGTGATTGTTTCATTGTATTAAAATGAAATTAATTTATCTTTCTAAAAAGATTTTAGGTTATAAGTTTGAAAATTAAAATGCATGCAAAAATTGGCCTAAAATATACATGCTATATTTTACTACATTATGGGAGTCCACAGTTAATTTTCTGATGATTTTTTCCCAATGTACTCTTTTTATGTTGTGATGTTATTTACATGCAACAGTTGTAAAACAAAATGCAGTTATGTTCAGAACTGTGGCAGATAAGAAGAAAGAGAACTGTTAAATGACATGACAGAATGTATTAGAGAAGCAAAGGCTTCTGAATAGAGACATCCTTTTAATTATGCAAACCTACCCAGAAAGTAAGGCATCTACTGCCAACATAGTTCAGAGATCAGAAAGATAACAGCCAAAACAGAGAGAAGTCGTATCAGTCATACTGAATATTCAGGAGTAACTCACTGGAGGTTTGACACTTTTTTCTTGGATCTTTATGATAGGAATGTCATTTTACAATGTTTTTTTGTTGCGTTACAGAATATGTGAGACTGCATGAGTTACAAACACCAGACTCTGGAGGCTGAAGTCTAAAAGTATTACGCTGGTTGGCTTCTGCTGAAGCCTTGTTCTGCTTCAACTCATGGTGCAAGTGGGAAGGTGACTAGGACCACTTCAAAGAGGAAGCACCAGGGGAGCCCAGCTCTGGACCAGCCTGCTGGCCTGCTCACTGAAGGCCAGAAAAGATTTAGAAGAGCACTGGGTCTCAATTTGAAAGAAAGCATGGATTTGGACTTTTGCTGGGATAATGAAATAAAATAAACTACATTTTCTGGACAAATGAATACAATTATCACTTTATTGAAAACAGTTCTATGTGTTTTTAATGGAGATCTTTTTTCTCCACCAAACCTATTACTCAGCAAATGCTAGGTTATATGCTGAATGGTGCTTTAGAAGGAAACAAGATTTTTATTCATGGGTCGTGTCATGTTAATGCATGGAAGGAGGGAGCCTTCTCCAGGAACTCTTCTCCTTACTAACTCATGGAATGATAACAATCAGGAAAAGGTAGATTGTCCTGGCCTAGATCTCAGTGGTTTTCACAAAAAAAGTTTTTGTTTTGTTTTTTTCTTGCTACATGCCTATTTTGCATTGGTAGAATTGTGCTTTGTATCTTCTCACTTTAGAATGTGCACTAAAGACATTTTATCACCAAAGTATTAAGAATCACATTGGGGGAAGTCAGGAGATAAATATTTGCCCAGTAGTTGGTCATATTATTTTGTGTTTGGGATTTTTTTTTTTCATTGCTAGAGATGAAACCCACACACTGGGATTAAACTGTGCTAGTGAAGTGTTTTATCTCTGAGCTACAGCTCTGGGGAGCTGTCGTATGATTATTGTCCATTAATTTTCAAATGCTTCTGGTCACATTTCACGGGTCAAAGAAAACTACACTGTCAGACACAACTTCCAACAGAGTGAATGCCTGGGAATAAGAACTGGAAATTGATAAGTAGATTTACAGTGATTGCTGTAATACTTTACTTGGTTTCCACTCATAGAAGTGCAAGGCTTGGCTTGACTTCTTAGTTTCCAGTTAAAAATGAAATGATCTGTCTGTACACTTAATAGCACTTCATTGTTATTTTATCATAAGTCAGTGCAATGGTATTGAGAAAGATGGTATCATAGTTACTTGTCTCTCATTGCTGAGACAAAATACTTGATACCCAAAATGAAGGAAGTAAAGGTTTATTTAGCTTACAGTTTTTGGAGGTCCATACTCAGCTGATTCCAAGGCAGAGTGATATGGTTAAGGGGCAACCGTTCATGGCAACTGCAAGTGACAAGAGTGAAAAAGGCCAAAGGGAAGAGCACACCTCCTTTCCTCCCTTATACTGTGTGCTGGTTCCCCGCCCCTGGGCGGGTGCAGCACTCACACTGCCAATCCCAGCACTAGACAAAGAACCAATCACAAATGCTAGACCCAGCCTCCTCCATGACTGCATGAGGCTTTGTGGGGAGACTCAGACACAAACCATTACAGATGGTCAGGAAAGAAATGCAAACAAAGACTTAATGACTCCAAAGGAAGGCAAAAGTTTCTAAGGTGGTAAAAGAATTCATCTTGGTGCTTTACAGATTCAGTTGTGGGTGATGCTGGCAACGGCACAAAGGCAAGATTATCTATCTCTTAGTGCCATACATGGCCCCCATTATAGCAGAAGTTAATTTAAATGCTTGCTGCACAAATAAACAAGGAAATGAGGAAATTATATGAATTCATGATGCTTTGTTTTTGACCTAAAGTAACAATATCTTGCCAAAACTTCGTAACTTTAACTTTTGAACAAAAATCTGAAAGGATGTAACATTATTTTTGACAGGAAAAACTGGGTTACACAGCTTAAACATGGTCTAAGTGTTTGAAATGTAACTACATGGTACAGAGTGTCCCATAAGGAAACTGTAAATATTCCGACACAGAGTATCCTTTAGAGATTATGCAAAATGCTTGCTTGCCATAAACTCTTGAGCTAGGAAGTGCACATTTCAGTAGGACAGTAGTGATGGTCCTGTAGTGCATGAGCCACAGCAGGCTCTTGTGTCACTGAAAGCTCTGAAAGCTTCTCCATCACTGGTTTTAAGGCAACTTACCTTCCTGTATGTACCATGTCCTTGGTAATGAATAAGTTGTTTTTTTTTTTTAAGAGTGAGAATAACATATTTAATCTTCCATTGAGGACAGTATATTCTAGCACTTAATGGCTATTGAGAAAGGTGGGGTTATGAGTTCATATGTTGTTAACAGGAACCTATTTATGAACCAAACCAGCCATCCTAGAGGCCTACTGTGGTGTACGCTAGAAAACTGGTAGGCTTTGTGAAAAACCTGACTAATGACGCACCAGTATATGCCTGGCTCCTTTAGGAGCTGATATGCTAATAAATAATCAGGTAATCTCTTATACAGCCAGCAGAAAAAAAATTGAAGTTATTTTCTGAGGCAAAACCCAGAGTAGTCCCTGCCTCTCTTAGGATTTAATAAACTCTTAGAAAGGCCTGGATAAGAAACTGGAGCTGCATTTAAAGATTATAAAAAGTTTTATGCTATTATCTTATGTCTAATGCAATTAAGCAGAATGGACAAATTCTCCTTTCTTTTTTCTTACTATTTTTTTAAATAGAAAAAATAATACTTTTTATTCCCATTATTTGAAGTCCTTGAAGATACTGCTATTGTATCATTACTCCATATTCAACTACTACGCTACTTTGATTTAATTCATAAACCTTGAGTCCTTCCTTTTAAGCCTGACTTCTATTCTAAAGCACACTTGATGAAATTCTAAATGTTAAATTATGTTACTGAGCTTCTATGAGGTTAGAACAGGTACCGTTCTATAAGAAACCAGAGACTGAAACAAGATACTCATTTTTCTCAGACTGACAAGTTACCACTTGAAAGAGAAATGCAGGCTTCATTCATTCTTGAGAGGTCTCAGGTGTGAACAGTGCCACATTTTATGTTAATCTGAGAAAAAACCTGATTTCAGAATTGAAGAACTACAGGTCATTTCTTTCAGCACTTCATGTACACAAAGAAAAGACAGCATTGCCTTCATATTCAGAATTCAAAAAAACATTTTAATGTACATGTGTACATAAAAAATTACTTAATGTTTTCCTTAAATAAAATAGTATGTTCGAAAACACTATTTTCTATTAGTATATGTCTCTACATAGGCTGACAAACTATGTACTGAATAAAAGGGGATTTTGATAAACGTAAAAGTGGAATAAATTTAAAAATAGAGAATTAATATACATTAAGCTCTCCAGAATGTCATTTTTCACCAAATTACTGTACGATGTGAGTTTTATGTGTTGTCAAATTTAGCTATTCATGCATTTTGCATTTCTATTTTCAATTTTGATTAAAAGCAGACACAGATAATCCTTCCATGCATAGAAAGAGCTCACATGAAAACACTGTGTTGAATACCAGCTGGTTTTTACTACCAATTTCATGTTTGTGCAACAGAGTCTAAAACCTCAGTAGAAACACGTTCTTTCTTGATTTATCAATTTTCAAAGAGTAGAGAGCATCCAAGCACCACTTACTGCATGAATCCCACTGGAATTCTGCATGTAGAGAGAGTCATTTTACTTTATCTGGGCAGCACTGCACACTTAATTAATCCACTGATCCTATAGACTGATTCTAGCTGCTAATAATATGAGCAAACTGAAATTCTTAAACAGTAAGGAAAACACAGCATCTAAAATAGAAAGTCAGAAGGTAAACACTTCCAGGCTTGGTCAGTGCAAATTTGCAAAGCAATCATGAACCTTTCCACCTTTGAGTTCTGCCCTTTTGGATGGGTTGGCTGCTGTCTCAAAACCTGACAACAGCTCTAGAAATCTCTTCTTCAGAGGGACAGACTCAGTGACCAAAGAAATGGTTTTACCCATATGGTTCTCTTTTTAAGAAATCCGAACACTTCTGGGACCTCCACTCCAAATTCCAAGTGAACTGTTTTTGCCTCACTGTTCAGAATCTGGGCACATTTCTAGGCCTCTGCCAGTCCTGGCGAAGGGGACGGAGTCACCAAGATTGACCCACACAGTGAATGGCCCAGGCTGCAGTGGCTGCCCCTTTGGCAAAACTCATGCCCATCAATAAGGGTTCTGTGAATAGGAAAAAACAATAAAACTGCTGATTTTATGACCAGGAGAGTAATTTAACAACTACTAGATATGTTTCTGGTTTTTTTTTTTTTTTTTTTTTTTTTTGGTCAAGGGTTAAAAGGCCACTCAAAATATATACTCAACAGATATTTCTTGAGTGCATGCTACTTCAACATGGATGGGGCTCTATAAACACTGCAGAAATGAAAAAAAGTAATATCACACAGTTTTTGCACTGCAAAAGTTGTTTATGATGTGTCTGGTTTAAAGGTAGTTTACAAAAAATTCTTTTTTCCAAGTTTGGCATGTAGCACTACTCACTAAAGAAGCCTGGGGATTTAGCTCAGTGGCTTAAGCGCCTGCCTGGCAAGCACAAGGTCGTGAGTTTGATCCCCAGTACCAAAAAGAAAAAAAAGAAACAGTTCCACTCAAGCAGGGTCTGGGAAGAAATCTTTCCGCACTTTTTCAACCTGTAGAAATCTCTTTGCTGCAATTGAAGTTTTTGTTCTTACAAATTTATAATTTCAAATCATAAACTCTAAGGTGCTGTCATTGGAAAGTAGAGCCTTGGCCGGAGATTTAGCTCACCGGTTCAAGCGCTTGCTTGGTAAGCACAGGGTCCTGAGTTCAATCCCCAGTACCAAAAAAAAAAAAAAAAAAGTAGAGCCTTTTGGAAGGTCCAAAAGATAATAAGGACAGAGTCCTTATGAATGGTTTTGTGCTGTCGGTGAAAGAGGCTCTTGCAATACGCCTCGTTCCTCTTACCAACGGAGGACACAGTCAGAGGTTCCATCTGTGGAGAGGAAATGTGCCTTCACCTGACTCTGAATCTGCTGGCCAATTAATCTTGAATGTCTCAGCTTCTAGAACCATGAGAAATAAATTTTTGTTGTTTGTAAGCTGCCTGATCTGTTGTATTTTGTTGTAGCAGCCTAAATAGACCAAGGCATAGTTTCTAGTTAGACCTAGTACCAGTCTTTGTGTGCTTTTACTATCCGTTTTACTACCCAGTATATAAAAACAAATACCGGGACATCAGGTATGAAGATTATCTATTATAAGCTAAGCTTCAGCCCATTCGAGTCACACTATAGTGTTCATCATTTTTGCAGCTCTGACTTCCCATACTGCAATCAATGTATTCCTCACTGTTCTGTCCAATCCTCTACCCATATCCATTATAAGAAAAGTCTTTTCTCTTAGGAATCCTCACAAACCACAAGGCTTAAATATAAAAGTGTTTAATAAACAGTAACTGAATCGTGGAAGTCTTTTCATCTCTTTGTGAGATTCTTCATAGGTAGGTGCCGGAAATGTCTTCTACAAACTTACTCTGGGGACACTCCCTGTGGCTTTATCTTATTATCTATAATAAAATGCCAAATTTTGTGAGTGAGATCTGACACCATGTATATGGACATCCATTAGAAATTTACAGAAAGTCAATGCACAAAATTGTGATGTTATAAATAAGATCACTGCATCTGCTGAAATTGCTGTTTGATAAAGGTACATCACTGCCATTTATCTCTTTAAATATGGGAAGGTTTAAGTAGTGACTATAGCTGTTCTCATTCATGAGTAATTATGATCAAGGGTGACCTTTAGGTTAAAAAGTTAAGAGAAGGAAAGGCTAAAACATTTCTTAGGGGCTGAGGATGTAACTAAGTGGTAGAATGCTTGTGTAGCATGCACAAGGCCCTGAGTTCAATTCTCATTACCACAAAACACATAAACAAACAAGATCTTCTAACAGGAAATATATTACATGTTATTTTATCAACTCTGTCTGAAGCACTTACTCTTTTCCTAGCCTTTGTCCTCATTGTTCAGAAAGCGTCTAAAAAATAAAGACTTTTCTCATTCCTGGCTGTGTAGCCCTAATAGAAAATAGGAGGAGGTTTCAATAATAATCTGCTTAACAAACTAATGAAAATCAGCATATTCTCAAGACAAGATCTTTCTGTGTATGTGGACAGGAGGAAACAGTACTGGGTAAGATAAGTAATCACTATATTTATTAGTGGAATCAGTTTTTTTAGTTTTGAAACCAGGATTCACAAACCCTGCAATCAAACTCATGACATGATTGTGCTGGAATGCTTTTGTAAACTAGGTCATCTTCTGAGAGGTCTTCTTAACTCAAGTAATTCCTCCTTCTCTGTGAATAGCAATCCATGGAGTGCCTGGTGACCCCCATTCCTCAGGGGACCTCCAGCCAGCAAAGTGTGCACCTGTCAGTGTTCTGGTTGCTTCCCAGTGTCTGTCCACCTCCCTTTCCTGCCCCGAGTGTGGCCTGCTTAATAAGTTTTCATTGTTTAAGCATTTCCAACAATGCCTCTACTTCTCAGATTGGTTCAATATTTTTCTCATTTAATTCTGGATAATATTACCTCTTTTCCTGATTAATCTCTCTTTTCCTTTCTTGGATAGAAAGGGCATTGGCTTGACCTCTTGCTCCCTCTCCGCCAGCCACAGTGCCTCCCTGTCCTCCACTGTTTTAAGGTCTTTCTCGAATTGGACCTCTTCATTTGTCTCTACAAAGAGTGCACACCTTCAAACTATTCGCCAATAATTCCTACTTCCTCTTCTATGTGCATTTTCCACTTTCATTGTAACTTTGTCTTTTCCTTAAGCACAATCTATTTTGTATTATACATTGGATTTCATTGTTTCATACCTGATTCTTCCAGGAACCCATAAGCTCCACAATGTGAAGGGTTGTTTGTTTTTTTTAATATTGTAAATTCAAGGTTGGCACAGAGTAAATGTTTGGTAAGGGTTCATTGAATCAATTCACCCTTGGGCCCCAAGTGCCCTAACACAGTGCCTAGCACAGATGAGACTGCTAAAGTCTGACAGATAAATGATTCAAGAGAGATTACAGAAACAAACTTCTTTATAGAGAACAGGGTTCTACTGTATTGTGATTTCATCCAATTAACCGTAAATTATTAACATTAACTTAGCATTTATGATTTTGTGAAAAATCTGGATGGTAGATGTTATGAGAACTAGGAAAGCCACAAATCCTAACAAAATATAGAGGAGTACCAGAAGTACATATGGTTAAATAGAAATACAAGAAATTCAAGCATATTTGTTCCTGAAAACCAATGACAACAAAATATGAGATTCTTCTTAAAGTAGCATGTTGGAGAGAGTATTGGGTACACTTACTAACATCTGTCCTGAGTGTGGAAGAGGGGATGAAGGCTGAATATACCTTGTATTTGCCATCTGTTCTGTAGAACTAACATATATGAACTTTTTTCTTTTTCTTTAATGTGCATTTAAATGTAGAGAGTCCTTTAGTATTCTTTTGTTTGTGTCTTTTTAAAAAATCACCTAATCTAGGTGTTAGTTTCTTTAATTTGCAAAATAGTGATAAAATTATCTTCTGTGGGGGTACTACAGATCTCCCAAAAATGGGGAAGTGTTTTATCAAATGTAAAGCAGCCTAGAAATGTCATTAAGCTAAATAGATGGCCAGAAAATAATGCAAGGGAATAAATAAATACCAATGAATTTCTAGGCAGTTAACATTCACAGAAAGGAGAGGCAATTTATTGCTCCAAAGGACAGAAGTAACACATGTAATAAAATGTAGCAATAGAAACATATACTTAATATTTTAAGTCTGTCATTCCTTGATACTATTTCTAGAATGTCAGGCCCTGGAGCCATTTCATTTACCCTTTTTCCTAATAAGTTGAGATAACCATGACTACATAACACACTGAAAATATGAACTTCATAAAGTCTGATGTGATTTTACCCATTTAATCTCTTCCAAAGTTATTACAAATGATTTATTGATGGCCTCTAAACGAAAATAAAATTTGAAGGTTCTAATATAACTTAGAGATAATAGCTACGACAAAGTATCTTTATTGTATCACAGCTGTTTTTTAAATAGGTACCTCACACATATCAAGAGACACAATAAGTGTTTCTAAATGATTGAAAATGCATTTCTCTATTTAACTTTAAGACAAAACCTATTTTAGGAATACTGGGTTGAGGAAATGGTCATATTTTGTATTGTATTTTTCTTATATATTTACCCAACTGCCAAATTTTGTATCTGCCCTAAAATTATGCTATTCCATGCATGAACCTGTCCTAGAAATGGGGTAACATCAAAGAGAAGAGGATGTTAATATAACGGTATTGAATTTATTATGCTTTCACTTCAATTTTGAGGACTTGCATTATCTATCATCAGTAAAAAATTTTAAATTCTGGGTTAAGAGCTATATTTTTCTAGACAAGTGTAGGGTCATTCAAAGTGCCTGCTATGCAATACGAAGATTTTAAACCAGATGAAAGTTAAGATGAACTGCCTTTTTTTTTTTTTTTTTTTTGTACCAGGGTTGAACTCATGACCTTGCGCTGGCCAGGCAGGTGCTTAGGCCACTAAATCCCAGGCTCAAGACGAACTGCTTTTTAATGAACAACTTCTTGCTACAGAAAAATGTAATCAAATAAGCAAGCATTTAAGGTGACAGACTGTGTTGCTGTACCAGTTTTTCATCCTGCCATAGTTTTTTTCATATTCTTTGCTATATGATTTTGTAATACTCCCTCTAGAGTTAAGTACTTTATTTTCTCGCCTCAAAGATACCGGTGTTGGAAATGTTACCTGATTTACAAAACAAAGAAGAAGTACTGGTATGCCAGTTCTGAATCTAACCTAGGAGTTGTCCAGTATTCCTGTTTAGTTTTATGTGCCACGGGGATCACATAGATAGGGCACATTAGGTCAAGGATGAGAGGTCAATGACGCAGATTTAGATCCATCCTGAATCTAGGAACCAACACTATGCAAGCCTAGTCTAGGTCTGTCAAACCCCACTTGATTACAGATACAAAGGCAAAGAATAAATTATTTTTATATTAAATTATTGCTTTTTGAGATGGTTGTTACACAGCTTATCATGCCAGCAGCTAACTAAGGCACGCAGAAGCAGTATCTTCTAAATTCAAGGTGGCCAGGGCTGCTGAGACGAATGGTACTGGCAGGGAAATATGCACACACTGTCTTTAGGAACAGTAAAGGAAGTACTGGCAACACGTTCAAGAAAGTGCTAAGAACTCCCCACTCACAAGCACCAAGATTCCTCTTCAGGGCTCTGAAGAAGAAACTGGAGTTTTCTACTCCAGTTAATGTAGCAAAACACAAAAATGGAATGTCAGTAAAAAGATAAGTGCTTTATTAGAGAGAGAAGAATGCCTCAAACTGGGATATAACAGAAGGTGTTAGCTATGGAGGAGCAGGAATTTTCAGCTAATAGAACATTCAAGACTAAAATGCACACTGTGTTGCTTTCTTAAAATAACTACAGTATAGTTAAAATGGAGTTTGTATTCTACAGTTTGGACTCAGCTGATCTCCTACGACTGTTGTGTTTTCCTTTCAAATTCTAAAATAGTGGATTCCATCAGGATATTGTTTAAGAATACTAGTTGGACTAGATAACCTGAAAACGCTAACTGTATTAATTTATGTAACCTCTGTGGGCTGGGCAAAGAATTGCCTCTAAAATAACTGCTTAGAAGTGTGATTATTACAATAATACTTTCTGCAGCACTAATAAGAAACAGACTTTACATTTCTAATTTCCTAAGGTTGATTTTCCAAAATACTTGGTTCTGACCACAGTATATGAAAAGGACAAATCTTTGGCCTTAATGTCTACAAAAATAAGGCACTATTTATCTCAGTTTCTGTTTCTGCTACATTAAGCCAAAATTTAGTACATATGTCTGAACATTAACAAATATTTAAATTTAGGTAAGTACACAAACATGTATTAAATTTTCAGCCCATTTCCGTTCTCGTTTGTTGGATACTATGTGGGTAACAACTATAAGAGATGTAAAAACAGTGATTTATTTTCTTAAAAGTTTATGGACTTGTACTCTCAAAGAGCCAAAAATGAAAACTATGAAACAACTATTACCCAAAGGAGCAGAACATATACACAAATCTTTGATTTAGCAACTGTAGCCAAACTCTGTGGTAGCTCACTTAATAAAACGGTTACAGTCATTTTGGGGGTACTCCCCAGAGTGAAATGCTCCACTTTTCATAGCTTTTTATATAATTAAGAAATTTGCTGCATTTATGACCTTGACTACCTTCTGGTAAAAGGTACAATTAAATAACCAGCATCTCTGGTAAATAACAGCTGCAAGAAAAGCAACAAAAATGCTTTCTGAGTAGTGTTTTATTTACATCTTTCTGAGCTACAAACTCCTTTGCTCCAAAGCATTTCAAAGAGACTGACAGTTTTTCTGTTATTTTTAGGGAATGCTTGATCTCAAAAGCTTCAGTGGTCTTTCTGGCAATTAAAGTCAAGTTTCTTACCATCTTACTCAACTTACTGAAGACAGATTTATCTAATCACCCTAAAAATGCTTCTCTGGGCAACATTTAAGAAGTGTTGATTTTGTGTACCAGGCAGAAAAAAAAAAGATTACATTGATCATTCTTATGTCAATAGTTCTGCCTTTAATATATAATAGTACAAAATTGATCCATTCTTAGTAAAATGCCCAATTTCTCCTTATTGCCTTGTCTTAATATCATGTTAAAAAAATCCATTGTTAAAAAATGTCTTATCTTTTTCACAAAATGCATTATGTAGCCATAAAGTTTAAGTAAACATTATGTGGAGATCTGTGGAGATACAGATGCTCAGCATTTTTCTTCTGACAATGACTTCATCTTACAGCCACCAAACCTCAAATGGAATTTTATAGGCTGGCACAAAGCCTATAGCATTCTATATACACTGTTGAACTTCTTTTAGAAACAATTTTACTGTTTAAGAATCAAATTCATAATGAAATGATCACAATCTGTAACTCTATCATTAACTATACTTTAATATACAAACCCCCTAATCTAAGAAAACAACAAGTGCACACTTGGGACACAAGGATCTGTGTTGATCCAAAATATTTCTTCAACATTGATTCTCTGACAACTTCTTATAACATTAAACATGTGTGTCCTATGTTCAACATGAATTAATGCTCTGGAAAAGAAATTCTGTGATTTAAGAGATGCTTTCCTATTACTTGTGCAAATAAAAAGGTCTCTTAAAATTCACCATTTGGCATTTAGTGTCAGGAATTATAATAGTGGGCTATAAATTAGAATGATTAAGTAGATAAATCAAAAGAATATTTCCAAGTATACGCTTCAAGAATACTGTTGAATGTGATGATATGATACAAAGAAAACTGCAACTTTTTTATCAATCATGCCTCCACTCATATTGTACATTTAAAACAAATATGAAACAAAATGAACTTTTTCAAAGAATCGCAGTAAATTGACTGCATTGCAAATGAGTGATACCTGCTCAGTGTCTCTGAAACATTTTCTAATATTGCTAAAACAGTGAGATACTTAAGTCTCTGTCAAAAGTGTGCATACAAATTATCTATTTGCACATATAAGTGTCAAATCCATATAATCTCTACTGAAGAACTGATCTAAAGAAGTTGTGGGCAGAATATGGAACATTTCTTTATGCTGCTCAATTTAACTTAGCATGATAAGTGACCGATGTTTTAAGATAAACCCCCAAAGCCATGCCAAATGAATACTCAGGCATTAGCAAGATATCAACACTGAGCTTGTTCTTTAAAACACAAAGAAATTTATAAACAGAACTAAAAGTTTCAAGCTGGGGGATTGAATTTGGGTATATCCAAAGTCTATACCTTTAAGATTTATGATAAAAGTGTCTGATTGATACTTTTTGATAATTTATTATAGTTACCAAATATGTTGAACTCAGAGGTCTACTGATACTTTTTAATTGGATCTGCCAGTTTAGAGTAACAGTCAATGACACTGTTATGAATTACATTGAATAAAAGTTGCACACTCTCATAAAACACTGACACCAAGATTTTAGCCAGATGGTGCAAGGTGTGAATCTACTGTGTTTATCTTTCTGTAAATTCTACATAAATTTAGACTATGTAAAAAATGATTTGAGAAAAATACAACACAGTGGATAAATGTAACCCTCCCCAAACTGCCAAATTTAGCAATGGCTTGTTTCTGCTGAGCAGCAGAATGGAGACTGGTCTGTGGGAGTAGGTAGTCTCTCTTTGTGGGGGTCATCCCAGGGAATACAAAGAGAAGGTGGATAGACTAATAAAACGAAGATTTGGAAGTTGTCCTTGCAGGCACAGAAGTCCCAGTACTTTCCAGACTGAGATCTGCGTGAGCTCCTCAGAAACTAAGACACAGAGACTTGGAAACGGGGAGACCTGAGCATACAGGGATGTAAATGTGTGCTCAGGAGCAGAGGTCTGCGTCAAAGTCACAGCATCACAAAGCCACAGCCTTTTTCACATGCTAGCACTGTAGAAGGACATGCCAACTTCCGGCTCCTGAGAAGCACGGATAAAGTCTTTCGAAATCTCCTTTCCTCATTTTCTTCTTTTTCTTGGACCTATTCCCGTCGTCTGACAGCACGAGACTCTTCTCAGAGGCTCTCAGAAGCTCTGTGTGTTTTCGCCCATGTGCCAGGGCTGTAGGCATGGAGGCTGCACAGGTAGTGTTCCTGGTGCTCTTGTCATTGATGCTTTTTCTCCCAGCTCGGGGTTGGCTGCCATACTGTCTCCTCCTGACGTTCACTTCCTGTATGTGCTATTAGGAAAGTCATGTCTCAACCCACGGATGTGCCATTATAAGTGTGGTTCTCTGCAATATTCTCAGAACTCTTTCTGATCTCCTAGTTGATCCTGGCTCATCCATCATGAAATTAAGTTCTTTGCCATAACTTCAAAGACTCAGAGACTTGTTTTCCTCTAATTGTCTTCTTTAAATGTATTCTTAAAGTCTCAAATGTGAAGTTCTTGCAGTTTAAGACTAGTTGGTGAAGGAAGAAGAAATGCTAGGACTTCTACTTGTATTTATCTTGATTGACTCAGTTATAATTTCTGTCATTTTTGCATCTTCTGTTCTATATAATATATATTTATACAATAACTATAAATATCTACATATTGAGTATAATACAATTTTTACACTAACGAGGTATATCATTAAGGAAGGTCAAGGCTCCTGCTCTCAGTTGTGTACAGGAGTAACACAGAGTTGCAAATCTCATGACATAATCATTATATTATCAAATGGTAAAGACTTTTAGATATCTACTATGAGAATTGGACTGTTTGGCTCTGTAATGCTCTGAAGATTTTTAAGAAGTCTTTTTGGAAAGTAGCCTATGACAAACAGCTCTTTCTTTATTCCAGCAAACAATCATCAACAACATGGATTTCAAATCATAATTTATGGAAACTACCATACTTTTATCCCTGACATCAATACCCATCATTTTGTTGCACACGATATAGACCATAACAAGCTGATGTAACACGCAAGGCTATTTTATTCTTAGTTGTGGTGAATGCATCGTCTTCTCTCTGTTCACTCTACTTCTGATGGTGAGGGACCTGTTGTACGCTTTTTCCCTACACGGCAAGAAAATTTTGCAGATGGATACTGTTAAATATGACTTTTGATAACTTTTTTAAATAACACATTAATTCAAATTTTTGAAAATATTTCCCAGTCTGAAACTGATTTGTTGACCAAAACTTGCTACTCACTGTCCACAGCCTCCCAGATGTCACAGTTAAAAGCAAACAGTGCCCAGTCCAATCAGTATGGCGTTATATATTCACCTATGTGTTCCCTTTAAGGTTTTCAAAATCCATCTTATCTTTTTACTTCTCTGGATTATTAAATATTGTTTATTTTTGTCTTTTTGAGACAGGCTTTCACAATATAGTTCATGCTGGCCTTGAGCTCACTTTGTATCCCAGGCTGGTCTCGAACTTGCAATGATGCTCCAGCCTCAGTCTCCTAAGTGCTGGGATTACAGGCATGAGCCATCTGGCTTATTAATATTATTTTTACTTATGGGAGGGAAAAGTAACTTATTTGATGGAATGCTCTTCTGTCTGCAAGACAACTTCAAATTAGTCCCCGAGTCAATATCCAAGCAAGACATTATTGTCATTACCATTTTGTATAAGAGGATAATGAGGCACAGAGAAGTTAATGTTGTGTCAAAGTGCACTCGTGTAATTACTGATAAATTCGAGGAACTTAAACACTGACTTTTGACTTCAAGCTCGCAAAAGGGTCTTGTATATTTGATCTGTAAATTATTCAATTCTGGCATGAGAACTGGTTTTCTAGAATTGCAGGTGCAGAATAGTGTCATTTTATGAAAGGACATAAGGAGTTGATCAGATGCTCTTCTCAATGAGAAGTAATTAGTTTAGAGCCCATTGATAGCATACCATGAGATGTTTTCTCCTCCCTAGTTAAGATATAGATAAGGTCATTTATATATGATGGCCCTAGCTATTTCAGGTGGAATTTTCGATTCCATAAAGGAATGAGCTTAGCTAAGACTATGACAGGAATGTAGAGACCTAAGTCTAACTGCTACATATCCATGCCTACAAATACAAATTATACCTCTACCTTGAATTTTTTATCATCTGTTTGTTTTCAGGTTGGCTTGCTATAGATTCAGGAGTCAATATTTGATTGTTTCAAACTTTTATAAAGAAACATGAGCCCAATCTTTAATATCACATATCTCAACACTAGAAGGGCGTAACTTGTTGGTATTAATCTACTGCCAGTACATTTCATGCAGTGTAAGTAGTAATTTATGATTGTCCTTAGAACCCAGTTTTAGTGTCTCTGAGCCACAGGCATGAAAGGCTCTGCCATCTAGACAAAAAGCACTGCAGCAAGAATATGAAAATCAAGTCTTTGTTTAAAGTTGACAGTGTTTTAAAGGAGGAAATGCAAAAAAAAATAAAATAAAATAAAAGCTCAAAAACAATTTTGTTATCTAAGACATTTGTTCCATTTCACTTATACCTTGTAAAGAAAAATAAATCAATGATGCTTCTTTCACCTCAATATTATAAATTGAGTCCCTGATTTTGAAAACTAGGGTTCATGGTTACTCTGATTATTTCTTGTACTTAGGAGGTGTCCAAAGAGATACTTCTGTAAGCAGCAAAGAAATATTTTACCAAAGCAGAGTAAATGAGAGCACAGCAGTGGGAGAGCACAGTGTATGAGCTGAGTGAAATGGAATATTGGTAAGTGGAATGCAAATGATAATGGAACAGGAGACGGACGAGGGAGCTCTGCATCTCTCAGGATACAGACAACCATAGAGGAATTCAAGTCCCAGCCATTCTAATCAAAAAAATAGAAAAAAAAAAAAAAGAAAGAAAAGACCTGTTGCTAGTTAGGTGCTCTAGGAATGCTAAATTTAATTTTTCTGAGAAAAAAAAGAAAATGAATTGATTTATTTTTTGTTATCCTAACAAATGAATCGTTTATCAGGCTTTGTTTCTCATTTTCATGGTTGGAATACAGATAAATTCTATAGACAGATGGGCTTTAGCCATGCTAATTACCACAACAATCAATTAACTCAGATGCTGTTTAGAAAACAGAAAGCTGTATAAACAACAATCTGGAAATTTTGTCTTTTATGAGACAGTTGTAGAAATGTCACCTATCATGCATATAATTCATAAAACATCCAAATGACCATGTTATTGTGCAATGATGGCCTTCCTTTTAAAAGATTTTATTTGGGATCTTTCAATATACTTCTATCCTGCAAGAAAACTGATACATAGATATTCGACTACAGCAGACTAATTGTGTCATCATAAATGAAGTGTTTTGACATATAACTACTTTTTAAACCAATGCTTAGGGGTCTCATATTTCAGAGTTGAAGTTGTGTGGAGAATAAGACAACAAGTTACCTTGAGATAGCTTTGTATTATGTCATCAATAAGTGTGCAGTACCATTAATTAATACCGTCTTTAAAGTTAAGGTATGATAAAGTTAAGGTAACTAGACACTTTCACATTAAAACACCTACAAGAATTTTGGAAATCCCCAATGAAGCCTCCACCAATTTTCCAATAAAAACTCTCTACAGATAGAAACTAAGACTGCTGGGAAATGTAGCACCAAAGCCTTGAAGGAATCTTAACACACTTTAAAGCATCTGGAGGTCAACTGAGAAAAAGACATATTCAAATTTCATTCTGGGTGCTAAGTTTTTCGTCATGAAATGAAGACTCTTCTAACCATTAGAAAGAAACAGATACTCAACCTGTTTGTGTCTGTGGGTGAATTTCAGAGAGGAAGAACTACTGTTACTTGAGAATGGTAAATTATTAATCCTCCTGTACACAAATACTACTGTTTCTATGGATCTATAAGGTTATAGAGTTTTCTAGGAAAAGATGTACACAGAAAATATATACATACATGTGATGAGAAAAAAATTAAATATATGAAATTTTACATTAAGGAAAGTATTCTTCCTTGGAACCTAGTTTGATAAAATTTAACTATGTCCATAGCCAAATCATTCTTAGGAGCTGACTTCAAGATTCTGGGTAGTTCCATGTACTCCTTGTATGACACCCCATATAAATAATTTGTTTCCTCTAAGTAACCACATTTTATCTGTAATCTATTACAGCTCCTCAATTTCTATTATATAAAATATTTCAAAGTGCATGTATTTTATTTTCCTTGGTAAATAACCTGTCCTCTGAAGGAAGAAATTGACCATTTTTTTGTCCTGAAGTTCTCTAACTCCCTCCTTGCTCAGAAGAAGTTGTCATTAAGTGTTTAATATGAGAATATTTCTGGGGTCATCTTAAACAGTAGAAAATATTACTAATTTTATAAATACTAATCACATGAAAAATTCCTTAGTACATATACTTCTGCACACTAAATAAGATCAAGCCAACAAGCCTTCAAATACTAATGTCCTCCACTTATTTCAGACTAGAAATTTATCTCTGGGAAGATAAAGAACAAAAATTCTAAAAATCATAAAAAATTAAAACTAAGTGGAAAACAGATATAGTTAGCTTCAAACCTTAGAAGCCTCTTCTGGTAGCAGCAGAAAAGGATTCACATAAGTAGACGGAAGGTTATAGCGCCAGTGTTTTAGGCAAACTCTTGTCTAGTACTCTTCTCTTGTCCTTCATTCAAACATTTCTGGCATATATCATTACTAAGATTTATATCAGGAACTTTGGAGGTTTCAAAAGTAGAATGAGACAAGATATTTGACATCAAAACAAACAAACTAATGACTCATCATGGGACCTAAGCACAGGAACACATAGGGGATGCCTGGCTCTGTGGGACTCTCTAAAGGAAACTCCAGAAATATTCCTAAAAACAAAGTACTTATGTACTGAGAAACAAGGTTTACACCTCCTTTCAATAGGAACCCATACCTTTAGGAAGGACATGGCCTCAAAGATAAACATAGAGCCCTCAGTAATGAAGGTTAGGCTCAGTGGTCACAGATTAAATTTAACAGAACAAAATGTACTAACATTTAGCAAAAAAAAAAACAAAACTCAACATCAGCAGTCACCCAAGGCTAAAGCACTCACCAGTCCATCCCAGAGAAATGTGGGCATATCACTCAGGTCCCAAGACAACATAGAACACCCTCACTCTTCCTTAGCATGTGTTCCAGTGAAGTCCCCACAGGGCACAGCATGGGCCACACAGCCATTGCAGCTACCGCTAAGATCCTGCCATGCACTGCTGCCAACCCCTGAAGGGATTGCAAAATTGCTCTCTAAGCTTCTGTTTTCATTGTACCCTTTGCACAAAGGAGGGAGAAAAGCCAGACAAGATGTCACTCATGATGTGATGATTATAATGATTCCCACACAAAGGAATGCTTTTACACAATATGGATCCAATCCACAGCAATGTGGGTGGACTTCAAAAGTATCATGTTAGAAGAAAAATATGCTTGAACAACAACCAAAGCATACAATGTTTTTTGGCATTCAGGGTAATTTGGTCTTTTTTTGGTACTAGGAATTGAACTCAGGACCTTGAACTTGCCAGGCAGGCACTGTGGCACTGAGCTATATTCCAGCCCACACTGAGCAAGTTGGATTGGGTGGGTATTTTGTTTCTGTTCTGCAGTAATCTGGATTAAATAGGTGGCCTTTAGTCTGAGCTACATCCTCAGCCTTTTTATTGACACAGGGTCTTGCTAAGTTTCCTAGGGTGACCTCTAACTTGTGATCGTCCTCTGCCCTCGCCGTCACTTCCAGAAGATACTGAGAAATCTGAGCTAAAGAAACTAGAAAGTCTCAGTATGGGGGGGGGGCATTCTGCAAAAGTTCTTTATGGGGCCAAAGTCTAGACCTAGGAGAGAAAATACTAGAGCCTTCTCCCAAGCATCCCACTGAACGCACTGTAGGAAGGTAAGTGTCAGCATGCCAGGACAGACTGTCACATGCAGCTCCCCTCCATTCCACGTGGGTCCAACAGATAATTATTTACAAGCCACTGTCGGTTCCGAGATAAACAGACTTTGTTTCAGGCCACTGTGTGTTCTCCAAGCCTACTGAGTCACCCTAAAAAAACTATTATTCTCCTGAAATTCACTATTTCCTCCCTCTGCTGTAGAAAGAGGACCTTGGTTTGCCAGGCAGGCATTTGTGCCACTGAGCTACATCCCCAGCCCCGATGATGTAGCCTTATGCACACTAGAACCCATTTAGGTTACTGTTAAAAAACATTGTTCTCCCTATTAACTGTCTAAGCAGAGACAGGTACTGGAAAGGTGCTCAAAAGGTAATGGTTTGTTGATTGACAATAACAGAGAAGAAGGAAATAGTTACATAATGATATAAATGCAATGATAAATTCATATAGATACTAGCATTAATATGATAAATAAAAATTATGATGAAATTGTTATAGTATGTCTGAACTCATAAATAATCCACATTGGCATTTCCAAACTACACGGACAGTGCTATTTAAATGAGAAGACTATAACAATACATATTTTTAGCACTTTTTTCTTACAGTATATACTATATAATGACAATTGTTCAACTACTCTACTTTTTCTATAAAAGAGTTAACAGAAGAGTAAATACAATACGGTTCAATGATTTTTCTCAATCATAGTTCATGCAAATGATAACTGCCCCATTATCAGTATATACTTTTTCATATTACAGGATCATTTTCCACATAGCAGGAATAGAGAAATATAAACATTTCTTTTTTAGAGTACAATGAAGCTCATCTACTAAGTAAATGCCACTCTACTAAGTCATAGATCTTTTTATCCTGCGTTTAGTTTGTTGCACTACATTTATCAAATGTATAAATATTAATCTCACAAATTATACATAATCTTCTAGCATTCAAAAATTAAGGTATGGTCCTCAAAGGTCAGAATGTGTTTTAAACTGTGATTAAGTCATTACAAGGAACCCAATGGCTCAAAATCATAGCAGCAAATTTTCTAAACAACACACACACACACACACACACACATACACACCTTGGAAAGCATGTATTTTAAAAATTGAAAGATTATATTAATATATTTTCTCAACATGCTATATATGACAAAATAAAATTCTTTCGTGAAACAGTGCTAAAATAGTAATTTATGAAGTGCAGCAATAAAGCAGAATATCAAAATATTCTATGCAAAAAAATGATGTAATTCATTATTAACTTTTAATGTAAGTAAAAATATGTAATCCTTCCATATCTCTTTGTGTCTTTGCCTCTCCCTCTCTTCTTCTGTGTATGACTTCTATTCCAATTTTGTATCTACAAAAGAAACATCAGAAGTGAGTTCCCAGCAGATTGATAGAAACTAAATTATCAAAGCTCAAGAATTTCAATTACATATCTGCATATATATATATATATATATATTTATTTATTTTCAGGTTTTATTATTGTGTTTCAACTTCAAAAACAGGCAATATAAAGTCTTTTCATATGTATCTACTAAATAATTAACTATCTGATAAAATATGTGTTTTTCACTCAACAGTTCTGGTGCAACTTACTGTTTTTTTGTAAAGCAAATGAAAGGAAAATGGAAAAATTAGGTTTTTTTAACATAATCATACTGCTTTGAAAATTCTACAACCTTCTACATTACAATGGAAATCTCAAATGATGATTTAACTTTTAAAATAAATATATAAAAGTTATGCCAGGTACATATTTAAAGAAGGAATTCTAACAGAAAGCAAATATATATTTTTAACACCGTTTTTTCTTAATGTACACATTACATAATGACAATCCTTCAAGTACTCTAGTTGCTTTCTACAAAAAAACCTACACTGATTTTGCTTGCTTGGCAAAATAACAGAAAGTACTTTAAACATCAACTGATTTAATTAAGTGGGACCATCAATTACTGAGATTTTCTGCTGTAAGGTTAGACTAAGGCACATTATAAAAGGTATTATCATGGATTTCTTCCAAATATAACTTTGGGGTTATTTACTGAGCTAGTATGAAATCAGTGCCATCTTTTCTATTTTCTGGGTATTTAAGGTATACAATGAGAATTGATTTTCTGAGTGATAGCCCTAAAACCTAGCAGTAGTCCCACTTATCAAAGAAAGATTCAATTACGTTCTTCTATTGCACTTACCAAGGAAGAAAAGTAAGGGAATATACTTAAAAATGCCCCTAAAAAAATCTTGCAATAACCTTCAGATTAACACACCTAGAAAATTCAGATCATCCTTTCTCTAGCAGTCTACACAAAAGGAATTTATGGTATAGCAATATTTCAATGTTTAGGAATATTTATGTATATATTCCTATTGATCTCTACATTTATTACATAGTCAGATGAAGTTCTTAACTAAAATTTTGTGTGGAGATTATACGTGTGGTATTTCAATCACCAAAACTGCTGAGTAAAATGAAAGAACATGTATAAAACAGAAGTAGTAAACTTCCCCAGGAGACTGTGTTTATATTTTCAGGTTCCAGCTGTTTTGGAACAGAGGTTTAAGACCAGATGGATGGCTGGAAAGAACTCAAAGGATTCCTGTCAGTCCTGACCTCCTGTGATTTGTGGAGTTAACTGGCCAGACCTCAAGTGTGTGTTCCTCCCCAGTGTGTGTTCTCCATAAAAGGCGACATAGTAAAAAGTACATAAATGCAAAATGCCACCAAAAAGAAATAATAACAGCACGACAACAAAGCATATCACTTAAAATTTAAATATGTTCAGTATCCAGGCAAGAGAAATAGGAAAAAGAAGACATCTTTCTTAACTGTCAACTTTTGCTTTATCAAACAAGAGCTTGCAAAAGTAATTTCATCTGCTATTAAAAAACAAAGCCCTAGTATGGTATTTTCTCCCTAATCCAGTAATGATTAACCTTTTAGACCTGTTAGAGTGCCCAAACTGCAACTCAAAACCCATAATTTAACACAATGTACCAACACTGCACCCGAATAATGAGGTTTCAGTTTAGAAAAATAGCTCATATATTAACATCTTTTGACTTAAAAAAAAATAAATAACATGCATGTCATAGGTTTGTTGCCACTTCCCTAACCTATAGGTTTAAGAATGAACTGTCCAAATCCACATAGTGGATTAGAAAGAGGAATATTGAACCCAAGTCTTACTGCCTTCTGGCTGTATTCATCAGCAGAGCAGTATGCAAGTGATGTCTGATGTTATGGGAATCATTACTGATTTCTGATAAATTTCAAGATACTAAGAACTACAAAAGAAACTGAATAATTAATATTGTTAGGCCAAAATTCTATTAATCTCCATTGTGAAAAATAGGTATAAACAATAAATGGTCTTCCAGAGTAAAATTACTATGCTAGACTTTGGTTCCTAAAGTCCTCTATATTACAATGTGCTTCCTTTTCAGTTAAAATCTGCAAATCAGGCCACAGTCTTGCTGAGGCTCCCTGCTCTTGCTTTCGCAGAGCTCCGGCACAGTGCTAAGCCCTCTCAGGAAGTCTTCCTAGCCCAATACTCTCACTGTCCTCTTCATTTGTCTCCAGACACTGACTTTTTCCTCTTGCCCCACAGGCTTTCTCTGTGATATTTTGTGAGTGTGCATGTGTCCTCTTTTAGACTGTGAACTCCTTTACAGACACAGCTTGCACTTAGTATTACTCATGTATGCATCTCCACAACCTTGCACACGCTTCACATCTTCTGGCCAGTCAATATTTCTAACATGAGTGAATATGAGTATGACAACATTATGATCGGTAGAGCAGAAAGTGAGATATAATCTTTCATCTGAGATAAACACATGAGAAATAATACCCAAAAAAGTTCTTTAGGCTGATGCAGTTCTCATGTAATGGTGCAGGTTTCTGAAAAAAACTTAAAATAAGATCTAGGCAGAGACAGTGGACTAGCTTTTGTTCTCTATGCAGGCACACCTAGAAGGGTTCAGGGGCATGTGGCATGAACTCTTTATAATGCAAAGCACTTTGTGACATCTAAAGAAAAATAAGTAGTACTCAAGGATTTCTACTAATAGCCATCATCTGCCTGGAAAAAAAAAATCCCTTACTCCAGAAACCTCCTCTCTGATGTATGAGGAATCCTGTATGTTTGTATGGGTGGCGGTGGTGAGAATTGTGCCCTAGGGTCAAGAGAGAAACCACAGAAATAATGTCAAATTAATTATGTTGAAGGTTTATCTCCCTCGCCCCTTCTGAGCAGTGCTCTTCTGATCCAGGCTCCCATCTTAGACATGATCCATCATCCACCCGCTCTGCTTCTCTCACATACCCACCTTCAAGGGTGAACACCATCCCATCCTTTTTTGCTCAAGAAACACCCTTCTTCCTCAGGTCTTTAGATCAGTCAACAGCCCCCTTTCAGACCAACTGAAAATGCCTCCAAATTCACTGTCATCCACCATACGTCCTCCCTACGTGGAAAGAAATCTCTTTCCTAAGTCAGTTAAATGAAAAGAAAGTCACAGACGTCTCCCTCATATCTTTCCAGTTTTTTCATTCTCTTTTCCTTTTACTTGTGAAGTAATTCTTGCTAAATTAAAGAATTTTAAACCTCTCAGATGTATGTGTAACTTTTTAATAAATTGGTTCCAATAATTTTTTCAGTTTCACATGCTACTACTAAAATTCACGTACACATTTCGTACTGGAAGGAATGTCTCGCCTTTGCCATTGTACAAGGGATTCTGTTAGTCTAGAGTGGCTTGCACTACATTTCAATCAGAATGTGTTCATCCTTCAACACCCAGCTAGTCGTCTCCTGAGAGACATCCTCTGTTCTGTTGGTGGTACAAGACTTTGTAAAGCATTCACCTTTAGTATTGTTATCTACCCTTCTATACCTTTCCAGAATGGGAGCTCCTCAAAGGCGCACACCAAGTCTGATTTATCTGTCACACTAAGCCCATAGCATGATGCTTTCCACGTAGGAAATAAGCTGTCAGTTTTGGGAATAAGTAAAAATACACAAAGTACAATGTATAAAACAAATTTGAATATATTTTTAGGGAGCCTTAAAATAAACCTTCTCACACCCTACATTAAGTAGGTTTTAAAGGGCAGGCCTTGGAGCCTAACTGCCTTGAGTAACTGTTTCTATGGGAATAAGGATTCTAAGTTCCAAACGGCACACATAAAAATGAACTTGCGGCCTTAATGTCCATGGGGCTCGGTGGCTGGTGCTGAGGCTGGGAGGCAGCCCCAAGACACAGGAGTAGCTGAACCTTTCTGAGTGGTGAATGAGCCTGAAAAATTCACTGCAGAGGAGCCCGGCTACTAACAAAACAGCTCAACCAGCCAGTCAGCCACCCAATGCTAATGCTCTGCCCATCTGGCCCTCCCAAGCCCCTGCCATGCTGATCACTGTGTACTGTGTACGAAGGGACCTCTCTGAGGCAACCTTCTCCCTTCAGGTCAGCCCTGACTTTGAGCTCTGCAACTTCAAGGTCCTCTGTGAACTGGAGTCCAGAGTGCCTGCTGAAGAGATCCAGATTGTCCACATGGAGCGATTCCTCACAGACAACCACTGTTCCTTGGGATCCTATGGCCTCAAAGATGGCGATGTTGTTGTTTTACTTCAGAGGGATAATGTGGGATCTCAGCGTCAAGCACAGACCCCAAACCAGCCTTGGGTTGATTTCAGTGCAATTCCTCAGCCTGGAACATCAAGCTCCCGACAGCAGCAGCAGCAGCAGCAGCAGAAGCAGAAACATGCTTCATCAGCCCAGCCGTCCCATGGCTTGGCTTCTGGAGAGAAGAGGGCCTCAGCTGCGGGTCTGGGCAGCCCTGCTGCGATTCGCAGCATGCTGCTTTCCAGTCCCCACAATCTGTCTCTGCTGAAGGAACGCAACCCTGTTTTAGCTGAAGCTCTGCTCAGTGGAAACCTTGAGACATTTTCTCAGGTCCTGATGGAACAGCAAAGGGAAATAGCCTTGAGGGAAGAAGAGAGGTTTTGCCTCTTTTCTGCTGATCCATTTGATCAAGAAGCTCAGGCTAAAATAGAAGAACAAATTCGGCAGCAGAACATTGAAGAAAACATGAACATAGCTATGGAGGAGGCTCCCGAGAGTTTTGGACAGGTGACAATGCTCTATATCAACTGCAGAGTGAACGGATATCCTCTGAAAGCTTTTGTGGACTCAGGTGCCCAGATGGCCATTATGAGCCAAGCTCGTGCCGAGAGGTGTAACGTTATAAGGCTGGTGGACCGACGGCGGGCTGGCATTGCTAGAGGAGTGGGCACACAGCGGGTCGTCGGTCGTGTTCATCTAGCTCAAATTCAAATTGAAGGTGGTTTCTTACAACGCTCCCTCTCCATACTTGAGGAGCAGCCCATGGATATGGTCCTAGGATTAGATATGCTTAGGAGACACCAGTGTCCCATTGAGTTGAAGAAAACTGTGCTGGCCATTGGCACCACTGGCACACAGACTTTCTTTCTCCCGGAGAGTGAGTTACCCTCATGTGCTAAACTCGTAAGCGGCACTGGGCAGGAAGAGCCTTCCAACAAAGAAGGGCATGTTAAGCGTTCATTCAAGGATTCAGGGCGTAAAAAGCACTGAATTAGGTTGTAACCTGTCACCACCTTGAGGGAGCCTCCAGTTCTGGGAAACTGTAAGACATGAGCCCACTGGGTATGGAATCATTAAAAACATCAGTAACAACTAAATGTGCCTTTGGGATTCAGTTTTTAGGCGGGCAACTATGTAAGAGATGATTGCTTCATCTTGGCCTCTATCTCTACTTGCCTTCCTCAAAGATCACTGACCCTCTTTCTCTTAAGGCTCTGGAGGCTCTAGCTGCTTTTCAGATAATCTGTGTAAAGGAAAGCCAGCCCCTTCCTTCAGATTTTAGTGTAGTCTGTGTGAAATAATTGCTATTTTTCAGAATCCTGTTGAAATCAGCCATTGCCACACACCTTACGGCACCTACAAACTTATCTCACATCAGCAAAACTAATTTTTCATCCAGAGAAGTATCTCTATTTCCAAAGCTTTTGTTTTCTTTGAGAAAGAGATGAAAAATAGTAGGTCAATTACATGCTTGCATTAATTACTACTCACAAAGGTTTGTTTTAGCAGGGTAGGAGCCAATTTCTTCATGTCTATATAAATTCCTTTCCCCTTGGGTTCCCCTGGAATCAAGGCCACTGCAACTCACCCTTAAAGGCTAATTCTTCACAAATTTTAGAGCAGAAGTTTCTCTTTCCATGTCCTCGAATAAATGTTGTTTTCTTGAACTCAAAATGTAGTTGTAAAACAAGGAATGAATTAAAAATTTTAAGGTTATCACATGTTTGGGTAGCTTGGGTTTTCAGTGATGGAAGCGGGAGGTGGGGGCAGGCAGTGGTCCAGGACCCTAATATATATTTCAAAATTTCAGTTAAATTGTCAGCTTAAAAATTCTGCTTCAGACAAAGGGCTCCACTGTTAAAATAATATTTGAAAAATTCTGAATAAAGAGATCTTTAAGGCTTCACTTAGTTCCATAATCCACTCTGAGAAACTGATGCTCCACCTCAGCTGATATTGCGAAATGGAAGATCCTGGACATAATTATAGCCCTGTTCTAAAATACCTCAGAGAAAACGTTCAGTTGTCTGAGGCTGTTGGATGCAGGGGAAATAGTTCAGGACAATAATTCATCAAGACTGGTAATAGAACAGCAGATTGATTCAAAGTGAAGGACATATATTCTGATTCTAGCTCTGTATTGCGTAGACAAATCACCCACATTACAACCTGAATCCTCATCTATAAATTGTTTCGGAGGGAAGAGCCACTTTTCAAGTGTTACAACTATATTATGATCTAGAATATTGTTTGCCTTATTCTATTTTTCCAACTAATGCTGTAGACCCTTGAAACATTGATAAAAGTGACAGAAAAAAATGACCCTCTTTCTAAAGAGGGTCACTGTCTTCCTTCAGTTGCCAATGTCTCACCACCCACCGTTCTTGCAGGCTTCCCCATGCTCACATTCTTCCGTTTTGTCTGCATTTGCACCCAAGTACACCTAGCAAAACTGGCACAAGCGACTCAGTGGACACAATTCCTTATTTTTGTTTTTAGTTAAACACACAAGATAGAATTAACAAAGAGAAGGAACATATTCAGAGGAAAGTCAGGGATAAGCAAAGTGCCTGCGACTACAGAATATGAAAATCAGACCTGAGAAATTCATGGATTCTTTCAGATTAAAAAGAAGCAAAATGTTCAGCATCTAATGCTTCATTCAATTTTAAGGCCCAGTTGTGCAGAACATACCAGATTTGCGGGTGCCACGTGGGACTCCTTAAAATCATATAAATGTTTAGTATGTTGCTTGAAAGGGTGTTTATCCATACAGCCAGCCTAGACATTTCAGGATCTTTAAGGAAAAGATGGTTTGCAAGACATCATATCTGACCACCACCACCCTTCTCTCAAAGGAATATTTTCTGGAGGTTACTTTAAAATTTTGGTGTCAGTTTCAAGAACAATTTTTTAAATTTTGAGCTAAATCTAACATTCTATATAACTTTCAACAAATTAATCTTCCCCTGCCAAAAACATTAATCTTTTCTGACATGAGGTAATCTTTTTTGACACATGAAATCAGTGTAATCCTAAATATTATTGTTGCAGGCTTTCTCTAGATTCTTTCATTGCTCCTTATAGGACAGATTTGTACTCTTTAAAAAATCTGTCATGTTCCTTTGGACATATTTCAAATTATTAAAGTATTACTTGAATAAATGGATGTTATATTAAAAACAGTAGTATGAATTGAAAAGCAATAAGCTCAAGGAAAAATCATTGAACAGTGAATTAAGCAATGCTTTTACTGATAAATTTTAAAGAATCATTGTCTTACAAATCAGAATATTTTAAAAATTAATTTCACTGTGGGGATTTAACTCAGTGGCTTAAGTGCCTGCCTGACAAGTGTGAGGTCATGAGTTCAATCAAAAAATAAAATAAAAAAAAATGAAATAAAGTTAAATATTTAAAAATCAATTTCATGGATTTAAAGCACTAATGAAATTCTGTGTACACTTGAAAGGGTCCTAATCAGTTAAAATTTAAATGTATTCGTTTTGCTAAAAGGCTACATCTTTGTTTGTTCTATATGTAAAAGCAGGCACTGTATAAGGTATGGCATGTAGTGTATTACTGTCATTAAGCCTCAGGATAAACCTTTAAAATAGTTATGATTAACCCCATTTTGTGAGTGGGAAATTTTAAGGTCAGAACTACTCATTTTCAAATATCTGAAGGTCAGGATTTAAAAACTGAAAAAAAAATTTAGAAATAATATTCAATATTTTATTTGTTCCTTCTCTATTTCATTTGTTTTTTTGTTTTCAGGCAGTGTCTCACTATACAGCTCAAGGTGGCCTCAAACTCATGGCTGATCCTTGCATGACCTGGGATTATAGACAGGCATGTGCCACCATTCTTGATTTCCCAATCAATATCTCTCAAAAATGACATTTTATTATGCTTCAAACATCTCAGACACATCTCGCCACTCTGTTCTGCTGCACGATTTACAAAATGCAACTGAGTCAATGACCTCACCCAGTTAAAACCTTTCTGATTTCAATGGAAAATTCTTTTCCCTATATAACCTTTGTGTCTGACATATTTTAATCCTTAAACAGAAAACATATAAATTTTTATGAAATTTTGTTTTATGTAAACTACCCAAATACTACCAATAGGAATAACAATGTGGTAACAGTAATTGGAGTACACTTAGCAATTATTTAATGAAAGCTCAGGAAATAAGCACTGAGCCAAGATTTTACAATTATGAAAATGACTAAGCAACAGGTCCTGACCACAAAATGGTTAGGACCTGGTAAAAATAGGAGACAGATTTGTAAACAACTGCAAACAAAAAGAGCAGACCCAAAATTATTAGTATATTGATACAAAAGAAAGAATTCAAATTTTAGGGATTATCTTTAAAAAGTTAGTAAGCCAGTAAATCCACTTTTAGTATGTCTAAAGTGTCCATCACACATGCTAACACAATTATGCTTCTCTTAAAATTCAGGTTCTTAATATACAACTTGCAAATATCTACCCTTGGGAATCTACTTCATTATTTTTCTTCCTATTAGAGGTCAAGATAAAAGTAAGACACAAGAAAAAATATTCATTCAAAATAATAAGCTATTTTTAAACCACCATTGAATTATTATTTTCATCTACTGGCCATTTTAATAACTATCTTTCCTAAAATGAAATAATTGCTGTGATAAGCATTTCAAGGTAAGAGCAATGGAGTCAGCTACAGATAATTTAGAAGACTGATATAGTTCAAGTTAAATGTAACATGTGATCTGAACCTCCTCCTTAAAATAGCAGATCATAAAATTTCTTTTGTTTGTAAGGATAATTCTACTTCCCAAAGAGATAAGACAACTAGAGGCTTGCATGTGTGAATCCATCTTCACCACAGGTACTAAATGCTAGTTTAGTTTTAGTTAAGAGGATACAGTGCTGCTTTTGGAATGCCAAATACAAGAAAGTCATTGGTTGACATCAACAATTCTGTACAGAAACCCCTGAGTAAATCCTAAGAATGATTTGGGATTCATAACAGGAAACTGCTGGTGAAACTATTAATTAATGGTAATATTCTTAGTTATTCCTTGCAGTTAACAAGAGCCTGAATAACAAATGAAGAAAGGCAAAGTTAAAGATGTACAGCATAAGATGAAGAAGAAGAGGAAGAGGAAGAAGAAGTAAAAACAAATATAGATTGATTTTAATAGATTATTGGTTTAAACAGTATTATATGATAACTGAAGATGGGGTGGAAATTGTGGAGTAGCTACCATGGATTAGCTATCATTCCACAATATTGTACTTTATTCTCTGTTGCCAAACTATCTAAAAATGAAAACATTTTCATTGAGTTCAGGTTAGAGCTTGATTCAAACTTGCTTTCAAAGTCCAGCGTATTTCTGCACATGAATAGGTCTGATAGAATCTTGGAGTTTCTAAAGGTCTGTGAGCAGAAAACATTGGCGCTTACCTTCTTGTTGTGCTTCTGTGCCCTCCTGCCAGGATGCACGGAATGGGCTGCCAAATGGGCAGGTGCCAATGACCCTCTCCGTGGACTGAAGTAAATTCATTTTTACGACTGGTTTCCTTTGTATTTTTTATTTCTTTTTTGCTTCCTTGTTTTCTTGGGGGAGCACTTTTATGAATCCCACTTTTCTGTATTTCTAATCAGTAAGGTTTAAGTGTATCATTATCCAAAATCACCAGTTAAATTTCCTCCTGTGTTTAAGTCCACGGAGGCAGAGTGGCTATGTTTCAGATGATATATTTTTCTACTCCTAATTGTGTATGGATGCTATGTCCCAATAAATAAGAGGATGGTCACTGACAGAAGCATATTTCAAGTAAATAGTGATTTAAATTCATCAAATTCCTGTTCTATAACACCAATCACCATTTTGAAATCTTCACTGTAGAGTTTTACTACAAGGATTCCAGACAAAAAAAAGGAAAATTAGTTTTACATTACAATAACTCATATATTTTCATTTTCAAACTCATGTCATGTCTAGGAATTCAGTGTATCAGTCAAAAAGTTAGCAGTTTTGCATATACCATATCACTAAACATGCAATTTTAAGACTTTTGTCATTTTCTTATGTCATACAAAAAGATAATGATACATAAATTAAACTCTTAGTCCTTAAAAATTTTAAAAACCCAGGTAAAGGATAGAGAAAAAAATGCAAGATAAATATTTGAAAATAATTTATTCTTAAAAACTGAATCATGAAGCGTAGAGCATGCCTTTGAGGGAAACAGTCCTGCTCCTCATATGATCCACTAACCACAACACGGCAGGTTTTGGTCCATAACATCTATTAACCACCTATCATATACAGGAACTACGTTAGGTGCTGAATTTCCACAATGCAGCAGCTGGTTTTTGGTACTTTGGAACTGTGAGCAATAACCAGGCATACTGGAGAATCTACCTCCTCCTTAGACTTTTAGTATTATAAACCTATAATACTAAATCACACATCAGTAGTAGGATTACCTTTATAACATAAGAATAAATATATTCTGGGTTAATAACCTATAGTATTTACATGTATATATTTAAATGTAACAGGTCTACAAAATAAAATCCTTACTTATAGTCTGGTAAAGTTGGCAAATATTCTCTCTGAGGACAATATAACTTGTGTTTGCTGTGGTCAATTTGTTCCAGCTTTCCTGGGACTTCCCAGGTGTTAAAACTGATAAGACACAACAGTTGGTCACCCTACAAGTACTGAAAGCAGACTTTATGCTCACGGACCTCTCTGCTCCTCTAAACAAGATGCAAATTTAATAGGCTTGAATTATTGACGATCTATTATGATGTTACATAATATTCACACCGTTGGCATATATCCAAGTGTCGAAGATAGTATGTCCTAAATTATTTGTTCAGCAAATAACCTTATTTGAACTCATTCATCAAGTGTTTGTAGATTGGAAAGTTAATAAATTTTAAAATTACTAGGATACAACATTTTGAAAGAAATACTAAAAGATATAATATGATTCAATTAAAAGTAAAAAGAATTATAATTAGAATTCCCTATAAGAAAAATTCATATGATAACTGAAACTTTTAATATTCAAAGTGTATAATTTATGCAATTAAAAAGTAGTAGGATTAGACATCAGTGTAAACATAGAATTCAAATATACTATTTAAATATTCTGTGAAGCTGGATTATCCTAGACAAGTAATAATATAACAACATTATACTATTTTTTAACTCCAGTGGATAGTGAAAGAGTGAAATGGTATAAAAATAAATCCTAGGATTTTTTCAAGGTATATTTGAACCAAGAAACAGAATTAGAAGCAATACAAGTAAATAGTGATGTTGTGTTCACATTTACATCAAGTTATCAAGGAGCTATAGAAGGTCAAGGTACAATAAACAGAATGAAAGATAGGATTGCACAAAGGGGAACACTAAAAAGATAAACAAGATATTGATAAAAAGATGTCTTTAGAGACAGTCAGTGATGTCTAGGGAAGGAGATTTGCTGAGTGTTTTCTAAGGTGAGGTACAGGACTCTGAAAAGTCCAGGACTTGGGAATTAAAGAAGTCACGATTAGATTGTAATACTGCCATAGAAGCAGAGTCAAAGAAGATTACAAGGAAAAACAGTTCAGCCTTAACATCCAGGGGTGCCAAGTATGAAGAAATCAAAATGGCAAAGTGAGATTTTTACCTTGCCACTAGGAAGACTAGAAAACCTGTGGCAGGGGTAGCTCTCCCAGAACTGCGGCAGGTGACAGAGAGAAGTTGGTGACATTACAGGAACATCAGAAATACGCAGTCTTCTTACCAGTTCAGCCTGCTCTGCAATTAGCTGTTTAACAGCTTCATTTCTAATCTGTCTTATGAAGAATTTAGAATTAAATAATTTTAAGAAACATTTTATGTAAATATTCTGGAGCCAGCATTATAAGCTTTAGTTTATTGGGAAAATCACATAAAGTTAAAGCAACAGATGGGTACTTAGAATAAAGCAGAAACAAAGATATTCTCCTTTCAAACACTGCCAACTGCCATCACTTGGAATGTAAAAACAATAACTGGCAACCATCTCACTGATATTCCACAGCTATAGAAGTTTATGTCATCGTTTGGCAAGGCCTGTACTGACAGTCATACTGCATGATCATTCCTAAGTGTCTGGTCTGAAAATGTCTTCATTAATAAAAGAAACCAAGGAATATTTGCTGTTTTTCCCCTCAGTACCCAATGACAAAGAAATCTGCTTAACTTCTATGAAAAAATACAAAGATGCTAAGCCATTGAACTATTTTTAGTGATTTATGTTGTTATTTTCTAAAAAAGAAAAATTCCAAAGTAAAAAGAACATATACTTCACATTTTCTCCTTTTGATATACATCTTAACATTTCAGATAATGGCTACAAGGGCACATGTGGGGTTTCAAATTTCCATTCCACTATAACTTTCAGTGGTACCTTGATGGCCAACAAAATGGATGTGTTGAAATCCTAAAGCAAGTTTTGAGAATAGCTTAGTGATTTAGTTGAGATGGTGTGGAGAACGGATGAAGGTGATCAATCAAACTAAATAAACCATACACATTCATAGTTGACCAAATGACTATAACATACAGCTAAGGCAAATCCACAAGATTGATAGTAATTAAGAAGTCACAGATTTACTTCAACCTACCAAAATACAAATAATCTATGACATGTTTTTGAGAGGAACACAAAGATTTCTGGACTTCCTATGTGACATTTTATCTTTGGTAAACATACGCAGATTTCTGTTTTAAAATATTTATCATATTTGGCAGTTTTCTGGTAAGCTGACATTCCAACAAACACAGGCATTCAAAATCTCCATTCTCATAAATTGTGTCTTTCGCTTGAGGATAACTTACTGCTGCAGACTAATCTAACCAATGAGGTAGAAATAAAAATTCAACTCCAAATATATTACAAACATTTAAATTACTACAGAAACCAACAGATAAGTATTAGAATCACAGTTCTTATTCTGGCAGTCACTCATATTTTTGCTGTCTTCTTCCATGAACAACAGTCAATTCTCTGATCTATTTCCCAGCCTGTCTCCTAGTGTACTCCAAACATTCTGTTCTCTCCACAGTGTTCATATGGTGGAAAGGTCATAACACAAACAAACCAAGTGGAAGGTCCCCCATATCTTACTGATAGCCAGAATAGGTTTGGGTGTTTAATTTCACATGTCTTCCAAGGCATTATTTTTCCCTGACAGACTAACCTTTACCATTCCCAAAGCTCCCTTGTTGTCAGGTCACAAATGCGATTTGAGAGTGTGCTGAGATGTAAGACCACATAATGGTGAGCCAGGCTCTTTCTCACCTTAGAGCTAGATTTGAGAGTTACACACTCACAAGGTACTGCGTCAGCAGTCACAAAAATAATGGTGCAGGAGGAAGACACAGTAGTCAGTCTCTTTATTTCCTGGTGAAAGCTTCAAATAATAATGATAAGGCTATTGTTTACATTGCAGTTATCAGCTGAATCATTTATTCTAAACATATTACACATTTTAGTTTTTTGGAATTTAGAGGGACAAGGTTTTACTATGTACTTCAGCCTGGTCTCAGACTCACTATGCAGTCCAGGCTGACCTCAAACTGCCTCAGTGACCAGGCCTAGCCAAACAAGTTATACATTTTAACTCATAACAATCTAAGTACAAAAAAAAAAAAAAACCTCACTCATTTTAAAGAAGATCAAGGCACCAAGGAACAGAAAGATTAAATGCTTTGTTTAAAATTTACTTAAGTGATTGCATTCAGGAATTTGGCATTTAGATTATATTTGTCTAATCACTCTATTAAATTACATATCAACAACAGTACATAACTAAGTATATACTGCCTTGTAAATATACACCTTATGGGTAAGAGCAAAACACATAACAGAGAGCAATGAATGAAGGGAAAATAGTACTTCAGATAAAAGAGTCATGGAAGGACTCTGAGAGGAGAGAGCTGAGGAGAGAAATGGACGATAAATGAAAACAGCTCTTTGGGAAGATCTAGACCAAGACCATTTCAGGGAGATAGAACAAAAAACCTTATAGCAGGAACAAACAAGGGTATCAAAGAAGAACAAGAAGGCCAGTGGTCAAAGTAAAGTGAAAGAAGAGTCTAGAAGGGGTGAGATTATATAAGAGCTGATTCTGTGGTTCTAAATAAAGAGTTTGAATTTTATTCTGAGTGTGTAGGTGGGCCATGAAGGCGTAACTGTGGTAAGAGCTATCTGGTCCCTGACCTCCCCATCACTGGTGCTGTCCCCCTACTGTGCTTCCCAACCATGAATTAAGAAGCATTGCTCTGCCACATCCTATTGCCATGATTTTCTTGCCTTTGTAAACTACAGTACAAACTCAACCACATACTGAACCTACTGAAACTATCAGCCAAATAAATAAACTTCTTTTCTACAGGTTATGAGTTTCCTGCCAGTGGGAAACAGTATGTATAGCAGATGAGGAGGAACTATAGAATAACCTGACAAAAGTTAACTGATGAATAGGAAGGAATAAAAAATAGCATGCATGAGAAGCCAAACAAGAAAATAATTGAGGAAGCCTAGTGTAACCACTAATGCAGCTGAGAGGCTTGGATTGCACTGAGCACTAATGGTGACGGGGACTGTTGGTAACTCCACCAGAGTGACTCTTGGGCATGGTGAGGGTAGAAACTTGGGTTTTAAGGAGGCTGAGGAACCAACTGGACTGTAGGAGGTAGAACAACATGTACTAAGAATTGTCTGCGGGAAAAGTTCTTTCAGGGAGGCAGAAAAGCACCACAGAAGATGAGAGCACCAGGAGAGCACATATCTAACTATGGAGTTTAGTTTGGTATATTTCCATGGTAATAGAAAGAGTCCAGTAATCACTGTAAAGAGAATCTGAAGCAGCAATAATGAGAAGGAAAATCCAAGTAGCACAGTCTTTGTGTTGTAGGAAGGAGGAACTGGGCTTCAGGCAGGGCAAGTGATTTATTTCTTTCTTAGAGACAGAAAGGAAGAGCACATGGGTATAAATTCAAGTGGGTTAGCAGGTGTATTAGTGGTGTGAAAATAAGGTTTTCTCCTCTACCTTCTATTCTTAGTGAAAGAAGTGGTATACAGTAGGGGGTAGAGGGGTGCATCAAAAGATTGAGCAGCAAGAAGATATAAAATAGTCCATGTGGAGTGCTAAACTAAATCCAGATGAATTCTAAGAGCTCATTTGAGAGTCTGGTTTAAAAAATTAAGTTAAGCTACACAGATATGAAGGGCACTAGACTAGTTCTCTCACTGATTTACCCACTTACTGGACATGTTCCTTACCCAAGGCACCAAACCCTCTGGACCTTAGTTTCCTCATCAGCCAGAGTGAGAAGGCTGTGGATCTGTCCCATGTTGATGCACAGAAAGATGTGTGTGAAGCTCTGAGTTGTCCTAATTCCTAGTAGCATTTAGTACTCTATATCCTGGATTACTCTAATTCCTTCAGAGTTTGGAAGAGTTCTGTTAGACTACTAACAATGCCTCCCCATTCTCCAGATGTGCCCAATTCAGCTGAGAAAGACAGGGGCAGAGGATGATATCACGGATCTCCCAACTCCGAAACTCTGGTTGTAATCTTACATGCGTATGTCAGGGAGACCAGCTACACAGATGGATAAAACACGCATCCATTTATTACACCACTATCAATCCTCACTCTTTCTGGTCTTTGGATTGAAAATTGGTTGCCAGCCAGGCAAAAATGAACAGATGTTGAGTTTGCCCTTTTTATTTCCTTAAGCCTTACAGGTAGTAATGGATAGTGAAATAGTCTATGGACTATAGCCAAGAAAAAGATGAGGCTGCACATAGTGATCCAGAAATGAAAAATTATCCCTCTGATATTATGGGAAACACTGTAATTAGCTATCATGATACTTCAACATAAGTTCTGCCAGCAATAACACCCAATACCAGCAAGGAAAGTTTGGGTCTCAGGTGTTACCAGTATGGTATTAGATAACATCTCACTACCATAAAATGAGAAAAATTGATTTTAATTGTATTGACAATGATCAGGCCTCCAACATGAACTGAGAATTAGTTGGCAAGGGCAACTACTAAAGGCAATATATCAAATTCTACTCCAATGGTCAGGGGGTGCAGCAGGCATTGCTGTTAGTGACCGTTCTAGTTGACACCTCCATTAATGATGTGTAAGAGGAAGACCAGCATGTGTGTGGATTCTCAAAAATGATTCAGCTCTTGGAGTTGTTCCAAGCACAGGCTTCTAAGATCACAGCAATAACTTAAGTAGAAATGAGTACAGAGTTTGCTGGGAAAATTCTAGACAGGCAACTGTATAGTGAGATAACTCAGGCAGATAAAATTTTTCATAAAAAATTTTTAGTAGTAAGATATTGACTCCTAAAAAACAAAGTCAGTAACTACATAGTTCTTAAGTAGTTTTATCATGGATAACAATATTATATTATTATAAACACTACTGTTTTATCTCTAGGATGTAAGCAAATATAGCATTAAAATATATGAACAAGAAAGTTCTTTTTCAAAAATCCTTTTAAAACATTTTTTAAAAATCTTTTTTTTTTTTTTTAATACCAGGGATTGAACTCATGACCTTACACTTGCCAGGCAGTTACTTATGCTGCTGAGCTAAACTCCTGGCCCTTGGCATTGGTTTTTAAATTGAGATTAAATTTAAAAAATAAAATTAATCATCTAAAAGTGAACAATTCCACAGCAGTTAGTACATTTTCATCACTCCAAAAGCAAAACCCTTGCATGCAGAAGCTGCTCCACATTCTCCTCTCCTCCTTTTCACCATCTGTTTTTACTCTTGTCACAGGTATTCTGGATGTTTCCTTTAATGATGCGATCTGTGACATTTTGTGTTTGGTGTCTTTCACTTAGCAATGATTTCGTCCATGTCTTAGCACCCATATGCTCCTCCTTTTCATGTCTCAAGTCAGTGTGCTTTGGAATTACAGTATTACTTTCAAAGTGTGACATGAACTGACATCCCAGTTCTGAGCATGAATACTAAGGAGAGCCCAGAGAAGTCCAGCCACGTCCAGCCTACCCTGATCATTTCTTTATCAGTCATTACATGAGGGTGCCTCCTGACCCACCCATAAGAGGGCTTGTGGAACTGGTTGCTTTTGTATGAAATGTCCTGAGTAGGTTGTAGAAAAAGCCAGAAAAAAATCTTCCTTTTCAAATTTGTATTTCCAGTATATATTCCTTCTGTTCCCTGATGGCTCATTATCAGAAAGACCCTGAGGGCACTTTTAGCCTACCAGTGGACAGTGCTGACTTTCTTCTGTATTTACACTGTCAGAGACACAATGAAGTCATTTATGAGGAAGAATATTGAAAATAATTCTGGATTTTCATCATATAATTTTTACTCATACTTTCTGTATTATTTCATTTATGAGATTACAATGCCATTGAAGAAACACTTTTTAAAAAATCCTATAATGATGACTCTTCTAAAAAACTATAGCGTTTTGCACTGAAGTGGGGGAAGCAATCTAACTTGATTCCTTAATGATAGTTTTGAAGAAAAAAATAGGAGTTGCTATTCTACAGGAGTTAGATTACTGAGAATGTATTGTAAGAAGATGAGAGTCCATTTATAATACATAAAATTTCCTCCAAGGAGACATTATTTTATTCCTTTTCATATTTCAATTGTGGTGCAAATATGCTATGCAAAATACATGACATTTAACTTTGGTGTATCTTTCTTTCCACATTTACAATATTGTTTAAATACTGGTCAAACTGTTCATTTAATTTTAACCAAAAATACAAATTCCTGTAGAAACTAATTATTTTCCAAAGAGTTTTTAGAATACTATATAGTGTTTCATATTAATGCACTGCTATGTTTTAGATATGGTTTGAGTGTTATCCCCCCAAAATCTTCATATCTGAAATTTAATCCTCATCATGAGATATCTAGAGTGGAATCTTATTCTGATGATGATACCTGGGGGGGGGGTGTGTCTTTGGAAAGTGAGTAGGATGAGATAATATTATTAGGTTGGAGCCTCCAGGAGTGAACCCTGATGGCTTTCTAAGAAGTATGACAGGGACAAGAAGAGATGCAGGTACACATGTACTCTATCATGTGTACACATATTTCTTATCAAGTGATGCACTAGGTCAACTTGGGACATTAACAATGATAATGTCCACATGGAGCCTCTCAATTTTGCACTTTTAGAACTATAAGCAAAAAAATTGGATTTTCTTTATGACTTCTCCACTCTGTGGTATTATCTTACTAGCAACAGAAAATGAGCCAAAAGATATACTTACAAGCGACAGAAAAGAGACCAACATATGCATGTTTCTATGAAGATGTTTAAATATCTGTAATAGATATAAATTGAATATAAATTATATCTTTTAATTTCAGCCACCTGTAAAACCAAATTGCATTCACATAAAAATGAATTTTGGAGACCAAAGCGACTATTTGGAACATAGTTCATTATATTCGTTACAGAAGATATAAAACAAGAAACACATATAGTCAACAGAGCAAGGTTTTATAAACACTTGCATAATCCACAGAAATCAAACCAAATATAATGCTCAGTCACAAAATAACACATGCTCCCTGTAAAATCTTATGAAAAAAATCTATAAAATTGGCTGGAACAATGCCCAAACTCCAGAGGTTTCTAGAATTCAGGACAGTCTTGGTTATGATGCTACTTGGTCACATAGCAGTTATAAAAGAGATTTACAGTTTCACAAGAGGCAGAACAGAGACATTCATGAAGGAATAAGTTTCATAAATTACAGAAAAAGCAAAAGAGGCCAGCAAAAGAGGAGGCATGATGTTTTTCACAAGATAAACTTGCTGGAAGTCCACATCATCTACGATTCCAACACAAGACACACAGGTCAATCCCCAGAGAACTCTGTACCCACACACTGCAACAACAAGAAATACTGGAAGGACCATATTACATGTTTACTTCATAACTGGATTCTGAATACTGGGAAATGATGTCTGCCAAAGAAGAAATCTTGTTGCTGGGAAATAAAGCTTGGGCAAAACTACAGCTCCATATTTACACAATATCTTTCAGAGTTTGGTTACTTAATGCTATCAACTACACATACCCTGTTGTCCTTTATCAGTGCTCATGCATTAGGTTTTTCCTAACGTTGGTCAAAGAGTGATGAAATAATCTATTTTCCCTATTAAACATATTATCACTTAAAAGAAAACAATCACAATAAATAAATAGGCAAAGTACTTGAACAAGCAACACAAATACACAGATGAGAAATAGGTAAAGACCAGCAAATAATGTTCAATAGTGTTAGAAATAAAAATCATATGGGCCATAAGGTACTTTTACAAGACTGCCAAAGATTCTGGAAAATATAATTAGAAGAGAAGAGGAGAAAACAGGATGAAGATGGTGGGGAATAAGGAAAGGATGAATGATAGCAAGAGTAGCAAATGTTAACAAAAGAAAATGATTTCGAAACAAATTGCTTTCAACATTTCTTAATTCAGAAAAAAAGAAATAGAGCATTAGCTGGAGGGAAATAGAACAGTAAAGGGGAAATGTTTATTTGTTTTCAGATAGGAGATACGTATGCAATTTGAAATGCCAAGAAGCAGCCTTTAGGTAAAGGGCCACAGTCTGGAGGCAAGGACAAGAGTGGTGGCAGATTAAAACCCTGGGAAAAGAAGAGATGGAAAACCAAGCACAGCTGGAGGAAGGGGGCCTTAGGCCAGAGCAGACGGAGCCAGGATCAGGGCTGCCAAACACTTGAGCGGGTATCTAGTATTTCTCCACTTTATTTTTTGCCTTTAAATTAAGAACAATACCTGTCACAAAAATATTGTGTAAGTAGCATATGACATATAAAAGTTAATTTTAACTTTAATCTTAATACAAGGTGTACCTGCTCTTAAAGTGTCTTTTTTATATAAGTTTTCACGCATATTCAAAAGGAAATTCCTAGGTCTGAGAGTGCAGCTCAGTAGTACAGCAATTGCCTAGCACATGTGATGCTCTGGATTCCATCCCCAAGACCTCAAAAACAAAACCAAACCATCAAAAGCAAACTCCGTGGCAGAAAATAGTATATACTTCTGCACTGGATCACAGAAACCCTGTTCATTTTAAGTAACTCGTTTATAAGAAATTATCCAGCTGGAAAATAGGGTCAGATTCAGCAGCAGGTATTTATTGGAATTTATTTCTATTAATGTGTATAAGGGAGTGGGTGCATGTATGTAACACAGCTTGATTCACTAACAATGAGTTTAAAGTCACAAAGATGTATTTGAATTCTGGCCATGTGTGTTTCTAGTTCAGATTCAGTCATTACTGTGTTTTTGATAGAAGAATGCCTGGTCTACTAAATGTCTGTTTGAATGAGTAAATAAGTAAAATTTTCTTAACTTTTGAGCTTTGTCTCTCTTATGGGACTAAGGACGCTTCAAGTTCAGCTGTGTTACAAGTAACAGAAATGCTTTCCACTTAGTCGGATCTATGCCATATGGATTGTTTTTTGTTGGTAACAGGGAACAAAGATTGAAGAATAAAGAGAAATGTCAAAGATATTACAAATCTAATATCCTTACAATTGTTTGGTGATCAGTTTAAAATATTGTTTTAACTTGGAAAAAACCTTCTACAATTTGTGCTAAAATACATAACAGATAATTATTTGTTATTTCCCAGTTTGAGTCTTTTGAAGGCACCAACTCCAATGATTCAATATGCTGTAGAAATTAATACTGAAGCATGAGCATAATTGAATTATTACCACAGAAATGGTATTTGCCACACTCAATGATATCTAGATGCACTTCATTCACATATGGATGACAATCACACACACACACAAACACTGATAACTATTTTTCATTTAAATTATTCTTTTTATCCTGGATCAATGGGTTGGGGGGGAGAAGGTAAAGAAAAAAATGAATTAAAATGTGTTATGTACATGTACCAACTTCCCCAAAGGAATGTAAACATTATTTACTATACACATGTACTAATAAACTAAAAAACTATAACAGAGAAAAAATAAGATGCTTAAAATAAATAAGCAGACAGAATGCTCCCACCAACAGCAAAATTTAAAGATTAATCTATAATGACATAGAATTACTAAAAATTTTTACTCCAAGATACATAGATGTTTTCACTTATATAAAACAAAGATAAAGTTAAAGATTTTGAAAGTATAGAAATAGAAAAACAGGGACAGAATAATCCACATGATGTACAAATACATCACATGCCCAAGTTATAGCTTTACTGTACTTGAGCAATAACAGAATATTTAATAAAGAATGATATTTTTATTTTTAATCTTTATATGAACTTTTCTGCTGGGTTGAATAGGGTTCCCCAAAATGATAAGTCCAGGTCTAAATCCCTGGTACTTGTGAACATGACTTTATTTGGAAATAGGATCTTCATGGATATAATTAAGTTAAAGATCTTGGGATGAGATAGTTCTGGATTTAAGGTCAATGCAAAATTCAATGATTTACATTCTTATAAGAGAAAGGAGACAGTGATTTGGGACACACAGACACAGAGGACAACATCCTGTGGAGAGAAGGCAGAGAGGTAATGTAGCTACATATTGCTGGGAGCCCCCAGAAGCTCAGAGAGGAATGAGCATATTCTTTCTTAGAGCCTCCAATGTTAGCAATTCCTTGATTTCAAACTTCTGCTTCCAGAACTACACAAGAATATATATATTTCTATTGTTTTAAGCGACCTAAGATGGCATGTGAGCACATGAAAGGATTCTCAACATCACTGGTCTCTAGCAAGATGCAAAATAAAGCCACAAAGATATATCACAACATATCTAACAAAATTAAACAAGCGCAACAATGACTGACAATATCAAGTGCTGGTGGCGATCTGGACTACCTGGAACTCTCAGACATGCACAAAGGGTAATGCACGAAGGATCAGTCACTCTGGAAAATTGTTGGGAAATTTTATACAAAGTCAATATATACTTCCCATATTTGTAGGTCTATACGACAAAAAATGATAACCTGCACACAAATGTTTATAGTTTCCACTAGCTTCATCAAAACTGGCCAAATGATAGAAAACTTCAAATGTTGGTGGGTGCTGAATAGATAAACAAATTATACAATGTCCATACAATGGGAAAACATTCATCAATAAAAAGGAAATGGACTATATATAGATGCATGTGCCAGTATGGGTGTGAATCTACAAAGCATTATAGTAAGTGCTCAAAGTCAGACACATGAGGCTGCAAAATGCATGATCCACTTATATGACATTTATGAAGCAAAAAAAAAGAAAAGAAAAAAAAAGAACAGACACCAGGTCAGTGATTGCGAGAGTATGGAAATGGGGCAAAGTATCTACTCTAGAAGAGTATAGGGCTTAGGTGACAAAAGTATAGTATTCTACAGCCTCACTATGGTGACGACTGAACAACAACTATTTGGTCAAAACTCGACCTGTACGTTCAAAAATAGAATTTTACTGTGAGTAAATCATATTTCAATGTGTCTGTATAAAAAAATCAATGCCTTACACAGTATTTATTGCTAGAGGATTTTATAGTAATTATAAAATATTATTTGTCTACCATGTTTTTCTGTTGCTTTTGTTTGTCTTTCTGGTGCCGAGGACTGAATGTGGTACCATGACATATGTCATCCTTGTAAGTTTCATTAACACAGGCATGGTCTTCAAGAAGTCTGAGAATCCTGGGCAAATATAAATCCTAAACATTTCCAAAGAAAAACCATCTATATATGTATCTTTCACTGGGAAATAAACATATTTCTTATATCAGCACTATCATTAAAGAATTCTTAAACATTCACATATTTTCTTAGTCCACTGTTTTGATAAAATGACAAAATATCTCTTTGCAAGTGAACCCTCCCCAAATTGAAATATTTCCCATAAATATGTTAGCTCTGGATTGCTACTATTTTAAGATCCCCATTACAAATCTTTAATTTATTAACCTTTCTAAATTATATAAAAACTCCTATTTTATTCCATTTCCATTGTTGCTATGCCTCTCCTCTCTCTCCCTCTTTTTCTCTTTTGTGTTTTGAAGCTATGTCTGCCTAAGGGTCTTGAAGAGATGTTAATTCCTGACAGCTCAGGCAGCCTTCCTTCTCGAATTTTCTGCTGCTGTATGACATTAATTCACCAATTTCTCACCTGTATTCCAGGGTATTTAATCTGTTTCTAGTATGCCACTCCTCTGACATTTGTCTCTTCTACTAAAATGAGAACAGGGACTCTAGCTTATATATCTTTATTTTCCAAACTTTTAGCAAAGCGTCTTACACGCAGAAGTTTGTACGTATGTTTGCTTTGAAAATAAATCATTTTAAATATCAGCTGTCATTTCATTCTGTGGAAGTTTGAGCCTCTGCAAGATTGTCCTACATAGGTGACAGCTCAAGGAGAGACTTCAGAATGAAATGGCAGTTGAAGGAAAACACACTAAATCTTAATTTTAGTTTGCTTGCTTACCATTCATCTCTTCTTCCTAGCTTCTTTATATCATCATCCCCCCAGAAACAAGAGATGGGAGTTTGCCTCAGAAGAGTGTGGTATTACAGCTACACAGGACTTTACATTACAGGTCCACGATGTTATGAATTAGACACTGACTGCATCCAGAATCTTCCGGATCTGGGGTCTCCTCAGAGCAGTAATCCACAGAGAAGCTCCAACTGTCCAGGTACACTCGGGTGTATCTACTTTCTGTATCTAACACATATGGTTTGACTGTATTCTGACCCATTCACAGGCCAGGATTCATCGCCTTCTTAGACCAGGGCAGCACAGTTCTCTAGCACAGGCATCCGGTCCACACTGAGGCTGGGTATCCATCCAGATGGATTGAGCATGGAGAAGGCACCCCTGTTCTCTGTCCATGTTGGGGAAGCCACGGGTCTAACACTGTCTCTGAGTTGCTAATTCAGACGTAGTTACACTCCCATGGTTACTGTCGTAGTCGGGGTTTACAAGGGAATAGATTTAATATAAGTCACATAGCTTATAGGATTATTTTATAATATTCACCCAAAGAAAAAAAAATTCACCCAAAGAATTAAATGTAGAAGAGTGCAGATCACACACTAGAAACCCAAAGAATGCAGCTGAGGGCCTGGATCCCACAGCAATGTCCTGGACGAAGGTCTAGAGCTCATGATACTGTCTCATGCAAGTCTGTATCAGCGACCTGCACTGGGAAGGCCCAAAGGCCAGTGGTGGAAATTAGAAAGTCTGCACCAGTGAAGTGAAGGCCCTGTGCCATGAGGCTGAGAGATCTGCACTGGAGCCAGGAGACGATGGTCAAGGTAAGGACCGAGATTCCTGGAACAAAACTGAAGCCACTCTCAGCTTCAGCGAGGACCAAGGTCCTTTGAGAATAACAGCTGAGTTCCTATTAGGAAAATCAGTGTGACAAACTTCCCCAGGAGGAGTAACAGCACAGCATCTTCCCCTCTGATTCTCCTTTCTATGCTGCTAGGAAGAATCTTCAGGTGGGCCTTCTACATTAGGATCCGCGCTGGTTCAGTTCAGCTGAGTGTTAGAAGCTGCCCATTAGTTAATCCACAGTCACCTTCCACTGAGGTTGGAAGCCACTCATTAATGGAGACTTCCATGCACACTTCTGCATGCCCAGCTAACGCACAGCAATAAATGAGCAAACCTACTGTGTGCCAAGCCTGTGTGAGAAACCACACTTTATTATATATTTGTGTGTTCGATTTTGAAAAGAAATGGTCTTATTGAGATGTTCACACACCACATAATTTACTAATTTAAATGTACAATGCAGTGGTCTTTCACATATCAGTGATATTTTAAATTTGTGATAAGTAGGTACGTAACATAAAATTTATACTTTTAACCATTTTGGGTGCACAATTCAACAGCATTAAATACACTAAACGTGCTGTACAATCAAGAGCACAAGGTGTGTCCAAAATTTTGTATCATTTCAGTCAGAATCCGTATAATGGTTAAGTGATTAACTCCAGCCTGCCGGGGATACAGATCAGCGGCATAAGCATGTGCCTGGCAACTGGACCTTTGGCTACTATACATACCTGTGAATTTGAGTGTTCTGACTACTGCGTATGAATCAAAGTATACAGCATATGTCGTCACTTAGCATACAGTTTTAAAGGTTCATCCATGTTGTAGCATATTTCAGAATTTCATACCTTTTTATTCTTGATTAGTGGGTCAAAAGATAAAAGCCAAACTGTAAAGCTTATTGAAAATAAGAGAGTATTATTTTGCGACACTAGGATAGGCGAATAATTCTTAGCCAAGACATACAATGCTACTCCAAACAAAGATAAAATAGTGGAAATTTGGTCATAAAGTAAAAAGATTTTTCAACATATACAATCATAAATGTGCCAATAGTCTGACAAATATGTTTTTAACACCCATACAAATCAGAGGGGAAAAAATATAGACACTCGAATTCTAAAACTTGTCAAAACACCGAATAGTTGTCAACAAACGAGTGACTAAACGAAATGTGTGTATTTTTGAGTCAATTTTCAAATAAGTTTTTTTGGTGTTTTTGATATTTCAAATAGTGACAACATAAAAACTAATACATTGGGGATCCACCATATTCCAGCATAATTCAGGCCTGTCTTGGTTTCTACTCTGTGTTCTCATTCTTTGCCACTTGCCACAGGTTGCCACAGGGTGCTTTATAGTCGAGCACCATCCCCTCTAGACAAAGCTAAGTTCCTTTAAGGTAGGCGAGATGGCGAGGTTTGCCATGACACGTTCTTTGAACTGGGAGATGAGTGATGATCATTAATTCCATCTCCAACAGCGAACTTTTATTAGTTCCCAAACAGCACTTAGAACTGTTCTGTCACATGAAAATGAATCCCTTCAGCCAACATTCCAGTTACAACCTTGAACAATGTTTCCTGGCATATTTTTCATCCCTTGTTCTTCTTAGCCAAAGAGAAAGCAAACTCCTCCAACTGTTCCTTCCCAGTTTGACATGTGATCTGGCTTCCTGTATCTTTCCTCCCAAAAGAGTTTTCTACATGCAGAAAAGTATGTAAAACTGTAACCAATGTTACTAATCTAATATGAAATGCCCTATTTAAATTTGGAACTAAGTTTTGGTAGACTGCAAAAGTATGCAGGTGGCAATAATCCAGAATGTTTTAAAAGTAATAATTTAATCAAATATGCTTAACCTCCCACTCACATCCTCAAATTTTTGCAATGCTAACCAATTGAGAATTGACACAGGAACACAATAGATTATTATATTGCTACAAGTATCCTCTAAATTTTACAGTTAGAAAAAAAATAGAATATTTATTTTCAAAATTACCACAGGGTGACAAGAGGGCATGTTTGGAAGCAAAATGTCTTTGCTCATGCTAATAACCTTTATCCACGACAGATATACAGATATGCAGTGTTATTTAGAAATACATATGTAGAGTATGTCAGTGCTCATACATATTCTTGGGAGACATTTTGAAATTATTTTTTCTGAAGAAGAGTAATAAAATCTATTTTCAAACCTTCCTGTTTTGAGATTATATTGTGAGCCATTCCCTTTACAGTTCAGCAAACTAGGGCTCTTATTCCAAAGACTAACAGCCTTCATCTAGGCTGCTAAATATTACATACTGAGGATGGATTTGGGGTATAAGGAAGATAGTATTCTCCTAAAGTGAAAGATTTTGGGGATTTTTCTACACATATACATATTCAGGCAATACTTAACATCACTGTCAACATGAAAGTGAAACTAAAAAACCTCTCAGAGTCTTTTAATAATTCATCTTTCATGCTGCTGTTAGGGGTGTGTGTGTGTGTGTAAGACAGAGAATGAATTAATGAACAAGTGAATGTGTGTATATGAGAGTGAATCAGTGGAGGAATGAATGGGTGGATTTACTTTGGTAAACAGGCACAGAAGGAAGCATAATGAATCTACAATCTGTAACACAGGTAATACTGGACACGTCACTGAATCACAGACTCTCCATCCTTATGATTAGAGTGAATATTTTTAAAATCATTAAATCAAGCCATATAATGCCCAAAAGGAAAACAGGAGAAATGAGGTCTAATGGAAGGAGAAAAACAAAAAGAAACAAATGAATTCAAAAATTATGAATCATTGGTTCCATTTCATGGGAAGCAGTGTACAGATTTAGGAGCTCAGCACACTGAGCTTCAAGGCCTTCACTCTGAACCCACACCTGCAGACTTTGAAATCAGTGATGTAAGTACGAGTATACACATAGCTTCCAGATATCCCCTTTATGGTCAATTTCATGTGCTTATTAGGTGGAATACAGAACAGAGTTTCCTTTACACAGAGCACAAGCTTCACAGACATAACTGAAAACTGTCTATGTTACTTTGCTGGGTACATTCACTAACCTGCCACGTCATAAATATCTTCCCTGGGCTTACAAGACGATCTAGTGAAAGTTCTGCTAACCACCCTGGGTAAATTATACTGCTGCAATATTATTTAGATGGATAACAAATGCACCCCAGCACAGGGAAACAGCCACATCATTATCCTTCCTCCAAGGGAAGTGGAGGCATCATTAACACCCTGCAGGCAGAAGAGGTGCTCATCAGGGCAACCCAGTGCACAGATAAGCAGTCGCATCTCATTCCATGAGCAGGATTTCATTTCCAAGAAAGCGTTCCCAATCATGATAAATTTAATGCATTGCGTAAATGAAGTAAGAGTCCAAAATACGACTGAAGTGAAGCAACGAAACAATAAGAAAGAGGGAACATTACTCTCCAGGGAGACACCCAGTGACCATGCCTGCCACACCGTTTTCACTTCATCCTGTAAAGAGGGCTCCTCCACATAGCTCGCTCTGACTTCAACTTCAGACTGAGGCACTATCCAATCATGGGAGAAATAAACAGGGCTACAGTTAATATGAAGCACAGTTTTTCAATTCTAAGTCTCAAATATTTATTTCTTTAATCTGACTTTAACATATGATTGTTCTTACTAAAGGTTTTGATTTTCTGGAAACTTTTCTGCATTAAATATAATTCTTACTGCAGAGCATGATATTTTAACCTACTTATGAACATTTACCTTTTACAATGAGCTGGCAACAAGTGCTACTGGCAAAGAAATAATAAATACAACAGTAGTATATGCAACTTCTGAAAATAGAATTCGTCTTTAGAAAATTTGTCTAAACATTCACTGTCAAAGAATATCCTCATTGCCATTCACTACTTAAGTCCATCATGGTAGTGAATATTCAATTGTAACCTTTGAAAAAGTCATTTTAGCAATTTTATAATCCGTTTCATCCTCTTCATCAAGGCGTTGTGGGAAGTTACCCTCAACAAGGAAACATAAAACATCGTATCTTGAAAACATAAAGCATCACCTTTTGTTGGGCATGGTGATGTACACGTAAAACTCCAGTACTCTAGGAGGCTGAGGCAGGAGGGTTGCATGTGAGGGCCCAGCTTGGGCAGTTTAGTGAGATCCTGTGTCAGAATAAAAAATTAAAAAAGGGTTGGGGTACTATCTCTCAAGGGTAAAAGCATGATACCACAGTGACACGTGCACAGTCATGCTTTTAGGAGCACAGTTTTTAAGAGACAGCTCAATTGCACATCAGCTGATGAATGGATGAGGAAGTTGTGGGTTCTTTTATATGATGGAATGCTACTTGGCCATAAATAGGGATAACTGAGACATTTCTAGGTAAATTAATTGCCGTAAGAACATACTCTTAAGTGAAATAAATTGGATACACATGCATAAGTACCACATTGTTTCTCTGGTGTGTGAAATTGAAAGTGTAAATGAGGGACAAAATGTACAATAGATATCGTGAGACAGGAAATAAACATTCGATGGGAAGGGGAACTGGAGAAGGGAGAAGAGAAAATGAAGGAAGGGAAAAGAAAAAAATAAGACAGGAAATAAAAAATGGATACTAAACTTTTTTTTTTTTTATCAGTACTGGGGATTGAACTCACGACTGCATGCTTGCAAGACAGGCACTTATGCCACTGAGCTAAATCCCCAGCCCTAAACTTCTGTAAACAGGGAGAGTAGTTGAATGGTGGATAGGGGACTGGTAAAAAAGAAGAATCAGGTTATATTACATACAGGTACAAATTCTCTATGATGAATGTGATCATTGTGTATACCCAGAACATACAAATAAACTTAATTAATTTAAAAAATTTATTGATGTTTCTTGTTTGAATTATTATTATTATGGCTAAGAAATAGTAGTTCTCTAATTGCATCATTTCTCCCACATTTATCACATGACTTTCTATTGGAACAAGAACTTATCCAGTATAAGTTCTAACTTTAGTAACTATAATCCTCTGTTTTCAGAATTTTGATATTCATCTTATTCAAGACTTAACTAGTGAAAGCCTCTTCATGCTGTCATCTGCATTCCTCTAAAGTGACCCAGAATTCTTTGAACACTGCCTTAATTTCTAACACAGAGGATAATTTGGGACTTTCCCTGTCCAGCCCTGGAATCACTTTCCAAGAAGCTCTGGTTCCCATAACTCTTTACTTCATATTGATAGCTCAAACACAATCCAACACTACAGAATTAATTTTCCCTTCTCTACAATAATAGACTTATGAGTGAGTTTAGTTCTAGAGGAACTTTCATAAGTTGAATTCCCTTGTAAGTCCAATAAAGTGAATCTTCTTCAGGTTTTCCACAAATAAACAATGTAAAGCATAAAAACTTCACCTGTTCCATGATATTGTCCTTGTTTTTAAGAACTGTGCCAATGGTTGAACAATTCACATTACAACAATGAGTGATGCTCTCCCCAAACTGTTATACAAATTTAATGCAATTACAATCAAATATCAGTAGCATACCTTACAGATCTAGAGAAAACATTCCTGTAATTCATTTGGAACCAGAAGAGACCTACAATATCAAAGGCAATCCTGGGCAACAAAGGCAAGATAGGAGACATCACAGTTACTGACTTGAAATTGTTACAAAGATACTGTGATAAAATCAGCATAGTGCTGGAAGAAAGAAAACAGACCTGAGGCTCAGTGGAACAGATTAGAAGATGCAGGCACAACTACAAACACATTTAGCCAGTTTATCTTTGATGTAGAGGCCAAACATGTTCATTGGATGAAAGATAGCCTCTTTAATAAATGGTACTGGAAAAACTAGCTTTACACATGCAGAAGACTAAAACTAGACCCATGTTTATCAGCAGGCACTAAACTAAAGTCAAAATGGATCAAAGATCTAAATATTAAAATAGAAACACTAAATATACTACTGGAAGAGACAATAGGTAGAAATCTTGAGACATAAGGGTAGGCAGAGAGTTAAGAATAAAACCCAAACTCCACAGGATGTATTTCAAAGAACCAACAAAGGTGATGTCACCTTATTGAAAAGCTTTTGTACATCAAAGGAAATCACCAACACAGTGAAAAGAAAACCCACAGATTGGGGACAAACATTTAGCCAACTGTTCCTTAGACAAAAGACTTCTATCTAGAACATATAAAGAATTGAAAAAAATCAGGCCTCCCAAATTCAAAGACTCAATTCAAAAATGTGCATCTTAGATGAATATGCAATTTTCAGGTGAAGAAACACGAATGGCAAATCAATATATGAAAAAATGTTCTACATCATTGGTCATTTAGGAGATGCAAATTAAAACAACACTGAGATTCCATCTCCCTCTAGAAAGAATGGATATAATCAGAAAATCAATCAATAACAAATACTGGTGGGGATCTCTCCTCTGCTGGTGGGAATGTGGACTGTACCATCACTATGGAAATCAGTGTGGAGATTCTTCAAAAAGCTAGGATTATGGGTCCCATTTGACTCAGGTATCCCCCTTCTGGGTATTTTCCCTGAAGAATTCAAAACATCATACCACAGAGATATATGCACACACATAGTTACAGTACCACAGTTTATAATAGTTAAATCTTAGAAACAATCCAAATGCCCATCAATTGAGGAATGGATACAAAAGGTAGTATTTTTATACAGTGGAATACTACTCATCTATAAAGAAGAATAATTTCAAAGCTTTTTTAAGTAATTGAATGCAATTGAGACCATACTCATAAGTAAAATAAATCGGGCTCACACGTATAAACATCCTATTGTCTCCCTAGTGTAAGAAATTGAAAGAGTAATTAATTGTAAAAGGGAAAGAAACTTCTCAAAAGGAAAGAACAACTGGAATAGGGTAAAGGAGAAAGAAGAAAAGGAAAACAAATAAGTATGCACAAGATAGCTAAGATAGTTATACTACTAATTTCTTTTAGCTCCTTGATGACAATGGTTTGTGCTTATACCACTTGATCAATTTTGCATGCATATATCTTGTAAACTGAGCAACTACTTGGAAGATAACAATATGTAATATATTAACCATTATTAATTTCCAATTGTATTGTTATGAAATTCAGTATAATTCTTGTATTTTTTTCTCTTTAAAATAAAAAAAATGAGTGATGTCTATAATCTTTTCCCCTCACTCCAATTTATCAATTATTTTCACTTTCATTTCTAGGACTTTTGCTTTGTACGTCCTAGCAGTCCCTGCCACATAATTACTGCTTTTCCTCTTGCTTCTGGACATCCTGGGCTCTGACTGAACTCTGTACTATTTATTGTACATCATTGCATCATATTATAAGCACAAAGCAACACAAGTATGAGAAAGTCTGGTAGACACATGAGCTACTATGTAAGCTACAACTGAAGACAATTCATGACACTAATTTTCTGGAGATATCAAGATAATTACAATTTACAAAGAACCAATAGTTTTAAATACTTACAATTTAAAACACTGCATAAATGAACAGAATTTCACTTAGCTCAGGCTTTGTAAAGATGATCAAACCAGAGAATACAAGTAAAAAGGTATTATCATATTATTTCCTATTTAAAGGTCAAAACAAGTCTTTTCCTGTAAGTACATCTAGAGTTTTCTAGACATAAATAACAAATTATAGTCTAATTGGTAGATCATGGTATTTCTGTTCTAAAAAGAAATGAAACACATATTGTAATTTTGTAAATAAAAGCAAAATTTAATTTAATTTAATTTTTGTCTTTTTGAGACATGATTTTGTCATATAGTTCAGACTGGCCTTGAACTCACTTTGTAGCCCATGCTGACCTTGAACTTGCAGTGATTCTCCTGCCTCAGCCTCCCAAGTGCTGGGATTATTAGGCTTGTGCCACCACACCCAATTTAGAAAGGCAAATTTTAGTAAGCAAATTTTGTATGTATAGTTTCCTGAGGTACCTATCACTCATTATTGATTCTACTGATGGTTTTGCATCACTTCACCTGGGATTAAAAAATATACTTCCAAAATAGGTATAGCTTAGGACTTTATGAATTATGAAAGCTCATCCATAAATATCCATATTCCTTTCGGCTGAAATCATATAGATCATTATGTACTATTACATGTAAGTAAAAATCGCAATGCCATTGTCCTCATTAGCAGTTGCAGTTACATTTTTTAGGTGCTGTGTGTTTTTCTGTGCATACTCCACTCTAGAATCTGAGTTGACTTTCTAAAATTCTTAAGAAGCTATTTATTATTGACATAGCCACAAGGCAAATGAAAACTATTTGTTTTTTTTTTAAATGTGGCTCAAATTTCTCCCATTAATGGATGGATGTAACTCTCTAAACCCCCTCTGTAACCACATTTTTTGTTAGTATATTCTTCTAATGACTTGTTTTGGTCAATTGGACTACAGCAAGCTTGACAAAGGAAAGACCAAAAAAAAAAATGTTTTCACTTGTCAGTTTTCCTTTTGGATCCCTGCTACCCCTGCATCATGAGAACAAACCCGGACTGGTCTGCACTTAGGATGAGCTGAGGAGTCTCAGATGAATGCGTCCTAGGTCACACAGTGCCAGGTAATGCATCGGTTGGCCACAGACCCTTGCCTGAGCCAGCTGGGACAGTCACTATTGCTCACATGGATAAAGCACTCAGCTGACCCAGGACCTTGTAAGAACAATCCATGACTGTTATTTTAAATATTTATATTTTGAAATAATTTGTTTTGTAGAATTACTGTAGCAATGGACAAGCGATAAAATGTACCCAAGATTTCCTTTAAGTAAGGACATCTTATATATTTCTTAGTGCCAAGATCTCTAAAATGCTACAGTATTCCTACAGAGCTTTTAAAAATAGAAATTGATGGTGTGATTATAAAACTTAGATGTATGAATAGGAGCCAAACTTCTGCTAAGGGGAGACAATGTCATGATTGATTATGAATCAGTGGAACCGGTCCATTTTAAACAATCTATCATGGTACAAGGAAAGATAAACTTCACTCTACATTTGCAGAGACCCATATGAATGAACATTAGCAATAGCCAACGATATGAATGAATCTTAGGAAGATAACACTCAGTAAAAAAGGTCCAGAAGGATGACACACAGTGTGGTACTTATTTTATAATTACGACTGGCAACAAAATTGTTTAGAAATGAAAGCAAGATAATTATGAACAGAATGCAAGAGGCTGATCACCCTGGGGTAAAGCAAACAAAGAATTCGCACAGTGAAATGTAGTAAAATGCAGGCAAAAATAGCATTTTCCCCATCTGTGGGATGTCTTTTTACTCTATTGATAATTTTTTTTTTTTGCTATGAAAAGGCTTTTTAATAGGATGAGATCCCAGCTGTTGATTCTTTGTAGTATTTGCCATGCAATCTGTATTTTGTTCACAAAACCTTTGTGTACACCTGTGTCTTCAAGAGTTCTACTTAGTCTCACTTCTGGATGATTTAGTGTTTATGTTTCAATATTTAGATATTTGATCCACTTTGATTTTAGTTTATTACATGATGATAGACACGGGTCTAGTTTTAGTGTTTGCCATGTGGAGAGCCAGTTTTTCCTGCACCATTTATTCAAGAGGTTATCTTTCTTCCAGTGAATATGCTTGGCCCCTTTGTCAAAGATGAAGTGCCTGAGTGTGTTTGGTGTTGCTTCTAAATCTTTTAATCTGTTCCATTGATCTTCAGGTCTGTTTTTTCTTCCAGTACTATGCTATTTTTATAACAGTATCTTTGTAGTATAATTTCAAGTCAGAGATTGTGATGCCTTCTGTCTTACCTTTGTTGTCCAGGACTGTCTTTGATATTGTAGGTCTCTTCTGGTTCCAAATGAATTTTAAGAATATTTTCTCAAGATCTGTGAGATGTGCTGATGGTATTTTGATTGGGATTGCATTAAACCTGTATAACAATTTTGGCAGCATGGTCATTTTCATTACATTGGTCCTTCCTATCCATGAACAAGGGATATCTCTTCATTTTCTGATATCCTCTTTGATCTCCTGTTTCAGAGTACTGTAATTTTCAATACATAGATCTTTTACTTCCTTTGATAGACTTATTTCTAAGTATTTTGTTTTTTTTTCCCAATATTATCATGAAAGGTATGGTTTCCCTAATTTCTCTCTCAGCATATTTGTTGTTGGGGTACAGAAAAGCTACTTATTTCTGAATATTGACTTTGTATCCAGCTACACTACTAAATTCAGTTATTAACTCTATCGGTCTTTTGGTGAAGCTTTGGTGTCTTCTATGTAGAGTATTATGTCATCTGCAAACAATGAAGACTTAACTTCTTCCTTTTCTATCCTTATTCCTTTTATTTATTTTTCTTGTCTGACTGCTCTGGCAAATATTTCCAAAACTATATTGAATAGGAGTGGTGATAGTGAACATCCTTGTCTTGTTCCTGATTTTAGTGTGAAAGTTTTAACTTTTAATCCATTTAATATGATAGTGGCTCTTGGCGAGTTATCCTTCAGACAAAGGACTAATATCTGGAACATATAAAGATTTGAAAAAAATAGATCCTCCCAAATTTAAAGACTCAGTCCAAAAATGGGCATCTGAAATGAATATTCACTTCTCAGAAGAAGAAATACAAACAGAAAATAAATAGGTGTTAAAATATCCAACATCACTGCCATTTGAGAGATGCAAACTAAGACAATGTTGAGATTGCATGGCACTCCTGAAAGAACAGCCATTATCAAGAAATCAGCCAATAACAAATGCTGGTGGAGCTGTGGGGAGAAATGAACTTTTCTGCACTGCTTTTTAGGAATGCAAAGTGGTGCAACTATTAGTGTGGAGATTCTTCAAAAGTCTAGGATTAGAGATCTCATTTGACCCCTCCATTTCCCTTCTGAGTAGATATAGTCGTATACATGTTTCCATCAGCACGGTTTGTAATAGCTAAGTCTTGGACACAACCAAAATGCTCATCAACCAAAGAATGAATAAAGAAGATGTAAGTTTTTTTCATATAATGGAGTACTAATCAGCCATAAAGATAAATTTGAGACATTTCTAGGTAAATGAATGTACTTTGAGAACTTATTCTTAAGTGAAATAAATTGGACTTACATGTGTAAATGTGCCATTGTTTCCCTGGAATGAGATACTGTATGTGTAAATAAGGAGCAAAGGCATAAGAGGTTTTGTGAAATAAGAAGAAATTGTTCAAAAGAAAGGGGAACTAGAGAGTTGGAAGGGAGAGAAGGAAGGGGGAAGAAAGAAGAGTCCATACTCAATAAATCAGACACACATTTAAATATCACATTTTTTCTCTAGTGGGAGAAACTGAAATGTAAATAAAGACCAAAATATATCACAGATACTAGGAAATAATAAAAAAAAATATTCAAATGGGAATAGGAACAAGGAATGGGGGAGGAGAAAATGAAGGAAGGGACAAGAAAAAAAATCAACAGAAGGAAGAAAATGGAAACAAAGTTTTGTAAATAAGGAGGGGAAGATGGGTTGAAGGGAGGAGAGGAGTTTGGGAGGAAAAATCAATATCATGCACAAGAACAAGCTTCCTCTAATCAATGTGATTGTTATGTATATCTATAATGTACCAAGAACATCAATAAAAATAGTGTTTGTTTGGTTGTGCACTTATAAATTCTTGTCACATTATTTACAGTTCTGCTACTATGGAATGTGGACCTTGCTTTTGTCTTTTACATATTTCAAATCTGAGTTTCATCCTCTTCTGACCTTAGGTTTGCACTAGTCACAGGCTCTAAAGTACTTCCTTGAAGGCTGGCAGGTGGACTTGGGTTTGTAGTAGAGAATTTTCCCATCAAGTGCTTACCATACATGATCTTTTCAACAGCAGCACTCACAGAGGCTGCTTTAGTGGACATCTTCTCCCTGGGCTTCCCTGTGGCTTGGAGACATCCTGGACCATATCTTCCAAGAAGGCTTACAATCCACCAACTCCATACCACAGGAAGTCAGCCACTGACTACCCAGGACACAGATTCCTTTTCCTGTAAGACAGGCTATTTCTGAATTTCCCCTGCCTATTCTTCCTGACTCTCTTCCTCTATTACTTTCTCCCTCTCTTCTTGAGTCAGAGCTTCTTTTACTCCCTTATATCTTATTTTCATCCCACAGTAGTAGTTCCTTTTTGTTTAAGCTGGGCCATAGAATCCAGGACTCAAAGGACTCAGGAATTCAGGACTCAAAGAATTCAGGAACTTTCTACTTAGTTCCACAGCTTCAAGTGGAGTCTGGCAGACCACTAATTTACGATCTGTCTGGCCATATGGCTCAGAGCTCCTCTTGTGACTCATGCAGAAGGAGATGCTTCTGAGGGACTTCATCCCACACTAGCCACTGCCTTCTCATGTGTGTGGGTATTGCCTGCACACATAGAGTAAATATGGCTCAGCGCTTTCATGGCCTCAGGTTTGCAGTAAGCATCTGCTCTCCTTCAGTGTAACAATCTCCATGCTGAGAAGTATCTATTGCTTCCTTGTTATCTTTGTTTATGTTTTGTTTTGCTTTATTTTCAGTGATGGTGACTGACCCCAGGCTGCAGGTACAGCACTACCACTGAGCTACATTCCTCCGCCCAAATGTATCCATTTTTTCTTTTTCTTTTTTTTTCTTCTTCTGGATAATGTGTTATATGGTTTAGCTCCTCACCTGAAAATTCAATAAAATCTTACACAATATAGTAATCAGTGTTGACTCTGGATATGAGTCACCAAAATATTATTTCATTTTAATAAGTCAACTAAATTTTTGCCAAAAAAACTCTCTAAGGGAATTATTTCCTTAGTATAGTTCAAGATGCAGGGATTAGCTATTTACCAAGGAGTACAGAAATATTGTATTAGATTATTTATTCACTTTACGTACTCTATATGTTTTCTAAATGTCTACATAGAACACTGTGTAGGCTTACTCATACTTAAATCTTTCACTTGGCAATTGGCATGTTAAGGAGTGTATTTTTCCCTGTGATGCTCCTTAAAATTATCTTTAAATATTGCTTTAGTTATCAATTAAATTGCTATTTTCACTCTAGTAGTTAACATAATTTAAATTTTTCTACCCCAACAATATCAAGAAGACATTGAAAAAACTAAAGAAAGCTAATCTAGTGAATTCAAATCAATGTAGATTTATTAGTTTAGGAATTCAGGCTCCAGTCCCCAGGCAAGTGAAAAAGAGTTTGCCACAACAGGTCATGATAGGTTAATCACCTCTGCACAATGCATAGGTGACAATATCTGCTCAAGAAAGACAGATGAAATCACAGCCTATTTTCCACATCATTCTTCTAAAATTATCCAGAGAATTATAAAATTATTATTACCCTGAAGTTCTTGAACAGCTATGCTATTTCTAGAGTAAATTCTGCTTTGGCTCACTATTTGCATTCCTGTTTAGAGATGCTGTCTTATCAACAAATTTATAGCAACAATGTACATATAATCTGAAAAATTAATCTTTGCATAAATGCCTATATATTACAAGATTCATAAATTATTAATGGAAATGATATAAAGAAGGCAGCTAAAATGTGACTAGTGGCAGTTATGCATGCTATAAACTTCCAATTTTGAGCAAACTAAAGAACTTCTATACATTTATATGTGCTCAGAATTATATGTCATACTCTTTGAATTAAGAAGATAATGGTGCTGCCAGTACCACTGCTTTGCATATAAGTGCAGTGGAAAGCCTGATGAGCTCTTTAGTCTACTGTATCAATTCTAGACTAATAGGAGCTAGAGAGATTGTTAAAGTATGCCCTCTTTAGAGAGAATAGAGGGAGTCTTTTATGTCTAAATCATTAAAATCCATTGTTATTACTTCTGTGAGCTCAAGGCAGGATTGTCAAAGATTACAATTCATTATTTCTTCAGTTTTATAACACTATGGTCTTTCAATGATACTGACAGGGAATAAGTGATAAATGTGTGAATAAGCAATAAATAAATGAGACTACGTAAAAAAAAATCCTGAAACAACATCAACCATCATTTTTTAATTAGAGGCTAAAATTTCAAATATTTTAAAACCATACATTTCATTTAGTTATTTGGTATGATCCATCTCATTCACTGAGTGAACAGGTATTTTAAAACATCTATTCCACTCAGCTACTGCTTCTAATACTAGGAATTTAATATTGAATTACACACAGTCTATAGCCATACCACCCTGAACGTGCCTGATCTCATCTGAATTACACACAATGCTTATTCTAAAGAGGTTTAAAGATTAGTAGGCTTTCAAAACCAAAGCAAGTTCTATGCCACAGATGGCCAATTATGATACTAAATAGTACACAAGTAAAAGAAAGAAAGAAAAGAGGGAAGGAGGGAGAGCAAGGAGAGAAGGCAGGTCAAATAAAACCACTTAAATAAAATAAAAAAGTCTGTAGCAATAGAAGTAAACTAGTTTTGGGTAGCTCTCATTATGTGTGATCAAATTAACCAACAAAGACCTTTTGTGCTTGGTGCTGCAGTAAGTCCAAAGAATAACCTTGTAATATAACATTTTATTATTTAATTAGGAAATCAAGAATTATTCAAGGCACACTTCAATGCAGTTGTTCAGTGGGTGGTACAAGCCATAAAACACTACAGAAAATAAGCATGAGAAAGCATTGGCATTCTTTTTTCATAATAACTACAACAGGATGACTGATATTTCAGTCAATAATAGCAGTAATGCCAAGGATTATATGATAATAGAGAACCAAAGTAGCAAATCTTTAATGTATTAAAACCAATTACACACTAAACTAAGATCAATGGATAACAAATCACAAAGTTGAACTTTTTATTTTGTGCTTTCTCATCCTTGAAAAGGAATACAGAAAAGCACGAACATGAAATGTTCACTTTTCATACCATGATGGCTTACCATAATAAGCAAAGAACTATGTAACTTGTTTACTGATAACAAATTTATTCCACCACATGAACTCAAAAAATCAATACTGAGTCTCTGACATGTGATTATCACCTTACAAGTTGGAAATCATAACTGACACAAAACAAGCATGCAGATTTCAGACCAGCCTACTCTCATTAAAAAATATCAGCAGCCTCCCCCTCTCTTCACAGCTCTGATCATCCCCAGCTACCACCCCAACCATTCTGAACACAGCAATCAGCAAGGCAAGGTTACAGAGATCATAAGAAAAGGGTTGATGGAAAATAAAACATTGACTCTCGGTTTTGAAATATGCAAAGAGATACATGTAAATTGGAGTAAATTTAGGTGAAAGAAGATGAGTTTAGACACAAAATGAAGAAATGACTTATAGGGAACATACTCAAGACTTAGGTACCAACGAATAGTAATATAACTTTGGACCTAATTGAGATCATAATGTTGACTGAAATAAGTCATAAACACAGGCTTATGTATAACCAACACCAACCTGCTGGTTACATGGGGGAACCAACATGCAACAGATCTTCTAGCCTCCATAAATATGTAGAGGGCTGTTGTCCTCTCTGACATCTTATCTAGAATTTCTGAAAAGAACTGGAGTCAGAACCAGTCAGATAAGCTTTCTGACCTATAAAAACTAAGAGACCACAAATGTTTTTCTCTTCTTTTTAAAAACTGTTATAAAGACTATTTTCTAGAGTAATGCTAACTTGATGGCAAAACTGAGCAAAGGTTACAGAATTTTCTTATCTAATCCTGCTCTCACAAATAGCCTTTCCCATTAATAAATCTTCCCCATCGTGGTACATTTGTTAAAAGTGACAAACTTCCGTTGACATATCATGTTTACCTAAAGACCATAGTTTACATTACTGTTTTTTACATTTGGAAATGTCAAGGAATATGTACCCATAACTACAGCATCATACAGAGTATATTCAGTACCCTATAAATCTTCTGTGATCTCTCTGTTCAGTCCTCTTTCCTACAATCAATGATCTTTCCACTGTGTGCATGATTTTGCCTTTTCCAGAATGTCAGATAGTTAGAATTATACAGTATGAAAACTTTTTATATTGGCTCCTGTCGCTTAGTAAATTTAAATTTACATTTAAATTTCTAGCATGTCTTTCATAGCTTGAAAGTTCATTTCTTTTTATGCCAGATTATCACCAATCTGGCATTGTCTGGATGTATTACAATTTATTATTCATCTACTGAGGGCATTTTGGTTGCTTTCAAGTTTTGACAATTAGGACTAAACAACCATATCCAGGATTTTGTATAGAAATGAATTTCCAACCCCTTTTGTTAAATAACAAGGATTTTTTAATTTTTAAAGGCACTAACTCTTAAGATAATTTTTATGCACAGTAGATAAATAATATACAAGTGGACAGAGATGGAGATTTTTTCTCACTTTTCCATGAACTATGCCAAGACAGTATATGAGAAAGCACTATGCATAATCCTATCAAGATCCTGATAAAGGTATATTTTGAGGTTAATATTGATACAAAAAGCTCATTGTTAATCCTTGGGGAGGTGAAATTGCTTTTTTTTTTTTTTTCTTTTTTGGTACCGGGGATTGAACTCATGACCTTGTGCTTGCTAGGCAGGCACTTAAGCCACTGAACTAAATCCCCAGCCGGAAATTGCTTGTTTTATGAGACAATAAAAGTCTCTAAACCTCTTTTCCATTTGTTTTTAATGTCTTAGAAATACGTCATCAAAAGTTATTTTTCATCAAGAAACCTATAATTTCTATCAAATCCAAGTAAACTCATAACCACAAAGAATACATAGTCCCTGTGATCAACTCCCCACAGTCAACTATAGCATTTCATTTTTTTTGCAGTATTATTGCTGAAAACAGTGAAAAACAGTTCAGTTTTGCAACTGCAGTTTGGGATAAGAATATTTAACTATAAAAGATCTGAAGAATAAAATAAATTTATAAGAACAATGAAGTTGTTCATGTAGATTAGTCTTTATTTTTGTTATATTTTTCTTTTCAGAGAAAAACAATCCACAGCTAAATTTGAACATTATAACTGCATCTCATTGCCTAACTTGTGTATTCATAAGTTTTTTTAAAATAAATTTTGCAATTCATTAAAAATTGCTTAAAATGACAGGTATTTGAAGCATTCTATATTATAAAATATTTTTATTGCTAATCATCCCATTGAAAACAGAGAGAGAGAATTAAATTCTTTCAGGAAGTTAAGTTTTAAAAAATATGGCAGAGAATTGGATGTATCTACTGAGCTCTCAAAGTGTTGTTTTTTATAGATCTGTCAGTGCCAATATTTGTTCAGTTGTTTATTAATCATAAAATATGAAGTTTAACATACCCTTGTTGATATCATTTCATACATATATAGAACAAGATGCACTGAGTTGTTAACTTGGACATAACTAAATTATATGATTATATGGAGAAGAAGTTAAATTCTCAACTAGCTGTTTAGGTATACATACATTCTCTGGTGATATTAAAAAGGTATGCCGTCCTTTCTGAATGGTTATCTCCTTTTGACCCAGAAGAATTTTAATTTTGTCCAGGGGTTTCATTAAATATTTTCCCATTATGCAAATTTCACTTTGAAAGACCACTCTGAAATTGGTCTTAAGGAAATTCCAAGAATGATATCATAAACTGTGTTTCATTGTATTTTTTCACCAAATAGATTAAAGACATTTTTTTTTTGGTTATCAAAAATACCAGAGGCCTTTTATCAAAATTTGTATTCTTTGATTTTTCACTTATCCATCTTAAAAATCAGTCCAAAACACAACGTTTAGTTTTATTTATATAAATATATTTCATTAAAACACATGAATAAGTTTTAAGAACAAGCTATCATTATCTCTTATTATCTACTCTTTCTGTTAGCCATGGCCAAGGTAATGTTATTATCTTCTTTAATGTAGAGCTGATTATCAAGTCTTTATAGTTTTCTCCTTTGTCAGTCACACCAGGATATATTTTAGATGGTCACAAATCATTATATAATATTGGTTTCACCATATATTTATTTCATATAATTATGAACAAACATAAAATTTTAATTTATAAAATATTTATTATTTAGATGAAGAATGGTCTAAAAATTTGAAAATATCCCAGAATTTTGGTCACTTTTATTTAACTTCAAGTAAAAAGATGTGGGACAAACAATAAATACAGCTAACAAAATGTCTGAGCTAGCTAAAGGTAAGAAAAAGTTTAAATGAGATATAGAAGAAAAAATATTGAGAGAAAAAAGTTAATAAAAAAATTAAAGTAGTTTATAAGATACAAAAATAGTCTTCAAAAATATTCTGTGACTGCTTCCAGGATATCCTAAGAAATGACACATTTCACAATGGATAGAAATCCCATTATTTTTTATTGTTTTCTTGACCCCTATTCATTTTCATTTTTTAGCTAGTGTTAATACAGTGGATTTTCTGGTGACACAAAAGTATCAGAATTTCCAACTATTAATTATATAGATAACATATCTACTTTTCAGTGTTAAACCAATGAAAAATCCAGACAAAACATATTGTTAACTGTATATTGTGTTGGTTTCATTAGTGTATGCATAAGATTGTATTAGTCACTTTTTGTTATTATAACAAAATACTTGAGATGATATGCCCAAAAAGAAGAAAGGTTATTTAGCTCACAGTTTGTAGAGTCTTAGTCAATCTATCCTTATACCCATTGTTTTGGGGCCTACAGTAAGACAGCAAATCCTGGCAGAGAGAGCATCATGAAACAAGCTACTCACCTCATAACAGCTTTATGGAATAAAGAAACAGAAAATCCTTTAATCCATTTCAAATGCTCCTACTAAGTCCCACCTCTTTAAAGTTCTGCCACCTCCCAGTAGCATCAAGTCAATGATCAAGTCTGTAATATGTAATCCTTTGGGGGTCACTCCAGCTCTAAACTACTATTATAAAATAGAGATTGGAAAATTTTAAATATTCTCTCAAAGTTCTAATAAACAGTGAAATTAAAAAGAAATGCATCAGGTACATTGGTCCATCCATTTGGAGAAAATTAGTGTGAATTAATCTAACATCCTTTGAGGAGTGTTGCCTGATAAAAACAAAATGTTGATTGGTGCTAAGTGTCAGGGTGAAAGAGAAACAGTGTAGAACACAGATAATAACCAAGAAGCTGTCTCATAATACATTGTTAGGGAATCATGATCCCTGAAACACTGTTTAAGCTGAGATTGAATGATGGAGTGGAATCATAGCTTAAAGAATTTGTGGGTCATGATTTCCCAGAAGAGAAATGTTTCCTACTTGTATTAATTTTTTTCCCATCACTCAGACACAGAATCTGGCAGTTACAATTTACAAGAGAAGAGGTTTAATCTGGCTCATGGTTTCAGGGGATTCAGTCCATGGTTGGCTGGCTCCACTGCATGCACATCATGGTGGAAGGCCATGGCAGAGCAAAGATGTTTAATTCATGGCAGCCAGGAAGCAAAGAAAAAGAAGAGCACCAGAGAGAAAGGGAAAAGGAACCAAGATAAATACTCCAAGGTCATGGTTCTACAACCCACCAGACCTATCTAGAAGTTTGCTTTACTAATCTCTGATATATATCCAAAGCCAATCTATTTGACAGTCATAGCCATCCCATTCTAACTTGTCAACCTGACACCCAAACATATCTTCATAAACGATATTTATTTTCCACATATGCAAAAATGAAGTTAATAATTCTGCCTAGCATCATACAACTATCTTCAGCACAATCAAAAATTCAATAATCCCTTCCCCTATAGTTCCAATAATTATAGTATTTTTCAAAAATACAAGTCAAAATCTCTTCTGAGACACAATACAGACTTATCTGTGAGGCTTTGCAAAAATAAGAAATAAATTACATAATCCCAGTGTACAACAGCACAGGTCAAACATTAAATCTGTGGCTCTATGTCCAGCACATAGGTAAGTGACTTTCAAGGGCTCAGACAGCCCCACTTCTATGTCTGCCAATTGCAGGCCACATGTCCTTCCTCTTAGGCTGGTTATGCTCATTTCTTACAGTTTTCATTAGCACAGGCTCCATTTCTCCAGCACCTCTTACTTCTTGGAATCTCCACTGAAACTTTGTCTTTATTCATGCAGCTTCACACACTGTCCTCTCAGGGCCTCCTTGTTGAGCCTTTCATGTATTTATTTGAAATCTGAATGGAAGCCCTCCTGATCCCACAACTCTTACATTCTGCATGCTAGTAACACAAAGTGGACCATCATTGGTAGTAGCCAGGCTCCTGTAGGCCAAAACAGCATCAATCTTTGAGTGCCTGGGTAAGCAAGCAAAGTGAACCAATTTCTTTCTTTCTTTCTTTCTTTCTTTCTTTTTTTTTTTGTACTGGGGATTGAATCCATGACCTTGTGCTTGCCAGGCAGGCACTTATGTAACTGAGCTAAATCCCTGGCCCTGGGGACCAATTTCTTAGGCATCCTTTCTCAAGCACAGCACCCACTGTATCTCCTTTCAAATGAAAGGTTTATACATTTTCATGCTGATCTATAAATGGGCAGAAATCTCATGATTTTAAAGATGCCCTCAAGGCATCTTCATTCTCCTACAAAGCAACTGGTTTCTTAGTAATTGTGCTAATCTTTTTGGCAACTACATCTACTTCCTTTGGCCCCAACTTTACAACAGTTCTTTTGGGGCTGAAATTTTTTTTTTCAAACTGTTCTGCTCTACTTTTTGTTCCCAGTTATCACTATAACTCTGTCTATATCAGCCAACAGTCATCATGCCCCAACCTGAGTAATGGGCTGCCTTAAAATTTTCTCTGTAAAATCAGTCCACTGCCCTTAATCTCAGTGTCCTGAAGTCTTACAACATAAGAAAATGTAGAACTCTTTTTGCAGAATATATCATATATGACCTCTAGTCCAAATGCCAGTGGAGTCCTTGTTCCAAATAGAAACCTAAGCTTGGCCTTTACTGTCCATATTCCTATCAGCATTTTGGTCTTCTGTGGTATGATCAGAATGACCCATGAAGCTCTGCTTAAAACTTTCTAGACTTTTTCCATGCCAACACTTCAGACTTTTCCAAATCCTTTCTCAAAACCAGTTCCAAAATCTTCTAAGAGACATGGTCAGGTGTAGTCAGAGCAGCAATCTCCTTTCTCTAGTGTCAAGTTTCTGTATTAGTAAGCTTTCCTAATCTTGATACATAAGATCAAATAGCATAATGTAAAGGATGAGAAGTTTAATTAAGCTCACCATTTCAGAAGGTTTAGTCCATGATTGACAGAAATATCATGGTAGAATGGCATGGCAGAGCAATTTTATCATGTATATATACATGTCATAAATATATATAACATATATTATATATACACATACACACACCACAAAAGAAAGAAATTAAATGAAAGTATCCTTTTCCCTATTATAATATCTTACAAAACTACAATGTACTTCGTTACAAAGTAACTGATACTGCTGATTCTGGTAAACTATAATTAAATCAGATATAGAATTTAATCAAATTTTATCAGTTTATACATTTTTAGTATGTATACAGTACTTATTAAACTATCATGGCATATATATATTTTTTCTGCATTTTATAATTTTATCACTTTAGGAATATTAGGTAAATGAAATTTTTCAATCAATATAATTTTCTCAAGACTTGCTAAAGTTGCCACATGCAGCAATAATTACTCCTTTTAATTGCTGAGTAGTAGCCCAATTTGGGATTCACCATTGGTTTATTTATCCACTGTCCCATTAGAGGCTAGTTATGTTATTTACACTGCTAAAAATTGTTTAACTTTAACTTTTTTTTATATGTGTTATAGATATCAAATAATTTATTGTGCTAAAAATTCACACAGAGAAAGCTAAAAATATTCATTTAAAATATCAATAACAGACCAATTACATGTTAATAAAGATAACGTTTTTATGAAAAATAACTACATTTTTCAACCTAAATCAGTGAAAAAAAGCATTGTTTTATATGTTTACAAATGTACATAATGCTTGGCTAAAGGGAAGATTCCTGAATTATCAGATCTGACTCTGTACTCTATATATTATACTAATACCTCTGGGAGTGCCTCCAAATACTCTTGGGAGGATGAGGGAGAAAAATCAATTCAAGTCTCCGTGTTATAATAAAAAGGGTTTTGCTCTCATGCATCTGATGTATAAAGTTCTCAAAGACTCCTAGGAATTCCTGAGAAACTAAGAACCAGTCAGTCAGGCTCTTAGATAATAAAGAGGTTGGATGGTAGGGAGAAGGAAGTCCATCGTAAACTCTTAATCTGGAACTGATGTTTGATTCACACCTGAAAGGCCACTCCTCTAGGTTCTGTGTGCATAATGAATGGCCAGAGTGGCTGTGATAGCAAAAGATAGAGCCAAGGTACCTAAAGTAGTGGAGAGATTAACCAGGAGGCTACTGAAGCTCTGCTAGCAATGGTGTTTGGACTAGAGGTGTGAGAGAAAATACAGCATTGATATTTGTAAATAGGTTAAAGTTTGTAAATGGGTTAAAGTGCTTGTGGGAGATGAGGGCCAGAGAGGGAACAAGAATAACTCATATATTTCGTACTTGGGCTGTGATACATGGAGAAAGCCTGGAGAAGCAGCAAGTTTTAAGATGAAACTGACAAAAAGAAAAGAAAATGTCCTCAGTGGGTCATACATTTTCAATCATTTTTTCATACTTCTCAAACTGAGATAAACTGATGGTTTACATTATAATCACTGACATTTAAGAGATACATATTTTCTCTATCCCAACATAGTTTAAAAACAGATAAGCACTAAGTATAGATTTTAAAGTCAGCTTTATAAATTAGAAATATACTAATGTTTAATGATTCCATTTTTCTTGTCCATGTAGTTGGTGTATTAGTTCAAAATAAATATAGTCTCAATATCACAGAATTCAGACCAAAGCATATTAATGTTAGGTAGACATACCACAGAAACTCTATAATAATGTTCACATTTTTCTCAGATACTCATCTTGCTCAGTTCTCCCAAAACATATTATATAAACAAAATTATTTTACTAACGTGAAAATTAAGGCTTATGTTTAGACTCAGATATAAACATATCCCTCAGGAATAGCAACAAATAAGCCCCTGTGCTCCAAGCAATGTTCATATAACAGATTCCAAGTCACTAGGGGGTAGTATCTAAATCATTCAAGAATAAATTATAAACACAACCAGGCATGGTGACACAAGCCTATAATTCCCGCTACTTGAGAGACTGAGGCAAGATCACAAGTTAAAAGTTCAATGTGGGCAGTTTAGCAAGACCCTGTCTCAAAATGAAAAGTGAAAAGAGCTGGGTAGTAAGCAGAGGGCTTGGCTGGCATGCTTGAGAGCTGGGTAAAATCCTCACTACTGCAAAAAATAAATACAAATTACAAACATTGAGGTAGAAAAATGGTCTTTAGTTCATAGTAAAATGCCTTTCACTTAATTATGAGAAAGAGCAGTTCTCTCATAATTAGTCTAACATGAAATTATGAAAAACAAATTTTACTTCTAAATTATTATAATCACGCAGAATCCAAAGACAAGTCATTTTTTCACAAATTTCTGTTTTACGTACTCCTCGTCTTCTAAAAAAAAAAACCTATCCACTAAGATATTAGATTTAGAATTCCCAGGAACAACTTCTGAAATATTTTACTTCTAACACTGAAAAACTCTGAGATATAAAAACAGATATGAATATGTGATGGATGTTGGGGTTCTTTCGGGAGTAAAAAAACTAATCGCACTGGATGCAGAACCAGGAGAATGAGGAAAAAGAAGAGTCTAAAATGCACACAGAGCTTAAGGTTGTAAGAGGCAGGAATTGTTAAAAGTAGAATGCTAAGCAATAGTTAACCACAACATCCTTAGTTTTCATGATAGAGAGAATTATCCTTTTGTATCTGAGCTTGATATTGGAAAGTCCAAGTTTATACAAAGTAGTAATTCAGTTGTAAGAATAAAGTAATAACATAAATAACTTTAATTATATCAGATCAGAATTTAGATTTCACCAAGTGCTAATGCAAGAATTACATCCACTGATCTCTGGACCTCATAGAAATTATCACCTTTACCCTATAAAAGGGGAAATGAGTCATGTCCAGGTCACAAGCTTGTTTCTGGCCAGCCAGCCAATGAGAGTAGCAATCCTTGAAGACATAGTTTTGAACATAAAACAGATGTAGCCTGCTTAATGTTATGGAAGAATTTACCAAAAGCTCATTGTAAATAAAATACTTCTAGAAGCATATGAAGTAGAAATAATTTGTCAGAACAAATTTAACACTATTTATCAATAACAGCCCATCATTATATACAAAGGAAACACAAGTTGTACAGATTTGATTAAAACTGATCACTGCTTCCTAGACAGTTCACCTATCTCAGATCTAGACAGTAGAATGAACAACTCCCTTCTGCCTTTAATGAAGATTAAGCACCAAAAGCTATCAATGTTCCTATCAATCAAGTACATAATTTTTACAAGACTAATATATAATGTACAGTGTCATCTCTTTGAAAGGCAGGAATGGAAGGTAAAAACAGATTCTTAGTTATTTTTACTCAAATAATTTATTTGACCATGCTAATATAGCAATAATGAAAATTTATGAGTTTTCTGGAAATAGATTTTTAACATGTGAATTTATAACTTCCAAGATTGAACAAAATTTACAAATAAATTTCACTATTTGTGAGACTGCTTTTAGTGTTTAGAAAATGTTTAGCAACCAGGTAGACTAGGACAAAGCTCTGTGTGTGTGTGGGGGGGGAGATGCTATTTAAAAAGAGAAGGAAAACACTTTTTTTCAGTGAAGAAAGAGCAAAAATGGAATAAATGACTGTTTTTCTCCTCTGGCCACATCCCAGGCAGGGCAGCAGCTATGAGATGACTTCCTCTCAAATCTGCCTGGAATGTGCCATACTACTGATCTCCTGGGTCCCTCCCAGAAGCAGTCCATACAGTTGATGCCACAGTCACTCTGTACACGATGCAGTTAATACCGTGCCTCTGAAACAGATGTAGTAATTTGGCCAGCAACTAGTCTGTGAAAAGCCCCACAGGCAAACTACCAGGTCCAGCAATGAAATCCTGCAGTATTCCCTCAAGGCCTATAAGCTAGTGAAAGCAGTGTAATTTACCCAGCTATAGAGCTGATGCCTTAGGTGTGAAAAGAAAGTAGTATTTCAGATTAAAATAGACTCTCTGACAATCTGTGTCAGAAATTATGTTTGCTTCAATGTGTAAACACGCTGGAAGTAATTTTATAAATTTTTTGGTAGACTGTACTTAAGAATTAAAATCATCTTCATGATACATTTTTCCTTTCTTAAAAATGAAATGCTTAATACTGTAAACTCAATTATGAAACACTCTCTTTTATGGGCCAGGTTCCACAGGTCCCTGACTTACATTTCAGGAAGAGATATCACCTTCACTCAATATATTTCACTCCTTCAGTCCTTTTCTACCTTTCCACCTCCCAGATAGAACCATTATCACAAGAAACATGCCATTCAATGTGATTGAGCTAACAGCCTCTTTGGTTCAGAAACTGAATTACATTTTATTCACTGAAGCAACTTCACTCCAAAATATGCAGCATGCTCTTCAAAGAAAAGGTTGAAAAATTGTCTTTAATGAATCAGTTTCCACAGCTTGTGAAGGGGCTCCCTGACTGTGCTCCTCAGAAGAGTAAGCTAGTGCTTGCTTTTTAGGAGACAGGTTTTAATGTACTTAGAACACAGCTTACGCTATTTACACAATAGTGGTCATTTTGTGACTAATGGTTTCATAATCTCAATTTTGACCTGTTCCAAAATCTACACCTCACTGAGAAAATGATCTAATATTCAGCAACTGGAAGGTGCAACAGACCATGGGGGATTGAGTAAGCTGTCAAAAAACTAGCTACAGTCCTAACTGTCAGGTCAGAAACAACCTCGCTGCCAATAAAAGTTAAACTGACTATGTAGTGTCCCTAGAAAACATTAGCAAGCTTTATACCCAACGCCATTCAAAACCTTCCTGAAGACAATGCCACATAATTATAACATTAGCTCTATGAAGTAAAGATGACTACTTCTAGTCTAAACATTGAAAAAATGAAGGCTAAAGGGAAAAAGTAGTCTCTAAGCTCATCAAATTAAATCAATCAAGGCTCACACAGCAATGTAAGCTTGGTTTATTTAATCACACAGCAGTTATGTACCAGTGCCACAGTCTTGAGTCCTGAGATAGCAGGCGTGTGCCTCCATACCTGGCTACTTTTGTGATTTTAAAATTAACTTGAATGATATTCTGACCAACAATAGCTTTTGTCATAGGTTAGAAAATATCTCAGTGAAAGGACAAGTTTCTATAATTAAAACGTCTCCAGGAAAAAAAAATGTGCTAATTCTTCTCATCTTAGTCCAGAATTATATGGAGTTATATCAGAGGCATATGACTAAATGATCATCCTAACTTTGAGGAACATAATCCTCCCCCTTAGAACACAGTACCTTCATTGTGTTGCTCTTCTGAGTCACTATGATGAATTACATAGAAAAGCAGAAAAAATAAGTGAAAAACAATAAAAATCACCTTGGCTTTGTAAAACGTTGTCCTGAATTTTCATTCTCTGGTGTATTTTTATGACTGGCCCTAGCAGAGAACAAGGCCCCAAGTGGGCTGAATGACATCACACAAAAGCTTAGAAAAAGCAAATTAAATCTATACAAAAGCAAATGGGGTTTGCTGTGGTGCTAATTCACATGTTTTTTGAGTGAGTATAATTTCTATTCTGGGCCTCTCTAGTCCTAGGAATGAGCATTCATGTTGCTTTCAAACCAGCTGAAACCTAAATGGCTCTAAATTACACAAGACAGTAACACTTTTAAGAGAATTTGACTTTTCACTGTGAATCCTGGATGACTTCGAGTTTAAAAAGATAATTTTACTGATACAATTTTAAGGAAAATTTATGGAGGGAGCTATGCGAGACATGAATCACCCTACAGAAAGAAGTCAGGCCCGGCCGTGGTGGTGTGAGCACGCACCGGGACATAAAGGGTGCCACCGAGGGCTCCATCTATGCTGAGAAGACAGACTCAGCTTCCCCTGGGAGGCATTTTCAAACTGAATTCTTTTCTGTCCATTGGGTTCTTCTGGGTTACCCTGGTAGCAAGGAGAAAACTGAATCCACAAATTCTGCTCTTCTTCTATCCTTTTCAACCTCTCACTTCTCTTCTTTGACTGTTTTATCCACGATGGTTGTGTGGGACACTTACCCACAGGTTCACTTAGCCACATTCCCTCCTTGTAAAGTGTGATATTTCTCCCTCAAACATCTCACACCCTCTAATTCTCTCATTTCCTCACTTTTATCCACTTCAATAAATAACCCATGAGGCTTCTCCTCCCTCATGTTACATCACCAAATTAGAAAATGTCATGGGTTTCCACCCATCTCATTTTTTCCCTTTACAAAGGTCAATGCCAACTGTTCCTCTGAATTCTATTCTTTTTAACTTGCTTTTATAAAGTCTTTGCTCTTTGGATTATATTCTCGCTACGTGGTCGAGTATCTCCTAGCTTTATAAAATCATATTTCTACTAATCATATCACCTCCTCTAGTGTTTTCCCAATATTTCAAATCCTTTCCAGAGAAAAAAGAATTAAGGAGTTTTCTACAGATGCCTTCTATCTTCTGTCATTCCTCATTTATTCTTCCCCTCACTTCGGTTTTGCTTCAACCTCCAGCACTCAATCAGCTTCCTTCTTAAACACATGGTTAAATGTAGTAAGATGTTCTCTTTCCCAAATTAGCAGTATTCACAGGAGCATTTGGCGCACTTCTCACTCCTCCAACCTAGTATCACCTCTTTCTTGGTTACCATGTCAGCAAGACTTTTTCATTTTTCTTCAGGCTGTCTAAACTTCTTCTGCTCATTATCTCTTTCCTCTTATTTCTTGACTTTTTATCTCTTTTTATCTCATTATCTCTTGACTTTTCCTCCCCCAAGCCTACTTGAAGCATGGAAATTCCTTGGGACCATTCTGGGTCCCTCTTTTTTTCTCTTTGCATACATTATAATATAATTTAATGCAACTTTTATACCACAAATGTATGCCAAGCACCAAAGTTATATATCAAACAACCTACTTTAATGGGTGCATGTATCTCAAACTTATTTTTTCCAAACTTAAATTCTTTACCTTCCCCCTCAATTTCCTATTCAGCAAATTACACTGTCACCTACCAAGTTGCTCAACAAAAAAATCTTCAATCTTGTGGTCTCCCCTTCTCTCATCCACCTTAGCTATTCATTCTAGTTCCCTTCCAAGTCCTATTTATTCTATTAGCTGTGATTATATCCATTTTGCTTTCAGCTTTTTCTCCCAGTTTTAGCAATGACATCATCCTTTATATGGAACCAATGTGCTCATCTCCTAGCTGGTTTTTCACCAACTCATACTGTCCAGTAGTAATCTTAAAACATTTTTCAGTTTTTGCCATTCCTTTTTAAATACCTTGGGTATCTTTTTCTGCTGAATTGAAAAGAAAATTAAAATTAAATATGCCCCCAAAATTTTGTCTGATCAGACAACAACTTCAATTTCTATCCTCTTCTCACTTCATAGCACACTAACTGGACTGGTCTTCATACTACTCAGACACATCAAGACGTTTCTTGTTTATTCTTTATTTTTCCTGTAGGCTCTCTACCTGGAAATATTTTCCCTCAAATCTTATACCCATTTATTTCTACTTACTTTTCATATCTCAGCTTAAATATTACATCTTTGAATTCTTTTTCTAATCACCTACATAACTTCACTTAAAATAAATTCACTATACTCTTATTCTTATACATTTACTTGTTTGTGTGTTCGTTCTACCTTAACTCAACTAAATTATAATTTTGATGGTGGCAAAAATTAGATCTTTATTTCTTCTATGTTTTGCATTTAGCACAGTGCATAAAAAACATATTCCAGCAGTATGTATAAAGTAATAAAATAAGCAAAAACTTTTATTTTGTAATCCACTTTTTCCACTGAAGTAATCAGCTCTCTCTACACTCATCTGAGCCCTATAAGAAGGAGACAGGAAGGAGAATTACATGCTTCTGCTTCCAGTCACAGTAAGATGCTGCCATTCATGCCCCAAATTCTTATTATAATATCTGTTTCCTGCTGCAGAGTTGCAGTTTCCTATCACACAGACTGCCTTGAAGACAGAAGAGAAAGAGAGAGAGAGAAAGAGAGAGAGAAGAGAAGAGAAGAGAAGAGAAGAGAAGAGAAGAGAAGAGAAGAGAAGAGAAGAGAATGAGAGGAGAGGAAAGAAAAGATTTAATTTTATCTGTTGAAGCACATTTGCTATGTAAGGAATCACCTCACCATTTTCCATTAAGATTTGGTCTATAAACACTCCACAGAAAAGTCTATCATTTCTCTAATGAATACTCATACATGTACTCTTCATTACTGTTAGTGTTTAGAAAGGCCAAATATATAGCTCCAATCTTCAGAAGAAAGCATCTTACAAACTCTAATATCATATTTATCTCTTCATATTTCACACTAGAAATGAAATATGCACTCCTGATATATGAGGAGATAAAAATGCAAGTTACTTCTATTAGTTCTGGAGCAGATTATTTCACAGTGCTTGCTTTGAAACCATAACTCATTCAATCCTCCCCTAGTGGCCTGAAAGGCTTAATACCATCTGCAGATGTGCCTAACTATTCCCAAGGGAGTTACTCAGGTGCTTGAAGAATCTAGCATTAAGCTCTAAGTCTCTTTTTATATAGTGATATTTACTATGCTGTTTTTCTTGAAAAACAATAATTTAGTCTGAAAATATCAACCAAAGTTTATAAAAGCTACAATTCAACTTTTCTCAAGGCAGTTATTTAAAAATCTTAATGACCAACAAACTTTTATTTTTCCTGATATATAGTTGTAAAAAAGAGAGAAATTTCCTTATCCATAGCTTTATACATCTATACCTATGTCACAATATATGCATTTTCCAAGATATCAGGAATACTGAATAAACAATCAATGGAGAGCACTGCACTTATTTTGAAATTTAAACTCAAATGTTAATGTAAAAATAAGACCTATGTGTGGAGTATTTATTCAATTCTTGATTTCATACTAAAATGAGCACAAATTTCATGAACAAAGTACAGTTAGATATGGTCCCCAAATTGCAGTTTTTCACTCAGCAAATATTTTTAGACTCTAATAAGCACAGGGCACTAACTTTAAAGGAGGGGTCCCTTTATTCTATGTGTATCATGCGTGTAGTCATTCAAAGAGAGTCTCTATTACAAGTGCCTGTTTTGTCGAGGATCCTGAGGTCACTGATTATGTTGCCTCATTTATAAGTGGTCAACATTTAATAATCTAAGCAATAACTAAAACTACCTTTTATAAGAAGCACATATCTGTATATGGAACTGGTATAGTGCAAATATGGGGAAAATATTATTGCTGCAATTTTATGCAATGGTTTAAAACTCTCCAAGAGGTAAAAGTCTCAGTTGGTTTAAAGAGTCGTGGTCAGATTTATTAAAAGAAGATTAATTGTATGGTTAAGGGTTAATCACAAATTGACTTAAGTGAGGTCACTATTTATTTTCGCTTGTCTCAACACAGCTTTTCATATTAAATAGTTGTGTTCTTTGAAAAGTCAGGCCTTACAGTACTTCTGGAAACTAACACTCTACTCTTGAAACAGGGTAAACGAAGTCAAGGGGTTTGCCCCAGATCTCAGCAAGAGCAGCTCACTCAACCAAGCTATTGATTCTTCCTGCAGTGCTGAGATAATAAGCTCATGCGGTTTCAAAATAATTGTCAGTATGCCAGACTATGCATCTCACCCAAAAATTCTCCTCGTGGGGGAGGGACGTTAATTAGGGTATCAGCACACCAATAGCTTTTATACCACTGCAGTTGCAAAGAAAATTATATTGTATTAGTTCAAGAAACATGCCTCTAACATATGAGGACTTAAACTTCCTTCACATGCAGTTTTCAGAAATGAGAATTTTCATATTAACCATAAATGAATACTTTGCATTCCTCAGTTCTTTGAGTTTACTCTGTCAAGGGCATAAGAAGGCTTACCAATTTAGGCTTCTGAGAGAACAGAATATTTCAGACAATGCGCAGGGCTCAGGGAATGGTAGGTATTCAAATAGCAAATACTCCACAATGCTAATATTACCTGGGGACTACAGTAACACTGCATTAACATAATAATGACAATTTACATTTGTTCAGTGGTAACTAGGTTCTTCAGTTGTGCTAAGTGCTTCACTTAGATTTTCTTCCAAACACCTTTATACCAATTCTATGAAGGAAGTTATCTTCATTTTGCAATTGAAAAATGCATGACTAATTGACACAAGTTGACCATTCTTAATCTAAAAACCTGAAGTCAGAAAAGCTCCAAAACATTGACATAATGCCACAAGTGGAAAATTCCATACCTGACCTGTAACAGGTCAACCTACACCAGCTTCACCTGCAATCACTATTATTACTTTATATATAATTGTACAGCTTCTGAAAACAAACAGTTCCTGAATGGAACCCATTGCAAGTACACAGCAAATTTCAGACATAATGGTGAGCCTACTACCACAGAAGGAAAATTGGAGCCTTCCCCTCCAACGGCCCTGAATACCTTTTCACGCATAAAAATGACTTTCATTCATTAGAAAATATGATTTCCTCCTTAACTCATCAATTCAAATAGCACTATGTATGAAAGCATTTCCATCCCTGTTAAGATGAACCCTTGTATCTGAAAACAAGCCACTTCAATCACAGAATTGGTTTGAGTTTGCAGCAACTGTAAAAGTTTCTGCCTGGTGCTTATTACGCATGCAGCCCTGCACTTCTTTGGTGAGGGCAAAGCAAAGACTAGAGGATGTGACGGCTACTCGTGGTCAATTTTCCTACCTCGGCTGTCTGAGATGCAGAAGTACCAGGGTCCTCCAGAAGGCAGATGGGGATGTGGGGGTGGCTGTTTTCTTAAATTTACCCACTTAGCTGGTCTGATAAGAAATATTTGCTAGTTCAAGTCGATCAAAAGGGCTACAAATCATGTAAATGGAGGGGAAAGACATTCCTTCTGCTTCTCTTAAATTTATTTACTAAACATAAAAATGAAGGAAAATGCAGGATGTGTAACCGAAATGGTCCAGCCACGAAATAGAATTTGTTGAAGAAAATTCTTATGTCTAAAAACATGGGAAGCTCCTTACACAAGTAAGTAGTTGACTAATTTTTAAAATTGTTTTTCTTAATTAAAGTAGCAGGCAGGCCCTGCAGATTAAATGAAAGAGTAATAGCTAAGGTTCTGAGTGTTTTCTCAGGGCCATTTCTCACAATGATACTTGGAGATGGCTATCTAGGCACACTGATGTTAGAGAAGGAATTGAGAGGCAAAGAGCTCAACTAATTTCATCAGTAATACCCAGCTAATCAGCAGGAGAGACAGTGTTGAAAACAGGCAGCATGGTGCTCTTAATGGAATTCCTGGATCTAGATCCTAAATTTGCACAATTTTAAAAAATTGATAAACAAAAAATTATAATTTTAGGTACAATTTGGGGTAGAGAAGGTAAAATCTGAATTTTACAGTGTCTCTGATTTTCCCTTAGGATGTTCTTTCCTTTCTGCAGTAAACCATAAGGAAAAATATTACAAAAAAGTAAAATTAAAATGTCAGCAAATAATGTGATTGCTGGAGTTTGAGTTCAAATTCTCAAATATTTAGATATTTGAAATATACCCAATCTGGGCCTCAGGAAAAGTGCAAATGTAAGTTGTCTGTATACTTTAGAGTTCTAAATTAACTAACTTGATCAATGCAATACGTTTCATATTGCTACTATGAAAATAAACAGATTTAATATGTTGAAATTTTTAAATGTAATTAAAAAATAAAAGTATTTGTAATTTCAGCATTAATATCCATCTAGTCCCCAACATGTCATCCTTCCTGAATGTTATATCTAAGCATATATATGTACTGTATATTTAGAACATGTTTTGCAAATGTTAATTAACATCTTTTGAATTCCGTAACAGTTTATTAATACTTCTCAAACCAAAAAAAGAACATACAAAAAACATGAAAATGGATGCTCACAACTAACAGACAGAAAAAAATTTAATACAGAAGTCCACTGGATAAATTATGCTGGTTAAGAAGGTTTGGGAGGTTTAATTAATCTTTTTCCTCACGTACTTCTGCAACTTGAACCCACAGAAATCACGTCCCTCTGCCACTGGCAGGAACACTTCCGGACACTCAGATTGAAGATGCTCTGCTGAGGATTGAGAACAACATTTGCCCTGAAGTAGAAGAATCTCCTGGAGCTTAAGCCAGTTACAGGTAGCACTGCATGCACAAGGAGCAAAGGCTTCCAAAGACCAGGTGCTCATGAGCTGTTTAAACACATTTCTTGATTCAGGCGGCTCACGAAAACACAGACACCTGGGGAGAGATTGCTCTTGCTTAGCTCTAAAAAGGGAATTGTATGGAAAAACAGGAAACCAATTATTGGCTAAAAGAAAAGGCTCTGGAGCTGTACAACAAAGCTAATAGTGTAATACTCCAATGGCCACAAACGAGTCACTTATCTCTTCAGTGAGTTATCTCCCTCATTCCTGTGAGCAGTAACACTAACAGTGCTTACCTCATAGAGTTGTTTTGTAAGAACTTAGTGAATTAATACGTGTTAGGCATTTGGATGACTACTAGCAAAGTCTTCTGGCCATCTAAATGCTACATTTTTATTTCTACAAATATAATGAGAATCCATTTTGATTTTTTCTCAGTCGGTCTGTTAAAACTGTGTCTTTTGTAGTGCATTCTTTTAGCTTTCACAGTGGGCAAAATACCCAAATAACAACAGAAAATTATGTGTATATCTGTATATGCATATGTGTATATACATATATCAATATACATATATGAAAGAAAACCAGTGTTTTGAAAATACTTTATTAATGATTTCATATATATATATATATATATACACATATATATATATATATATATATGTGTATATATATATCTCCAGAAATGAAACATTATGCTATGTATCACCAGAAGCAGGTGGTAGCATTCAAAAGTGCCCTGTAAAAGAGCCTTATGTTATTTCAAACACTGATACTATGTGCAAATTTACATATATCTATGAGAACCCTACACAGGAAAATGCTGGCTTTTCATTATTAAGGGCTTTCCTCTTGCTCATAATATATACTACACAATAAAATGATAAACTGGAATGATGATAACAGATAACATTTGGTTATTTTGTTTTTTGCTTTTTTTTTTTTTTTGGAATGGGGAGTGGAACTCAGGACCTTGTACTTGCCAGGCAGGTGCCATGCTGCTGAGCTATATCCCTGGCCCTTCTTTTTACTTTTTGTCTGTCTTGCTTAGAGCGGTTTTTTCCTATGCATATCTAGAATGTCTTTCAATATTCTTTGCAGGGTTGGTTTGGTGATTATGAAGTTCTTCAGCTGTTCTTTGTTATGAAAGTATCTTATTTCTCCACCCATTTTGAAGGACAGTTTTGCAGGGTACATCAGTCTGGGTTAGAAATTGTTTTCCTTTAGGATCTGAAATACTTCACTCCATGCTCTTCTTGACTTCATTGTTTGTGTTGAGAAGTCTGTTGTGATTCTGATAGGTTTTCCTTTGTAGGTGATCTGTCTTCTCTCTAACAGCTTTTAATATTCTGTTCTTCTGTTGGATTTCTGGGATGGTGATTATTATATGTCTGAGTGTAGTTTTATTTTGGTTATGGCTGTTTGGAGTTCTATATGCTTCACTGATCTGTATGTCAGTTTCCATTCTCATTTTTGGTAAGTTTTCAGCTATTACTTCTGTAAATAGCCTCTTGATATCATTTGTGTTGTCCCCTTCTTTTTCATTTATCCCTATTAATCTTACGTTGTTTTTCTTTGCATCATCTTGCAGCTATTGAATTGTTATTTCCTGATTCCTTGTTATTTTTTAAAAGATCTTTCCTTTCCTGTTCACTAGCTGCAATCTTATCTTTGAGGTCTGAGATTCTATCTTCACTTTTGTTGAGGCAGTTTTGGCAACTTACAATAGAATTTTTGATTTCCTGTATATCTCTTTGAATCTGCTTCATGTATTCTCTTTGTTTCTTATACTGTTCATTCAGAGATTCTATCTGTTTGCTTTGTTCCTCTAATTTTTTAGCTGTATCTTCTTTAGATGTATTCAATATTTCTTTCACTACTTTAATCATTTCCTATTTCCTTTTTACTTTTTAAATTTTTATGTTATTATTTTATGCTTACAGTACAGGAAATACTGTACAATACAGGAAATTTCCATTCATTTTGAGGAATATGTACATGTACATAACACAGTTTGTTTCTTTTTTAATCCCCTCAGGAAAACTAATTTGCCAATCATTGTATTAAGTACTTTACAAGCATGATTTCTGTAAGCCACATTGCAAGCCTATGAAGGAGAGCTTGGTGATTATCATTTTCTAGGTTAAGATCATCTAGATGGTAATTTATGTGAGATACAAAGTTTTCAGCAGTGCTACTATTTGAACTCATCTCTGATTTGAATGTATGTTCTTTCACAGATAGCTCTTGCAAGGAGCATGAAGAGCTAAAATTACATTTATAAATTTTAGTCCTCATTACAATCCACTGTTCCTAATATCATGCTTTGTTAGCAACTTACTTTATCAAATTATATGAGCCAACTAACAAACACAAGTTCTTAAATGTCTTCCAGATGAAGTCACCTCACTTAAATTAAGGGATCATGGCTAGCAAAATGCAAAGAAGAAAAATAAACCATATTTACATGGGTAAAGTGTTTGGTCAGTTCTGGATCTAGCTCACAGAAGATTATTTCTTTAAAAGAAAAAGGAATATATTTCCAGTCATTCAAACTGTCTGGTTGCAAATGTTTTCATATTTTCCAAATGATTATTCAGTTTTATACACCATTTTTCTCCCTGTGAAATCAGTGATCCTCTGCAGAAAAGTGATGGCTCATATAATTCTGCTTCTCAAACCCATAATTTCCAAAATGATGATGGAAAAATAGCAGTCCAGAAGATACAAGAATGGACAATAAATGCAGACAAAAACTAGCATATGAAGGAATTCCTAGAAATTCTTGAGTTTTGCTGGAGAAGGCATCATATTTCTTCAAAGGAAAAATAAGTTTCCAAAATTGTTTTATACTAGTAGATAGTAGTTATTATTATTAATTGGGGGAAAAGGAACTTGAATTTGAGACAAAGAAATGGAGAAGGGTATGTGGAGTTGCTAGAAATTCCTGATAAACTGTTTTTGAAAAAAGTGAAAAAAGTTTACTATTTATAAAAGAGCTACTTCAGAATTACTGTTAAATTTTCACAAAAAATAATTTAAACAAGCATCACAGGGACTCTAGAGCATACATACTCAAGAAACACCCATTTGTACACAGGAACAGAAAAAAGAATATTGGTACAACTGATATGATCACCGACAATGTGGTTCAGTAAACTATATAATCTCAAACTTTCATGAAAGCCAGTTGTAAACAAGATAAAATCATTCCAAGTTTTTTGAACTTTGGCACTATTTATTTGCAAAGTTCCTCATGAGCCCACTAATTGATAGCATGTGCTTACATTTTTTAGCTCTGAAGAATGTAAGTGATCACCAAGAAGCAGCCAAATTTATAACAAATGGTTGTTATTGTTGTCTTCCCACAGGGATAAAATCACTACTTCTACATCAGTGTAACTTCCAATAGTAATAGCTGAGACATCTGTTTCTAAAAATAGGCATAACTGATATTAATACAGAGCATATGCCAATGAAAACCCTGGGTGAGGCACTGAAATTGATACACAAAAGACAAAACAGTCATACTCACTCAGCAAATATAAATTGCCTATTTTGTGTAAGGCATTTTACTATATGTTGTGGGTAAAACAGCATATGCTATGGGTAAAAGGAAGATGACTTATCAGTTATACACTGGAGAAATAGAAATACAAGGACAATGAAGCAAGTCCTCCTCATTAGTTGTGATAGCCAGAGTTCTAAGGTGAACCTCAATGAATCATGACATGTATAATCCCTTCCCTACACAAGGCAGGATCTGTGAAGATAAGAGGATCTCATTCCCAAGATTGCATTGAAAAATATGTCAAAGGTTTAAAAAAATAGTCCAGACATATTCAAGTTCCCTCATCAGCTGATTTCGAGTTCATCAAAAGTAAGACTATCACCCTTAAAAGGCCAAATCAAGTGAGCCTTTTAAAAGACATAGGAAACAGTAGGTACATTCTTTGTTGGTCTTGAAGAGGAAATGATCGTGTTAAGAAGAGGGTTACATGGCAGAGAATGGTGATCTCTGGGAACAGAGGACATCCATTCTGCACAAAGAGTTGAATCTGCCAAAAAAAAAAAAAATCAAGTTCAGACGAGACAGCAGGCTCTACTGATATCTTGCTGTATATCCGAACAGAGAACTCTGATTAACCATGGCTGAACCTCTGGGTCACCAAATCTGTGAGATTACAAATGAGTGCTATTTTAAACAGTTAAATATATAATATTAGTTTTACCAAAATAGGAAATCATTACATAAGTCATTGTAAAATAAAATTCCATAGATGAGATAAAGTCCTCTAAAATTTCAAAGAAAAAAAATTTACTGTATGACTAAGAAGTACTGGAACCAAACTTACTAACTGTGCCAATTTTGGCAAGTAGATTTGCCAGTAGATTACCACTTTGTGCCTCACTTATAAAATAGTATTAGTGATCTGTAAAGGAGCCTATTTCTGACATTAAATCCAATATCTTTCACATACTAAGCTCCAAAAAATACATGCTATTGTATTACATGTTAATTCATGTTATTATTACTACTATTATTATTATTATCAGTGTTAATTCAATTAAGGAAAATGTCCATATTGTCCATTATATAATATACCTAGGCCAGGCTGAAAATGAATGAACACAATAGAAGTCTGGAATGGCTTTGAAGATATTGCTGATGACTATGACTTTTCAGTTAACAATGCTTTGAAATAATTTTGTTCATTAAATTTAATGAACCCTTTCATTAATAATAATAAAGGTAGATACATCTAACCAAAAGGTGTTGGTTCTTGAGATGCAACTTACACAGATCTAGAGATTATGCTAAAACAGGAAATCCCATAAGTGCTCAAAAACATTTAAATACTACATAGCAATTTGATTGCAGTTTTTGTAGGCTTAGGAAACCGTGAACTGGTTTGCTCCATGCTTGGTCTTTTACCCACACCTACCAGTCTCTAAAGCTCACTGCGATGATATTCCAGAGCTCTGATCATGGCTTGGTTATGGCAGCGTCTATGACGTTAACAATTTGCATTTTTGTGTCCTTTCTCTGTGGTTAGGAGATCAGGAGACCTTTAAGAAAGAGTCTAGGGCTAACTAAAATCTAAGGATAAAATAGTTTGAAAATAACTTGGACAGAAGGTATAAAAAATTTTTTTAAGTAAAAAACAAAAAACTTCAGCCAGTACATATGTTGTAAAAAATCCTTCTTTACCCTAGAGCAAACAGTTTTAACTCAAGAAATAGATATTGCTTCTGATGCTGAGTGAAATTCTGCAGAAGGAAAATGTTCCCACAGTTTCAAAGTACAAGAATTTTAGGTATTTATTAATATAACAATATCACTGACTATTACCATACAAACAGCTTAAATTTTGACAGACTCAAAGTTTATTTACTACCTTTCTCCAATTCTTAAAATTTCCAATCTGGAGAAGTTAAAAGAGTAAAAAATTCACTTCAGCAACAAATTTTTCTTATATGATCTATGTATTGATTATTTTTCTGGACAATTAAAGCCTATTAGATAGTCTAAAGAAATTAGGTAGTAACCATTAAGAAAAACTCAAACTGGGAAAACATGAATAAATATTGAACATGAAAACACAAACTAGCATTAGTGACATTAAACCAATGATATGATTTTAAAAGTTAAACATAGTAGTTATACAGGAAGAGAGGACCAAGTCTCCAACTTCTGAACAAGTTCCACTCTGGGAAAACATTTCAAGTCAGGTTTGTTCCTAAGTGTGATAAAGTGAGTCTTATACACCTTTGACAGAAATACGTAAGGTGATGCATTAGAAACAAACAAACACATGCAAACACTATAAGTTAACTATCTTTACTTTTACAGTTACCTTAAAATGGTGGTACAGATTTAGGGTTAGGATGAGCTACTTCCACAATTTGTTCATACCTATGAATGTTGGTAAAGCAAAGTCCACTGCTATCTGTGAAAGTTCATAACTCGAATGTTTGTAAATTGGGGACTTATTGTATTTGGTCAGAATGTTTGGCTGGCATTTACATCATTTTTTAGGATGTGCAATTCAACTAATTAACATCACAGGGGAAGTTGTCAGTATAAAAATTAAATGACTTCTCCCAAATCAAGAAGATAGTCTTAATTCGTTTTTCAAATGTTCAGAAAACCCACTAATGAGCACTTCTGGTTTTCAGGATGCTTTAGTAGTAGGTACTGGAAATGAGCCGTGTCCAAATCAAAGCTTGTCCCACTGCCCTGAGGGAACAGACATGAAATATACAGCCCGATAACAAAATACAAAAATACTTATCAAATATGGAAAAATAACACAAGGCAAGAGGGTAGAGAGTGAAATGTGGTTGTTGCAGAAAGTATTAAATCCATCAGTAGCTAGGTTATATGTAATCCTGCAGATAACTCAGCCGATCTATAGGAATCTGCAAAAAATCTTTTGTCAAATTAGTGAACACAAGGCTTACAATACTGTATCTCCTAATGCTAATTAACAAACATCAACAACACCAAAATGAGTTGTCAAAGACAAGGCAATAAAATCTATTTTATAGTAGTGATTTAGGAATAAAATACAAATATAATTCAATTATCCAAATTTCATTAGGAAAGATAGCATTGGTAGTTTGGCTCACTACTATGTTTTTAACCTAAAAGCAGTTCCTGCAAACAGTAGGTCTCCAGCAACTACTGGTACCTATTGAATCAATGATCAATGAACCAATACAATAAATAAAAACTGAGTATCTCCTATTTATACAAAGCACTAAACATAGGGCAAGAGTTCAAGACACTATTTCTTCCATCATATGACTTACAAACCACTCAAGAAGGGCATAACTTATAAAACAAGGCAAAATGTGAAAAAGAACAATTTCGAACATAGTAAAAGAAGAAAGGGAGGAAGGAAGAGAAATTTATTGACCGATTCCAGTGAGAAAATTTGAGAAGGCATTTGGGAAGATAGAAGCATTTAAATAAGCAGGTCAATGGGACAGGGATTTAGCTCAGTGGCTTAAGTACCTGCCTGGCAAGCGCAAGGTCCTGAGTTCGATCCCTGGTACCAAAAATAAATAAATAAAGGATCAAGAAAAGGGGTGTGAAGAAGGCAGAGGGTATTAGACACAAAATGTTTAAAAGCTCACAGAATAAGCAACATGTCTTATAGAGCTAAATGGGTCTTGGCTGCTTCATTTTTCTGCTTTCATTTGAAATCTTACTGTAACATATCTTTTCCATTTCAGGTAAACTGTTTTCTACTTCTCCTTCACACTTGAAAAAGCTCTGATTAAAATCCAATTAAATGCAAGTTTGTAGGAATGTACAAGTGACCTAATTTAATAAAGCTATGGCTACAATAAAAATAAATGAGAAAGAAAATATCAAAAACAAAACAAATAAACAAAAAAACACAAAGGGACATGTCTATCTTAGCAAAGCCAGCAGAGCTATTTAATAAAGTTTCTTCATCCAGAATCAGGTACAAAAAGGCTTCATCCTATTATAATGCTGGGTGGAGCTTTTGAGGTTGAGGAGAAAAGCCTATGGGAATAAATGTTTTGACCACAGGATATGACTTTTGCTTTTCAATTATTTCTATATTTAGAATTTCAGAATCATGAGTTGCAAAATTTAAAGCCAAAAGAATTACAGAATCCTGCCAGTGTCTGAAATCATGTCCTATCTGTGTTTTTTACTGAGAAATCCAGGAAACTTCAAGGCTTCTCCTTCACACAAACTCCTCCCAAGGTCCCAAGAAAGGCCTAGTGATGAGTTAATTGTATCATGTGTTTTAAAAAATTTTGCAAAAGTAGTAGTGTACTTTGAATCCAATCAAGACTGCTGACTCCTTCCGTTCTTATGTTCTGCCATGCTTCCCCATATGTTAGATGGTCATGGCATATGTGTAGGCACTGCAAGATCCTGCTAACAGAACTCTGAGCTGGGAATACTGGTTTGGTTTGGTTTGGTTTGGTTTGGTCTGGTCTGGTCTGGCCAGGTTTGAGTTAGAGATTGAGTTTTTGGGGTTTTGAGACAGGGTCTTGTTATGTAGTTCAGGTTGGCTTTAAACTGACTATGTACCCAGGCTGGCCTTCAATTCATTGTGATCCTTCTGTCTCAGCCTCCTAAGTTCTGGGATTGTAGGGATGTGCCACTATGTCTGGGAGGATACATCTAGTTTGAGTTAAATGGACTATATTGATATGCTTCACAATCACTTCTTTGATTAGTTAAGTTTTTCATAACTGTCCTGGTGTAAGAATATCTTCCAGAAATGTTTCTACAGCTCATTGTATGGAGTCACTACAGTCCTGCTATCAGGACACAAAACTGAAAGCCAGAGATTCTATAGATAGTTTGTAAGATCTTCTTCTTGTTTCTATTACTAGAAAACAAAAGGTAGTGGAAAATAAGGGTTTGCAACGTGTGGAGCTAGATACTGGACATGGAACACGCTTTCAACCCTCTCTGCTCATATATAAAAGGCATTTAATGGAAGTTTGCAACAATCATAAAACATGACATGGTTGTCATGCAGTGAGATGCTTTTCCAAACAGCAAATGAAAAGGAAAAAAATCAAACTTTGACATAGCTGTAGAAAAGAACACATGTTGGTTATATTTTCTGTATAGAATATGAAATAACATAATCTTAATCATATGAAGAAATGACACAAGGGTATGTGATCAAAATATAAGGCAGCATTGCAAAGGCATGCCAGTTTACTGATTTAAAATTAAACTTTTTTCCTAGATTTTTCCATAGTAGTGGTACTTCAGCATTTTAAAATTATAATTTTATGTTCAGGATTTGCTCATCCTAAAATATATCACTTTTATAACTAAATTTCTATTCTTTCTTTAGATTAGAAACACAAATCATGCAAGCTTAAAACTAGAAAAAATCTGGAAAATTCCTTGCTCTCATTATATATATCTATTTTGTGATTTCATACAAGAAACCCTGATGAGTTTTTTAATAGCTGTTTTTTTTAAAGTTAGTTTTAGTTTCATAGGAAAACTGAGCAGTAGGCACAGATTATTTCCCATACACTTCCTACCATACACATGCACACCCTCCTCTACTATTAATATGCCCCAAATGATGGTATAATTGTCAACAACTGATGAATCTTCATTAACACATCATTATCAACCAAGTCCAAAGTTTACATTAGACATCACTCTTGGTGTTGTACCTTCATGTGGACCAATCTGTGGGCTCTGTATTCCACTGACCTATTCATCTGTTTTTCATCCATAACATAATAAGTTGATAGTGTAGGTCTATGTCATGGTTTGTGTCTGGATGTCTCGCCAAAGCCTCATGTGATAAAGTAGGGCAGGATTTTCTAAGGTACTGAATCTAGAATTTCTGATTGGTTCATTGTCCAGTGCTGGGATTGGTACTGTGAATGCCAAACCTGTCCTAGGACTAGTAGCCTGCATAAAACATTAAGGATGAGAAGAGAATTGCTCCCTGCTTTCCCTCCTTTTGATTCTGGTGCTTTTACTATTTTCTGCAGCCATGAATTGTTGCTCCTGTGCCATGCCACTCTGCATAGGAGCTAACTGATTATGGACTGAAACTTCCACAAACTATGAGCTCCCTTAATATTAGACATTAAGTATTTTGTCCCAGCAACCAGAGCAAAGTAACTAAGAGAATCTGCAAGTCTTCAATCTATAAGTAGTGTCTGTTCTCTTTTCAATACTGAATTGGCTATTACTGGTCTTTTGCCTTTCCAAATAAACTTTAGAATACTGTTTTTGATATTTACAAAATAACTTGCTGAGATTTTACTGAATCTATAAAACAGGCTTCTTAACAGTATTGAATCTTCCTAGCCACAAACATAACATATCTATTAACTTATTTCTTCTATTATCTCATTAAAGGTTCATAGTTTTCCTCGTATGAATTTGTACATATTTTTTTAGGCTTATAAGCATTTCATTTTGAAGGGCTGCTAATATTAATGAAAATGTATTTTTAACTTTAAATTTTACTTACTCATTGCTCATATATAAAAATTGGTTTGAATTTTGCCTACTCACCTTGTATTCCAAAACCTTTTTATAATTGTGTATTAGTTCCAAGAATTTTTATGTCAGTTCTTTCAGAATTTCTACATAGAAGACAATGTCATTTATGAAGACAGTATTTTTCTCCCTTCCTGCTATGGACTGAGTTTTTATTCTACCCCTACCTCACCCCAATTCACATGAGTATTCCAGTGCTAATGTGGTGGGTCTTTAAGAATTATTTAGATTACAAATGTGGAGTCCCCATGGGAAAGGTTGATGAGCTTACTATAAAAACACAAAAGAGAACCAGTCTTCTTCGTGTGCACTCTAGGCCATGTGAGGACTCCATGAGAAAATGGCTATCTTCAAATTGGAAAAAGGAGGCTCACCACCAGACACCAATTCCTGTGGTACCTCTACCTTGTACATCCAATACTGCAGCTGTCAGAAATAAAGTTCTCTTGTGCAAATCACCCAGTATAGAATATCTTGTTACAACAGCCTGAAGACTCTTCTCAATCTGTATCTATTTTATTTCTTTTGCACAATTTACTGCATTAGCTAGGATGCCCAGTATACAGTGATGAACAGTGAGAAATGACACCTTTCCTTGTTTCCGATCTCAGTGGGAAAGATTGTGGCTTCTGCCCATTAAGCATTATGCTAACTGTTGGTCTTTTACCGATAATCATTATGAAACTGAAGGAATTCCCTGTCTATTGCAGTTTGGTGAGAAATCTTTTCTTTTTTTTGTCTTTTCAACAATAGGTGTTGGATTTTGTGAAATGATTTTTCTGCATCTATTAATATTAATATGTGATTTTTATTCTTAAACATACTGAAATGATGAAATAAAGATAAACCTTGGATTATCTGAGGGAAATCCTAGTTGATCATTGTTTACAATGCTTTGCATATATTGTTGAATTCAATTTGTTAATTTTGTTGAGGACTTTCCATTGGTCTGTTATTTCCTTTTATTGAAATGCCTTTGTTTTTGGCATTAATATAATTCTTGCCTCATAATTAGCAAATATTTCCTCTGATTCTATTTCTTCATTAGCATCTGGTAAAATTCACCTTTGAAACTATCTTGAATTTGTGCTGTTTGAACAGCTTAAAAAAAAAGAATAAAAATGATGCAGAATTTCAAAACAAAATAATAGGAGATTAATATTGTTTAATATATTGTGTATTGTTATCTTCAAAGTAGTTCAGATTATAACATATAGGAATGAAACAAATGATCAAACAATCAAATAATGAAAGCACAAACTGTTTTTCTGACGAACTAACAGAAATTAGCAGAATAGCTATCTATCGTGTATATATAAATATATAAATATACACACATATTACCTTTTCCCTTTTTTCTTTTCTCCTTTTCCTGTCCTTTCATTGTGACTTGTCTTGCCATGTGTACATGCTGCATGCCCAAAATGACTGGAAGTTCTCTGAAAGAAAGGACTAATCCTTGGTCCTTGCTCTCCCTCACTCAAATGTAGACTAGTGCTTTGTACACAGGAAACCAAACGTAAGTTAATAATAAGCTAACCTTGACCACGAACCCCAGGACATTTAAATGACAGATAGAAATGTTAGGTAGTGATGTTTTTGAAAAATAAATGATTTCTGTTTTAGTGTAACTAAAGATACATTGTGACAGCAAATGACAGCACAGTTCACCACCATTCTGATATCCTACTGCCCTTTATTACAACAGATCTTTGAATTCAAATAGGTTAGCATTTAAGAACAAATTGAAAGTTGACTGTCAATAAGTCAAAGTTTCACATCCTTTTTAATCCAGGTGAGAAATAAGTATTAAGAGGTGTGTGTGTGTATATATATATATATAAAATTTTAGTTTAATAAAGCAATTTTTACTTACAGAAACATCTGTATATCTTGTGAGTATATTTTGTGAGAGCAGTGAAATTAAAAAGCTTATAAGTTTATCCTGAATTAAAAAAATTTAAAGCTAGAAAGAATGTCTTGGGGTCATATGGCCCAGTGATACTAAGCCACTGTGGGAAAGAACCAGTTTTACTTTTTTTCTTTGTAATCTGCTATAGACCAGTAACTTTGTAAAACATAGAAAAATTAATTACTACACAATGAAAGAATTAAGAATATTAAACGTATAGCAATAAGATCTACTTTTTATTACTAGAATCAGCAGACATAAAATTACTCTGAAAAACCACATAAAACTTTTGCATCCACCATCTTCATTTCTAAACTCATCTCATCCTGAACAAGTTAGTTCATGATCCAGTTCTAGGTCTCAAACCATGGCTGGACCAGCACTGACTCGGTGTCCTTATGTTAGAGTCAAGCAAAGGGAGACACACAATGGTTTCTAATTTGAGATTTGATTGTGTATCAAACACTGATCCCTCATGCATATTATTTATTTTAGTCACCAATGAATCATTTTAGGTAAATGATGATAATCATCAGATGATAAGAAACTGATGCTCATGAAGTATGAAATGCCTGATAACACACCAGTGAACCTGGAGATAAGCTAGCATCTTTATTCTGATTCTATGTATCACTTAAGTTAGAACTTCTAATATATAAAATTTTTCTTCATCTAATCAAAGTTCTTGTAAAAAATAAACATGCCCTTAATTTCAGTTTTTAGACCGCCAGTCTTAGACTGTGTACAGCTTGCCTGACCCTGATAATTTTGGGCGTGTGAGAGGAATGTGGAACAAAAGAATGGGGGGGGGGCTAAGACAAGAGGGAACAATCATTACCTGGAAATGTGGGGCAAGCGTCACTGACTCGGGACTCTGGATCCCCCTGCTCGTGACCCTGGCTGTGTTTATGCTTCATTTTCCCTACTAATGCCACTAAGCCCATTTAAACCATTAGGGAATGTGGGTGGTTTTGTTATTTCTCTTTTTTGAAATCTTATTTCCTGAGAACTCCACAATAATGAATACTTATTAAATATAGTATCTATTTGGCAAATACTTTGCTTTTCTTTCAAAAAAAAATATAAAATACATAAAAGACCAGTGGCATAGCATTCTGTTGGGAAGCTTCTATTGAACAATGTTGTCTCTTTTTTTTTTTCCTGTAAGATGGCCTTTTAGAAAGACAAAATTTTGCTTCCTTTTTTGTTTACATCTGAAAAGCAAACAGGGTGCCAGGGCAATTGTCTAGACAATTCATGTAAAGAGTTCTTGAAACATCTAGTTAATCGTCTGAAATCACTGTTTGATAAGTCTAAGGAAACAAAAATTATGGCTGCCTAGTGAATGGAAAAGAAGAACGCAAGCATCTATTATTAATAAACAGTCTATTAATTTTTAAGTATAGCAAACTATGAGTCAATATTATCCTGAGGCCATGCATTCAACTAATTAAATACGTTTAAAGTGGCATACTTAGGTCATTATTCTGATATCATGAATTCAAAGAAAAAAATACTTAACATGTTAGCAAAGCTTACATTTTAATGCAGTCTTGGGAGGACTGTTCACATGCCCTTTATTTTGTGCATAGTACCTGTATTCCTTTGCACTAAATTCCTCGAGGATCTTGTGTATCTATAGCAGGACTTTTGCTTTCTCCCTGTTTTAGTACCACTGCCGTCTCTGGATACTGCCTCCCAATAACTGAGAGATGTTTTCTAAAAATTTGCTTCCAAAAGGCAAAGACCCCACTACCACAGTCCTTCTGTAGCTAGTCACTGAGTTAAGGGTCCAAAAGGAAAAATGTATTTGGTAGGCAAAAAAAATTGATTTTCATCATGTTTAATTTATTTTTAAAAACTGTGAAGTTTACACAATACTGGTGAACAATACTGGTGCCCAGCAGTCAATCAGAGACAAGTCTGGCTGAGGATGAGCACTTGGGAATCAATGAACTACAGATGGCAACTGCAGGAAGCAAGGAACAAGAAAATCCCTGAAGAAAATGTGCTGAGTGGAAAAGAAGAGAGTCTAAACTGAATCCTGGAGAACAGTGACTTTAAAGGTATCAAGCCTTTTTCTTTATCTTATTTAATAAGGTCTCCAAGTGGACTGTGCCAGGCCCCAGATGCTGTGGTTTCCCAGGTATTTTATTTGCAGACTAAGCCAACTAAGGTCTTCGCCTTCCTCCTCCTCCCCTCCCATCTCAAAGCAATGGAGAACCTCTGTGCCAGTCTCCTCCAACACAAATACAGCAACGATAAAGGGCAAAAAGTAAAACAAATGACGTGTATTTAAAGAGTTTTCAGGCTCGAGGAAGGAAAGGTTCATTTTGCCCATGCAACTGTTGAAACAAGCGTCAGAGCATGAGAGGTAGATTCCACATTAAGGCATGAAAGGGCTTTCTTGCCGCCGAGGCACAAGTGTGAATGGTGTGCATTGTGGGTGGTGAGTTCTGTGCTTCAACATCTACTACAGTGACCACAGAAGAGATTCCTATGTGTAGAAACCTAACAGATACTTAGAATCCTCATCTTCACTAGATGAAAATATGGTATTTACATTAATCAGCTGCGTTCATGCTTCTCACTTATTTAGAATACAGAAAGTTTGTTTTATCAAAATATCTAGAAAAAGGGCAGACATTTTTTATTAGTTTATTAGCAGTGAAGCTAAAATTAAGATGGGCAATTCAATTGTTCTAACAATTTAATGGACTTTTTCGGTATGAGCTCTGTACAAATCATACTGTACCCTAAAGGCTCTCCAAAATCAGTTCCCCGGCTAGAGAAGCTGCACTCCACAGGTTGACTGTCCGATTCATCAGCTATTAAAGCATTTGTGATAAAGCATCTTAGAGTCCAGACAAGTCAGTAAAGAAGCTTTGTACTTTAAAGACAAAATAGTAATCCTGCTAATTTAGCTGGCATTTCTTTTAAATGAGTCAATTTTTAGACTTGCTTTCTTCCACTGTTAAAACTACTACAAAGAAGTACTCTGCTAATGCTGGTCTTTATAACTAAGCTGATTGTATTAACTAAAGAATTCCAGTCTCACCCTTTGGCTGACTTGCTACATTTCAGGAATACCAAAACTTCATTAGTTTCTTTCATTATGCATCAGTGGGAGGGACAGGTATAAGAACAATAGGTTGGTGAGGGGCCTCATTGATGGGTGGGACAGGCCGGGGGCTGCTTTACAGCATACCTGAGAGGTTCAGAAGCATGGGTGCTAGAGGTTGAATTTCTAGCTTATCAGCCATTTGACCTTGAACAACTTACTGAACCTCTTTATATTTTGGTATCTTTATCTGGTACTTATGGATTGTTGGACCAAAAGAAATGTAAATATCAAGGCTTTGCATAACAAGAAAATACTTACTTCACTGTTTCTTTCTATCATGACTAAGCACTATACAGAGAGATTTTCTACCTTAAAATGCTTCTAAGAGATCCCATTTTCAAACTGAAATTGTTTCTAAGAAAATGAACAGGGACATGTTTATTTTACAGCAGTAATTATAGATTGTCTGTAGTCAGACCCAGGTTCCAATAAAACCACATGATGTTACCCCAAAGTTTCTTGTTTACTGCCTCTCAGGAATATCCCACAGTTAGGAACATTTTAAGAACCAAATTACATGTTATTACTTTACTATGCATTTACCAATGTGTCTTTATGGGAGCACAAAATATTCTCATGATTTTATCTGCAATTATACCAAACTTCCATTAATGTTAGCAAATTCATGGCAGGAATAGTTTTGATATTGATTATACAAGGTCCTCGTTTCAGGACCCTAAAATAGAGAGGGCAGCATTAGAAAAAGTATAACCTAATGCTATATGTCACACAGTGTGATCACAATAGCGAGGAAGAGGAGGAAGAATCCTCTCTAGCTGCTCCCCACATTTCCTTCCATGTGGAGCGAGCTCCATAGCCTCATATTTCTAGCATCTCAATGCATCCTTGATTCATTCTCAGAAAAAACTAATGTGGTCTATCCTTAGTATGCTTGGAATGAAAAAACATCTTCACTGTGTGTCCTCCTGGGAGCAAACAACCTAGAAACAAGAGTCAGGAACTCAGCTGGACCCTCCCTACCCCTTTCCTGAGTTTATTGGAGCAGGACACTGCAAAGGGAACTCTCAGACCAACAGTACCAGGACCTGAGACCAAACCTCATCCTTGAAAGACATCCTTAAAGCTGCCCGGAACCTCCACCAACCAGGAACTTAGTGGAAGCCTGCATCAGGGGTAGGATGCCTGGAACCACCACCGAGGGCCAGCCCTGCCACCGGGAACTCAGCGGAAGCCTGCATCAGAGGTGGCGAACTTTGGACTACACCAGATTGACTGTATCAGTGTGGTGAGTATACCCCTAAAATAGAGGTGTACAGGGGATAAATAGGGCCAGTAGTAAGACCCCCTACAACTAACCGTATGACTTTGTTGTGTCTGAAAGTTGTGTGTGTGATCCCCTTCTACACATAGAAAACACCAGGCAGAGTGAAAATGACAAAAAGAAAAAGCAAAATGCAGTCTCAAACATATAGTTCACCAGAAGCAAGTACAGGAGACATTGAAATAGAGGACCCCAAAAGTAACACACCAGAAATCTCTAAAAAGATAGTCAGTGAAATAAAAAAACAACTGCATCAGGCTATAGAGGAAATCAAATTAGAAGTAGACTCCCATATAAAGATAGAAATAACAACTTTAGTAAAGGAGTTGTTGAATGCAGCTAAAGAAGAACTAGAGAAAAAAGTACATGAGCATGGGAAACTGATTGAAACTTTGAATGAACAATATAGAAAACAAGCAGAATTCATGAAACAAACTCAAAGAGACATCCAAGAAACAAAAAATTCTATTGAAAGCGTGCAAAACCGCCTAAA